>OZ034802.1:72266966-72974782 GCA_964028335.1 Altica lythri
GATAGACGCCAGTTCTTAAAATCTTCGAATCTTAGAACGTCTACACGCATGTTAACAAAAGACTCTGCCTAGCCTGGAAGTGAGCTCTTTAAAAAAAGTAGTGAGGCATAGAACAAGTTAAGATCATTGTCAACAGCAACTTCACTAGTATCTTAGGGTTGTAACGAGGTATTATATTGTTGTGTAATAAGGGGAGCGTTGTCTGTGGATTATGTATTGAACAAAATCTTTGTTAATATTGGGGGAGGGTAAGAGTCGTCTAGAAAAAGGTTATAAAGAATTTTGAGGATTTTTGGTGGAAAGAATGGTCGGAAAGATGGAGAGCATAAGATTTCATCTATTTCACTAAGTTGGTTTTCATTAAGAGTTTATGGTAAGAATGGTAATTTAGTTTTCTTTCTATACTAATCAATGAGAATCAAATTGTTTTGATTTCTTATCCATTTGGTGCCAAAGTGGTGCCACTGCATTCCTGGATACCAAATGGATAAGAAATCAAGACAATTTGATTCTAATTAACTGGTATAGAAAGGTGAGTAGCTATGGCCTTTACATCAATTACAATTCTCACCATAAACTCCTAATGACAACCAATTTAGTGAAACAGATGAAATCACGTGCCATTTATCTTTCCGACCATTCTTTCCACCAAAAAGACCTCAAAATTCTTTACAACTTTTTCCTAGACAACTCTTACCCTCTACCCATAATAAATAAGATTTTGATCAATCCACCAGCCACATACAACGCTCCCCCCATTTCACAACAATATACAACCATGCTGTTGCTGTTGACAATGATCCTTACTTGTTCTATGTCTTACTATCTTTTGTTAAAATGGTTACACCTAGTCTTTTGTTAACGTCCGTGTAGTCAACCGAGCCGAACAGAAAATCAACAACATCTATTCCAAACTCAAAGACCATGTGCCCAAGATTGCAATCACTACTGTCTATAGTATCTCTTGTTTGTATTGCTCCTTAAGATACATTGGCCAATTAGATCCACTAAAGAACGAATACCTGGCCACAAAAATGATATCCGGAATAGACATAAACGTTGCACTCTTGCTTCACATGCAGTCGAAAAAAACCATAACAGGTTTTTAAAATTTTTCCATCCTCGCTGTCTATAACAATCTACACAAAAGACTTTTCTTATAAATGACCTTCATTGCCGAAAAACATTTGTAAATAATATAAGAAGTTGTAAAAAATTGCCAAAAAAAAAAAACGAAAAGGGTATTGACAAACACTACAAAAAGATAATAATTTTATTGACACTGAATAAATTTAATAAATCTGACTACGCTAATGGTGAAAAAAGCTTCTAAATCGAGAAAATTTGAATGATTCTTAGATAAACGTCACCGCATTCTAAAAACACACGCATAAATATACCTACAGTGAAAAATGACTTCGCTGAAAAATTCGTTATAAAAATTTACATTTCTCGCAACAACATAATATTTACTATATATTTAAATATATTTTTGTCATAAAACATTGCTCATCTTCTATTTAAATATTATTCTAGGTTTATATTTAAGTGTCAGTTTCTACAGATAGAAAGCGATTTTCCAGTATGGGCAATCAGCTTTGTAAGTTTATGGCATGCTTTAGGATAAAATAAACCTTGTATTTTATATTTTATGTGAGTTAATTTAGAAAATGTATTTTATCGAAGATCTAGTATCTTGATGGTATAGATTTTCTTGTATAAATAGTTTGATTGAAAGTTTTACTACAAATTATTTTTTTATAATAAGTAGATATAAGTCTTCATTTTAAGATAAATCACTAACAATGTTCTAACACAAAGCCAGCGGTTATAAACTCTTATACTTAACACCCCACTATTTTATTTCAAACAATTTGGCGCTCTGCGTTGTATTGCCAGAATTAAATAGTTAACCAGGAATAGTCATAGGATGTTTCGCGAAAGATGTCAAAAGTCATCTAATTGTCTTGACGTAAGATGCGTGGCCATAAATAGATAGGCGCGTTTATTTGTGTAGCCTTTTTTTTAAACAATTGTTGCATTAGTTTAACAAGAAATTTTCAAATTTAGTGTTCTAACGCTGAATATTTTGTACACTGTAAATATGGATAAGTTTCTAATTGGAGCAAAACGAAAACTAAACGAAGACGAATCTTGTACTTATTGACTGATTTAGGAGGATATAAAATTCAAAAATATGACCAACTTTACCTAAATTTGGGATTTACAAGCATTGAAATTAGTAGAGAAGGAAAACAGCAATGCGTTATTTGTTTAAAAGTATTAGCTGCTGATAGCTTAAAACCCAAGAAGTACCTACCTAGAAATATTGCCCAAGGCATATATCAGTAAACCGCGTGAAATTTTCGAGGAAAAACTCAAAACAGAAGACCAATTTTTAGAAAATGCTTGCCTTGAACGAGAAAGCTTTGTTAGCATTATACAAGGTGGCTTACAAAGTAGCTAAATGTAAAAAACCACACTCTATAGCAAAAGATTTTATCACTCTGGCTAGTCTGGCTAAAACGGATTCCATGCCGCCGAAGCCCTTGGTCTGCTTTTCGGCATCCAATTCAGTCTGTATCTTTGTCGCTCACCAGCAGCGTTGCAAACCTAAAATTTCTGAAATCAATAAATTGATAAAAGAATGGCGAAAAATTTAAAAAAAATTTTATTTAATAAAAAAAGTTAAATTTTAATTAAGATTAAGTTTACTAGTAATGAAAAAAAATTATAACGGTAGATCTACCAAAAAAACGGTAGAGTTAGTATGGCTGCTGACCTGTTCTTACAAAGCTCCACAAAAAATGTCAAACCGAAGCGAAATATGGATCAAAGAACATTAAAGGTGGCTCCCAAAGTGATCCTACTTTTCTTGTCTATGTATGTCCTGCTAGATGCAACATTTTTGCAACTTCTCTTGAATGGATTTTTTTGTTTTTGTATTTTCTAAATTTCAAAATTGTATTTTATCTACTCCTTTGACAGTAAATGTGATTTATATTCATTGTCACCATGCAGGGTAAGTAAGCTATAACGCACAGTTGTGCGTAATGAAACGTCATGTTGGAATGGTTTGGTGACAATGAGTATAAATGACATTTACTGTCAAAGGAGTAGATACAGTACAGTACGTACGTCATATATTTTTTTAGATAGGTATGTGAAATATTTAGAATTAAAATTAAAATATTGAGTCGTAGATATAGCATAGTACGTAACTCGAGTGGTAAGAGGTATTACGTACTCGTGTAATTACGCACTCGCCACTACGCTGCTTCGTGAACTTTTCCACTCGTACGTAATATCCTACTTACCACTCTTGATACGTAATATACTATTATATGGCTTCATTGATGAAATTTGATGAGAAATGAGTAATAATAAACTTGGCTAAAGTAACTAAACACTTTGTTGTTTATGAAACGTTACACTGACGAAACTATATAAATATCAATTAAAGCCAGAGTGTTTGTCGCGTCTTAATAGTCCTACTAGGTAGTTGAAATATTATAGCGTGAAATTTGAGTGGTTGTTTGCCATTAGACGAGATGCTTTACAGAATACAGAACAACTCTAAACATAAAAGGGGAGTAAATGAATATTTTAGAAACCTTTGTTGTACTTAATTAAACGTTTGATTTAAAAACTGAGATTAATTTCGTTTTTCCTATGAAAATATTTCAACAACAGAAATTCGAGATATATTTTGTATGAAACTAAAAAAATGAGTGCATAAACCGCGGGTGGTTCCTTTGAGGATTGATTTTTAAAAATAGATTCTTTATTAATTCACTCAACGTGATGCACAATGTATCAATTTCATGGTTCGCTCTTTTTTTTGTTAAAATCGATGAGCTAATCAAATGGAATGCATGTTCATCGAATCGATCTACTGGGTTTTGCTTCCATATACAAAATTCAAATTTTAAATACTCGTAATTGAAAAATAATTGTTTATTTTTAGCAATAAACATGGCACAACGTGTATTTTACAAATGATTTATTGCTGTATAGATCTAATTTTATCGTTTCCTGTTTTTTTTTGATGAGTAAACATATTACATCAACCCAAATTACTTTCTAAATGCTGTTGTTTGTAAAAGAAGAATAAAACCTCTCGGAATTGGCACGGATAAGACAACAAAGAACAAATATTTGTTATCCAAGTTTTGCTTCGTTCTTTCCGAAAAAAAAGCGGCTGTGATATCGTGCGTTTCGAATTACTGACGACTTTAAAAACTTTCGAGAGAAACGTGAGAAATTAGGAACAAGATACAGGTGGATTTGATAAGAAATACATTTAATTTTTTTTTTGCTCTATCATATCTCATTATTATCGATTGTATTCAGGTATATTCGGTTTTAAAAAGTATCTTTTGTAGCATCGTACTGTTTAAAAGTACCGTTAATCATATTCATGAAAACTTTTTAAAAAAAATATTAAACGAAGATTTAGTTATGTAGGATTATTTATTTCGTGGTTTTAAAACCGCAAGCCTGTCACTTTATATATTTGTTAAATGTATCAATCAATTTAGTTGAATGTCTGCCATGGTTCGATTAATAACAAATTAACGTTTTTAAATTGTTGAAACCTATTATAAATGTAGCGATTCAGACGTAGGAACGTTTTAAAGCATTAAAGTATTTGTATTTTTAGATCGTAAAGCGCTACTCTTAAATACTCTTGGATTAGGTTAGATTAGATGTTTATTGGGTTATTATCTCAAGAATAGGATTAGAGCACCTTATCCAGCCCTGCCCTGTTAATGAGACTTAATAGCCTTGACAGTGGCAACTCCGCATAACTTGGAGCAACCGGTTTCTCCTCTCCCAGTACTAGATACCGCGTCCTTGCAAGGTCTTAACATTGGCATAGGACATGAAATGCAGTTTCCTCCTCCTCTTGGTAGCATCGATAGATGTATTCATCTGCTAAGTTCAGCTGACTCATGTGTTTCCTGAGCCTACAATGTCTTGTCAAGAGACTGACATCGTTTCGCCTTGGTGATAGCAGCTCTGCAGTAAACTTCGCCGAGTGTCCCTTTATGAGCTCCCACAAGGGCCAATTCATCAGCCTTCTTATTGCCTCAAAAACGTGAGTGTCCTGATATCCATGCAAGTGTCAGAGAATTTTGACTTGCGGCATGTGTCAGGACCCCAACGCAGTTCCACACAAAAAATACTCTTAGAACTTCAAAATCCTCAACTCAGAGTAATCGCAAAAATCCTCACAGAACATTATCCACCTTTGTAAAATGGACAAAAAGAACAGTAGAATATGTAATTATACAGTAAACTGGTAAACATATCTGTAACCGCAAAGTAATTGGTCGCTAACAACATAAATATCCTGGACAGAGCCCGATAAGGTTACAAACGTAAATTCTAAGCCACCTAAGCAGATCTTAAATGTCTAGATTCTATGAGCTCATAATTAGATTTAGGGTATACACAAAAGATCTTTTAGTAAAGTCACCTGAGCCAATCGACCCCATTTATAAACTCCTATCCACAATCTAGACGATCGTGAAAAAATTCGAAAAAACAAGGATCGTTCTGAGTATTCAGAAGCTTGAGCATCATCGTAATAGTTTTGCCTATAGCCATAACGACAAAAAATATATAGACTTAAAGTACTTTATTGTCTTTCAAAATAAGTCCCACCAAGATCGATACACCTTTGCATATGTTTAAACCAATTGGTAAAACAGTTAAACAAGTCTTCAGTTGACACCTGTAAAAATGGAAAAACTTTGGTCCAAAGGCATCGATGGCTTCTTCTAGCGACAGAAATCGTTGCCTACTTATTGAATTCTTGATCTTTGGGAACGTAAAGTAGTCGTTGGGACATGATAAAATTTCGGCACAAAACTTACACCAATTTCTTTGACACACCGAGAACTGATCACTTTTATTGTTTTTTCCTCATCGTGACATGCTCAGTGGATTGGCGTTTATTTTCCAGTTCGTAGGAGTAGATTTAAGATTTATCGTCACTAACAATACTATAAACGTTTTTTGAGCTTCCTTTGTTGAACCGTTCCAATGTTTTTCGACACCTATTGATGAGAACCGCTTTCTGCCCTTCTGTAAGCAAATAAGGAATCTAACGGGTAACCAACTTCGTAACATCCAACTCTTCATGTAGGATCTTTTGGATCAAGGTCTTTATAAAGCCCAAAGATACCGTTATGTCTCGGTATGTTACACAGCGGTGATTTTTAATTGACTGACAAACCATTTTGCTGTGTGACTGCTGTTTTAGGTGGAGCTAGCCTGAATTAGTCGCTAAGAGTGGAGCGATCACGTTGAAATTTCCAATACCAGCGGGAATGTATTGAATGGTATGATGCTTCATTCCCAAACACAAAAACCATTTTAGCGAGACACTGCTGGGATAATTCTCTCCGAAAATTGTAAAATAATATTGTTCAAAAATGTTTTTGGGTAAGATCCATTTTTCGACTGAATTACTAATTTCAAAAAATGACTGTACCTACACAACTTGTACCGCAATAAAACTGGATTTATGTTAACAAAAAAATGAGGTTAGATTTGTGTCTGAAGATTCTATTGGTGGCGTCTTCTAAACGGCGATATGCAAAACTATAAAGGCAACACTCGTAAAATTAAGTTAATACAATAATTAAATTCCAATCATCAAAGCACATTTTTCTCTTGCTGATGGCTATGTAAACAAGCAAAATTACGTCTCAAAGCCATCCAAAGGAAACCTTGTAGGCCGCTTCCGCTTTTTTAACTAAGGCTTCTGTAAGCAGAATGGCAACAACTTTCAGAGAATCTCCAGAACCAACTAAACCTACCATAAATTAACAACAGGTCTCTTATCAGCGTATGAAGAAAATCTTAATATTTTTATATAAACTAAACCATAAATGTAACCTTACTTGAACCAATAAAACATTTTACAAAGTAAAAATCAAAATTGCTGAATATGGATTTTAAAATTTTTAAGTGAATCAAGAGAGGTTGGTTTATTTAAAAAAAATAGATGGTGAGCAGTATAGGTTATGTCTTAATTTTTTTAAAAAACAACGAAGGATTACTACCGTAAATTCTAAAGGATACTGCCAATTGTTAACAAACGTTTTTTGCCGGTAATTTAATATGTGTACTTAAACGATATATGTTTTCAGCAAGTTAATACAACTAGCCACAACACACGTTCGGTTTTTGTTTCATTGCTGTGGAAGTTTAATAGCCGTATAATATTAATTAATTACATGTGCCTAAAAATTATCGTAAATTATTTAACAAGAATTATTTTTTGCTGTAAATCCCGACGGGGCCATTTGTTATTTACAAATAATGGCAAAGTACATTATTTTTAATAATAAAAATTATTTTTTGTGTTTTATTTTTAAAACTAAAAAATGGTTAACCCTTTATCCGTTATATTACTTATATAACTTCCTTGCTTCTAAGTGCAATAAAATGTCTTTAACGACAACAGATCCTGCAAGAGTGGTCTCTTTACTTCAAGATGGTCTTAGACAATATCATGCAATTGACACAGTCAGTCGTTCTAGTTTTAGAAAGCAACATCCAAACCAGATGATCAATTTTTGTCTTCAATACTTTTGAGAATTAGAATCTAACTTCATCCTCTGCTATCCTTAGAACATCGCAGAGCTTGACTTTTCTTTGCAAAAAAAACCGAAAACTGTCATGACAGAGATTCGAACAATGCATTGTTCTCAAAATAGTCTAAGTTTTGTTTAAGGTCAGAAGATGGTCGAAAAAGAATTTAGAAAAAGCGAAGAGAATAATTTATTTAATGCAGTATTAACGGAAGAATAATAACGAAGAAACTAAGTTATGGTTTGGGCTGATATAAGTTCCAAAGCCCGTATTGTAGATAAAGGTTTTGTGTTGAGAAATATAAAACATCCAGTTTAGATCAAAATGTGGTACTTTTTGCTTCGTTAACCAACTTTAATTTAACGGCCGAACAAGCAAGTTCACACCACGCTTGAGTCGTCAATAGATATTGATAAATAATCGAGATTGTCGGTATAAACTGGCCACCTTATAATTCTAATCTCAGATAAGTTTTTAGCAGCACGGTGTTAAAATTTGTAAACTGTGTAACAGTCTAGCGCATATATTTTCACACCTGACGTCACCAAGCATAGGTAGTTAATTGGAAATAAGAAAAGGAATTTACTGGTTTGTTGGGTAGGTACACGAAGCTAGAATCTGTCAATTATTTGAGAATAAAACGGTTTTACTCTAAAACATTAATAAAACAATAATAAGCAGAAAATATTATGTCTGCATCTCCGAAAAAATCATTTCCATTTACTGCACAGAGGACATAAAGATTGGTGAGAAGAACAAAGAACCAGGTTAGAATATCAACAAGAAGACTGGCCTGTCAAGACAGATTTCCTAATAGTACAATATCAATGAAGTAGAAATAAATGGTCTTAAATACCCAAAAAACGTAAATGTCGCAGATAGTACCAAGCACATATACCAAGCTGCTGTCTTCAACTCATGTGGTAGACTTTGCTAATAAAAAAATCGTTATTTTAGATAACAAAAAGTTTTTTTCTCTGGTTAATTCTCAAATGAAGGGAAACAAACAACATAGAGGAATGTACCTGGCAATTTTACATACAAGCGATTTTTTTACATAAAATCCTAGTCCGGTTCGCAATGTCTAACATTTAATTTTGACCATCTATGCTAAGAGTGGGGGATGAAGCTTTAATAGTCAGACTTATTTTGATAACTGTATTTCCAAATTGCGTTAGTTTCTTCAGTTTGTCATACTAATGACGATATTATGGTTTGGCCAGACCAAGCATTATACCTTTACTTAATAAATATTTAACTCTGTCTTCGACAACATAACATAACTTTTACACCTTTTATCCAAAATAATAATCTTTCAAACTTGCCATAAGCTTACCCACTAGAGGAGTTTTGGGCTTTACTGTATAGGAGTATATCATGGTGGCTTAAAACCATAAGATAAAATACAATTGGGTGAATTTTCAAAAAATGGATTTAAATTCTGTATAATAATATTAATAAATAACCTTTATTTACCATGTAACAAGAAAAATAAAATAAAAATTTTTAATTAGTGCAAGGTTATAACAATACCTCATTCAAAAAAATTTGCGTCTGGTAGAACTGAATGGATCACTCCACAGAATTCGATAGCATAGTTTTGTTAAGAAGTGACCTGTTATTTAAGATAACTAGGTAGTCTAGTCAAAAATTAAAATCTAATAAATATTTTGCTAATAGTTTTTCGAAACTTTAATTTTCGACACTGAGATAATTTTAATAATTATAAAAGAGATTAACAAACTTGTAAGTCATTATACACAAAGTAATATAATTTCTTATTTTAATATCTGTTATAAAGAGTATTTTCCCTAATAAAGATTGTTTACACAGTTTCATGAAATGAAACAGTCTGCATATCAGACTAATTGATTAGATTTCCATGTTTGAATCATAGAAACGATAAATTCGTTAACATTTCAGTTTAGTTCTGTACGGATATACAGAAATGACTTAATGCATGTTGTTTGTCACATAAATAGCACAAAGGTCCAATTACATGGTATCAATAATTCTCAATTTCACCAACTCTCAAATAATACACGAGTTAAGTTACAATACCAAATTGGCTTCAAAATTTTTAAACAAGCAACAAGATTTTCTTGGATGTACAGGGTTGGGTAATTGTTATGTTACATATTTAATCAATCATAATTTTATAGTTTTTATTTGTATTACAAGTATGAAAGAAAATAATTTGAATCTTAGAATCTATTTATTTTAGCTTGATATTGCCACTTTTTGCTCTCGCTATGGCCTTTAAACGGCCATTAAACCAGTTGAATGTTAATCAAATATAAACTTGTGCTATTATTAAATCATGTAGAAAAGTCCATGGGATTTCCGTCTGGTCAAATCAAAATGTCAATAAAAAAAAAAAACGTAAAACATATTTTTTAAGTCATGTAAGTTTGTTCTTGCCTTATGTGAGGGTACCGAAACATCAATGGTTTACGACCAAAGTTTTTGCGTACTCACGGCTCTAAAGTAGCTTTTAAAACACATTTACTTTAACACTATGATCGACAGAAACGAATGAAAAATGCCCTTTGTTGTTTACTCCTGTCTATACCAATACTTCGGTGTCCTAAATTCTCGTAGATGCCTTTGGTCAAGTAAAGACGATCATTTTTGAGAGTTTTTGAATAGCTTAGTATGAAAAATTATCTTAGAGAACGCAATGTTCGGAAATTCACCATGTTCTTTTAAAACTTTTAAAAGCGAGCAAGAATAAAGATTTTTGTGTATGTTTGCTCGACAAATTGACACTTTGACATGTCGTCCAAACCAGAGCAAAAATATTCAGTTTCGAAGTTGATCCATCGTTTTGTGCAAACATATTCAATATGAACGACCATAAAAAATTGATGCTAGCGGGTGCAGCTCCCATTGTATTAAGTTTAACAAAAAAGAAAAAAAAGAATAAACGATTGTGGCAATTCTCATAGCTTGATTAAGAGAAGCTGTTGTGGATCTTTTGTCTTCTTCCAGAATATTTAGGGATATGCTACAATGTAGGTTGCTATCATCTGCAAAACCGTGTATCGGGTTATTTATGGCTTCAAGTAGATTTAATTTGTAAAAGAGTAGAGTAGACTGCCGATCCTTGAGGAAATCCAGCGTTGATCTTGTAGAGGTTGAAAGAATGTCCGGTTAAAGAGTCTTTCGCGTCACCCCTTACCTGAGCCCAGTAGGGTGCTGATAAAAGAGCAATAAAAGAGACCAAATTGTTCAAGAGAGCTGCATGCTTATTTTTCAGTATTTGTCGTATGTTTCGCTGTGATATTTTCAGATATTTTGCCATTTGATTACCACCAGGACGTAGATGTAGCTCAAATCGCATCTTTAACCATTTAAACCATTCAAATTCCATTTCTAATATTTTTTTTTTATAAATCTTAAACTAAAATATATTTGTTGGCTGGGAAACAATAAAATGACGAATCTTCAGAACAAGGTTGACATATTTGTCATTATCGGTTTGTCAGACATACCGGAGTGAAGTTGTAAATTGCCTAACACAGAAATAGATATTATTTAAATTATCTCTATAACTCTGCTAATTAAACAGTGCCGTTTATAGTAAAAATATTTTATACAAAATATATAAACGTCTTCACGATTTTTAGCAATTTAAGTCACGCAACGTAACAAAAATTTATTTATTTAAATTAGAACAAATCTACTCAAGAAGTTCAAACAAACTTTCTCAAAGTTGGCATTCACTGTTCTATGGTGCTGACGATGCTTGTTAAACTTATAAAAGAACCGCATTACTGTCAATATTGCGGCGAGCAACATTTTTTTTCATTGCTGCAATTTCAGCTTTTATTAGGGTGTTTTTATGACCTCTTGTTTTATAACAGGATTAAATGCCTAGGAAATAAACCTGTAATTTGATATAGTAATTTACATTATCCAAACAAAAAATCGATTTTAGTGCTAATTGTAACTCGAAAGAGTTTAATCTTGTTTTTTGTGCTAAAGAATAAATTAATAATAATGGTTTTTGAAACTATAATTGTTTAATTTTTGAATACTTTATTTTACGCTTTTGATTGGAAGTTGTTGTAGAAGTTTCTTTCTTTATTTTTGTTGCTTTAAGTAATATTTTTGGAAAGGAAGGAATAAGCTAACCATGACCATCCTAAGTACAGATGAGAGCGACATAAAAAACGTTTTACGGCATATTTTTAACTACCTCAGTAAAAGTAAAAAAAAAAGTCACACTGACTTCTGGTGGTTTAGAAGGTAGGAGGAGAGCGAGTCGTGGATTTAATTTGTTAAGCAAAGTTAAAATTAAGTAAAATTAAGAAATATAACACAGTAAAAAACAGATTTTTGTACTTTTATCAACTAAATTTATAAAAAACTACAAGTAATACTTTTTACGTACTTAACTTTTTCCGAAACAACAAAACTCTAAAAGTAAATATTAAGGATTGGTTAATTGAAATATATAAATCAACAGCAAATCTTGTAGAATAAGTTTTAACCATTTTTACTGTTTAAAATTATAAAAACATTTCTCTTGTAAAGCAAAAAAAAACATTTTTTTGTTTTCCTGGAGTCCTCTGTGGAAGTTAAACGGAGAGTACCTACCAACTAACATTTGATACTCATACCTATTGAAAGTTGAATAAATAATACAGGTTTCGAACAAAGAACTACCAGAATTTCTTTTACTGTTATTATACAGGATTACATCTATTAGATTTGTCTCTATAAGAAATTAAAAATTTTATCTCGATGCAATCAACAATATTCTTATTTCTACTCTACCAAGTGCATTTAAAACCCTTAATTATTCTCATATAGAGATAAATGTCGATGGAGAAACACTCCACTACCTGAGTTATGTTTTTGATATACTTTTAGTAGAAAATGGTCTAGGCGAAATCAGTACCATGTTAGAAGAACTAAAAAGAGTCTGCAGGGAAATTAATTAAAAAATAACATCCCTAAACAATATACATGACAAACCTCATGCACAGTAGCAACTTATAAATTTTGAAAACGAAGCAGAACTCATCGAAAAATACATACACCCGCAATAGGAAATTAAAATAGACACGTAGGTACAACCAAAGAGGTGAGTTAGAGAAAATAATTATACATGGTGGACAGTATATGAAACTCTTAAACACGACGACATAACGATTAATTTCAAGCGGAAAGTCTTTGATTAATGTGTTTTACCTACGGTGCGAAAATGCTATATCTAACAAAAAATAATACTTTAAAACACTACAAAATATTAACAGGTAAAATCGCAGACCCCAACGTAGTGAACGGTCTGAAAGCCTATACGAATAGATCAAAAACGCAGCAAGATGTAGGATACGGAATATACTCTAGATTCCTAAACCAAAACATGGAAGGCTTGTCAAGTGTAGTTCAGTCAGAACTCACATAGCTGCAAAAGAATTAATCAATAAGAACATCACAGACGGAAATGTAAATGCCGACAAGCACTACTGACCTTAAAGAGACCAAGTATACTTTAAGTTAAGTACTAGAATATCACCTGAGGCCAGCCAGAATAACGTGGTCACTTTAAGCTGGATCAAAGGACATGGAAACTCTTAAGGTAACCGCGTTAGCCTTCGTACATCTACCAAGCTAATAATATCCGTTGTAGTAGACCTTATGAAACAGCACTCTCAACAAAACTTTATACAGTGCTAGGATGAAATAACGAACTGTAGACTGGCCAGAGAGTTATTACCTCACCCTAGCGAGGAAACAGCAGGAAAATTTATGGCGTTGAACAGACAAAATCTCCGAACTGCTGTGGGAGTCTTGGAATAGGTCACTGCCAATTGCGACAACACCTCTTTAGGATGAAATTAGCAGAATCGCCGCTATGCAGAGGTTGCGAACGAGAAGAGGAAAAAGTAGGGCATTTAATGTACGACTGTTGGGTTAGTACTGGCTTATATCACCTATTTTAAATCTTTAGGCCAGATGACAACCTAAGATGTGGATACTCTACACACGATAGCAGATAAAATGGACCATTTGTGGCCTTTGTGCCGACAGAGCACTTGTTTGCTCCTATCCAATTTTCGAGATCCAGGAATACTTTAAAACTAAGAGTAACACAGATATAAATAGATGGTTACATAAAAAGACAGGATCCAAAACGAAAATCTACAGAATCAGGGTTACAGATGTTGTGAAGCGAGCTTTTAAATTAAAATGGATATGGTAGTCGAGAATAGTAAAGGAAAACCACCTACATCATGATCTGCGGAAAAGGACGAAAAAGTGAATCTATGTGTATAAAAACAGGGACGAACTTTGTTCTGGAATTCTTGGTTATAATAATAAATCGTTTTTAGTTCCTTTACCTATTTTCTTAAAAACATATTATTATATCTTTGATTTCCTATATTAAGCGTTCCCAAAATTCTTTCACTTTTAACCATATTTTAAAAACTGAATTGTTACAAGTTTTTTTAACTGTAGTTAGATAGATTCTTGTCCGTTACAATTATTTTCTTAATTTAAAAGTAACTAAGTCATTAACTATATCATATTAGTTGTTACTACAATAAATTTCTTAAACAACCAAAGGCACTCCAACAGAAATTCAACTCAATTTCCTAAAAGATATTTTAACATAATTTCAAACTTAAAACTAAAATTTAATGCGCATCGATTTAATGTTCGTTCAATTACTTAACATGTTATATTGAAAAGTTGCAGTCCAAAACATACACAAACTCAAAGTTTTAGTTCGGAAAACGAAGAACTTATTTCGATTACACGGCAAACATTGGCAGTGCACGAATTTGGAGCTGAAATTTCAGTTTTATCAAGGGTTTACAACCTTTACGTGGCTATGATTGCCCCAAAAGGTAAATGAAATCTTGTTTTAACTGCAACATGATCTTCATGTTATTATGAGAACGTGATTCCGTATTTATGATTTATACTGATTTAAAGAGATTTTAACGTTTAAATTTGATAGTTTTTTAATAATAAATAATCAAAATATACCTCAAAATGTGGAGGTAATTTATATTCCTGATAACCATAGTGGCTAGGACCGGTTTCCCTAAAACGTATGAATTTAATAATTAAAATGTTTTCACTACGTTTTTTTTTAAAGGAATAAAGGTTTTTTAATTATTATTTAAAAATTAATCGATCTAGATTTTAATCCATTTCCTTACCACAATAATTTCCTACAATAAACAACAAATATCACTCTTCCTGACATCTATTTATGAGTTGTACTGCAACTAAATCAGTAGATAATTAAATAAAAGTGTCTTATCATATCCAGCGTTTATTAAAAATGCTTAAAAGGGCAAAACTGTTTATAAACATCTAACTTTACGTTAAAAAATCATTTAAAAATGGTTAAATTCGATAATAAATTGAAAAAAAAGGGTGTAATAATTCAAGTACTACTACAATTAAAAAAAAAATGTAAAATTCAATTAAAAATAATAAATATTTTGTAAAAACGTTAAACATTATTAAAACAAAATAGTAAAAAGCATTAAAAAATTGTAATATTTATTAAAAAACTGATAAAATTTGATAAAATTTGGTAAAACAGTCAAAAATTGTTAAATATTACAAAAAAAAAACAGATGTGGCAGTCAGTGGTACTGTGGGTAGAAGTTATACTTCTAAGCACGTGCCCGGATTCAGAAACTTGTATGGGAATGATTTAGCAAATTTATTATAAGGTGGAATGGGGTAAGCTCGTTCCCATTTTCGTTAAATTCGACATTGCCATTTATTTTTTCAATTAACACTTTAAATATTTAATATCACGTTGGCATCATCAAAAAGTACAACTAACACTATATAGGTTGCACTGTCAGAAACACAAATTAATATGGGAAATTATAACTTTTATAAAAAATCAAAAAAATGTAGTAGCTACTCCGGACTTGCCTCATGTACGGGGCAAGTCCGTAACCAGCTGTTTAAACCCTATTGAAATCTATGTTCATACGTTATGAGGCAAAATTGGAATATTTTGTTTTCCATTTATAAATTGTTTTTTACCAAATTAAAATCGATTGTTTATTTTTAAAGTTATGGATTTTTACAATAAGAGGCTGCTTGGGTAAGTTGAAAACTCAAGAAAATAGGCCTTCGGTTGGTTTTTCTGACATAATTTCGAACCATTTTGGATCTAAAAATAATTATAAATATATAATTTGGCAAAGAAACCAGAAAAAGTAAAATATTTCTTGAAATTTCTGCATAAGGCAAATAACTGCGATCTTACCCCGTGTACTAACATTTAAGGGGCAAAACTGGAGTGGTGCATATCTTAAAACATTTCAAACAATTTAAAGATTTTTTTTCATTTAACGTAAATTATAAGACATTTTCTTAATACCTATCGGTAAAAATGATTGTTTTTCTATAAAAGAGGTTGTTTTTTCACGTACAAAAGAATGTTTTATTCATAGAAAAGTACAAAATAATGAAGAAGAATTGGTGCAAGGAGCCCAAAAAATCTGAGGTTTTTCATCCAGGAAGTTCCTCTTTTTCTGGATCTTTTGTTCCAAATATCTTTCCTTACAGGATAGTTTGTAGAAGCGCACATCTGGATTTATTTCGTACAATGTGCCAAATGATTCTCAATACCTCTTAGTTCTTATTTATTCTTTCGAGAACCACTCCATTTATTATTCTATTAGTGCACAGAATCTTCAGTATTCTCCGATACAGCCACAACTCAAATGCTTCTAATTTCCTGCACATATCGTTGTTCTATGATTTTTAAAAATCCTGTAATAATGAGAAAGTATTTTTATAATCTTTTTAGAACGAGGGACATTATTTAAAATTTTATATATATGTAATACTAGCTTTTGCCCGCGACTTCGTCTGCGTGTAATTCGAATAAAAGCAAGGTCTTTATGTATCAATAACTGGTGCCCGCGACTTCGTGTGCGCAGTATTAGTATTTCGAGTAGCTTATATTAGCGTGAAAAGAACTAACATTATGACATTAAAATTATAACATACATAATTTTTGGGTCGTATTTGAAAAATATAACAGTCTGACAATATTGAGATGTTACATTCGCACTGTAATAACGTAACAATATTGTCAACATAAGAAATACAGTAATTTTTTCAGACTTAAATGACATTTATCGTTATATTTTGGACAATTCACACAATATCTTTATAAATTATAGCCTATATGTTATTCTGATCTATAAGCTACATTACTGTAAAGTTTCATTAAAATCCGTTTAGTAGTTTTTGCGTGAAAGAGGAACAAACATCCATACATCCATCCAAACAAACTTTCGCCTATATAATATTAGTAGGATAGGATAGAAGAGGATAAATAAAGGACTGCGGTAATGTTTTTTAGTTCTACGTTCGTGTATGTAAAGAAAAACCCAATGTTTTATTTTCAATACTGCAACACACAATACTAGGTATTAAAGAAACATTACTTATTTTTAGAAAGTTTTTTATATTTTCGCCGTGTTCTTTGTCTCTCTGTCTTTCCGTGGAATTTTGAAATTGAATTTAAACCTATTTCCCGACTACCTAGAGCTCTGAAATTTTCAGGATAGCTAAGAACTGGATGACAATGCATGTTTCAAGTGTGTTTAGGCATATACATAGATTTCGAAATTTATACTAAATTGTTATTAAATTAAATATGTATACGTATTATCATTTTTCATATAAACTTGCGGTGGCCTATTTGTATAAGCGGTTTAGTCCAGGGCATTTACCGAAAATAGAGGAACAGATTTGAGCCAGCAGCTAGAGAGATGCGGTTTTCTGCATTGTGTTCGGGAAGATCACAGAAAACGACAGCCAAAGTTTGGTTTCCCCATTTTCAGAAAAAGGCCTTGTGGACCCGAAAATGCATCTTCCAAATGCATCATTTCTTATACCATTAGAGGAGTGACTGGAAACTCGGAAAAATTGCTCGGAAATCGTTACTCGGGGGTTTTCGGGGCTGCCAAACTCGATTCTGGCATTAGAATTACCCGATGGTGCTCGAGGGTGGCTCTGTGGGGGTGTCCAGGGGGTGAATTGGGGGGAGAAATCGCGGCATGCCTGGAAATCTCTCCAAACTCGTTACTCGGGGGTTTTCGGGGATGCCAAACTCGATTCTGGCATTAGAATTACCCGGGGGTGCTCGGGGGTGGCTCTGTGGGGTGTCCAGGGGGGGAATTGGGGCGAGAAATGACAGCATGCCTGGAAATCGCTCCAAACCTGTACTCGGGGGTTTTCGGGGATGACCAATTCATTTCCAGCATTACATTTCCCGGAGGTGCTCAAGGGTGGCTCTGTGGAGGTGTCCAGGGGGGGAATTGCGGGACAAGTGACAGCATGCCTCGAGACCACTCCAAACTCGTTACTCGGGAATTTTCGGGGGTGCCAAACGCGATTCTGGAATTAGAATTGCCCGGGGTTATGAATAATACAAATGTAGATTGAATATTAAGTAACAAAATATCATACATGTGGCTAGAGTACCTGATCTTGTGTATTCTTCCGAGAGCTTAGCCTCCAAAAGCGCGTGTATCAGATCTCATATATTATTTCTACATGCCTTCACGGGATGCGACACAACCTCAGCATTTTTCTATCGAGGGAAAGTCAAATTCTGCGAATTGTTTGAGGAATCCGAAGATTTACATGGGTTTGCAGAAATATTTAAGCAAAGACATGTAGCCGTATACAATTTAATAGATCACGGGCTTCGTCTAGCTTTGGCTCTTTACGGAGCACCCAAAGATGAGCGCACCAAAGATGAACCTGCGATTGAGCTCGTGCAAAAATATCGAGCAAAATCGTATGCTGAAGCCGCAAACCATCAAAAAGTCGACCTTGCACGCATAGTTCCGACTGCCAATGCGTTAACAGAGCATATCAAGCGGGTCTATTTCCAAGTACAGGCTTGGTATGGTTCACAAGGTCAAGACGAAAGCTTAGATCCGTTGGAATGGGGGTGGGAATTGGTGGATGGAGAACTCAGTCCTGTCACCATGACCCAGGAAGCCGGCCCCGAGGAAATTTTGAGCAAAATATCTTGTTCTTGTAAAACCGACTGTGGCACGAGGTGCGGGTGCCGGCGGAATGGGTTGGGGTGCTCACTTGCATGCAAGCATTGCGATGGCAATTGCTCAAATCAAAAAAGCACTCCCAATGGGGCCGAGGATAGTGACGAGGAAGAAGACGAGCAAGGGGAAAAAATCAGGAAGGGAACAGAGATGAAGAGCGGGAAGACGAGCATGAAGAGTTTGAACAAGATGATTAGTATTTAAGTTCAAAATCTAAGTTTATAATCTCGTATCGGTTTTTTGAATAAAGTATTATGGTCATAATTTGCAGGAAGAAGACGAAGAAGAGTTTCAACAAGATGTCTAGTAATCATGTTAAAAATTAAAGTATATAATGAATACTCCAAGATTAATAAAAAATCTTACTTATTTTTTGAATAAAGCATTATTTTCATAAGATGTGGTTTTTCACTTTCTTCTTTGCCATTCCAGGCATGCTGCCATTTCTCGCCCCAATTCCCCCTGGACACCTCCACAGAGCCACCCCTGAGCACCTCCGGGAAATGTAATGCTGGAAATGAATTGGTCATCCCCGAAAACCCCCGAGTACAAGTTTGGAGCGATTTCCAGGCATGCTGTAATTTCTCGCCCCAATTCCCCCCCTGGACACCCCCACAGAGCCACCCCCGAGCACCCCCGGGTAAGTCTAATGCCAGAATCGAGTTTGGCATCCCTGAAAACCCCCGAGTAACGAGTTTGGAGCGATTTCCAGGCATGCCGCGATTTCTCCCCCCAATTCACCCCCTGGACACCCCCACAGAGCCACCCCCGAGCACCTCCGGGTAATTCTAATGCCAGAATCAAGTTTGGCATCCCCGAAAACCCCCGAGTAACGAGTTTGGATCTATTTCCAGGCATGCCGCGATTTCTCTCCCCAATTCACCCCCTGGACACCCCCACAGAGCCACACCCGAGCACCCCCGGGTAATTCTAATGCCAGAATCGAGTTTGGCATCCCCGAAAACCCCCGAGTAACGATTTCCGAGCAATTTTTCCGAGTTTCCAGTCACTCCTCTAATGGTGTAAGAAATGATGCATTTGGAAAATGCATTTTCGGGTCCAGAAGGCCTTTTTCTGAAAATGGGGAAACCAAACTTTGGCTGTCGTTTTCTGTGATCTTCCCGAACACAAGGCAGAAAACCGCATCTCTCTACCTGCTGGCTCAAATCCGTTCCTCTATTCGGGTGTTTTTCCGGTAAATGCCCCGGACTAGTTCAAGCGGTTGATTGTGACAATTCTGTTGGGTTATTGTAATAGGATTGATCTCGCGAGAGAGAAGTTTTTTTTCTTTTTTTTTTGTTCTTACATGTGAAAACAGTAATTATTATTTTAACTGGTAATAAAATAAACTGTTTTAGAAAGTTTTTAGATACAGCTACCCTTGTAGAAAGTTTTTATTAAATTAAATACAGCGTTGTATGACTTAATATTTTTGCAATATCAGGGATGCTGTGCATTGTTGAGATGACACTTAAATATGACCTATAAATCAGTAAAATCTTTCTATTATAAAAAGTTCCTTTTATAAATTGTGCTTATATAAATAAATAATCTATTGTTTTGAAATGAAAGTTGTTTCGTGTTTTTTAATTGATAAGCTTCTTCCCACTATTGTTCAAAACATTAACCAGTTTTATTTTAGGTATCAAGTATCAATCCATTTCTTTATTATAAATAATCTTTGCCACGTGGTTAAAAGTAGAAATAACGCTTTGTTTTATTTTATATTATACAAATATCTGCACATAATTATATTAATCGGTGAACAGTGCTTATAATTTTAATTAAGGTGAGTATTCTAATCGATAAGCTAAAAATTATATCCAAATTTTTAAACGAACACCGTATTTTATGATACATATTTCAATTTGCAGCTATCTATCGGTACCGATTTATTAACTTCACTGAATTTACATTTACCAAAAAAGATGGACTTTACTGATTCGAATTCCATAGTAGATGAATCAGAAATTGATTTAAATATACTAGATTTAGAATTAATAGATGTTAATATCAAAACAGAAAGCAATTCATCCAATAATTCAGACATTATTAAAACCGAAAGTTTTTCTAATGAATACGAATATGATTTAGTAGAGAAAATTAATGCTAATAACTTTGGACAAAATAATGATCCACCAACTATTAAAGAGGAATTTGGACGTACAGATTTCGAAATAAAGAAAGGATTATTACATAGTGTTTGCGATTTACCTACACTGAAAAGTGAGGATACCGAAATTGTAGATGGAAATGGACAGCAAATTAGGAAAATAGTAAAAGTGAGGAACAAGTACCAGTGTCCTTTTTGCATAAAAAGTAAGTTTCTTCTAATTTTTAAATTAGTATTTTTTCGTTTCTTTAATAATTTTTGTTTGGTATGGAAATATTTTTTACCAGCCAAAATTTTGACAAAATTCAAAAAAAAAAAAATGTTAAGAATGAATTTTTCCTTCAAATGATATACTAAAAAGAGTTTTTTTTTAATTCCAAAAGTAATCCTTAAAAAACGTTCGGCCACGCAGCTCTCTGCGCATTGAAAAAAACAACAAATTTACCTGTTTTTTGCGTAAGAAATTCAAATTTTCATGCATTGTTCTCAGATCAATTGTATATATGTAATAATCTAAGAATACTAAAATAAAAAGGTAAAAATTTGTCGATATTTTCAAAACAAAATTACAAAAAACCGTTAAATTGTCAAAACCTTGCAAAAAACATAAAAAAATCGTAAAATCCTTAACAAGAAAAGAGAAAACCGTTATAGTCTAATCAACAAGTTCAAAAAGGTGTTAAATAGAAATAAAGCTCCTAAAAATATGTGCCATAGCTCATTCGATTCGCAATGACGTCTAGAAAATTGGTTTTTAAGGGTATATTAGCACATAAAAAATTGCGATTGTTATTAACAAAATAAGATAAAAAAAAGGTATTTAGTTTTCGTTAATTACTTTTAAAATAATGATATATAAGGAATTTTGAAAAAAGATCCTGAAAGAGGAGGAAATTTCCAATAAAAAAGTACCAACTGCCGGAACTCCATTATTTATAATTTTAATTTGACGTTGAAGATAGTGCTCCGCTCGGCTTTTACAGCATTTGCGCGCTGCCGTCAAACGGGGTTTATCAAATAAAATATTTTTTTTATGACATAAAATGTGATTTTAAAAATTTCAAAAAAATTCCAGTATTTTCCTAACACTTGAAAGAATATAATTCAGTTAGAAAAAACATTTTGTCACTATTTTTCAATGTTTTATTCAATTGTTAACAAACAAATTTTTTCCTAATCTCTGTTGGCATAAACAATGGGATAAAAGTTATAAATAATTGGCCTAAAAATTTGAAACTTCGTGGAGCCCTTTTTATATGTATACTTTACAAGATACTGCGATAAATGTTCATAAAAGTTTATTAATTTGTTAATTATGATTTTTCATAACTATTGCGAAGTGCAAGATATTTCATTTTGCAATAGTTATGAAAAATCATAATTAACAAATTAATAAACTTTTATGAAAATTTATAGCAGGATCTTGTGAAGTATAAAATCTTGGAAAATACTTTCTTCTTTACACCAGTCTCGTACCAGGAAGTGGAAGACGCAATTATGAATTTAAAAAATAAGTCCAGCACAGGACTAGACAATGTATCCACAAAAATTTTAAAATGCGGAATACATTCCTTTTCTGCTCCCTTGAGTTATTTAATAAATTTATCTATTGCTGAGGGCAAATTTCCTAACGTACTTAAGAATGCAAGAGTTATTCCGATCCATAAGAAAAATGACCCAAAATTAATTTCAAATTATAGACCAGTAGCAGTGCTGAGCGTTGTATCAAAAATATTTAAAAAAGTTGTACTTAATAAACTGATTTGTTTTCTCAATAATTTTAATATTATATCCCCGCATCAGCATGGTTTTAGGTCGGAAAGGTCAACATTGACTGATGCATGCCATTTTTTTGAGTCCATATATACAGATCTTGATAGGGGAAGGCACGTGGTAGGTCTGTTTTTTGATTTATCGCGTGCTTTCGATTGTCTGGATTTTAATTTTATAAAAAATAAATTTTACAACATAGGCTTCAGAGGGATTTTCTTGGACTGGATAGTGGATTATTTAAGCAATAGAAGGATGTTAGTTTCGTATCAGAATTCTTTTTCATCATTTTACAATATTCACAAAGGAGTTCCTCAGGGATCTGTCCTGGGACCACTAATATTTATTTTTTTTATCAAAGATCTCCCTGATCACATTACAACTCGTATTATGACCACATATGCAGATGATACTGCATTAGCGATCTCTGCATCTTGTCAGGAGGAACTGAAGTCATTAATAAAAATTATTTTTGAATCTTTTGTAAACTGGTCAAGAGCAAACAGGTTAATAGTAAACATTGATAAGACCCAAATTATATATTTTCATACCCAATCCTTCCATAACAATGCACATTCGATTTCATTTGAATTTGATGACACAGTCATTGAATCTGTTCCGTCAACAAAATTTTTAGGGTTATATATAGATAGTAGTTTGAGATGGACGGAACAAGTTAATAAGATTAACAGTAAATTAAATAAATCCTTTTATGCTATATCTAGAATAAAAGATACTATGCCAATTGCAGCACTTATCAATGTTTACTATGGCTTGTCTATAGTCATTTAAGTTTCAACATATTATTATGGGGAAATTCTATTAATAGCAGCAAAATTTTTGTAACCCAGAAAAAAATCATTCGGAAAATGTTTGGGCTAAAATTCAGGGAGTCTTGTAAACCCACATGTATTAAACACAAGATTATGCCATTCTATGCTATTTATATTTATCGTACTCTTTTATATGTTAAAGGAAATTTAAACCATTTTGAGAGAAACTATCGCAGACATGATTATAGCACAAGAAATTTTAACATACTTCGAATACCCAAGTGTAAAACATCAAAATTAGAAAATAGTTTTAATTTTATGGGAATGAAGTTATATAATAAACTGCCTTCTGAACTGCAGGATGTTGCTCTCTTCAGCAGCTTTAAAAAGAAAATTAAAAACTTGTTGTTAACTAAATGCTACTACTCAGTCAGAGAGTTCCTTGAAGATACTCTGTAAACCTATATATGAATACCTTTGTTCTATTTTTATTTTGTTTTACGTTAGTTTGTGTGTATTTTTTACTTTATCCTATTATGGAAATTTTAAAATGTATTTTAACAATATTAATGTACCTGTCTCTTTTGACTTACCCTATACATTTGTATTAATGTCTTTATGGATTAATAAATATATTATTATTATTATTATTATTATTATACATATGAAAAGGGCTCTACGAAGTTTCAAATTTTTAGGCCAATTATTTATAACTTTTATCCCATTGTTTATGTCAACAAAGATTAGGAAAAAATTTGTTTGTTAACAATTATTGAATAACTTATTGAAAAATAGTGACAAAATGATTTTTCCAACTGAATTAGATGCTTTTAAGTGTTAGGAAAATACTGGATTTTTTTCAAATTTTTAAAATCACATTTTATGTCATAAAAAAATATTTTATCTGATAAACCCCGTTTAGCAGGAGCACGCGAATGCTGTAAAAGCCGAGCGGAGCACTATTTTCAAGGTAAAATTAAAATTATAAATAATGGAGATAGAGTTCCGGCAGTTGGGACTTTTTTATTGGAAATTTTCTCTTCTTTCAGGATCTTTTTCAAAATTCCTTAAATATCATTATTTTAAAAGTTATTAACGAAAAACTAAATACCTTTTTTTTATCTTATTTTGTTAATAACAATCGCAATTTTTTATGTGCTAATATACCCTTAAAAAAACATTTTTCTAGACGCCATTCCGAATCGAATGAGTTATGGCACATATTTTTTGGAGCTTTATTTCTATTTAACACGTTTTTGAACTTGTTGACTAGACTATTAAATTTGTCGATTTTAATAAAAGAAACCGTTAAAATTTGTCGAGGTTTGCAAAAAATCGCAATAAACCTCAAAAAATTGTTAAATTAACAAACTTTCGTTAACATTGCCAAAAAGTCATATAAAAACAAATAATAACAAAAAACCGTTTTGTTGATATTTAAAAAAAAAATCTAAAAAAAAGTCAAGAAACTGTTAAATCGACGTAATTTCGCAAGAATAACCATAGAATCGTAAAAACCTTGACAACAAAACAGATAACTTTTTTAAAGTAGATTTTCATAAAATACACCTTTAAAAATTGTTGATTTTTAAACAAAATCGCAAAAAACGTTAAAAAACCATGAATTCGTCAAAATAACGCAAAAATAATCAAAAAATCGAAAATACATTGACAAAAAACAGAAAACCGTTGAATGTATCGATTTTTATAAAAGAAACCGTTGAAAATTGTAAATTTTTTCAACAAAATCGCAAAAAAACGTTTGAAACCATTAAATCGTAGAAATTTCGTAAACGTAACCAAAAAGTCGTAAAAATCAGGAAAAGAGAAATCCGTTAAATTTGTCTATTTGCATAGAAGAAAACTGTTGTTTTTTTTAATCGCAAAAAAAGTCGATAAACCTTTACATTGTCAAAATTTCGGTAAAATAATAGTCCAAGATCCCGGGGCCCCCAGACCTAACTCTCAAAATTATGAGAAATGTGTGGGGTAATGTATGCTTAAGCACCTTTGCATACCCGCTAACTTGATTAGCCGGCCCTTTTACAGGTAACAGGTAAGAAAGGTACATAAAAATAAAGCTTACTTTCCTTAAATTCTAACAGCTGGTTTTTGGATAATAATATGTTTTACAAAATATTGTACGAAATCGTAATCCAATATTGCTAGACACCTCTTGTGAGCAGTAACTCCCGCCAGACGCTTTAATTTGCATAAAAAATTTCTTTCTTATTTTCTAACTTCCAATTTTTATATATGATATTCATGGGAGTATTTTAATACCTTTTGTATGCAGCAGACCGACCCCATAAGCCAATCACCCCCCCCCCTCCCAGACGCAATAAAGTTATCCTGTACGTGTAAGCGCGACAGCATTATCTATGCGCTTGAGTGCGAGTGAGATGTACTCTGTAGATTGCTTTCTCACTCTCAAACTCATGGACTATTTTGTTTATACGCGTAGCATCTGCTTTCGCATTTGTGATCACGCAGGCATTATATTGAAGTTGTTAATGAAAATATTATATACTTATTTATATCAAAACTCATTAAAACCAAAATCGAAAAAATAACATAAAACTTCAATATAACAATATAATGCCTGCACGATCACAAACGCGAAAGCAGATGCTACGCGCATGCGTACAAACAAAATAGTCCATGAGTTTGAGAGTGAGAAAGCAATCTACAGAGTACATCTCACTCGGACTCAAGCGCATAGATAATGCTGTCGCGCTTACACTTACAGGTTAACTTTAATGCGTCTGGGGGGTGATTGGCCCATGGGGTTGGTCTGGCTGCATACAAATGGTATTAAAATACTCCCATGAATATCATATATAAAAATTGGAAGTTAGAAAATACGAAAGAAATTTTTTATGCAAATTTAAAGCATCTGGCAGGAGTTACCGCCCACAAGAGGTGTCTGGCAATATTAGATTATGATTTCGTACAATATTTTGTAAAACATATCCAAAAACCAGCTGTTAGAATTTAAGGAAAGTAAGCCTTATTTTTATGTACCTTTCTTACCTGTTACCTGTAAAAGGGCCGGCTAATCAAGTTAGCGGGTATACATAGGTGCTTAAGTATACATTACCCCACACATTTCTCATAATTTTAAGAGTTAGAAAATAAGGAAGATCTGGGGTCCCCAGGATCTCAGTCTATAACCACAAAATAGTAAAAACCTTGATAAAGAAACAGTTAACCGTTAAATTTGTCGATTTTAATAAAAGAAACTGTTAAAGTTTGTAGATTTTAACGGTGACCATGTTAAAAAATCATTATACCATTTTGTTCAGTATACTTTTTTCTACATTTTAAAACTTTTGTTATTCATTTATTATAATTAGAACAGATTCTACATTGTAGATGGCATTACTTTTCAACTGACCCTCGTAGATAAATGTATTGATATCAAATATTATTTTAGGTTTTTCATCGGTAAATCAACGAATTAAACATGAGTGTAGAAGATATTCGGAAATTTGTGCTTATTGTGGAGAATATTTCTATCAAAGGACAACGTTTTTAATCCATTTTTATAGGCAGCATTTCATAAAAAACCAGAAAAACAGTAGTAAACATAGAAATATTCATTATAAAAAAAAAGATGCAAAGTTTCTTCAACATGCTATTTGCACAAAAAAGTTTCAACAACAACGCCACCTAAAACGCCTGAAGAATGGAAAAAATATCTCGAAATCCTCCGATAAGATAAGTCATAGTGAAAAAAATAGTCTTAAATGTTTAAAAGTGTCTTTACAAAAAATGACTTTTTCTTCTGACACATTCACACTAGAAAATGCTTTAAAAAAACATTTGAAAATACACAATCCAAAAAAAGCAAATAAATGTAAAATCTGTTCAAAAACTTTTAATTATAAATATCAATTAAAACGACATATGAAAATGCATACTAAAGAAAAGCCATTTAAATGTGAAATTTGTTTACACACGTTTCGACTTAAAACAAATTTAAATATACATATGCTAATACACACCGGTGAAAAGCCATTAAAATGTGAAATTTGTTCACATTCGTTTCGACATAAACCAAGTTTAAATATACATATGCTAAAACACACTGGAAAAAAGCCATTCAAATGTGAAATTTGTTCAAACACGTTTCGACAAAAATCAAATTTAAAGACACATATGCTAATACACACTAAAGAAAAGCCATTTAAATGTGAAATTTGTTCACATTCGTTTCGACATAAATTAAGTTTAAATACACATTTGCTAAAACACTCTGGACAAAAGCCATTTAAATGTGAAATTTGTTTAGACACGTTTCGACAAAAATCAAGTTTATATATACATATGCTAAAACACTCTAGAAAAAAAACATTTAAATGTGAAATTTGTTCAAACACGTTTCGACAAAAATTTAGTTTAATTACACATATGCTAATACACACTGGGAAAAAGCCATTTAACTGTGAAATTTGTTCAGACGAGTTTCGACAAAAATCAAATTTAAATGCACATATGTTAATACACACTGGTGAAAAGCCATTTAAATGTGAAATTTGTTCAAATTCGTTTCGACATAAATTAAGTTTAAATACACATTTGCTAAAACACTCTGGACAAAAGCCATTTAAATGTGAAATTTGTTTGGATACGTTTCGACAAAAATCAAGTTTAAATATACATATATGCTAAAACACTCTTAAAAAAAAACATTTAAATGTGAAATTTGTTTAAACACGTTTCGACAAAAATCAAGTTTAATTACACATATGCTAATACACACTGGGAAAAAGCCATTTAACTGTGAAATTTGTTCAGACAAGTTTCGACAAAAATCAAATTTAAATGCACATATGTTAATACACACTGGTGAAAAGCCATTTGAAAGTGAAATTTGTTCGGACACGTTTCGACAAAAATCAAATTTAAATTCACATATGTTAAAACACACTGGAAAAAAGCCATTTAAATAAATACATATGCTAATACTTACTGGAAAAACCCACTTAAACGTCAAATTTGTTCACACACGTTTTAACAAAAATCAAATTTAAAGAAATATATGCTAATACACACTGAAGAAAAGCCTTTCAAATGTAAAATTTGTTCACACACGTTTCGAAATAAATCAAATTTTAATACATATATGTTAATACACACTGGTGTAAAGCCATTTAAATATGAAATTTCTTTACTTACTTTTTGATATAATGGACAAAAGAGAAATTAAAACCTTCATATGATTAATTACACTAAAGAAATGTATAATTTGTTCTTATATGTTTGACAAAAAAATTACAACATGTGATAAAACAAACTAAAAAATCCATTTAAATATGGAATTTTTTCAGAAACTTTTAAAACTATATTTTTTCTTTGCTTTCTTTAGTATGTATTATTATTAAATTTTTTTTTGTAATAAACTTAAACTGTTGAAGAGTATCTATTGTTTTTTTTTACAATAATTCGATTTTTCAATGCACAAATCAATCTACATATTATATTACATAAAAGAGAGTTTGTATGTATATAGTCACTCATCACGATATCTCTGGAACTATAAGGCCGATCAACTTGAAACTTGGTAGGAATATTCCTTAGGGAAGGTAGAGGTCAGCTAAGAACGGATTTTAGGAAATCCCACCCACAAGGGGGTTTGCGGGGGATATATATAAAATGTATATAGTCAGTCATCACGATATCTCTGGAACTATAAGGCCGATCGACTTGAAACTTGGTAGTAATATTTCTTAGGGAAGGTAGAGGTTAGCTAAGAATGGATTTTAGAAAATTCCACCCACAAGGGGGGTTGCGGGGGATATATATAAAATGTATATAGTCAGTCATCCCGATATCTCTGGAACTATAAGGCCGATCGACTTGAAACTTGGTAGGAATATTACTTAGGAAAGGTAGAGGTCAGCTAAGAACGGATTTTGGGAAATTCTACCCTAAAGGGGTTGCAGGGGATATATATAAAATGTATATAGTCATTCTTCACGATATCTCTGGAACTATAAGGCCGATCGACTTGAAACTTGGTAGTAATATTTCTTAGGGAAGGTAAAGGTTAGCTAAGAATAGATTTTAAAAAATTCCACCCACAAGAGGGATTGCGGGTGCGTGAAAAATAAAAAAATTAAAACTTAAAATCTATGAATCCTGCAGGTTTGAAACTTTGCAAAATAGTTATTTTTATAATTTTGAGGTCAATTGTAAACGGATTTTACTCACAAGGGGGGTTGCGGGGGCGTGAAAAATAAAAAATATTTAAAATTTAAAATCTATAAGTCCTACACGTTTGAAGCTTTGCAAAATAGTTATGTTTATAATTTTGAGTTCAATTGTGAACGGATTTTACGAAATTCCACACACAAGGAGGTTGCGGGGGCGTGAAAAATAAAAAAAAATAAATCTATAATTCCTACAGGTTTAAAACTTTGCAAAATAGTTATTTGTATAATTTTGAGGTCAATTGTAAACGGATTTTACAAAATTTCACCCACAAAGGGGGTTGCGGGAACGTGAAAGATAAATAAAAATTAAAATTTAAAATGCTGAAATATTAAAAATCTTTATATTTCAAGAATTTTCTTTCTTCTTAAAGAATTTAAAAATTTTAATTAAACAGGAAAACATTTGTTTTCTTTAATACTTTCATTTGTTTTCAAATTATCGATATCTCAATTTTTCTTAATATACGATTTTTGAGGAATGATGAAATAGTAAAAATCTTCATATCTCACTAATTTATAAAACAATTTAAAAATATAAAATTAATTTGTATTAAACAACTTAATAGTAATGCATATCTTTATAATCACGCGGACGTAGTCGCGGGCAACAGCTAGTAAAATATATATTGTTATCATATGATTGGTTAATAAAATTTTTGTATTTCATATTAGGTAACTGTCTTTATATAGATGTTTAAAAATTTTATTTCAGAAAGAATTGATAGTTGTTGATTTTGTTTATTATTTTATTGTTTTAAAGAAGTTACCTAGGGACTGATATAAATAATTTTGATCACTTTTTGAATGAAAAAGGTTAAGAACAGTTATAAAATTTTGAATTTGTAGTTAAAAGTTGAAATAAATTTATATAATATAAATATGGTTTTAAATTAAACAAAAAGACACAATTTTGAACCCAGGCCCAATAAAAAGAAGGAGCAGCTGGAGCAAAGAAAAGAATAAATAAATCCATTCCATAATAAATTGACGAACCAACGTGGGGCACGAAAAGAAATCAGGACACCAGGCACGAAAAGAAATCAGGACAACAAGCCGATAGAAAGAAATCAAGTGACATTCAAGCTAGAAGATTTTGAAATTTGTAGAAAATTGTACTCTGGGGTAAGATTTTTGAATTGCTATATAAAGACAGTGCGTCTGGGGGGGTGATTGGCCCATGGGGTTGGTCTGGCTGCACACAAAAGGTATTAAAATACTCCCATGAATATCATATATAAAAATTGGAAGTTAGAAAATAAGAAAGAAATTTTTTATGCAAATTTAAAGCGTCTGGCGGGAGTTACCGCCCACAATAGGTGTCTGGCAATATTGGATTATGATTTCGTACAATATTTTGTAAACCATATCCAAAAACCAGCTGTTACAATTTAAGGAAAGTAAGCCATATTTTTATGTACCTTTCTTTCTAATCAAGTTAGCGGGTATGCATAGGTGCTTAAGCATACATTACCCCACACATTTCTCATAATTTTAAGAGTTAGAAAATAGGGAAGGTCTGGGGGCCCCGGGATCTCAGTCTATAACCACAAAATAGTAAAAACCTTGATAAAGAAACAGTAAACCGTTAAATTTGTCGATTTTAATAAAAGAAACTGTTAAAGTTTGTCGATTTTAACGGTGACTATGTTGAAAAATCATTATACCATATGAGAATACATACTAAAGAAAAGCTATTTAAATGTGAAATTTGTTTACACACGTTTCGACTTAAAACATATTTAAATATACATATGCTAAAACACTCTGGAAAAAAGCCATTTAAATGTGAAATTTGTTCAAACACATTTCAACAAAAATTTTAAGACACATATGCTAATACACACTGCAGAAAAGCCATTTAAATGTGAAATTTGTTCACATTCGTTTCGACATAAATTAAGTTTAAATACACATTTGCTAAAACACTCCGGAAAAAAGCCATTTAAATGTAAAATTTGTTCACATTCGGTTCGACATAAATTAAGTTTAAAAACACATTTGCTAAAACACTCTGGAATAAAGCCATTTAAATGTGAAATTTGTTCAAACACATTTTGACAAAAATCAAATTTAAAGACACATATGCTAATACACACTGAAGAAAAGTCATTTCAATGTGAAATTTGTTCACATTCGTTTCGACTTAAATTAAGTTTTAATACACATTTGCTAAAACACTCTGGACAAAAGCCATTTAAATGTGAAATTTGTTTAGACACGTTTCGACAAAAATCAAGTTTAAATAAACATATGCTAAAACACTCTGAAAAAAAAACATTTAAATGTGAAATTTGTTCAAACACGTTTCGACAAAAATCAAATTTAAATGCACATATGTTAATACACACTGGGAAAAGCCATTTAAATGTGAAATTTGTTCGGACACGTTTCGACAAAAATCAAATTTAAATACACACTGGTGAAAAGCCATTTAAATGTGAAATTTGTACAGACACGTTCCGACAAAAATCAAATTTAAATACACATATGCTAAAACACACTGGAAAAAAAGCCATTTAAATAAATACATATGCTAATACATACTGGAAAAACCCACTTAAACGTCAAATTTGTTCACACACGTTTCGACAAAAATCAAATTTAAATACACATATGCTAATACACACTGAAGAAAAGCCTTTAAAATGTAATACTTGTTCACACACGTTTCGAAATAAATCAAATTTAAATACATATGTATATGTTAAAACACACTGGTGTAAAGCCATTTAAATGTGAAATTTCTTTACTTACTTTTTGACATAATGGACAAAAGAGAAATTAAAACCTTCATATGAATAAAAACACTAAAGAAATGTAAAATTTGTTCTAATACGTTTGACAAAAAAATTACAACATGTGATAAAACAAACTAAAAAATCTATTTAAATATGGAATGTATATTTTTAATATTTTTTCTTTGCTTTCTTTAGTATGTATTATTATTAAACTTTTTTGTAATAAAATTGAACTGTTGAAGAGTATCTATTGTTTTTTTTCAATAATTCGATTTTTCAATGCACAAATCAATAAAATATATATAATCTACACATATCAAAGAAAATCGTGTTGGTTACACTATTTATAACTCAAAAACGGCTAAACTGATTTGGCTAAAAATTAATGGGGCGGTAGCTAAGAACCAGTAGACGGACATAGGATACTTTTAATTAGTGTCCAACTGAAACAGATTTTTCAGTCGAAACCGAAACCGAATTTTCGGCCTCACACTTAGTTTCGGCCGAAACCGAAACTTGCTTTAACACATTTAAAATTATTATTAGTTACTGAAGTTACAAAAGCACTTCATGCTAACTTTATAATATAATATATATAATAATCTATACTTATAATAAATCTGTAGAGAGGACCATTCTGTACATGAAATATATTTTCAAAATAACTATCAGGGGGTGATAAAGGATCGATACTGATGCCAAAAATGCAATCAGTAAAATTTTTGTCTGTCTGTCTGTCTGTATAACCGTTATAGAAACAAAAACTACTCGACGGATTTTAACGAAACTTTGTACAATTATTATTCATACTTCTGAGCAGGTTATAGTATACTTTTCATCACGCTACAATTAATAGTAGCAGAGCGGTGAAGGGAAATGTTGGGAAAACCACTTATACGGTGTGGGGGGGGGAAGGGAAAATTTTATACAACAATCTATATGTCACGCGAACGACGTCACGGGTACATCGATATAGAACCCAAAAATGTGAATATTTTTTTTGTACGTCTGTCTGTCTATCTATATGTTTGTGCGCGCATCACATGAAAACTACTGAACCGATTGAAATCCGGTTTTCACAGATGTATTTGTCTTCTTTTAACTTAACATCTAGTGTATAAAAATTTCTCCTCCCACCCCTTTAACGGGGTAAGGGGAGAAATTTTTATACAACAATTAACACGCCACGCGAACGACGTCGCAGGTACACCTAGTATTATAATAAGTTTATTTCTATCAAAAATGTTTTCTGGATACATCAATATAAGTAAAGCTTTTAAAAAGCTAAAGTTTAAAAATTATAATTAAATGTATTTATGCATATATAGCGTGAGATAGGTGATATTTACATTTAAAATTTTACTATCTAAAGTACAATTGATAATAAATAAAAATATAAATTTTTAATTTTTCAATCTCATGCTTATGTTGTAAATTGACTGGGTTATAAAATTTTGTGCGAAGTGAGAATGGAATACTGTTTAAAGGATTTGAGGGATGAGAAAAAAAGAATGGGATCTCGACAAATCCTATTAAACAAAGCCTGTTTATAACTCAGTTATTGTTAATTACCAAAAAGAGTGGAAGTGTACATTTTTTTGGGTTACACTTATATATTTTTTATTTTATTTGGAAATGAGTCCAGAGGCGTCCTTTAATTTTTTTATTAAAATAAAAGATTTTATGGGACGTAATTACAAGCTGAGGGAGATTATATTAAATAAATAAATTTCATTGAAAAATACACATTTTTTGATTTTTGCTTTCACAACTTTTCAACCTGTATTATAAATTTGAGGTTTCTTTTATTTTGGCCTAGTCCAAACAATACAAAAGATAAATTTTTAAAGGGCCGAATTTTAAGTATCTTTAACAAAATAATAAAACGGTCTGGCAGTCAGTGGGACTGCCGGCAGAAGTTATACTTCCGTGCACTGTTAACTAATAAAACTTAATAATCAATTAAATAAATACTTAAAAAAATAAGAACAGTTGATGTGTGTCCCTACTTCAAACACGAAAACCAAACAGTAAAACGATCAATGTACAAAAAAAGTGTTTACAAAACCCGATTTGCTTACCGTGGGCTATTACAGATTTTAAAACACTAGAAAACAATGCAAAACATTTTCTAACAACATATAGGTACACACTTTTACAAAATTTTAACGCACTTTGAACTGAACTTTTCAGTAACTTTGCAGGAACAGGTTTTAACTCACACGCATGTCTTCGACTCAAAAGCATAGTAAAGGATATAATGCAAACATGTGACGGTATTTTAGACTACAATACAATACTCATTACTGAATAGTATTATTAATATAAAATACTAAACTTAATATGTATACTTACTGGACAGAATTATAAAATAATATGTCAATCATAATGCGATACGTCAATGTAATACAATAACAATAGCTCAGACTGTTTTTTGTATATCTATCTCTTTTCGATGCAATGAATGTTTAAACGGTATTCAAAGGACTTATAGTGATGACTAATAACATGTAGGTAGTAAATATTTCATCTTTGTTTTTACCGAACAATATACCTTATATGTGATTCTGTCTCTGTCTTAGTCACACCATTACATATGTAATGATTTTTCCCATTTAGCTACACACTAATTCATTCCACAGAGTGTCCGAATAGAAGTATAACTTCAAAAAAATTTAATAGACTGAGAAGGATTGAGTTGTGTTTAAAATATTAAGAATTCCTTTTTGGGCGCCGCTGTAAGAAGAGTGAGCGAGGGTCGCAAGAGAATTAGCTGGTCATAAATTACATAATAATTTTCAAATATTTATTAAACGTAGGGGAATTGGAGTTTTCATGGAAGAGAAGCGCAAGCAGAATTAATCAGGTTTGTCAATACGAGAATATTTATGTAAACCAGTCCTCGCAAAAGTTTGGCAGTGTGATTTTAAGCAGTTAAAAAAAGGGTTTGTTTGTAACTGTTTTTATGAAATTAATAGAAAAGTGTACCCATTTGTTTGATATACAAATAAAACAACAATGACCTTAATAATATTTCAGAATAACAGTAAAAACAATTATCAGTGGAAAACAAAACTATTTTCATTAGTTGAATTGCTTCATTAACAGCCTGGTAGGTGGTGTGGTTACACAAAGGAAATGAAACAGCACCACCCTTAATAGTTTAATCCAGAGGCGGTTTTACAACATTGCAATATGTAAATTACAAGCAACAATTAACGAATTGTTTATCTGTGACATATAATTATAATTATATAGTTTATTTTAATTTGATGTTTTCACAAATACAACAAATAAAATTCAAGTACATAATTATTATAAATTTTTTATTGATACCAAAAGTACAGTCATTGAGAGCAAAAATTTGATATTAACTTCGATTTCTATCCTTATGCCTCAATTTTAATTAAATGTTGAAAATACGCTCTCCTAACCTCCTATTTCAAAGACATATGGTTATTATTTTTAATGGTGAAAATTACCCCTTATTGCCAACATTAAATAAAACTTTTTGTAACGTACATCAAAGTACTTTTTAAACTTTAATACCGTTTGATAAGGTTTAATACAGTTCCTATATCTACTTAAAGATATTATTGTTGATTGGTTGAATAATTTAACCCTTTTAACCATCCCCTTTATAATAAGATAGGTAAAAAAGTGAATAAATAATATTTATAATTAATTTAATGTCCAGTTTAAAACAATTTTATGTCGGTATTTTGTTATTTTTTGTATTTTTTTTATATTTCTACCCTTAAAAGCAATACCTATTTTATAAAATAAAATAATAATAATAAACATATCATTTATTTCTCCCTTTTCTGACATGACGTTGATGCTTTTTTGTCATTAACAATAAAAATATCTTTTTTAATTTTACATCCCTTAAAACTACCCATCGTGATAAAATAAAAACTTTTTTAAAAAATTGAAACGCCTTCAAAAAAAAAATAAGGAGAATGTACTGAAAAGCCATAAATAAAATCTTTTTTTCTTAAAAAAATTGGAAGCAACTAGGCATCTGATTTTGATTTTCTTGAAGTCGGCTTCAATGGTTTATGTACAAGATTTGAGTTATGTAGTAACATTCGAAATCTAGATTTAATAGCTAAGATTGAAATATAGGGTAATTTGCCATTGGAGCCGACACAGTTTTTGTGCTACAGAAATCAAAATTTTTGTCAGAACAAACCCTACATTTTTGTATTGAATCAATTTTTCGTATCTTTTATCACTTTTGAGTCACATGGAAAAAAAGGTACATTTTTGAGAAAGTTTACAAATGTTCACTATAATTTAATTTTTTTTCAAAACCAGTCCTGTAAAATAAAAGGCGTTGTAAAAGGAAAAAGATGTACCTATGTAATTTCTGGTGAATGCGGGGTAAATCATACTGTTGATTTTTCATTAAAATATATAAAGGATCAATCTTTTTAGCACCGTATCTCGCTTAGTTTAAATGCAATCGATATTTAGTAAAGCTCATTTAAAAGGTTTTTTAAAGCACTGCATACAGTGTTTATAACATTGTACTCGTAAAATGGATTATTTTTCTGTTATTTTAAGTTGAATACACAGAATTAGTTTTCAAATAAAATAGTTTTCAATCGCAGATAACACAAAAAGTATTGGGTTTTTAAAAATATTAAACATTTTTTGCTTAAAATAAGGTCCTCTTACTACTTTTCGCGCTATTCAACCACTGAAAAGGATTGAGAACCACCTTTAAGATAAAAGCATATTTTGGCACAGAGCAGACTTTGTTTCTTGAGCTATTCTCTACCAACTGTAAAAATATCAAATAAAATGTACATGAAGACGGAATTCGTAGCCAAATACCCTCCTTGACTGGATTACAAGATCTTATCGCAATATTACTTAAATATAAAAAATTAAAAAAGAAGTTAATTAACACTTAGTGCTAAAAGAAGTTAAAAATTACAGTGGAGTAATTTTTCTTATAGAAGTAAGTATTTTTTAATTAAATAAGATGTATTCATTTTTACTTATAATACAAAACACACAGTATTCTTTTTATTAGTTTTATTAGTTTTATTAGTTTTACGATTTAAGACAAATTACAGTTTTATAATAAGTACAAACGATTTCAAATATTTTTTCAGAGAGATCTGGAAATTTTAATAACCAGCCAACCTTTTCTAGAAAGGGATATTTTGGACTAAAAAACTGATTATTAATTTGAAATAGGACAAAAACCAAATAATTAGGTTATAGGCACTTAGTAAGTAAGAGGAGAGGGAGTCGTGAATTCTAGATACAGCGTTGGATGGTGAAGATTGAAATCATTTTTTTAAAGAAGATGTGTTAAATATGGCTTAACCTTATTTTTTAAAAGTATGTATATGCTTATGTTTTTTAATTCAATTATATGGTAGATACACATTTACCTTTACTTTTCCAACTTAAAATAAGTCTTCTTAGTGTTCTGCTAGATGAAAGAACGACGGAATAGTTTTGTAAAATAAAATATATTAACGAATTAGGGAACATGTGAAATGTCTTAAAATTAAAATTATAATAGAATAATAGAATAGACATAATAGATACGCAAAAATAAAAAAATAGAAAAGATATATGCAAAAATTCGTTAGCATGTTAAACTGGTTACAAGAAATGTAAGATACATCTTTTTTAATTTGAAATTGTAATTTTGTCCCCTAAAAATGATGCTGTAATGAATTTCGATAGGTATCCTTCCATAGCCAAATTTAACATCCATGTTGATTTCATGCTCGCTTTAATTCGTTGTTATACCTATTACATAACGAGATTTGCATTTGGGTTCAATATTAGAGCAAATTGTATTTAAAAGATAGATATATAAAAACAGTAAAGTCGATACAAAATTTATAAGATTTTTTAGTAAACGATAATTTAAGATATCTCTCACAGTATTTTTGTAAGTTTTTGAAATTTTTTAGAAAATATACAAAATATTCAGTATTAAATGACATTCTTTTAAATTTCTCTTTAATGTTCTATTTGTATACTTGCTAAAAAAATTTAAAAATCCCATGAGAGATATCTCGAATAATCATTTACTAAAAAAAAATATTCATGGTACCTACGTTGTTTTTTTTAAATGGAATAAAATGGGGAATGATCTTTTAGTTTTTCATTTATGCTGTCTTTGGTGACATCAGCACATGAAATAATAGAATCGTGGATAACTAAATCGCCCTAAATAGCAGTTCCAAGGCGGCCAAGTGTCATCACCAAGATTTCTGATTACCTAATTACCAAACCAGGTGTTTCTGGAGTTGAAATGACGTTTATTAGGCATCTGTAGCATGTTCTGTTGACGAAGACAGCACTTCTAGCTCCATTTTCTGAAAAACATGGTCCAATAATACCACTACTCCAAAATTCTTTCCAAAGCTGTCACTCTTTAACGATACAGTGGCTTCTTAATAATTATCTGATGGACTTTATCAATATTGTACTGCCCTATGCTTAAACTAAGAATAGAAAATAATCTGAAAACTGTGGTTGGTGCGAATGAATCTTTGTTTTGTAATATTCATTATTTTAACATTTTAACAAAAAAATGGTTAACAACAAAAATTTGTCTGATAAGACAAAAGAAATATCACTCACGGTATTTTATCCTCTAGAAAAACTGGACAAGATTAAGAAAAGGTTAAAGGAGAGAAAGTTTATTTATGTAGAAATTGTAGAATCGGTTAATGAAAGGAAAGGAAGGGATAAAGGAACAAGAAAAGTATTAATACAGAATATAAAAAAAATCATTTATGCAGACGAGATTTAGAGAAAAACAAAATTCATGGATTTAAAGATGCAAAAGAGATCCGGAAATAACAAACAACTCATTGATACAGAAGGTGAAGAAGTCCAGGTAGGAAAAGAAGCTTATGGATATAAAATCTACGGAAGAAGTCCAACTAAAAGAAAAATCTTATTGATGTAAAAGGTACAGAAGAGGCCCAACTAGATGTATAAGCTACATAACAGAGTAAAGAAGAAACTTTTGTTTTTATATGTTGATAAACATGGAGGCTAGATAGTAAAACAAACTTATATATAAGAACACACTTTTTCCAACGTGTATCCAGGTATATTTCAATAACGATTTTAGAATAAAAAGTCTTTTGACATTATTGATTTAATATAAATTTATATGGTCGTAATAAATTATACAATTACATTAAATTTAAATTTTTTATGATTTATTTAAATAGTTGAAAAAAATTTACTGACAAAATTAAAACTACATCACAAAAGCATTTAACAAAGCACATTTACAACTACTCGTATACCTAACTGCCTTTTTTGTTTATACAGCAGAGAGTTTTACTGTTTTTTGTTCATTAAAAAAACTAAATATTAATGATTCATTAAAATTTTATACATATAGGTACTAGATCTATTAAGTCTCAAATAATACTGTTAAAATGCCATTAATGTAAATATTTCATCTACATATGTTATTAGAAAAATCATTAAGTTAAAAAAATATTTTTAATTGACCTTTTACAGATCAATATCTTAATTAAGATACATTAAAACAATACCAGGGTGTCATTTGAGAATACTAGAAATTCCTGTAGGTAGTTGAACTAGCATACTATCAGGGTGCGAGCTTTGGAAGTCCGTCAAACACAGAATGCAAATTGCTAATTAATTTTGCTGAGCTTCCTATAATTTAGTGCCTGTCTCCTGGATTAAACTAATTACATCACCACCTTGCTTCATTATTATACAGATCGTTTCAATTCCGATGATAATTTATCACTTCATAACGATCAACAGATAGAGTTCTCTTGTTATATAATCACACTGTTACTACGACAACTAAAAACCTAAAGATTTCTTTTTTATTAAATTCTTCTTCTCCGATTTGCAATCAATGAATTAACTATTCATAATCCACCTTGAAAGTTAGTTACAGTTTTAGCAGTTAGATGGTGCTTGTACTATTTAAAATTTTTGAGGATAGGCATCCTTAGATCCACGCCACATTGGACGAACTGTGAAATGTTATGACAAGGTTATAAAACTCCTCACATTCGGTCGTTATCAAGGATATACTCTAAAAATATTTTTAACAACAAAGCAATCACAAAGTATGCACTTTACTATACACTTCTTTTGTTTATATACCCGTTTAAGTTCACTCACTAGTTTTATCCCTAAGAGGTTTTTCACTAACATGTCATTTCCAGGATTAGATAATAGTTCGCGAAAAGTCTGCATTTAGTTGTCTTATTTTAACAAATACTAAAATTCTTATGTTACTGCTAGTTTGACGGCCAGCACTGCCAGCAGTTCTTCTTGCAAAATATATATCTATCTTAATATTACAATGCCTTTTTATGTCTATGCAATACAGGTGAGAAAGAAGTTAAGCAGAATTGTGGTTAACTATTTATAACTTTATTAAAGGGTTTAAAGTCCTCTTTAGGTATCAAATTGGTAGATGTGTATCAGTATCAATGTAGCAGTATGAGTTTATCAGCATTATATCAAATGGGATCAGTGTGAGTGTAAGTATATAAAAATGTATATTTCAATGTATTAGTCGCATTTCAGCGTTACTGTTATCGGTAATAATTTTTGCAGAAACAATCTCAATAACAACACCTTGGTGTTGTGTAGTGCGTATCCAGTGAAGCTCTACATTCTGCAGTGATTTTGGAAGATGATTTACAGTGAAACGTAACAAATCTTATTTGGCAAAGAAACAATAGAAACTCTTTTTGAGAGCTTAGCTGTTGTGAGGTTTTGTCCAGTCAATTTTATCCAGTAGATTTATATAGTTGGCACTCCTGACAATTACGGATGTACTCGTCAACGGTCTTTTTTATTCCTGGCCAGTAGCAGTGTTGTAAGATCTTATGAAGTACTTTATCCACACCATAGTGTCCAGATTGAGGCGAATCATGGTATTGCTTTAAAATGACTGGTCGTTCTGAGACGGGAACTACCATTTGCGCTTCGTCAGTATCGTCATTGTCAGAATACCAATATAAAATACCTTGATTGGTAAGGTACCGTCGAGAGAACCAGGGGTATGCTTGTTGTAGGTTTCCACTCTCCAAACTTTTAATTATTTTTTCAAGTTCTAGATCCTGCAATTGTTTAGCTCTGGTATCATTGGTACTTGCGGTGGGCAGGTCTATCGTCACAAGGCAGACGGCACAGGAACTGTTGGAATCGCATGGAGGTCGTGAAAGTGTACCTGCTACGACGTTTGCCTTTCCAGGGCCATATTGAATTTGTAGGTTGTAGGGTTTTAGCTCAAGGGTCCCACGAGCAATGAATGTATACAAAATATCTATTAAGAAAATGAATACAAAATGGTAGCAACCATCTACAAATATAGACCGATATTTAGGAACAAAATAGCTCTGAGGTATGAAAAATTGGGGATTAATACCTAGGGAATGGAAGAGAGTACAAGTGACATCTATTTATAAAAAGGAAGATAAAAAATGTGATTTCTATAGTGAAATTAATTAACGTATTGGCAATAGTAGAAAAAATATATGATAAAATAATAAGAGAGAAATTAGAAACTATTATTAAAGGAAATATTGGCGAAGGGCAAGTAGGCTTCATAAGTAAGATCATATCATAGCATTAAAAACCAATAAAAAGAAAAAGGGTTCAAATTAATCACATTTATTTGGCGTTAATAGACCTGAATAAAGCGTATAACATAGACATAAAAACCCAATTTGGAAAGCTATGAAAAGACTCTAAATACTAAAAAAACTCGTAAAAGCAGTCAAAAACCTATAAAGTCAAAAAACAGAAGTATCGGCAAATTAAAAACCCAAAAGGGGCTCTGCCTCAAAGATTGCCCACTTCGCCACCATTTTTTAAAATATTCTTAAAAAATACCTTGAGACCATGAAAAGAAAACTGATAAAGCAATGAGAATTAATATTGGATACTTATAACTCTATAGCTTATATTTTGTGGAAGACCAGGTTATAATAGCACAAAATGAAGTAAACCTACATGATAAGGAAACCTACATGATAAGGAAACTACATAAAGAACACCAAAAAGCCGTTCTTAAAATCAAAAAACAAACGTAAAATTCTAGCAAAAGAAATGGAATACTGGAGAAGATGCTTGGGTCTTAAAAGAATGGATAGAGTGACGAACGTGGAGATACGCAGAAAAATGCGAGTAGAGAATGACATAATTAGATAAATTGAAAAAAAGAGGTTTTTGTGATCTAAGCATTTCAACAGAGCTAAGAGCAAGTAGATAAATAAGATAACAGAATGAAGACCGATGAATAGAAGCGAAAATAGGATAGAATAGAGGTTCTGGTTTACACAGAAAGTTTAAAGGATCTGCAGGTTTAAATGTTTGGTCTATGAAGTGTGCGCGTGACTTATCTTTAAAAAATCAAAAAGTAAAACGCAGTATTTTTATTATTTCTTATAAAAAATTACTTGGTTAACATATTTTGTTTTAAACAGGATATAACAGAATATAGTAAGTGCAAAATATTATGGAAAAAGCATAGTTATTGATGTTTGGTAGTGGTATCTTCCAAACGTAAAACTCTTACCTCTTGTGCGATGTTTGTTACAACCAGACTTAATACCAGCAAAGCGTACCATAGTCATCAAAGCTATCTTTTTAACATATATGCCTTAAAAAAGACAAATAACTTTTTTTACTGTGATTGATGTGATTGTCTGGGATCCTTTTGGATACAGCTAGCTATCACTGTAAATTTAACTTCAGTATTTTTGCTAACTTTAAATAGTTGTCTACCATCAAGAAACAATATTTTGTTGCATTAATTGGGTACATACAACAATTTTATACAGTACGTAATGACTCACAGTCTCACAGACTAATACTTACACTTATCATTCGCTGTAACTAGAAGTTGCCTATCTATTCCTAAAGAACAAATCAACCATTCGTGCAAATTAGTAATTAAAGGAAAAACTGTTGACCTTTTTGTGAACTTTAAGTCAAGTTTTCTATTCCCTCGTTGTTAGAACAAATAAAAGTCGAAACTAATTTCTATACCAAAATAGACTTATTTATTAATGAAATGTTTGCCTTGTCGAAACCTTAGTTTAGGTAAGATTTAAATCAATAATATCATTTTTTTTACAATTAAATAGAGTCTGTGTACATAGTCCACCGCGCTGAACACTTTAAAATGATTAATACATACTTGAAACTTTGTGTATAGCTTCCTATTGACGAGTCCAACAAAGTTTGAAATTATCTAAATTTAAAACTGCTGCTTTTTCGAGCTAGAAATAAACGGACAGCAAAAACGCAGCAATAAATTTGTCGGACAATGTGAGCATTTGATTTAATACCTAATTATAAACAAATGATGTAAAAATGAATTATATATATTATAACATATATAACTTGGTCAGTATTTAATTTATAAGTATATACGCTATAATTCAAAATTTTTCCTTTTTTATTAAATTTAAACTTTTTATAAGAAATTTTTAATTAAAGTAAATGACTTTTATATATTATTTTAAATATGGATTTTATATTGCCCGTACTACTGTTACCTCAGAGCAGAGTTCAAAATTTAGGAAAATTAATTATTGAATTTTTACTCTTAATTTTATTATAAATATACTTTTAATTTTAATTTAATTTTAATACCTTATTTGAAACGCCAATGGTAAGAAAAGACGCGTGGATTATTGATTTTTAACTGAATACTTAACCTTAAAAATTCTAATTTAATATTTAGAGACTGTGAAAGGTGAACAGTAATTGTTTTAATAAAATTTTTAAGTGAAAATAAGAAATTCTAAAAGTTCTTAAGTCTAGTGATGTGCAAAATTAGTTTTTAAATGAAAGTGAAAATGAATATAGTTTATACAACACAAGAAATTAAAACACACATATATTTATTTTTATACTAAAATACCGTATAACTGCTGCTAATTCAATTCTCCACGTCTCCTACCATATAAGAACTGCTCTAACCATATAAATGAAGAATTTTCTTCAATTCTTGAGAAAAACTGCTATATTCAAAACTGGTAAGTATTTATTTTAATACTTCTCCTCTTAACCTGATGATTTAATCTTCTTAGCAATGATAAATATTCTTTCTAGTACAATATTTCTTCTCTTCGACATTTTCAATCTTGTAAAATAACTTTAAATAATCTTTCTTCTTACCAAACTCGTACAACTTCTTCTATTCAACTTTAGTACCAATATTATATTATTCAAATCTCTTTTAACTTATTATTGTATCAAAAAACTCAATTTTAATACTGCACAACATTTATTACAACCATTCTCTTCAAAAGATCCAGGAAAAGAAAAACAATCTCTAAAATCAACAAACTAACAAAAGCCTATCACTAACAATCTAAATCCTATATAAATTTTTCCAAAAGAAACTTGATTCAATACAAATAAAACAAATCAGCACTCCTAGATTACTTATCTTAATTTTTTAACAATTTCTACAATCATACATACTAGATTTATAACAATATTTTGCAAATTTGTATTATTTTAATCATTTTATTTTTAATTTTACATATATATATACATACATATATTATATATATTAAAAAACGTAACCTGGTAAATTTTGCATGTTCGAGGTGTCGGACAAGCTCATCGCAGTGGAATTTTTGTCGGACAAATTATTTTTTGTATTTTTTATCAAATTGGCAACCAATTGTGTTAAAATAAAGCATATATTAACACTAATCGGAAAATCCATGTTTTTCAAAATTTCTAGCTCGAAAAAGCAGCAGTTTTGAATCAAGATAATTTTAAACTTTGTCGGACTCGTCAATAGGAAACTATACACAAAGTTTCAAGTATGTATTAATCATTTAAAAAAAAAGGTTGTGCGCGGTGGACTAACAGTTTATACTTGAATTACAAAAAGTAGATATGCATATTGATCAAACTTGATATGCATAACGTCCACAGGAAATGTAAATATTTATGAAAATTTCTCTCGATATGTGAAATCGGTAATCAGTTTCAAAAATCAAGCATTGGATTCTCTAATACTTTGCATTAATTAATAATGTTTACACACAAATTGATATTCTGTGTAGAGTTTCTGTTGAAGTTCAATACGATTTCATTTCATTTTCATTAATGGTATTACGGACTATTTCAATTAGTGGTCAATGTGTGGGCCTTTGTTTATTTATAATTAATTATCGATCCTGCAAACATTTTAAAAGTTTACGTTAATATGTTTTCATTTTTAAGACTAATCTATATATATAAAACTCAAAGGTGACTGACTGACTGACTGACTGACTGATATAGTGATCTATCAACGCAGAGCTTAAACCGCTGGAGGGATGGGGCTGAAATTTGGCATGCAGGTAGATGTTATAACGTAGGCATTCGCTAAGAAAGGATTTTGATTAATTCCACCCCCAACGGGATAAAATAGGGGATGAAAGTTTGTATGATCTATCAACGCACAGCTCAAACTGCTGGACGGATGGGGCTGAAATTTGACATGCAGGTGGATGTTATAACGTAGGCATGCGCTAAGAAAGGATTTTGATTAATTTATCCCCAACGGGATAAAATAGGGGATGAAAGTTTATATGATCTATCAACGCACTGCTCAAACCGCTGGACCGGTGGGGCTGAAATTTGGCATGCAGGTAGATGTTATGACGTAGGCATCCGCTAAGAATTGATTTTGATTAATTTCACCCCCCAAGGGCATAAAATAGGGGATGAATTTTTGTATGAAACTTTGTCAATTTTCAACCGTTCGGGCTAAAACTTTGCATGCATATAGTTACTATGACGAAGGCATCCCCTAAGAAAGCATTTTGATTAATTCCACCCCTAAGGGAATAAAATAGGGGATGAAAGTTTTTATGAAACTTTGTCAATTTTTAACCAATCGGACTAAGATTTTGCATGCAGATAGTTACTTCAACGTAGGCATCCCTTAAGAAAGGATTTTGATTAATTCCATCTCCAAGGGGATAAAATAGGGGATGAAAGTTTGTATGAAACTTTGTCAATTTTAAACCGATCGGGCTGAGATTTTGCATGAATATAGCTACTATGACGTAGGCATCCCTTAAGAAAGAATTTTAATAATTTCCACCCCTAAGGGGATATAAAAGGGAATGAAAGTTTGTATGAAACTTTGTCAATTTTAAACCGATCGGGCTGAGAATTTGCATGAATGTAGCTACTATGACGTAGGCATCCCTTAAGAAAGGATTTTGATAAATTCCACCCATAAGGGGATAAAATAGGGGATAAAAGTTAATATGAAACTGTGTCAGGTTTAAACCGATCCGGCTGAGATTTTGCATGCATATAGCTACTATGACTTAGGCATCCCCTAAGAAAGGATTTTGATAAACTCCACCCCTAAGGGATAAAATAGGGATGAAAGTTTGTATGAAACTTTGTCAATTTCAAACCGATCGGGCTAAGATTTTGCATGCATATAGCATGCAAGTTTTTAAAGTTTTAAAATAATAATAGTCTAATACCAATCGCGCTTTACTGAGCGGGGTGTGTGGAGCGGTGAGACGGTAGCACGTTGCTGCTGGCCGACATGAAATGGTCGATAGACGCGCAGAGTCTTGAAAATTCAAAAATAAATTTGTTTTATTACGTAGTGGTGTACTAAGAAATTACTTTTTTAAATTCCATTTAAAAAGGATTTAAAATAGGGGTTGCAAATTTGTATGAAACTCGGTGGCAAAAAACTAAAGTCCACGCGGATGAAGTGGCGGGCGGCCGCTAGTAGTTTATATAATTTAAAAAGAAAATAATGAAGACGATTTTTAACAAAAAATAAGATTGCGACATAAGTATATACTGTTTGTAAATAATGTCAAGATGTCAGTTTTAATATGTCATTTGTCGGTTTTGTTATGTCATTTGTCACTTTTGTAATGTCCCATTTTAGTTTTGTAATGTCATATGGCAGTTCAGTTATTTCATATGTTAGACTATAACTATATGGATGAGATTGTTAGTATGATATTAGTATGATAATTAAAAATTCAAAAAAATACAATAACAATGTCTTATAATTATTTACGTTTTTCAACATTTCTTTATAATCTTCGACATTTTTACACCATTTTCAAAAATTTTTCATTTTTTAGCTTTTTACAATTTTTTACGATTTTCAACAAATTTTAACGTTTTTCAAGATTCTCCACTAAACATTTCACAATTTTTAACATTTTATCCGTAGGAGTCCACATAATAATTTTTATAGAAAAACTGTCTTTAGGTTATGTATTCCAGAATCTTCTACATGTATTTATTAGATTAGATTATGTTACTCGAAAATGCTAGAATATTCGTTTTAATTATATAAGGGGATATATTAGCAGTTAAGGGAAATTCAAATAGTTCATTGTTATTGTAAATCTGTTTAGACGTTATCCAGCAGAGTGCTTGTGTACTTGTAACAATTTTGGTGTGTTTACAAAGTTTCAACCCCTTATTTGCACCCTTAGGCAGTGAATTCTAATAGACCATGAAATTTTAATTTTTATAAAAATCACTGCCGATTTAAACAAAATTCCATATTCCATTATGGAAATAAACCTCTATCCAAATTTCACATTTCTACCATCAGCGGTTACGACTGGGCAAATGTCTATACCTCAGTGAATAAAAATATCTCATTTTATGTACATAAATATTAGACGAATTATTATAAAGGTGATATTACGAATGTTTATTTGTAAAATTTTATTGTTTACCTATCTGTGTTGTAGCTTTTTTTTGTTGGTACAGAACAGGGTGAAAAAATAAGGTGGTCTAACAATTTGTTTGGCTATGTCACATTGCTTACCCTTTCATTAAATGATTGATAGATGGCTCTACCTGTTGCGGTCCGTGCATAATAATAAAAATAATTTATACTAAAATGCCAAAATGATTTTAAAATAAAACTTATTTTCTTTTGCTTATAAGTATATAAAAAAATATTTGTAACATATGCTACTAAATATATTCTATAATTTAAAATATTGAATTATCCATACGAATGTTCAAATGTAGTTTATAAATTAAACAATTTGTTTGGAAAGTCTCCCATTTATTAATTTAACTATACAGCTGGAGGAATTAATAAAGAAATTTAATTATTTTATCCAGGTCCCAGCTTCATTCTTCGACGTAATTTTCCAATTTTTCTTCTAGTTTTCGTAACTGATCTTTCCCATACGAGAGAGATTTTTTTATCAAATGCTTTTGTAAAGTCCTCAAAAGTTAATTTAGGACGTTGTTCTATTAATGACCTACTCGACTTTACCTCCGCACAGTCTTGGTTAAATTTTCAAGTTAATACCTACAAATTTAAAATTGCATGTGTTTAATAAAACTTTCCTTAAATCAATAGTGGAATGCAATGTCACCCTAAAGTCCTTCTGCAGTTGTGCTACTTAGGAATTGCCTATCTATTTTGTTCTTTTTGTACTATATTTTGCCTCTATCCGTTTTATTTTCTCCTTGTCGAAACGAAATTTTTTTACAATTCCCCCTTGTGTCTGTTTCTGCCCCCTGTTCTCGTTAGCAATCGTTTTTTTTTCGCCTTCTCATTTACTGCAATTTTCTCATCAATCTCTTTTTGCTAATCTTCCAACCACTTGAAAAATTCATACATTTTCTAAAATTTAAAAGAATTAAATACTTATTAAATCTTATTTTATTATATAAAAAATTGGTATATTTTAGTAGATATTTTAGCTCAAAAAAGTTATTTTTATTTTGTTTATGACTCGGATCTTATGATGATGATTACATACTTTAAAGTTTGATGTTCTGTATCTGTTTTCTCTACTTTTATACTTCCACAATCAATCTCATCTTTAATTATATCAATGTTTTTACTATTATGACATTTTGGGAGGGCTCCTCTCTTTTACTTCTTGCCTTTAAATGTATACTGCATAGTAAAAATTTTAAATATGAATTTAACGACTGATAATATTTTTATAATATTATAAACAATGTACTTACATCCAAAATTACTGAACCATTATATTTACGTTTAACACGTCTTATAATATCATTTTGTGTTTTTCACAAACGCGAGCATTTCCTTTTAATGTACAGTTAATAATGCTTTCCCATTCCACCTTTTGATCTTTTGGTGCACCAAAGAACGACAATTTATCTATATTGTTCATCTAGGTTACACCACAAGTTGGAACAATACAATACTTAACCATTTTACTAACAATATTCTACCGGTAGAGATGAAGTATGTAGGATATTATAGTAATTAGTGAGGTTATGATTCTAATCAATTTTATCACACAGACGCAGGTAGACAACCCTGCACGCAACAGCATAGGATCCGGCCATAGGGTGACATCTATATTAAAGATATAGAAGGACCAAACTTTGTGACACTGCTTAAAGCATTATGAAGTACAGTAGTTAGACCACCTTATTTTTTCACCCTGGTACAGAATTATAGTTTTGAATCGTCTTTAGCATAATAATTATGTTTCTCTACAATTTTATTAAAAAAGCATGCTAGTTATAAAGCATTTTAGCGTTAAAATTTTTAATCAAGAACCAAGGATATTGATTGATATTATTCGAGAATTTTTTGTGCAGATGTGTTTTATGTTATATAAAATAGTGTAGATAAATGTACTAATCTATGCTAATCTATACTAATTTTAATTTTATACAGAATTACAATTTTAAATCGTTTTAATAGTTGTGCTTTTGCATAGTAATTAAATATGTAATTCAAAATTTTATTAAAACAACGCATGTTGGAAATAAAGCATTTTATCATTAAAATATTGTTACGATTATCGGAAATTTTAATAATGTCACTAATAGTGGTCAGTTTAGAAATGTGATAAATCAAATTATGGTATTTTGCCATTTTTATGTTGTATAAAATAGAATCTATTATATGCGTCCAAGGTTAAAATTGACATTGACAGACAGTAAGACATTTACAAGTTAATTGTAGACATGTCATTTGTCTAATATTCTTGTTTAGCTGCTTTTGTAATGTATAAATTAGAGTAGGTAGATGCATGTATGTTTTCAATATTATTGTATAGGTACTTTTGTGTGATAAGCAAAAATGGGTCAAAACCTTGTTAATACAAAGTGAGCTATGAATAAAGCAGTCCGGGTATAAAATAAATAAAAAACTTATACAAAGAGCTTTAAAACATGCCAGTTGAGGAACGCAATATCTCAAATTTTATGTCTTAAATGCATCTTATTTTGTATGAAATAGAAAAGAACCTCCTTTGGTTAAAGAGGATGAATATCGTTTTCATTATCACCCATCTGTACTGATAAAAATTCAAATATGTTTGAAAATATTACTATTTTTTCCTAATACTTGCAGCAAAACTTTAAGCGAGCAAATCATAGGCAACTTTATGGTTGGTGTGAAATTGTTTTTAAAAGAAATAAAGAACAAATAATGAAAAGCTCCTTACTCATTACAAACAACACAAACAACTAAGATCATATTTAAATATTCTCTGTAGCTTCTTTGTGGCATAATAACATTTATTTACTTTTTTAGTTGGGGTACTTTTGCTACTAAAAACAACCTAATAAAAAATATAAATTAATATTTTGAAAATGACACTTGCTTATTAATCTTGATGGATATGTCAAATTTGTCAAGGGTTGTTTTTTAAAACTGAAAATGCCTAACAAAAAACAAAATAATTTTTTTAAAAAAGATGATTCTTAGCTTTCGACAACCAGACATGTTAGACTATTGCTCCTGTAAAAAGAAATTAAATGGCCCAAAAAACAAAACAGTTATTTTCAACTAAAAAATATACTCATTTATTTCGGCCCACAGTGTATGTAGTCTCCATGCATTATGTAGTCTCCATGATTTTATGGCTCACGTGTATTTAATATGTCAGAGATCATGCAAGGGTTATCGTAAAGTTAATACTTTTCTTAACGATCATCCCTCAATAGAGGTCACTTCTTCTAACGGTCAATTATGCATATCTAAGAATTTATGCTATGGTATTTTCTAAATATATAATCCATTAATACTGATACCTGTCAGTAATGGTCACAGCCATTAAATAACACACTTAAATTAAATTAACTTAAAATATTCACCCTAAAGAACTCATATAAATGACTTACAATTTACAAATTGCTTATAAACTAGACAGGAAACCTGTTCAATCATTAGAAATCTCAAATTGTCAAATTTAATTTAAAATACAAAACAGTTATGTTATATTATGTTCCAATAACGTTAACGTTAGTGTTTTGAAGAAAAAATACAGTTACGGATAGTAAAAAATTTTGTATCAGTAAGCGTAAGTAATCGGATAAGTGGTGTTGACAGAAAGAAAACTGTTCAAGTTCATTACAAAAACGAAAGTTTTCAAAAAGTCTTGCAATCGATCAAATATTTTATGACTGGTTTTGTAAAACAAAAAGTAAATCTGTGCCGGTATTTGGGGAAAACTTGTAAAAGTCGGAGAAACTTAAAAAAATTATGACTTTAAGGTTTCTATTGTTTGGTTCGACAGGCTTTATAAAAGTTACGAAATTAACTTTAAATCAACTTAGTCTGCAAATGTTCGTGAAATGAATGTGCAAAATTGTACAATAAAACTGTAGTCGAAAATAATGATCCTAAAGACATTTGTAACGCAGGTGAAACTGGACTTCATTATGTTGTAATGCCCAACAAAACCTTTGCATTTAAAATGAAAAATCTAGAGAAAAAATGTACTAAACAGCGAGTGACAATTCTCTTTTGTTCCACTTGTATTCGGAAAAAAAGTAAAAATCTAAGTTGTTTAAGGGGACATATATAAAAAAGTTACCAATAGAATATGTATCCAATAAAAGTCCATGCATGACTTCTTGGTTAACACAAAAATGCAGAAATGGGTACGACTGCTCTTTTATTTTTGGACAATGCTACTTCTAACCCAAACACAACTTCTTAGACCTCAAAATTATACAAAATTATAAAATGAAGTAGGTACCAACAATTTTCAATAAAAAGATTCTATAGTTTAACTTACACAAAAGATTGCTTTATAAATGCAGAGACAAGTGTTAATTTGTTAAGGGCTATAGTATAAATAGCATCGTCATTGAAAAATGTATCACCAGCTATCATAAAATTATGGTTCTAAAATGCTAGATTTATGAAAATTATTAAAGAAAAAATAATTAATAATGAATAAGACGTTTTACTAAGTCAGTGATTATCAAATGTCTTAAATCCTGAACTAGTAGATTTTAAAAAGTATATTGCAATTGATGCCGATTTATTAACAGAAAAACCAAACATTAACATTTCAGAAATTATAGGTAAATACATTATTAAGGAAACCAGACCAGAGCCAACTGATAGAAATATGAAAGTGTTGAAGAACAAATGACATTAGTAGTAGTAGTTCTAGCGGGGTCCTGTGACCGATTGGTAACATGCCATCGAGTTCTCATACGTATCCTAAGAAGTATTGTCACCTGTACTACAGGTGATGTCACAAATTTACCTGTCAAACTACCTGTCACCTGTACAGGTGATGTCACTAAATTACCTTTACCTGTAAGGTGATGTCACCAAATTACCTTTGGCCACGCCCAATTTAATTTAAAGTAAAAAGCCGAGTTGGTTAAGGCGTGAGAAGCCCAGCCAAGCCCAGCCTTGCAGACCCCGGTTCGAATTCTACTGCAGACAAAACTTTTTACTTTAATTTAAATTGGGCGTGGCCAAAGGTAATTTGGTGACATCACCTTACAGGTAAAGGTAATTTAGTGACATCACCAGTACAGGTGACAGGTAATTTGACAGGTAAATTTGTGACATCACCTGTACAGGTGACAATACTACTTAGTATTTTTTATATAATTACAGTAGTACAAGCATCTTTTAGCACGTGGGTGACGTGTGGGTGAAACGTGCACTAGCTGCTGCCCAATGCGTTCTTCATAAACGACCAATCGTAATGAATTTTTTTTATTCTTTAGCTATCCAGTGGTATAATTTTGGAAGGAGATGATAGATATATACCTACAACACAAAACTGTATCGCTCGATTTTGTTATCATTCGTTTTTTTGCATTGCATCCCTATGGAACTAATTTTAAAGACGTCAAAACTAAGAGACATTTAATTTTTTTATCAATTTCTATTGGGGAAAGTTTAATTAAATGTGAAGACAAAGTCCCTTAATCAAAAATTAGAAATTTTAAACAAATTTCAATTGAAAAAAATGTAATGTACTTATGAATTTTCTATAATTAAAACCGATCACCCCTTTAACGGTCAAATATTTATGTTAATTATCAATAATTGATATTGGGTAATTTTAATTATTTTTTTGTACAATTAATTTATAACTATAGACATCCCAGAATTTTTTAGCACTGCTGCAATGAAAACATATTCTGTCAAGTGTAAACTATTTGCTGAGGTATACCTATTAAAAGAAATTAAAAAATTAACTGTAGGTAATAAGACCTGTTATTTAATGACACGTAATTTGAAAATTTTAGCATGCAACTGCTATTTACAACTGAAGTGTGGGCAAATAGCCTGCTCATTTTGAAATTTAACATCCATAGTATCATAAAAAAACGGGTGGTATAATGTAGAAAACTTCCGTTTTAGAGAAACACTGCAGAGAGCCATCAAAAGTTAATTACAGTCTGAAACTAACGTACTACTAATTTCTGTTTCGTGCTCCTTACAAAAGAAAACGCCTGTTTTTCTTGTTCTACAAATGCCCTTGTTACCTCTACCGCTACCCAACAACATAACACAACACATATCATAAATAAAACTGCAATGGCGTAAATTCTCTCGTTTTTACAGTACGAATTTTGCTTGAATGTAATGATTAATCTGCATTTTAGTGGAATTTCGACAGATTTATGGTAATTGGTATCAATAGATAGATGAACCCACATTTGAAAGAAATATTGGATAGGATCAAATTTGTATTCAAATTAGCCCATTAGCTATACTTATACTATGCTTATAATAATGATTATTTTTATTTAACGGTTTTTTAAGATTTTTAATTTTTTTTGCGCAATTAATTATTGTTTAACGGATTTTGGTAACGATTTTTTAAAGCACATCGACAATCTAATGGTATCCTAACTATATAGCAACACAAACAATATAAACAAAAACTTAATGATTCTTTTGTTCTTATCGCTGGTCTTCTTTTTACTCTATTCTTCTTTCTGATCCTCTACTGTCTGACTCTGTTTTTTTTTATTTGCTCCTGTTCTGTATCCGAAAAGCCAAAAGAAACTCCTGGAGGAGGTTCTGCGAGGAAGTGGCCATAATAAGTTTCTGGGCACAGTCTCAGAGCGGATGCAGTACGCAATAAATATGGTGTACAAATGGTGCAAGAATGAAGGCCGAACAGTCAATCCACAAAATGCATTAGTTGGCCGGTTCACTAATGAAAAAGCGTTGCAAGGCTTAAAACCAATGATGCTCAATAACGGGCTGGTACCACTGGCTACAGAAACCAAATACCTGAGTGTGGTGTTTGAATAGAGACTATCATGGAAGCAACTCATTCAAAAAGTCACACACAAAACTACAATAGCCCTTGGTAGGTGAACACAATTATGTGGCAAGAACTGGGGCTTAAACCTTAAAATGAACCTATGGTTGTATACACAAGTCATTATACCAATGGGTGGTCACAATAGATCTGCAAAGGTTGCAGTGATACAGGCTTACAGCCAACCCAATAAACATCTAATCTATAAATCAGTATTTTATTTTAATTAACTCTTTCTATTATTTCTTCTTCTTTTTATTTTAATTTAAATTTCAATACTTCTTACCATTGTTATTAAATTTTCTATATTTTTACAGTTTTATATTTCATTCATCTCTGAATTTTTTTAAAATTCAATTATAAATGACAATTCAATTAATCCTTACTCTACGACAATAAAAATAATATAAAAATCACAAAATCATGTCTTTTAAAATACTCAAAACTCAAACTAGCCACCGATTTCCTTACGGGATACTCACATGCCGAAAAGCTACCAAAAGAATGTGTCCCTAGGTCAAAGGACAATTTAGCAGGGAGGGCTGCGGGCTACAAATATGTTAGCCCTCGCTCATCTACCAAGCTAACATTGTCCGCAGTCGTGGACCTTATCAAACAGCACTCTTACCAAAAATTTATACAGTGCTGGGATGAAACTACGAACTGTAGACTGGCCAAAGGGTTATTACCTCATCCTGGCGAGGAAATAGCAAAAAAATTTAAGGCATTGACCAGACAAAATCTCCGAACAGATGTGGGAATCTTGACAGGGCACTGCCAATTGCGACAACATCTATTTAGGATGAAATTAACAGAATCGCCGCTATGCAGAGGCTGCGAACAAGAAGAGAAAACAGTAGAACACATTATGTATGACTGCTCTGCTTTTTCTGAAATCAGAAGATCCGTGTTGGGCGAGTATTGGCTCACACCAGCCGATGTCAGGGAGATCCCTCATCACCTATTTTAAATCACCAGGCCTGGTGACAGCCTGAGGTGAGGATATCCCTACAATACGGGAGGATGCATAATGAGTCATATGTGGCCTCAGTGCTGGCTAAGCACTAGCTCGCTCCTCCCCAAATTTCCAGATCCAGATCCAGATGTGTCCCTAAAAAAAATAATTTTAATGTATATTGATATGAATTTTTTCTTCGGTGACACATTTTTTTGAGTAAGAAAGAACACGAAACAAGAGTGTGTTTTACAAATAAAATAATTTCACAATAATTTGCAGATTATCCGTTAATAACAAGTGTTCTGGCACTAGGACAACTTTCACCTAAAAAATTCACATCCAATAATTTTAAGTGTGTCCATCTTCATTGAATTGGCTAATAATTAGGTCTGACTCCAGCAGTATACGAGTTATACGATGAACTATTATCTGCGTAGGCGTTTTTCTTTTTTTATGGCGGGTGGGAGTTACCTACATCACATTTAACGCGTTTTTATGTCGTTTTCTTATGTTCGATACGTTCGCCAAAATGTTCTATAAAAATATAGCCTTTATAATAAACATTAAACTGTATTTTTAAGTTTAAGAGTTCTATCTAATATCCTGATTGAAAAATTCAAATTCAAAAAGATTTTTAACATAAAAAGAAATATATTTTTATTATAGGTATTCTGTTTTCTTTCTCAAAAGTAAGAGTAGGTACTTCATTTATAAGTCGTATACTTTTATATGTTCTATTTCGATTTTAAATCTGATACACAGGTGTAAAAGTTTTTATGACCACATTTCGAATTTCTCGAGTTATTAGGTACATTAGACTCTAGCACATATAGAGGAGCTTTAAAATTAAATTACTTTTTGCATTCAGTCTCTATTTCTGTCGCTATAATAATAAAAATAGAAATGAATTATTAGATAAATATAAAAGTTAAAGTATTTTAAAATTTAACGAGTTATAGCTAGAAAATAGTCCATGTATTATATATAGGATTATCCTTGTTCAAGTATCTTATAACGCCCTAAAAAATTTAAAAAGCATCCTATACGAAGGTTGTAGCATTTTTATTTTTCTTTGTACCTTATACCAATAATTTTAACAATAACGTAACCTATCCGTATCCAACTAAAATTTGAGTTTCCAAATCACAGTATTCTATTGGTTTATTAGTTGTCCAGACTAAAGTTCCCATATATCTCCTTAGTGCAACTTTGTTCCAATTGGAGCAACTGATACAAATATAAGGAATTCGTAAGTAAAGCCATCAGTAACTGTACTAGGTAGGGTAAAACCGGGATAGATGCCCCAGTTTTTGAAATAGCCTCCTAATTAGATAAAATATACATTTTATAGAAATAATTTTTATTTATTAAGATAGCTCAATCCTTTGTGAGGAGTTACTTTTATTTTTTTAAGAAATCAAATACAGATTTTGCAAAAAATTGCTTTTCGTGAAACATTAATTTTGAGGATAGATGCCTATATTGCCCCACTATGAAAATACTGAGGAGGATAGATGCCTGCAGAGCAGGATAGGTGCTCTTTATACCAAGTAAACGAAAAAACCAAACCAATTGTTAAGTGGTTCTTATTTGAAAACAGTAATTTTAAAACGTTTGTTAACTAAAATATAAATTCTTAAGTTTCAACATCCATAATCATATTGTTTAAGTTCAATTTTACAACAAAATATTCGTTCTTCCAATTTAATTTAAATTTAGCCAGATTGTGTTTTTATTTTTCCACATCTTGCGCATAATTTTTGAAAAGTGTACAGGTTTCATGTAGCCAGTTCTGACACATTACACATTGGATCCAGTCGGATTGAGACTTCGTATTTTTATAGTTTTCAAAACATTCAATGCAGTTATCTTTATTTGTATCGTTGGCGTTATCCCTATCTCTTTTAGTTTTTTTTACAGGCAAACCTTTAGTTTTCTTTCCTTTAATTTTATAGTTAAATATATTGTTTTCATCTTCACTGCTTGAACTGAAAATAGTTGGTCTTTTTAGTGATGTTCGGTCTTGGTTTATTTTTAAATAATTATCATTTTCTTTATTACACGAGTCAGCTAGATTATCATCGTCATTTTCGCTAGAAGAATTTGTTGCATTTTGTTTTCTTTTTGTATTTTTGGTTTCTGTATTGGTAGTTCTTTTTTTAATTTTCTTAATTTCTTTGGTAGTTTCAATCTTCTTTTTCTTGTCTAACTTAGTTTTAAATTGTTTTTGCTTTCTCTCAGCAATATCCTTCTTGTGTTTTATATTTTCTTTTGAATTCAAAATATCTGCCGATTGTTTCGCTCTCTTAGCCAAGGTCAAAGGAATTTTTGGAATAGGTGACGCGTCTATCAGAATTTTTGAAGGTGTTTCTAGTTTTACATCATTCCCCAAAATCTCTGCAATTGTAAAATCAAGACTAATATCATCTAAAATTTCAGAATCGAGCAAGAGACTAGGAGATTCTCTGTCAATTGAAGTACGTATTGGATTTGGCGGTGTCTTTTGTTCATGTTCTGATATATTTTCTCTCGGATTGTTCAACTGTAGTTGACAAACTGCAGAATCAAAAATCTGAGGCGGAGATACAACTTGATCAAGCGCACGAGAGGTGCCAGGATTTTCACTACCCAGTGCCATATCAGATATCAGAAATGTAGTAGCTGGCAAAGCATTCGGGTCAACTGGGTAAATACCACTACCTCTAAAGCCACCAAGAGCATTGGCAGGGATAGCAGCGCGAATCCAAGCACTATGTATAAGCCTTCCAGCATTGTAACGGCTGATCTTTTTATTTGGATTCAAACGCATAAATTGATTGGTTTCATGGTTGAAATAGGTTTTAAATGGCCCAAATACTTCTCTGTCTAAAGGCCGTAAGGCTGAAGTTGTATGACTAGGTAAACACAGTAAAATTATATCATTATCAGCAGCAGCTTGCAGCATATCCGGTGCAGTTGAGTGTGACGAGTGACCATCTAAAATCAGCAGAACCTTACCATGGGGCTTCAGAGGTACAAAGTGATCTGTTAACCATTTATAGAAAAGCTCAGCGTTTATATAAGCTGACTTTTTGTTCATAAAGACTTTTGAGCCCATTGGAAGTCCATCCTCAACTTCAGGTTTTTTATTAACTCCTTTTATTATTAAAGTTGGTGGAAGGAAATTACCAATTACATTGCAACAGCCAACGATCGTCATGTTTTCACCTTTCTTGACAGATGTGACTGAATTGACAACTTTTGCACCTTTTTTTGCTACGACTTTTCCGGGTTTATTATTTAATTGAATCCCGGATTCATCCATATTGTAGATCTTTTCTGGTTTGTCCAACAGATCATTTTCAGTCAAAACTTTGATCAAACGATCATAGAAGTTTTGTTTTTTACTTCTTCTCTACTAAGAGTACTAAGACCTTTAGCTCTAGCCACAGATAAGCCTTCAGCTTGTCGTTCAATAAAACTTTTGAACCACGCACCTTCAGCCATTTCGTTTTCGTGGTCAAAATTATGTTTTAGTTTTAGCTTTTGAGCAAATTGATAAGCCAACATGCATATGGCCCGTCTATTTGGGGGAAATCCTGCATCACCAAGTTTGAGAATGTGCTTGACTAGCCTTTTCTCGTTGTCAAAATCCAAAATAGGATGATTTCCTAAAAAAATGCGTAAATAAATCTGTTGGTAATGAGACAAAAATTATTTTTAAAAATTTGTTATATATTGTACTAATGATCTTTAACACATACCCAGTGTCAACTTTGTTAAATTTTTAGCAGCATATCGTCTTCGCAATGTCCTCGATGGAATTCCAAATTGTCGGGATATTTCGTTTATCCCCATGTTTTTTTATCCATTTCATCAAAAGCTGACTGTAGGTCCTCTGCAGTCCAAGAACATACGCGAGCTCGCAATCCTTCCTTTATTTTACATTTTCGTGGCATAGTAGAGCTAAATTCAGTAAAAAATTCTAAGATAAATATACTTAAAACATAAAAAACGTTAATATGAAGGGATAGATGCTCCTAAGGTCACCTATACCTCGAAAAATCAGGGCAACAATCCTTTGTGATAGGGATAGATGCCAAAGTATTTTTTATTAACATTAACACGCTTTTATTAACTTCACCTGTATGTATGTATGTATGTATGTATGTATGTATGTATGTTTGTTTGTTTGTTTGTAACTCTCCACTCCGTTATATAATTATATCTCGAAAAGTTATCGTTTTTTTTTTAAAACACAGGAATACTTTTTTGTTTAAAATTAATTTTTACATCAACTGTCAAATTATGACAGCTGTCATATTGACAGTTTTCGAAATAAACACTATTTTGTGAATATCTCGAAAAGTTATTGTTTTTTTTGAAAAAACACAAGAATACTTTTTCGTTTGGAATTAAATTTTACATCAACTGTCAAATTATGACAGCTGCCATATTGACAGTTTTCGAAATTAACACTATTTTGTGAATATCTCGAAAAGTTATCGTTTTTTTGAAAAAACACAAGAATACTTTTTCGTTTGGAATTAAATTTTACATCAACTGTCAAATTATGACAGCTGTCACATTGACAATTTTCGAAATAAACACTATTTTGTGAATATCTCGAAAAGTTATCGTTTTTAACCCGCTTTTTATTATTATTATTAATTAACTTCACCTGTATGTATGTATGTATGTATGTATGTTTGTTTGTTTGTAACGCTCCACTCCGCGACTGCTGCCTCGGGTGAGTCCCATATCGTTATTTTTAGTCACTACCTCCCCGTGCCGGGAGTGGGTAGTAAACAATACGTTTAATTATAAACGATATGAATGAAATTGTCTTACAATTAATCTAACAATTCTTTAGATTTCACAATAGTAATTTTTTTCCAAGTTCTGAAAACAATACGTTTAATTATAAACAATATGAATGAAATTGTCTTAGAATCAATCTAACAATTTTTTAGATTTCACAATAATAATTTTTTTTTCCAAGTGATTGAAACAATATGTTTAATCATCAACAATATGAAAACAATAAATATAATTTGAGAAATCAAAAAAACACGCTTTCAAAGCATTTCCAACTAAATAAACGAATAATGATTGAGTGAGGGTCTTGTAATGGTCACAGCAAATTAACGAATCTATTGAAATGAAATAAATTGGACTAAAAAGTAAAAAATAAATATAGTTTAAAAAAACTAAAAAACACGCTTTTATAAAGCATGTTTCTGAAAAACATCGAACTAAAAAGTTAAAAATAATTTTCAAAATAAAATTAAAACAAAAATAAATGAAAAATACTAGTATTATTGTGAAAAAAGCGTGGGCGCTGCATACCATATTTTTCGAATGTCAAGCGCCCACGCTTTTTTCACAATAATACTAGTATTTTTCATTTATTTTTGTTTTAATTTTATTTTGAAAATTATTTTTAACTTTTTAGTTCGATGTTTTTCAGAAACATGCTTTATAAAAGCGTGTTTTTTAGTTTTTTTAAACTATATTTATTAAGTAAATGATTAACAAAATAGAATCTATCTACACCTAGATGTAGACTAAATGAACCATTATATCGACGTAATAAAAAATATAACGGAATTGATTACTAATTATAAAGTTATACAACACAAAATACTAACCTTTAAATCTTTGATGCGTTCATGAATTTCGCCCAGGAGATATTTAGTCACACATGCGAAACGCGCCCTCACTACACGATTGTCTGTGAATAACTGAGGTGCGGGGTGCGGGAAGACTGCGGCTCCTACTTGTACAATTATTTTTTTTTTCGCGAGTTCGAGAAGTTAGATATTTTGAATGCGGGGCATCTCTCCCGCTGCGGCGTCTATCCCGGTTTTACCCTATGGCCAAAACAAGAAGTCATAAGCATAATGCTCGTGTACAAACTTTAAACCAGAATTTTCTTGATGTTACTTTACTCGAAGAATGTTAGTCCTAAATTGGGAAAAAGAGGTGCAAACGGACACTCAGGTTGTTAAAGAGAACCTAAAGTGTAAGTGGTTATAATTTGATTAGATTACGACTTAACATTTTTGAAAGTAGACACAAACTTTAGAAATGTGGATGGTTAAAATTCAAAAAAGGAATTTAAATAAATTTAACGAAAATATAATCATAATTTGTTAACTATAATGGTTGGTACTTTTCTATATATAACAAGCTTAATCCCAACCAAATAATGTATATATGTATGTAAGTATGTATGAGCAAGTTAGGGGTAACAGATACACCTGCGACCTATACGATCTATTGTGTCCCTCATTCTTTCTGATGATTTCCTTAGACTTATAGCAGCTCTTCTAGTCCTATCTTCCTTAGAAACTTAAGGATATCGTTGGGTTTTAAGTTGGGTAGATCTTCCTTTTCTTTTTCGTATGACCCTAGGTATTTGACCCAAGAATTACGTAATGCAATGCATTCTAAGAGTATGTGTATTGGGGTTTCATTCTCTACCTGACAGAATCTGCAGTTTGCTTTATCTACCAATCCTACCAATCTTCATGTGTCCTCTTAATCGGCAATGCCGGGTTAGTATTCCTGTTAGGAGGTTCTTCTTACTAAGGTTAAGACAGCTTAGTCCTTCTAGATCATTTCAGTACTTGGATTTTTCGCTATCCATTTTGTTCCTTAGTTTTTCTAAGATTGTACTACTGCTGATTCCACAGGATGGTTCTGGTCTTTTGCCAGCTTCTCTGCTGTTTCGTTTCTTTCTATTCCTATGTGTCCGGAAACCCATAGCAGGCAACCAACTAATACACTCGCCGTATGTTTTATGCTTATTAGTTCTTATTCAAGTTATTAAGTTTAAGTTTATCAAAACAAGAACAAAATAAGAAAAAGTAAACTAACGTGGCTAGATGATAACATTAAAGAAATAAAAGAAAAAACAGTGAGAATAGGATTACAACAGTATTCTATAAGAAAATCAGCGAGCAGGACAAAATCTCCAGGGAAAGATAAGGATAATAAAGAATAAAAATGAAAAAGTATCAGAAACTGACGGACAGATCCAAAAAAATAAGAATACTGGGGTATATTTTAAAGTTCTACAAACTGCATTTAGTTAAAAAGTCAGTTATCTTTATAAGTTTAACTATTTGAAGATGCATCTCAGACTCTTCTTAGAAAAGGTTGACATACATCCCTGTTATTCTGCACAGTAAAAGAATTTTATTTTCAAACTTGGCTTAATGTTTGTAAGTATTTTTCATTGTAAGGGTATTCCTCTACGTCTACGTTGTTTGTAAAAATTCTACCGTTTATTTTTATTTTTTTAAACTACTTAAACTAAAATACATTTTCATTACCTAAATATTGATTTTTTCATTGGCAAAGTGTAGGTATCCACCTGAGTTAATGATACCATCTTGTTATGCGAAGAAATGAGCTTGAGCTCGTCTCTTTCAATATATTAGATCTTTCCTTTTTAATTTTAACAATATCGTACTCTTAGCAGATCTTTATTAACATTTCAACCTGGTTTTTTGTTCTTCTTACCTATTTGCGCAGTAAATGTACGTAGTTTTTCACTTTTTGGTAGATTAAGATACGGCATTTCCCGCTCGCACTTAGTTATGTTTCTTAAATTATTTTGGGTGAAATGTTTTTATTCTAGATTATTTCACAGATTTTAGTTTCATGTACTCGCCCAACCAACGTGTAGACACTTTTTAAAGCGATAATTTCTTAAGGAATGGAAAACTTTTTTTAAACATAATTTGTTATTGCACCCGTCTTTCTGGCGTCCCCTTTTCTCACGCATACAGCAGCAACAGACATGCTTCTCCTCTCTCACTCTAACCCAAAGTGCTAGCCGTTTTTCAGACAATTTGACTTAGATTAGTGTACCACTTCTGCCTGGCGTTCCGAGAAGCAGACTTTTTTATTTCTGATTTATACATCTTTAAGCGAAAGCTTTAAAACAAATAAATCTTAACCGACAGTAAACAAAGTTAACAAACATTTGTTTAAAAAAAAACTTAATATTATTTTGTTTTTGTTAAAATTAAAGCAAATGTGTTGTGTGCCAAAACTTTTATAACATACATTTTGAAAGCATTTAAATTAAGATAAATCAAGAATAACGATCGAGACTTGGTTGACCCAATGTATTTTCAAAGTTATCAGTTTTTAACATTGTTAACATTAAGAGAGAGCAATTTTTAGTTAAAAAAATTTTTTCTACACAATTTTAAATAAATTAAACAATCTTGGCCAAGAGTTTTCATATATGCTTTCATTTTTCAAAACCGGCCAGAAATTAGTACTTTCCGGTCCAACACAATGAGATTTTCTGACCCAAAAATAAACTGGAAATTACTAAATTCTGGCCGGTTTAAAAAAAATATTGTACGTAATACGTCCCAAAAGTGCTTTTACTGGACTCGCAGACTTGCAGGACTCGCCTGCGGCTCGCCCACTCGTCCAGTAAAAGACTACATCCCGGACTTGTACGTAAACTACTATTTACCTACTGAGTTCTGAAAGGCAAAAAAAAATATTCCAGAAAGCAATTCCTCAATTGTAAGAGCATATGAAAATCTGAGGTTACCAAACGAAATCTTTAAGACAATCTCCTTCCAAATTTATCTTTTTTTATGAGCATGTGCAATGTGCATTGTTTTTTTATCGCCTAATTTGGCATCTTAAAACAACTTAAAACTCATGCACCACATAAACTATCACTGATTGGTACGCCCTTTTAGTAATTATTAAATCCATTAAACAGCTGTTAAAAATCAAATCTGCATGAACCACAATTAAAAGCAATTATCCTGCAACTTTTTTTATCTACTTTGAGTTAAAGATTTACGTATTAGCATCCATCATACTATATTCACCAATGTTTAGGTATCCACAAAAAAATACCATCGTCAATATCTTGTCAATTTTTCTTAGTTCAGAGGCAGTAACTATTTTAATCCTTGGGATTAACAGTTTAAAAAAACAAATATTTACATTCAGAAACAACTACCGCCCCCTACACACTAACAGCAGGACTAAGAACATAACATATACAATTCGCCATTCGTGGTTACCCCAGGATGCCCCAGGTCAGCCAGGTATTGATTTTATCGGGCTCGGCGCCATCTACATTTGAGCCTTATTTCTAACTAAAAGTACGCAGGATATCTATTAAAATCCTGTGTTCTGCTCTCTGCAGAATATAAAATTTCCTGCAAGGATAAAATTTCTCTACGAAGTAAGTGCTGCCCTCTGGTATATAAAAATATATTTAAATTCAAGCAAGTATAAGGAGCTGCTGCTGTCTGGTGTACATATTTTGTACTAAAAAACTAATAGTAAAATATGAAGTATGACCTAAGACTTATTCAAGAAGTAGGTAGTAAAAAAAACATCGATCAATATTTTCTTCATTAGTAAGCAAAGGCATGATAAAGTAAATTTATAACCGCAAATTGCTTTGATGACCGATAAAAAATAGGGCGTAATTTGTCTGAAAGTATACTTAGGAACAATTTTCTTCACTTTAATTTTTAGAAGTTTTAAGATGTTGAAAGTTGATAGGGGACAGTTTTTCATGGTTAAACAGCGTAAGAACTAGTTTTCTTTTATTAGGGTATAAAACAAAATTAAAAAATTTATTTACTCTTTTTTTGTTTACTTGTGATTATTTAATTACTGCTCTGAAATTATACTCTTTATTACAGCTTACATCATACGAGGGTTGTGTCTTTAGTTTTTCATATAGCCATAATAACAAAAAAATATAAAGTAAGAATACTTTATTACTTTTTAAAATATGTTTTACCATATCGATAAACTTATTTGCAGTCTTCAGTTGACACCAGCAAAATCTCTGTTTTCAAGGCATAAATGGTTTCTTCTGAGGACTGGAATCTCTAGCCACGCATTGAACTCTTGATCGTTGGGAAGAACTGTTAGACTTAAGTCGGAAGCTTTAAAAACTCATTTGTCCTTTGGGCAGTGTGAGCACATGCCTCTTCCTGATTCAGGACGAGTCGCCGTTGTGCGTTGCTTAGTCAGAGTTTCGCGTAAACTTCTACTGATCAATCGTTTATATACCAATCGGATCTTCTAAAGCAATTGTTGCCACATGACCAGAATTTCGAACCCTTAATTTGCTCTTGAGCAAGTTCAAAGGTGAATCTCCAGACTTTCTCCAGCAATTCGTCTTCTTCACTATGACGAACGTCTCCAAATCTTGGGATTATGCAGCCTCCAAGAAAGGATACTTCGTGGGGATCTTATCGAGGTATACAAAATTCTACATGGCCATTATTCGCTTAACAGTGACGATGTGCGGAATCGTGGTTGGTCATCGATATAAACCAGTTCGCGAAAAAGCTGTGTTGACAACATTTTCTTAAAAACAGAATCTTTGGAGACTGAAATGCGCTTCCTAATTTTGTAATCGACGCTACTTCTGTAAATACATTGACACGTTACATCTAAATCTGCATCTGTATTTGTTTTATTTGCTTTTATGTCATTTCTTAAAATATTTTTTTCGTGGTATCTCAATTTTTCTGAAAATTTTCTGTTATAAAGAACATTATCAAAACATCTACATATTTGAGTCAAATGCGACACCACCTGGGGCGGACCAGGAAAATCAAATTTGTACTGGAGTATAGTTTCCTTAATTAACCCATTGGATGTGAAATTTTATTATCCTACACCCAAAAATGAGAGATGGATATTGTGTTTTTATGACAAACTCAAAAATAATGAAATATTTTTTAAAGATATATTTTAATAACTTCTAGCTTATATTTGGTATTAACATTTGTTTGTTTGAACGGCTCTGACACCCATGCATAATGTAATAATATTATTAATAATATTATTAATAATAACAAGTGTCCAGTTGAAATTTGATATTCCTGCCTACTCCTCTTTTTCTCTTTTTCCATCTATCTTTCTTCATATTAGCATTTGGAGCTAATGTTATTTTTCGTTTTGTATCAAATGTTCTAAATAAGTTGTCTTCCTATGCTTTATTGCCCATAGCAATACTCGTTCCCTTCCTATCTTTCTTAAGATCTTCTTGTTGGTCGTCTTTACCTTTTATAGAATTTTAGAATTCTTCGGTAGTTCTACATCTCGATTGCTGTTAGTCTATTGATACCATTAAACTTAAGCATCCAACCCTTCATGCTATAGCACATACTATACGAAACATTTCGAGTTTGTGTTCGTAAAGATTTTTTTAAATTTTCTAAATGAGCTCTGTGTTTTTTTTAAACGACTTTTGATTTTCATTTTCGTGAACCAGCATTTACAATCTACCCGGTCTATACAAATCCCAATTAATACTATGAAGTAAACATTGATACATAAGATTGATTCAATGGCCTTTACACTGTCCTGATCTCAGCTTAGTAAACTTTTCTTTATACGGATACCTAAAAGTCTGCTCTATGCAACTCCAGTTAATATAATATTAAAAATATGCGTATTAACGTTGCTACACAGGATATGGAAGACTTTTGATTTTTAATTTTTAAAGATTTTTTTTTAAATAGTTTATTATTAAAAAATGCGTACTTTAGACACTACTACTTGACGTAGATGTTTTCTCTATTTGTAGGTAATCACTCTGTATATCTTCGAATGCTTATTATTTCTTCTGTACTAAAAAAAGAAGATTTGCTTATCGTACGTCCATGGTATTAGTTGGTATGTTGGAAATGCTACAAATGACCTCAGTATTTATTGATCACGTTAAATTATTCATACCGTCATTGGCGTCATTATACCTGCACAAAATCAATTTACATTCAACCCTGCCCTGGATTTATTTTCCGTAGTGAGTTTAAGTGGATTACGTTTACAATTGTGCGCTTTTTAAAAGATTTGCCGCAAATTCTAATAAGAAACAACTGCTTTCGTTGCAGAGATAAAATAATCAACCAGTCTTTTACATACGAAATTCTTCTCATGGAAATCTACCAATAATTCTTTATCGACTTTAAGGATTTTACCCACGACTCATAAGTAAATTGCGTATTTTTTAACCTATAACTCTGTCAGTAAGTGTCAAATTATTGAGGAGTTGTGTCACGAAGAGTAGATACCAGGAGTTTAAACGTAATGTTAAAAAAATGGTCTCAATTTAGGGGACAGAATTATTGCCGGTAGAGTGCGCTTGTGTTCCTAAGATTTAAATACAATATTTTAGAAGATAAATGAAAATGCACAAAAATTTTTAAATATTAGTTAAAAACTACACAAATTTATAAATTAATTATTGATGTCCTTGTTTGTTATATGGCTCTGCTACTTGGCAATGGCCAGATAAATTAAACAGATATTATTTTGATGTTACTAACTTTTGGTGCTTTGAATATACCCAGTTTTTTTACACTGGCATCTGCCTTTCGGCCACTAACACAACCATGAACAGCACAATACTTTCCCATTTCTTTTTATTAATTTTATTACAAGTAATTTTAAATAAATTAATATCATATATTTAATTTAATTTCGTGAAATTTAAATGTCATAAACATCGGTTTGGTTCTTACTGCTCCTCGCGCCGCCAGTGGCAAAAAATAGAACTATGAGCTGGCCCGATAATTGAGACCAGAAATATTATGAAAAAGCCTATACCGTGTAGACTCCTGGTATCTAGTCTTCTTGAGTTGTGTTATAGTTTCATTTACTAAACTAGTGAAGTAAGTAAATAGAAACCTGTATTATTATGTTGGTTACCTACAGTTTTCATTAAATTAAACTAACATTTGACATTTCTCAGACAGAACTGTCTGCGAAATCGAATATTTTTGACAACTTATGCCAAAATTTAAATTTTATATTTGTTATTCTTAGTTTTATACAAAACCATTTGGTAAGTCGTGGGTAAAGCATAGTACTTCACTCGAGGAACAAATTGCATATTTAGCTCGTTTCTTCAGCCCCTTCGCTCGCAAGCTCGCTCATGGGCCAAACACACTCGCTGTAATATGCAATTTACTCCACTCGTAAAGTAATATACTAATTATTACCTGCACCTTTATAGATCCAAAGTAACTTTTAATATCTTTTTTTTTGGTATAATATTAATAAATTTCGTACATAATGATGCTTATAACCCAGAAGTTTAAACTGCTACAAACGTCTTTAACAACTGTAATTATCTAAAAAGTCTGGTAAGCTAGAAACGAGGAAGTGCCATTTAATAGTCTCTATTAGCCCATGAAGATGCTGCCACAGTGCCACACGTGTTCGAGTCAGTAGCGGGTTATACGAGTTTTTCACACAAATTTTCATATACAAGTATTATTGAATATACTAAAAAAATAGCCTATGGCTCGCCCTGCAATTTGCCTACTCGTCCAGTAAAAAAACACTTTCAGGACTTGTTACGTAAACTACTATTACGTAACAAGACCCGAAAGTGGTCTTTTACTGGACGAGTGGGTAATTGCAGGGCCAGCCGCAAGCGAGTCCACTGCAGCAGTAAGGAATGTTTCCATTGCTTTATTCTTACATGCACAGGCTAGTTTATTAATCTTCGAGAGGTTTGTCTTCGTAGTAGTCATCTCTGGTTCTGGTGCCCCAAGCTACTTGCCTATCTGTGATGATTGGCCTCACTAGTGCCGTGTACATCCATTGCAATGTCCTTGGGTTACATCTTATAGTAGCATGAGCTATGGAATAAGCGAAAACCTGTTTTTAACGGTTTTAAAGGATTTTGATATATTTTTTTTAATTTTTACCCATATTTTTTTAATTTTTACAATCTTTAACGGTTTTTATCAAATTATAAACCAGTTTTACTAAATTTAACCATCTTTAATATTTTAGGATTTACTATTTTTTCACCATTTTTATCACTTTTATAACAATTTTTATTAATTTATTACGATTTTTAGCTTTTGTTTACAACATTTTTCATTTTTTAATGATCTTTCCTATTTTTTAAAATCTTAACGTTTTTAACTTCCCGCTAAAAAAAATTATTAACTTCCCGCTAAAAAAAATTAATTTTTTTTTTAAATCGGGAAGTTATTGGTTTCACCCCGTTTTTCGAAAATCGAGTTTTCATCGGATCTCAACGTTTTGAGGTCTTAGGAACCTCCCCTGACTATTTTTACGAGGGTGTCTGTATGTCTGTATGTACGTGTGGATGTGTGTGTGTGTGTGTGGATGTATGTAAACCTCTTATAACTTTTGAACGGCTTGACCGATCGGAATGAAGTAAAAAGCATTCCAAAGAGTTCCATCTAGCTTAGATTCCCTGTAAGTTTGAACCAATTCGAGCCGGTAGATTTCGAGAAATTTTAAAATAACCGAAAAAAACAATTGGTAAAAATTATGTTTTCTGGGCATATCTTTTTGGCTATTGCATCGATTAATTTCATAACCTAATCAGCTCTCAAGTTTAAAAAGCCACGTTGAATGCCGTTTTGCAAATTAAAATCGGTTGATTCGTTCGTGAGATATCGTTGTCGAAAAATTTCAAAAAAAGTGTTTTTTTTCAATAACTTAGATATTTTTTGACTAACCGATTTTGCACTCCCGGTAACGTTTTTAGGTCTCAAAAAACTGCGTCGAATGCCATCTTGAACATTAAAATCGAATAAGGCGTTAAAAAGTTATGGCTTTTTAAACATTTCAAAAAAGTCAAAAACGTCAAAATACGTCACGTTACTATAGCTTTGCGGTTAAAACTAGCGGGAAGTTGCAAGGATGGCCTTTAAGGTCAACCTCTTTTCGAATTTTTTTTTCTGTTTTTAATGGCTTTTGTAAATGTTTATGGATTTTTACTAAATTTTAACGAGTTTTGTTGCTATAACAATTTTTTTATATAAAATTATCGGTTTTTCGATGTTTAACTGGCTCTGTATACCTATTTGTAACGGTTTTTAACCATTTTTCAGATTTTTTACTGTTTCCACACATTTTTTACGGTTTTTTATATTGTTATTTCTGGATTTAACTTTTTTCCCGAATGCACACTTGAAGTTTTAGTAGTTCTTTAATTAATTTTAATATGTCTAAACGATTTCTGTCGAAATCGAACTAGTTTGTGTTTGCTGACTATTCTCCTTAATTGTGCCTTTGCAATTTTTTTTATTTTATAAATTGTTTATGTAAAAACGGGCTAAGCCGAATTGCGGCGATAATTCATCCCTTGTAGCTCCCAAGAAACAGGTAGAAATGAAACGACAACCGGATTGCGGTGATAGCCATCAGGTAGACGTATTAAGGGATTAACCCCTACATTAAGGACGTATTTACTTAAGTTTAAATATGCAAGGCAATTTTCAAATGTTTGTTGAAATGAAGAAGACAATTCCCGAAATAAGTTAAACATACTAAACTATAACAGACCTTGAATTACTGTCTATACATACTTTATGTGCTTCTATCCTCTGCAGAATTGACATATTTGAGGTTTTGCGTAGCGAAGTAAAGATAATAATAACAATAATAATAATAAATGTCTTTATTAAAAAATACAAAGAAATGAAATACATAATAAAAAATGTATGTCAATGCCTGGCGCAATCTAGCTTAGAGCTACACTACTGAACCATTCAAAGACAAAAAAAAGTTAAGGTAAATCCATTAAATGGCGCATAGATTACAAAAATATGAATATTCTTTACATTGTACAATAAAAACAGTTGTAATTACAAATAGACAAAAAAATAAACCAAATTCTTTGGAAGTTAAAATAAAATTTTTATTTTTTGAGATTTTGTTGCTATTATTCTGATCACGTATTTTTTGTATATTATTGTATTCATATCATAAAAGTTTATTCCTTATAGGCATGGGATTTACAACTTGAACCTTTCTTATTCTTCGTCAAAAATTATTATTATTTTGTTTGAAAGACACATCTGTAGCAATATAGTTAATTACCTTGGGAATTTTACAAAATTTAAGTATTTACTTTTTACTCGCCCCTTTTTCAATGAATATTATTGGTAAATTTCTGTAATATTTTGTCCACCACCCCAATATTCCCACTCAACTATTTCTCCTATTAGAGTGTAGGCAAAATCAGTTGGATATTAGCAATAAAAAACACAGCGCATATAACCTTTACTAAAGCGTTTATAAAATTTCTCAGAAGAAATCCATGATTTAAATTTTGGGAAATTTTGCCAATCAGGTATTTTAAGGATTGTAAACCGTCATTACGACAGGGTGTCATTACCCTAATCTTTATTGGCCTACCTGTCGCCGGCCGCAATCCGGTCATGGGGTATTGAGGGCAAAAATCTGAGAGGGCCGCAATACGGTTGTTTGACTTTAGCATTTGATACCAATCGCCGCAATCCGGACACACACCGTAAAAAACACATGTTTAATCAATAATATACTTAAGTATACCAATAATTTTTTTTGGCCTTACCTTAAAGTAACAGTTGCATTAGTATTCTTCAATGGATTTTAGAAAAGATATACTTTTTAGTTTATTGTAGCAGTTTTTTATTGCCTGATAACACAAATAAAATGTCGTTATCTAAAAATGAGAACTATCTAGATTAATTTATAGCTCCCGAAACGTCCTGTAGAATATATTTCATGAAAACCGTTTAAGCTTTTTCAGAGATTTATTACTTTTTTTAATGCTCAGATTCGTCAATTTTAGTACGTCAAACCATAAGAGATATGAGATAAGACGTTACCATTCATTTTGTTAAATAGTTATACTGTCATTTTATTGGCTATTTTATGTGATGTGTAAAGTTGTATAGGTATAGCTACCAAATATAAAATTCTTATTTCTTAAATCCTCATAAGCTTTTCGTGACCGAACGACTTAATTTCCAGTTTCGCGAACTCAAATGGCATTTTCATCGTTAAAATTGTCCTTAAACTCAGATATACTTTAAGTTTGCAATTTATTTTTTGTTTAAACATTTCACGATTTAACGTACCGATTTATCGTTTTATTTGATAATTGAATGAGTGGTTTGTTAAATAATGTATAAATAACTACATCAAATTGCTCATAAAAACTTTGAATCAGGATACTTTGGGGCATTTATTCCTAAAGTTTAAACACGATCCACCGATCCACCATAGACAAATTTACATAAGGTCGATGCGGGTTTGCCTTTTTTAAATAGAGTTTGTATACATTTTTGAAAAAAATGTATATATACAATTTAAATTTGGCTCATCTGACACAACCAAATAGAAGATTTGCGTCAAGGATAAGTAAAAAAGTTTTTTAAATTGGAATTTAAACATAATACTGGTAATGAAATGACCAAAAAGCTAAAAATATTTTAGCAAAGCATATGCAAAATAAGTTCATATTAGACCATTTAGGTTTTAAAAAACGAAAGATCTTAAAATATAGCATAAACATTTTAGCTACTTAAAGTAAATTTTCATCTGAAGTAATGGTATATGTTAAGCCATTATCGAAAATGGGTGCTCATCCATTCTTTACATCATTGAACCTGCTGTCAATATTTCGAAAGCTGCTTCGGAGCCGTAAGTGCCCAAGTATTTTGGTTGTAGATCATGGACAATTTAACAAAACCGTTACATTATAAGAAAATTAACAAAAAAAAAAAAAAATTAAAAATTATGTTACGCTTACACAATAGCTTTTAAGATCGACAGACGCAAATTTAATAAAGTTTTCTATCTGGATCATTTTAGAAACTAAAGTACGATACAAAAAATAAGCTAGTATAGATACCACAAAAACACAATCGGACACTATGCTGTAACCTCTTTTTTCTAAAGGTGTTAAATACTCGATTTGAGAGGATAACTTATGCGAACGGCACTCAGGGGGTTGGAGGAGAGCGAGCGTGGATTCGATCGAGCTAGATGATGAATTATAAAAAAATGACAAGGAGTATATTTACTAGGATAATAAAAGTTAAAGGGGACAAAAAAAGAGAAAATGAAAGAAACGAAAGCGAAAGGCAAATGGGCGCCACTTATGTTTTTTATCCTGAGGATGGGGAAATATAAGAAACCCAGATGGAAAAAAATATATAAGTTGGATAAGATAACGTGTCAGTTGTTCTGGTTAAAGTTAAAATCACACACTTCTATTCATAAAACTAATAAGATAATTGTACTTAATCTTTCCTCTACTTATCCCAATGGCCAAAGTTCTAAATGTAAGATAAAGATATAATCCATAAATCAAAATTTAATACCTAATTAAGGCTCGTTTTATTCATTGATAAAATTGATCAGAATAACATACACCAGAGAGGAAAAGAAAACATCTATTTAAACACTAACCAAAATTTATTACTCGGTGTAGTAATAAATGAGATGTACAATAAATAAAATGGAATAAAAAAAATATCAGTGTCATAAACAGTAAATCATGTTAATAAACACATTCAAAAACATAACTATTACTACACATAAAATAACAGCTAGGTAAATTCTTTTGTTATTTTTGTGTACTCTGATAAGCGAAAAGTGACAGAGGGATGAAAGTTAGATAAAACGATATATATAAAAAAATAAATCACATTTTGCTTTGGTTTTAACTCGAGTTAAAAAAGAGTACTTACAAAACCATTTATAACTAGAAAAAATACATATGAGAGATACAGAGATAAACAAAATCTGGTAATAAAACGCTTTTATAAAAAAACTGAATCACACTCTGTGCGTCGCGATCACTCATTACTTTTAAAACTTTGTACGTAGGTGTTATCGATATTAAATGCAATTAAGAGTAATCTTCACATTTAGATTAACGGCATTTCAAAAAAAAACGGAGTTACACTCTGAAGTTTACGATCACTAATTACGTTAACTCTTCATACGTAGATATTGATTATATTGATTACAATGAAATCCAATATCCAAAGAAAGAAACAGTACTCTTTTTTCTTGTAGTAAAAAATAGTAACTAGACAATAAAAAGACTTACAAAATGGCTCCCAGGTAATTAGATCAGCTTCTAGCCTAGTCTCGGAAATACGACAAAATTCGGCTTCTTACTAGCCTCATCCACAGGTAATTATCGGCAACTTTTACCAAAACCATTAACAATAATCACTAACTAACTTTATCGGCACTAGGAACATTAATTAGCTTGTAATTTTTAGCACCAAATAGAAACAAAACCGGGAAAAGTGAAACTGGACGTCTCGCTGAGATGTTATCAGCATCCCTATCACACCTAGAATAATCTCGTTAGCAACCAGAAAGGCGCCTTAGCTACCAGCGTGGGCATCGCGTGATCCTAAACCTGAAATCTCATTGGTTAATTAAAAAAAATCAATATTTCGCTTAGAAAAGTCCGTTAGATTACAACGTTCTGAAAAGTTCTATGTTATATGTTAAGCTTACAGGGTTTTGGCCTGAGTAGAAAGGAATTAAAAAAAAAGAATTTTAATTATTCGCGTTTTTTTAAAACGCTGCAATGCAACTAGATTATTGGCTTGGAGGTTTGAAGGTTATAGTCAAAGCAAAATCTTGCGTTATTAAAAGTAAATTTGGAATTTGGGATTTTTTAAAAATATTTTTGTTATCTAAAAAATGGTTTACACAGTTAAATTCAAGTCATTTAAAAAAGTAACACATAAATAACTTAACTATGTATTAGAAAGTAATCACGATATTTTGAATTTTAAAATACTTGCGTACAAATAGACATACGTTTGTGAGTTTTAAAAACAAATCGATCAGAAAATTGCTCTGACAAATTTATTTTCTATATAATTTATTAACAATGGCCTAAAAAGAAATTCACAAATTGAATAAAAAACAAATAAAATACACTAAACTAGTTTTTGGTACGAACAAACAAAGTTGAATTTAAAAATTTATAAAACTCCTCCACTGTGTTATCGGTAATTTACATGTACCGACTATGGTTGGGACACATTATTAAGCGGCGGGTCCTTTGCATACAAAGTGCTCGGGTTTTCTTTTAAAAGTTACACCATCAAAAGCGGTGAAAAACGTCCTTTGGAAAGTTTCACAGGCATTGATTGCATGAGGTTGGATTGATTTAGTGTTTATACCCTAAAAACGTGCTTTTGTCAAGTAGAATTAATTTTTTCTGTTACGGCTAAAGTTACTTTTATATTTAAAAGCATTTTTTTGTTGAGTCTACATAAACACTTAGGTAATTAAAGTTTTTTTTTTATACTTACATTTTCATCAATACAATTTATTTATTATAATTTATAGGTTTTTAAAACAACAAATTTAATTTTCTTTTATTGGAATAAAAGAATTTGGAATCAGAAAGCAAGGGATAACAAAATATTGATTTTAACATTGGAAACTGCAGCCATTTATCAATTTATGAAGTAACTTTTAATGGATTACAAGTTCCAAACGTTACTAAAATAATGGTGTTTGAATTGCAAATCAGTTATGCGTGTAAAGAAATAATGAAAGTTTTATAATCTATGCACTTTATTTTTCCACATTTTTATTGAAAATTGGAAATTACAGCATACGAAGTCTGTACAAAAAGTATTTAATCTACATTTATATCAAGTCATGGTACAAGTGAGATCATTTAAAATTTCTTTTTTTTTAAACACCACTTTACTAGTAGTTTTCTTCTTTCCAACCAGTTTTATAAGTTAGTTTTAAAAATAAGCATGAGTGCTATTGTTGCAGTATTCTTAACTTTTTTATAGTGCCTTTTAAGTGTTTGTTTCAAAATGGAGTACACCCAAAAGTCATAGAGGGCTATGTTGGGAAAGTCCAAAGAAGCAGTACAATATTATGTTTCGTTTTAAAATAATGTTTAAGATTTGATGAGTAGGTACGCTGGTGCATTATCGTAATATTCCTTCTAAATGGTCTGATGTAGATATATAGATATTCATAGGAGTGGCCGTTAGCCTGTATTACTGTGACCTTTACAGATCTATTGTGAACACCCATTATCTCCAGATAAGAAATAGAACAACTTGTCTAGACCTGCTCTCTTAATGAGACTTAATAACCTTGTCAGTGGCCTCTCCATGTAACTTGGAGCAGCTGTTCTCACCTCCCTGAATATAAGATACTGCGTTCTTGCAAGGCTTTTACATTAGTATGGGACATGCAAGGCGGTTTTTTCCTCCTCTTGGCAGTAGCAACAGATGTTTTCATTTACCAAGTTCAGCTGACTCAATTGTTTTCTGAGCCGACAATGTTCGGTCAAGAGACTGATATTTCGCCGAGTGTCATTTTATGAAGACTTTGACTAGTCGCTTGCACAGTGATTTTTCTGACCACTCCTGGGCTTTCTTTAGCCCCCATTTCTTAATAACTGGCTTTCTGAACGTGACAGCAACTCTGCCGAATGGTTTTGGGCCTCATTAGTCGTCTGATTTGTCGGTGTATATATTTAAGAATGTACTACTAAAGACTGACTTACGTGCTGCCGATGTAAGCTTGGTATATAAAAAATTAAAAAAAGTACCTACCTACTTAGTAGCTTGCCGTCGTGGGGGAAATAGAATATCTTTACATTCTTCTTTCTTTTATACACACAAGTTATTAATCGGCAGCACGAACGGTAGTATACATCTTATTTTTTACTTATATATACATTAATAAACTGGGTAACTTATAAATTTTTGAAATTTTAGAATGTATACATACAAAACATATAAAATGACATTAAGAAGAAATTGAAAAAATTTAGCATCCAGAAGGATTCGCACCCGCAACCCTTGCATCTACGCGTCACCACTTTTGGTCGTTAAATTCAACTCATGACACTTACTTACTTTTTTTCTAAGCATGACGTTAGTGAGAGAGAGATTTTGTCAAATCGACATTTGAAACACTAAACCATGGAGACTAGACTCCATGTATGCAAATAGGGCTACTAAAATAAGAGGGCGCTGGTGTTCCATTTGTACCAAAATGGCGACCAATGAGAACGTAGTTTGAAATAAAATAAATAATTTTTAGTTATTTATTAATAATTTATTTAGACAATGAAAAAAATAGTTCGATCTTGTACATATAAATAATAAAAACCAATTTAATAATTCACGATTATTTAATTGTCTATATTCATACCGGTACAAAAGGAAAACTAGCGCCGCAAGTGGTGAAAAAAGTAAACCTAATATGTACAATACCGTGGACAGATTTTGGCAATTCCCCCGGTCGAGTGCGTACTCCTTGTCTAGTCTCCATGCACTAAACTCTAAGTCACTTTATTTGTAGCCTGTCTTGTACTTTTGTTAGGCTAGAAGACCGGAACCATGAATTATTCGTAAACGATTTTTGAGATTTCGCTTATGGGGTTTTTGAAATTTTAGAAAGTATATAAACAAGAATATATTAAATACATTGTTGATTGTTTACCCAGAAATAGTTTAAAAATTATAATAATTATTTATTTTTTCAAAGTATCTGCTAATTTAAGTTCAATAAAGCTATAAATTCTTGTTTTCTAACCATTATGATAATAACGTAGTCGTTTATTATTTCTGTCAATTGATTTGATACTTAAAGTGATCCGTATCTAATAGCCAACAACACGCTATGATTATTTTCTACTTAATGTGACCAAATTAGACACATTCACGCTATCAGAAGCCTAAAAATATTGATATTATTGGATAATATCAAAATTCACCTTACTATAAAAAATTGTGAATGCGCTCATTTTACACTTTAAATATAAAAATTTGTCAGTTAAATCAAAAAATTATTTACAATAAACAAAGCTTACCATCATTTTTTTAATAAAATATCTACTTATAAATATAAACACTAAAATTAAATACTTAAATATCGTTGTAAAATAATTACTTAAAACTTTCCTTAAAGTCTTTGTTAACCTATTATAATAGTATTATACGTTACAAGTTCGGTAGGTGAATTATTACAGTACGAGTTAGTTTACGGACCAGGCGACGTAGGAGCCGAGTCTGGAAATAAAAACGAGTACTGTAACAACACCTAACGATCATGTATCGTATCATATTATATTTAATCCTGTTTTTATAAATTAATAAATTCTTAAAAAATTTAAAAATAGTTAGTAACTTGACTAGTTACGTCAAAGCTTGATTACTTTCATTAAATACTACCTGTTTTTGCACTACTCTGGCTCGGTTTAAATGAGCATTATCATTTAGAAATATAAAATTTATCAGTAATCGCTTAGAAAAATTATTAACATTGACGTGGGCATAAACTTTACTAGTCATTATACATTCACAAACATACTACTCCGTTAGAACTCCGTAAAAAATGGCACTCTAAAAGATTACACCTGTGCCTACGAATAGATGCGCTTTTTGAACATATTGGTTATTAATGTTTATATTTTTTGGTCTCCAGATATAACCTACAAGTCTATACGCACAAAGACAAAGGCAGTTTTAATGGCTATATAATACAGTACATATTACAATCTGCTCATTCATTACACCAAAGTAAACGTTAGCTCAATAGACTGCGGACACTGAACTGCCTTTACCAGACCATTTGCAATGCAATTGTTTTTAATTTATTTAAAACTGTCCGAAGGGCAAAGGAATTCTGTTTACAGAATAAAGGCTGTGACTAAGCTAGTTGTATATTTCATTCTATAGCTTCCATTGTTTCTTTAGCTTATTTTTAAGCTTCTCTAGTATTTGTAGATCTTGGACAACCATTTATTTGTTTTTTTTTTATAATAAATGCAGTCTTATTAAATAGATTGTTAAGCTATAAAATCACATTAAATCAGTTATATCGATCTGTCGTGTACTTTTAAGAAACAACCCAATGTCTTAATTTGCTTTATCTAAAGCTTAATGAAGTCTATTTATATTGTTTATCACAAATTTTAATTGCGCTTTGCAACACAATAGCAAAAGTAATCTAAACAAAAATTAAATCAACATTTTTTGCAAGTTTAGGTCCATTTTTATAAATTGACAAACTACTTGTAATCGCACACAATATATAAAAATAAATAAAGCAAATATTGTCTTAAGATGTATATTTTTCTATAGCTCTATAACAATTTTATAAATAATGATATTCGCATTTGAATTTTAATATAAAAAGCAGTTGTCAGTAGTATCAAAAAAGAACATGTGAACACGAAAACATTCATATTACGTCTGTGGTAAAAATCATACTTTATCTGACAGTGGGTAAGTGAATAAGGAACAAATACATTATCTTGCAGACGAGATATTGGAGATAAATGTGACCTGTCAGATATTCTTTTGGTTGCTTGTCTGCCATCACCATTTCTCTTTTAGTAATGTAAAAAATTTTAAATTCAAATATCTATATTTGCGTTTGTACGTTCATATATTTATTTCAATATTTTGATTACATGTTATTACTTAGTATATAACAAGTTTTACACACATATGAAATTGTTTGTAGAGAATGTACTTAGTATTATTGGTTTTTAAAAATTTACAAATATATGCTCTAGATTGATAATATATTTATTTGGAATAGAGCCAATATTCTGATTGCAGATATTTAATTTTGGCAATACCTAAGTTCAAAATTGAACTCCTACACTAATTAAAGGAGGTGATAAAGATCAAGCATCGAACTGTCGCCCAATAGCACTTCCCCCCACGTTGTCGAAGATTATTGAAAGATTGATAAAAAAAAGATTACTATCTTTTCTTTGCAAATACCTATGAAATACTAACTCCCCAACAATTTGGTTTCTTGAGCAATAAATCCACCAATGATGCTATGTTCTCGCTCTTTGACAATGTATACTCCAGTCTTAACAATCAGGACTCTACAGCAACAATCTTGTGCGACTTCTTTAAGGCCTTTGATTGTATAAACCGCTACATCTTAACTAACAACGGTACCTCAACGTTCACCAAAATATTCTAAATTACACTAAGAAACAAACAAGAGATAATCTCATAATAGTATTAATATTTATTGACAAGTCCTGTTAGATACAGGCGCTAAAGTTGTTTTATGTTATACTGGGTGTTGTTTGTTTTTTAGTGTAATTTAGAATATTTTGGTATCATATCTGTAAACTACAAAATTTTGCGTAAGTATTATATATATCAAAAACAACTCATTAAAAGAATTTAACAAAAAGCATATATTGGAAAGTTATAATCAGTTTCTGTTTGTTTTTAATGTTAAAACTTCTCAGAACACCCTGGTATATTTCTATTCTCAACTCTGTTTCTACTTTAGTTAAAATAATTTATGAATTTACTGCAAATTAAATGATTACTAGCTTTTTAGATAAGCTTTAGTCTCCCTCTGTATTTCTAGTAGAGTGCTTAATAATATTTTATGTTTTGGCTGAAGATAATAGGTATTTAATTTACACACGCTGTCAGTTTTTTGTTTTGTAATTTTGAAATTAAAAAAGCATATTAAATTAATTTTTGCTAAAATTAGCAAATTCTAGTCGTATAAATTATGTTTGTATACCTATTTAAAAGTGCACCTACAGGCCCATTTGCTACAGAAAAGAAAAAAATGTGTAAAAGTGTATAATAGACCAACAGGCAGGTTAATTATTATTTATTTTTATCTTAAAAAACCTCTTTTAAATCAGTTTCAAGTCATAATAGTTATTTAAGCAACGAGTTAATTAATATAGAAGTTTAATAATCGAAATATTTAATGGTTGAAATTATTAAACTTCCTATTAATTTAAGAGTTGGTTACAAAATTTTTCCGTCGACTTTTTTAAGAATAAAATATCTTAAAAATAATTTTTGAATTTTTTATGGTTTTGGTTTATTGATGACAATAAACATAACCTTAAATTTTATTAATGAAATATTGAAATGACAACTAAAACAACAATTACCAAAACTATTTTTCGTTATTAATAATATTAATGTTAACATTATTTATGGAACAATTATAAAATTGACATGAAGGTAATTTCAATTCATCGTGTTTTGTGGTATTAGTAGTATTACAATTAATATTCATATTACTTGTAGAAGGGATGGCAGGATCAAATGTGCTTGTAGAAGGTATGTTAGGATACTCAGGATTAAATGTATTATTACTTGTGAAAGTTATTGCAGGATCAAATGTAGAAGTGTTACTAAAAAATTTTGTGGCGGTTTCTACTTTATTTTGTAAAGAGTTTTCAATATAGCCTTCCGCCACAGATGTAGATATCCAACCACCAAGACGTTTAATTGCTGAAAAATCTGCACCACTGTCGGAAAGAATAGAAGCAGAAGAACGTCGAAAACAATGTCCACCCAACTAGCAATTGGATATCGTTAGCGAACTAATATTTTTTATAATTGCTTTATTGACGCTTCGTAAAATCTTTTATGTTTTATAAAGTATTAATTCGCGATAAATTTGTTGCGCTTAACTGTTTTGTCACCAAAATTGTTTTGAGAACGTTTTTACAGCAATATTATAAAATAATTATAGAATAAGCTATAGAGCTATTTTATAAACGTTTATAAAATACTTTTTATAGAGCATATTAGCTATGAATTATACTTTGCTCTAAAAGCATTTTATAATGGTGCTTTTTTGGATTAATTTATCGCCATAAAAGCAATAATAAAACTGTTTTGTTACGAACATATTTACTAATAATAAAATAGTTTTTTAATTGTTATTAATAAAAGTAAATTTCTTTTTGCAGCAGATTGGTATAGAAGCGAGTAATTATAAAATTTTTGTTTTATAGTTTTACAAAAAACAGTTAAAAAACAAATATGTTGCATAAGGAGGTCTTTTAACATTAAAATGTTAACACAACAATAATTTTAAAACTGTTATAAAATATCCATCATTTTTATTTAGTCTAATAAAATTTTTTTTTGCACGTACAAAAAAAATGTCGTGCAGTAGCTGGAGAAAAATTAAGAGAAGTGGTTCATTTTACAGGAAACTTAAAAGTAAATATTATGGGATCGTAAGTGATCCACAGATAGAAAGCATTAGTGGCTCTAGCTCTAACAATCATTCAGAGACCTTGAAGATTAGCATTTGAAATGACTATACTCCAACAGAGGAGACTGATGGACTCAACATTAATTATTGCGTTTCTCATCAGGCAATACGAGAAAAAGCGACATTATTATTAGGGTCTATATTTACTAATTCTGAATAATGCTTAATATTGTTTGTATTACACCATGAAATAAACTCTGCGTATGTCTTATTATATAAAGATTTGCTTTTATCAGGCAATAAATTTAATGACTTTTCATTTGCCATTTTTTTTATTTCAGGAGGAGTTAAACTTATATCACTACTATCACTGTTAATTTTTTTTAAATTAAATGATTTAAACTTAAAATATTACTTTTGCTGGTTTAACGTTTCAATAATACGAACTATTTGACATTGACAATTTGAATTTAAATATTAAAGTAGGCTTTAAGCTTGTTCGTTTGTGCAAATTTAATAAAATGGCATGATAAAAAAAACGCGACTAATGCAAAATATTGACATTGACAGATCTCAACATTAATAGCCTGTTTACGCTCTTGTTCGTTAATACGACTTATTAATGATCAATTTTAGACAGTAGTTAGTACATTAACATTGTTATTAATGTAAAGTCGACGGAAAAAGTTAGTAAAAAAATTAAATGTAGGTACCTTATAGAATACAGATTTTAAAATACATTTTAAATGGCCTTTAGAATTATATAATAATTGAAATACGCAGTTTATTTAATAGTTTTGTTAATTATTTGTTACGATTTTAATTTCTTTTTGTTGTTATACTTTAAGTCAAATGTTAAAAACGAAAAATTTAATATATTATTATCTTATAAGTTACTTACAAGATTTTTTTGTAGTAATAACAGTTTACCGTTCTTATCAAAATAATAACGATAACTTAAAAAATAGACAAGGAATATCTTATGTTTCAAATAAAAGTTTAGTGAATCTTCTGAGAAGATTGGATTATATTAGGTAATTGTTCCTATAGTGTACATTTATTTTGGCTTTTAAATCCATTGTCAGTACAGATTTGTATTTAAACAATTTTAAGATTGGTAAATATATAATAATATTATTAATAGCGTGTCTTAAGCTATTTGGAAGAAAACCATGTTTATTTTATATAAAATTATTAACAAAAGGTTGGTGTATGCTTAAATGCTACTCTATTCTTGTCTCTACAAAAATAAGGTGGTGCCTTGTATAAACATGTTTTTAAATTATAGTTATTATCCTAACAAGTGCGGAAAGTTATACTTTCCCGCACGCGAACTGCCGATGCCCGAACGACGCGAAGCGGAGTTCGGGCAAGCAGTTAAGTGCGGGAAAGTTAATTTCCGCAAGAGTTAGGATCAATATTTTTTCTACAAGCAAAATCACCTAGAAAATTATTTAGATATTTGAAAAGATGCGATTGTGACAATCAAATCTTTCATAGTGTCAATAAATACACGACTGTAGCTATAGCAACCCTACTTAAACAGGTGAGTTTGTTGTTGCTTTGAGTAAGGTTTACAGGGGTGATTTAATAAATTATGATTTTTTTTTTAATTTTTTAAAAACAAACATTTTAAAAATCCCTATTTTCATGTAAAATAATCTTAATTTTTTTTTACTATTTGTATGTAGTCCAACAAGATAAAGATATTAATACAATAATTTGTCAAAAAGGTTATCGGCAAACATCTCTTATTAATAAAAAAAATGCGTGCGGGAAAAATTCTTTCCCGCACGCCGTGCGGGATAATACTTTCCCGCACTCCGTGCTGGAAAAGAATATTTTCTGAATTAAAATGCGTGCGGGAAAGTGTTGTTTTACGCATGCTTGTAGAAGAAATATTTTTACTAAATTAAATCTTGTTACTATAGATTTTACTTTATCATCGTTATTTATTAATTTCAAACCACGACTCGATCTCCTTCTGAGTTTTTAACTGCCGTATGCCAATGACTTGGTTTAACAGATTAGCTGAGCCTATTTCGTTCTTTTTTAATTTTTATTAATTTGGTTTTCTTTCAGAATAAAAATTGAGAATGCAAAAAAATTTAAATAAATTTAAATTGTTCGGTTAAATAGTCACCACCAGTAGGTAAAAGAAACACTAGCCAGAATTGCTCGTGCTAACGGCTCATATTGCTATTATCTTTGCATCATTACAGAGCCTGGCAGGCAAGCAGTATTCGTGTGTTTTCCTCATTTGCTATACGAAACTGAAAAGTGGAGTGCTGCTTTTTTGGAAAGTTTAATATAATATATTCATATTATAGGTGTACATATACTTCTACCTCTTTATATTGGGCACGTTCCAACGATTCAGCGCAAATTTCTTTTAACTCTACCAGACGTGGATAGAGTTTTTTTAATTTTATTATTACATCAAAAGAAAAAAACTTTCTTTTATGGAGTTTATGAAAATGAACAGCAAAAAAACCTTAAACAACTCGTATTTTTAGATTATAACGGATATTTTAAATTAAAAGTATTTTTTTTATGCACTAAAAGGAATAAAATAACCTTTTGTTTTAAACGTTTTACTTTTATCACGTCTACCCAATTTATATGATATAAAAGCTTGTCTGTGTAGATTTATCAGTGAATTAAACTGTATCTGATTGATTTAAACGAGTGCTTATACTTGATATACTTGATCGTACCAATTCTGTACACTGAAATTCAATCCCGCGTAATCATAATTTTGAGACCCCATGGGCCCCTTTTTATACGGTCCTAATGGGTTAAAAAGCCTTAATTTTTGACTTAAATGAGAACCCCGCCCTTCGGAATCCCCCTGACCCAGTATGGCAGGCCGAGCACATTTCTGTAGATATCTTATATTTTGGACCCTTGGAGGCCCTTCTAGACGCCCCTGGCCGGGTTGGGAGGGCAGTCTCATCATGTATATACCATCTTGAAAATCCCCCAACTTGGGTCGAATTTGGGTAGGGGAGGGGGGGCCTAGCGGCATCCAGATATACAACTTTGACTCATAGGTCTCAATGAACATTTAAAAAAAAATGAGCTCAATCGGACCTTTCCGACCAAAGTTTTTGGGTTTTTAGGCCTACTTTGACGCGACTAAATACAGGTTTCCATTATTAAATGATCACATAGGTACACAAAGTATCCTGATGCTCTCTCAAATCGAATGCAAAAAAATTAATTCATTTAACTTTCGAAAGCTTAGTGCTTCATTGTTTAAACTTCTTGCAGAAAACAATACAAGAAATATACGTGAAATTTACTAGAAAATAAAAATGTTATAAATATATATTAAGACTACAAAAGATCCAGCGAGTAGCGTGTCTTGGCATCACAGGAGCCATGAGAGGTACTCCAACTGCAACCCTGGAAGTAGTGCTAAACCTCCCACCTCTCGACATTATTGTGAAAGGGGAGGCAAGGATGGCAGCCTACAGAATGGGTTGCAGTGGCAACTGGAAGTATAACGCCGCCAGTGGGCATACAAGGATTGTGGACACTGTACAGATGGACACCTTGGAAATGCTACCAGACAGGATGGTGAAGATCACAGATCTAGAAAAGCCATACAATGTCAATATTATTGACAGGGCTGCCTGGGAGAAAGGTGAACCTGAATATATGAAAAGGGGGATCACTTGGTATACGGATGGCTCGAAGAAGCCAACAGGCACTGGAGCGGGAATATATGGAGTCAGACCCAAGGCGCAGTTTTGCGTAAGCCTGGGTAAGCTGGCTACTGTTTTCCAGGCTGAAGTTGTTGCCCTATCAGAGTGTGCAAGAGTGTGTTTGGAGCGTGGTATGACAGACCACAGTATATACATAAACTCGGATAGTAGAGCAGCGCTAATGGCACTTGACAGTTTTGACTTTACCTCTAAAGCAGTATGGGACTGTCATCAGGCCATGAAAACCCTGGGAGAGTACAACAAGGTTATCCTTAGTTGGGTTCCGGGGCACAAAGGTATCGCTGGCAATGAGGGAGCAGACAAGTGGGCAAACAAAGGAGCTGAAAGCCCGCTCATTGGCCCAGAGCCGACGTGTGGTATTGCTTACAACACAGCACGAAGAGCTGTTCGCCAGTGGATGGGCATAGAACATCGAAAGAGCTGGGAAAGAACAGAGGGTAAAATACAGTCAAAGAGAATGCTGCAGTTACCTACTGGTGCTATAGCGGCAGATGCCCTTGGGCTGAGGAGGAAGACCCTGCGGAAAGTGGTTGGCTTCATCAGCGGCCACTGGGTATTTCGCGGACACCTACATAAGATGGGAATTCAAGTTGAAAACCTCCTATGTAGAAAATGCGGTGAGGAGGAGGAAACAGCCTTCCACGTGATATTCATGTGCCCAGCCCTGCAAGGTCTGCGTGTGAGATCCCTTGGCCTACCGACTGGAGATCAAAGGGAAGAACGGGCAACCATAGTCAAAAGAATCTCTTGGTTCATTAAGAACCTGGGATTTGACGAAGAATGAGGACCTGTGAATGAGGGTGCACAATAAGCTGTACTAGCTGCGATGCAACCCCATGGACTACCACTAAGCCTGGCCCTCTTTAAAAAAAAAAAAAAAAGGCGTTTTGTTTGAAATTTAGAAAGTATACAATCAAAAATATATTAAGACATTAAAAAGAAATTGAAAAAATGTCCCATCCAGCAAAACTCGAACCCGCAATTTTTACACCTAGTCGGTAACGATCTAAACACTAATTTAGAGATGCTTGGTATTTATTTATCTTTTTGGTCTTTTTAGATTCAACCCGTGTCACATGTGACACTTACTTCCTTTTTAAAAACATTAATGAATAATTGTAACGAGAGAAATTATTTTTATGCACGATCGGGCGGTAAAGTACAGATTATTATATATATTTAGCGGGCGTAAAGTGCCACTTTAGCGCCCGTGGACTACTTTATCGCCCACCGGGCGGTAAAGTGTAAATCGCAGGCGGTAAAGTGTTTTTTTTCATCTTAAATATTAAAATACTTGCAATCATCTAAACTGACAATGAGTCTAAATAAAAATAGCCACCACCTATTTTGACTTTGTTGCTAGGGTAACGAGAACATAGGTATACCTATAGATTATTGTTTTAAAATTTTATATCTAGCCTCTGTGCATATTAGTTTCTACCAAATTATTTATTTTAAATTACGAATGAATACAAATTACTCGGTGAATGGTTATACAGAATATAAGTTGTTAATAATATCGAGGTTCGAGGTATAAAATTCATGCAACTTGAAATGACATTTATATTAAATTGTTCCCAAAAAATAAAGATAAAAAATATCCTTTATAAGTTTTATTATTAAACCAATTGTGCAATTTTTGTAATAAATTCGTGCATAAAAGTTTGTATGTATTTAGGGCGTAAACAGTGTTTATGGACCTTACGTGTTAATAGCCCTCGCCTGCGGCTCGGGCTCTTATTTACACGTTGTGGTCCATAAACGCCTGTTTAACGCCCTTGATACATAAATAACTATTTTAATTGACAATTAAAACATTAAAGTCTAAGTCACTTTTTTCGTGCCCTGTCTTACATTTTTATTCGGTTAGAAAACCAGAGCCATAGATTTTTAGTAAACTATTATTTTTAATATATTCTTTGTGGGAATTTTTGTGATTTTTAGAAAGACATTAATGTCTGTTAATACATACTGTATACCTACTTTCTAAATTTAAAAAAAAAATCATGTAAGAGATAACTCAAAAACAATAGTTTACTTATATAGGCGTATTTATCACTTTTTAAAATTTACTTTACAATATTTAAGCTATAATTGTTTTATTTTCTATTTACCTTGAATGGTTAACCGATCAACGTATCGATTAAATTTAGTAGCACAGTTTAAAAATACATGTATTTTGTTTGGTGCTGATCGATACTTGGGCGCCAATTCAACAAACTATTCCGTACTTCCAAAGGAATAATTGATGGATTTCTCTTGGAGAAATAATTGCCCGTTCACCGGGATATATTTCTTTAATACATTTTATTTTCTTTCACTCTCAGCTACAGAACAGTCGGCATATGGTTTAAAATATGTTTCAGGTAGTTACTGGAGGTTAGATTTATTTTAGTTTGAATTAAGAATTCTTGTGTTTTCAGGGTTTACAAAAACAGATTGTAGACGTTTGTATGTTTCTTTTATTGGAAAATTATGCGGAAATTCTATGTTATAGAGATAAATAAATATTGTAGTCATATCATTTTGTGTGTGTGTGTGTGTGTGTGTGTGTGTGTGTGTGTGTGTGTGTGTGTGCGTGTGTGCGTGTGCGTGTGCGTGTGCGTGTGCGTGTGCGTGTGCGTGTGCGTGTGCGTGTGCGTGTGCGTGTGCGTGTGCGTGTGCGTGAGCGTGTGCGTGTGCGTGCGTGTGCGTGTGGGTGTGGGTGTGCTCGCGCGTGTGTGTGTGTTTGTGTGTGTGTTTGTGTGTGTGTGTGTGTGTGTGTGTGTGTGTGTGTGTGTGTGTGTGTGTGTGTGTGTGTGTGTGCGTGCGTGCCTGTGTGCGTGCGTGTGCGTGTGCGTGTGCGTGTGCGTGTGCGTGTGCGTGTGCGTGTGCGTGTGCGTGTGCGTGTGCGTGTGCGTGTGCGTGTGCGTGTGCGTGTGGGTGTGGGTGTGCGTGTGCGTGTGCGTGAGCGTGTGCGTGCGCCTGCGTGTGTGTGTGTGGTGCGCGCGCGCCGCGCGTGTGTGTTTATGTGCGTGTGTGTGTGTGTGTGTGTGTGTGTGTGTGTGTGTGTGTGTGTGTGTGTGTGTGTATGTGTGTGTGTGTGTGTGTGTGTGTGTGTGTGTGTGTGTGTGTGTGTGTGTGTGTGTGTGTGTGTGTGTGAGTTGTTGACAGTTCGATAGAAATAAAAACTTTAGTCAGAAATAAACAATTATTCGTCAGCACTATCAGGGAGCTAAAAAAGGAGGATTTCAAATATAACAAATAAAACAAAATAATTAAAAAATGCATCTAAAATAGGTATTGTTGTTGACGCTGCAAACTACTGTGAGAGCGTCGCGACGCGATCAAGAAGGTTATGCATGCCATGGCGGCGCCATCGACCCCATGACGTAAGGCGGCGCGCTACGTTTTCGTCCACACAGTTACTACATCAATTATACAAAATTTTAAGGGTAGATTTTTTAATTTTATACATTACAGTTATTGTAATAGATTTTTAATACAAATATTTGTATAGAAATCGACTAAATGCATATGGCCCTTCATGAGTGCATAAATGAAGTTGTATGTTTGTTTATTATTTAAATGTTAATATACAATAAAATCATACATTAAGAGTCTTTAAAATTTAATACTTATTTATTTATGTCTATAACGCTGTACAATTTTAATAGTTTTTAAAATTTGTATAATGTAATTTAATTTAGGTATTCTTGGACAAGTTAATGTATTATGATAAACTATATCGTAATATATTTACTTATATGCAACTTATTAAGTAAAAATTTAACACAAAAAATTCAGTAATAGTATATTACGTATCAAGAGTGGTAAGTAGGACATTACGTACAAGTGGAAAAGTTACGCACGAAGCCGCGTAGCGGCGAGCGCGTATTTACACGAGTACGTAATACCTCTTACCACTCGAGTTACGTACTATGCTTTATCTACGACACAATATTTCAATTTTAATTATAAATATTTAACATCTTTTAAAAAATATATGACGTCCGTAAACGTCCATTCGAACATGACGTTTCATTACGCACAACTGTGCGTTATAGCTTACTTACCCTGCATGGTGACAATGAGTATAAGGAACATGCGCTCTTGTAAGGCCCACTTTTTGCTAAATTTTAATAGCTGGAAAAGAAATATAAATTTGTGAAAACTGCCTTTATCACAACATAGTTCATTTATTTGTGAATAAAGTAATCATACAAATCAACATGTTTGGAAACAATTCGTTAAGATAATAATTGTTTTTTAAAACCTCTAAAGTCGGCTTTTTTAGGAACATAGGCACCTATCATAACCCGATATTAATGATGTAATCAATAAACCCTATCAAAACAAAAAATAAGTATTTATGTAAAACTTGACCTAATATTATATGATATTCTTAGGTAATCAGTCTGATACAAAAGTTTTTTTGGTCACAAATTGGACGGTGGGCCATCTTAGACTTAGCAAAATTTAATTTACCTACTAAACAAAAACCTCTAAATAGACGCAACAAATAACAATGTTGTGGCGTTATTCTAATATTCACTTTTAGAAAAAACATGTTGATTTAAAGACCAAATATTTTTTTCAAAAACATCTGAATTGTCTCATATCTTCGACTGGCCCAAGCCATCATAGGATGTGATGGGCCTTTATAGGGTAATTTACCCCGCCACAAGAACTACTTTTTATAAATGAAAATTAACAAATAATATAAACAACTCTGACGTTGAGTCAAGTGCCCATAAACCCAAGAAACGCTGTATTTAAAAAAAAAACACGAAAGCTTCTTGTTTTCTTAAGAAAATACTAAAAAGGTTTAAATTAGAAAGTTATAAATCGTTAGCCCTTTGCAACGACACTAAAAAACTGGCAACCACTGCAAAAATGACGACTGTCTTCCTTATTTATGAAGTTGCAATTTTGTCTATGGCACTAACCGAACATGGGCGCAAAATTTAAATTCATTTGAACTTTTATACGTACAAAATATTGAAAGTGGGCCATCTTAAGAACTGGGCCTTATTAGGCGTAAGTACCTTAAATAACATTTACTGTCAAAGGAGCAGATAAAAGTATTTAATTTTATAAGATTTTTTTAACATTTTTTAAAGCAATATCCAGTACTATAAACCGACAAACAGTTCATAGATTTTTGGGAATTGAACGTGGACGCCTTTTGGATGGCTTCTACGTTCGCATATCGCTGTCCCTTCATAGGCAAATGTAGTCTACAGAACAGAAAAAATGTCGCACGGTGTCTCAGTGCCATATTCGGAGATTTTGGGCAGTGGTTGTTGATTAAATGTATTTTTTGTCAAAAAATCGGACAGTAGTGTTGATCAATATAAAGGTGTAGTATGATGCAACCAGCTCCAGCTTCCTTCTTTGCAATATTCTGGCCTCACACGACGAATACGAATACTGTAGATTTTTTTAAATGGCTTTTTTTCGGATTTTGCTCTCTTGGGTGCTTCCATGCCGAACTTGGCGCTTGATTTCAGGATCGTATTAAAAACACCAACTTTCGTCTCTAGTCAGAAGTTTTATCTTTGATGTTGAATTTAAAGCATTTTTTGGTCATCTGTCAACTTTTGCGAAATAAACAGTGATACCCATACCAATATTCCTTATCAAAATACAATAGATCGAATCTTTGGAGATTTTATTTGCATGTATCTCAATAAAGATTCTGGCTCATTTCTTATAAACAGACACAGTTTTACGACAGATTCTGGGATAATCACAAATTTTGGCTAGACAGAATGTTCGTTGTCTTACAGCGACTAACGACCCTGTTTGAACCGTGTTAACCACTCGTGGACTCGGCTACGAGATACACCGTCATCATCATTAACTTGTTTAAACAATCGATGCGTTTCGTTAAATGTATTACCAAGTTTAAAAAAGAACTTAATATTAGCTCTTTGTTTGATGCTCATTTTTCGACCGATGTTAAAAAGGTACTGTCACGATAACTCGGTGTGAAGTAGTTGGATTGTCATGCAATATCTACAAAATATTAATAAAAGTTATACCTTTAGAAAGCCAGCCCCAATAACAAATTTTTTGGTCTAATCTTCCAATAATAAATAATCTGCCTCCTCTGGTCCTGTCTGAGTATAGTGTTTATTTACTTCTTGATTTAAATAGGTTTTTTGTTTAAATAATATACTTGTGGTTAATATTTCATTCTTATTTAAATTTAAACCAATCGTTCTACTGAAATCAAATTCATTTTTAATTTCAATGCATTTTTCTGATTACATTTAAAAAAAAACAATCTCCTTAACAACTTAACAAAAAAATTTAGATCTCCTCATTTTAGCAACCGAGTTTCTGCCACTGTGAAAATCCATATAATTACTTATTACTAGAACTGATATCCAAACATAATTCATGTTCATGATATGTGATTAAACAAACTTGCAATATAAGTTTACGTAAAGAATAATTTTTTGTAATAAAACAACCAATTTTTTACGATCTTAACGAAATTTGTCCTGCAGGTATTAAATTTAGTAAGCATCTAAGACTAAGATTAAGATGGTAGGTACCTAACGACCGGGTTGCTAATTGGCTTGGTTTAATATAGGTACGTAAATATAAAGATTCCTCTCACGATTTATAAAATATCAAATACTGGCTGATTTAGCGAACTTGTTTCCGTTTTCCATTTTTACGAGCTTTGTTCGACTTTTATTGAAGTTATACTTCTATTCGTACACTCTGTAGAAAAATATTGTGTAGAGTTAAATGGGAAAAATCATTACATATGTAATGGTGTGAGTAAGAGAGAGACAGAAACACATATAAGGTATATTGGTCGGTAAAAACAAAGGTGAAATATTTACCACATGTTATTAGTCATAACTATAAGTCCTTTGAATACCGTTTAAACATTCAGTAGATTGAAAAGGGATAGATATACAAAAAACAGTCTGAACTAATGTATGAATATCATAGTGACGGACCACATGATTATTTGACAGATTATTTTATAGTTCTGTCACGTTTATTATTTTATATTAATAATAATATTTAGTGATGAGTATTGTATTGTAGTCTAAAATACCGTCACATGGTTGCAGTATATTTTGCTCCATGCTTTTAAGGTTGTTGGATACATAAACAGAGTTTTTACGAATAGTCGAGGAAATAAAGCACCAAAACCTCCGAATTTTGTAACGTAAGATGGATCGGAATGCGTTTTTTTTTGCATTGGATTCGTTAAAGTATCAGGAAATTTGTCGCCATATTTTATAATGTAAAAATCGAAATTGCATTTTTGCATTCGAAAAGTACATTCAGACAATAGAGAGAAAACTTACAACTCGGTAAGTATTGCTGAAAATGGGTTCAATTTATATACTCGGGGTTTTTGGAGTCGCTGAACACTAATATCACGATTCCAAAAGTCTCCGCACCACTTGGTGTCTAGGGTATTTACCTCTTCTCCTGGGGTTTTATGTAAATTTTGTACGAAATCAGTGCACACTTGGTACTCGGTGGTTTTTTTGAGTCGCTAATTACGATTATAATAATAGCGATGTTTTCGAAACACCTGGTGCTTAAGACGGACCTCGTCTCCAGGAATTTTATGCAAATTCGATACAAAAAGAGTGTGCACATGGTACTAGGAGGTTTTTGGAGTCGCTTACCACGAATATCACATAATGAGTTTGCTAAATCATTCGCATACAAATTTATGAATCTATGCGCGTGCATAGAAGTATAACTTCTGCCGGCAGTCCCACTGACTGCCACACTAGTTTTTTTTTTTGTTTTATTTGTGTTTTTGTTGATTTTATCCTATTTTCTCGTTTGTTTTCTGTTTTTTTACTACTTTTTTTTCGTTTATTTTGTATTTTGGTTTTGTCGGATTTTCGTTTTTTTTTTTATTTCTCTTATGTTTTTTATTACAATCTTTTTATTACAAGAGCTCCTACTGTATCAGCCTTTAAAAGAAAACCGAAACAACAATATTAAGTGATTATTTATACATATCTATTGTTTTATAAATTTCATTACCTAGAGCGTAGCTTATAATCATTCATCTCAAACTTTAAAGGTTTTGTGTAAAAAGCGCTACCCTAAGAACCAAATAAACTCTATCCAGTCGCGCAACGTTTCGTCCTCTACAACGGCCTTAACTCTTCGGGCTCACCAGTCACTGTTTGTTCGTAAGCGAAGTGTGCTGTGGAGTAGTAGTGATCTGGTAGACGGCGCTATAACGACGAAAAATAGACGCGCGTCGGTACGCACCACATGTTATACGTCCGTTTTCGGTTGTTTTATGTGTGACGTTACTATTTGAATGAGAAGGTCGAGGCTGTAAATTTTTTTAGAGTTATAGGTACATATATATTTTTTTGTTTTTTTGGGTAGATATGTAGGGGATAAGAAAGTAGGACAAAGTTGTAAAAATATCATTATTCAGGGTCCCAATAAATTTTCTTGTTAGATTTAAATTCTAGAATTTATTTGGCAAAAATACAAACGTAAATATTTCATGATTTTATCACACCTAATCCTAAAAAATTCTTATTTTTTTAAACAATTCTTTATACAATAAATCTTGCTTAAAACGAATTTAAGCAAGTTGAGTTTTTTTTTAATTCTTTATTAACGAAAAGAGTTAAACAGTGTATAAAGTAGGTCAAACTGATAAAAATATTCTCGAGTTCACTATAAATTTCATACTTGAACGGAAAATTTAAGAATGCTGCAGGAAATAAAAAAAAATTAGAAAGTATTTCCACGATTTATACAATAAAATCGTTCTATAGATCAAATTTAAAAATTATTAATCGAAAAATTGGTTTTCATTTACGGCTTTCATACCAAGAAGTGTAAACGGATCAAAACGAAAGCAATTTATCATGGATTAATCCCTTTAGATCCGTTAAGTGTAAATTAAGGTTGTTTGGCCTTTAAGGGAAGTGAAAACAGAAATTAAAGTCCTCAAAATAAGGGGAAACCATGAAAGGAAAAGTACTTGAGAAATGACGAGCAAACTGCTTATATTTTTGTGAAAAGCAGACACTGTATAGAACTATTTTATATTTTATTTTGAGTAGGTACAACGGATTTAAAATTAAAAAAATTGATATCTAATAATATTTTTCATGACCGTGTATTTTTATTGCATTATTCGGGTTAAAAAGCCATGTTTAAAGCAAATTAATTATTAAAGATAATTTGCCACTACATAAAGTTGGAAAATTTTATTTAATATTATATCTATATATATATATATCTATACTAATATTATAAAGAGGAAAGGTTTGATTTTTTGTTTGTTTGTTTGAAATGAATAGGCTCCGAAACTACGGGACCGATTTCAAAAATTCTTTAACCGTTGGCAAGCTACACTATTTCCGAGTGAGATAGGCTATGGTTCGTTTTTTAAAAAAATAGGAACCCTTTCTAAAATGCCATTAATGTAACCAAAAATGACCTTAAAATCCTTACATCGCGTGCGCTGAGAATACTATTGATTATAGAATAAAATAATGTACTACGATTTTGAAGAATATATATGTTATAATTACGTCACAATAACTATTTTTTAATTTTTTAAAAGTTTTTATCTTGGTATTAATCCTTATCAAAATAACTTATTTCATAATCACGACAGATATCACAAATTGAGCATGTGCAATGTGACGAGGCTACTTATAAAGGAATTAAAGGACAATTAAGTTGTAGCAACCAATATAACTGAACCACCAGCTGGTTAACTAGCTCACACACTGAGGATACCGATGATCCCAACTGATCTACCAAATCCATTTAAACCGCTTTAATTTCCCATCAAAACATCTTTAGCTTTTACTAATAATAAGTCTAAAGGTCAAACCTTCTAATTAGTAGGGATCGGTTTTCCTCATGGCCAACCGCCTAAGGCGAGTCGGAGCACCTGAAAATCAATTTATTTTGCTGCCAGAAAATAAAACAACATGTAATATTGTTTACAGGGAAGCGTTGACACAATAAATTTAATGGCTTTTGTTATTTTTCTTTAATCCCCGTGCAAAGCCGGGGCTGGCTGCTAGTATATTATAAAGAGGAAAGGTTTGTTTGTTTGTTTGTTTGTTTGAAATAAATAGGCTCCGAAACTACTTGACCGATTTCAAAAATTCTTTTACCGTTGGCAAGCTACACTATTCCCGAGTGACATAGGCTATGTTTCATTAAAAAAAAATGGCCCTTTTGGTAAGCCAGGCGCATCAGTAGGTTTATATTAATTGAATATATTAAAAGTATACGTTTCAGTAAAAAAATATTTTAAATAAAAGTTGTAGGTCTCTTCAAGACAAACAAAAAAGTTTTTTAACATTTTTTTGTACAGGGTGAAGTAAAAAAGTTACGCATTTTTTTCCATTTTGATTTAATGTCACGCCCAAACGGCCTTACAGATTTGGACCATTAACGAACTCAACCAAGATTTTTGGACGATTGATTTTTGTACCAAATTTCATTTTGATCCGTTAAGAAATGCGACTGCTATCGTGTCCACAGATTTCGTTATATCGGATCTATACATACATACATATCATAATCATGACAGATATCAAAAATTTAGCATGTGCAATGGGGCGAGGCTACTTATAAAGGAATTAAAGGACAATTAAGTTGTAGCAACCAATATAACTGAGCCACCAGCTGGTTAACTAGCTCATACACTGAGGATACCGATGATCCCAACTGTCAATCAAATCTATTTAAACCGCTTCAATTTCCTATCAAAACATCTTTCGCTTTTACTAATAATAAGTCTCAAGGTCAAACTTTCCAAATAGTAGGAATCGGTTTTCCTCATGGCCAACCGCCTAAGGCGGGTCGGAGCACCTGAAAATCAATTTATTTTGCTGCCAGAAAATTAAACAACATGTAATATTGTTTACAGGGAAGCGTTGACCCAATAAATTTAATTGCTTTTGTTATTTTTCTTTAATCCCCGTGCAAAGCCGGAGCGGGCATATTAATTTAAGCGTTTTTTAGTAGTTTTAACTTGTTTATATATCTAACGCAATTTGATTACTCCAAACTACAAAAATCTTTGTATTCTATTGATTTCACTCTATCGTACTCTAACATCCATCAAAACTCAGAGTTTAATTTAAAAACGTTTGTTTATTGGCTAAAAAGAATAAATTTTTGGAATTATGGGTTAACTTTTTCCTACATGTATAAATATCGAGACCCCTGGTACTTGTTAAAATTAAAATTTTAATTATCTTCTGGGTTATTAAATCATACATTCCGCTTAATTCGGGTTAGGGCCTAAGTGGCTAAAAAACATTCTTAAAAAATAACTAATGATCCGTAGATTTCGATACATCCGTAGCAGTTTGATTAGAAGTATCTTTTGGTTTGACAAAATTTAAAAGTTTTTTTTCTATAAATTCAATAAGTGAGCGTTTTTCTAAACTGTAATTGTTATTTTGACACATTTGTTAAACAATTTTTGTACATTTTCTTATTAACTCTATATAAGTAACTCAATTAAAATTTTAGCAACAAAATAATTTATTGTTGTCATTAAACTGTCATTTTTTAAAACTTTATATTTAGGAGCTAAAGGATATAGTCTCAAATTATGCTGGATGGGAATTTTTTTTTATATCACATGCATTGAAACAGATAGTTTTGATCTCTATTTTGCCAGTCGAAATAAGACAATTTCAGACCAATGCATATGTCAGTCAGAAACAGCGAATAAAATCATAATCGTCTGCCAGCTGTCGTCAAATCGTTGTCAAAAAGTTTAATAAATTACAAATAAAATGAGATCAAAACTTGCTGTTTTAATGCCTGTGATATGAAAAATATAGTGTGGGGCACAAGATGAAACAAAGACGATTTCTGACCAGGGCGATGACAGCCCTCTCTTCGCTCGGGCAGGCAACTCTCGCCCTTATCAGAAATCGTCTTGTTTTACCCCTTGCCACACAATATACTATTAATTTCTCCTTAATGTCATTTAATATATTCTTGTTTGTATAATATCTAAAAAATTTCAAAAATTTTCAAAATTATTGCATACAATTGTAGAAAGTAAAAATTATTGTACACGATTATTATAAGCTATTAAAAATGGTAAAAAATGAGAAAACTAAATAGTAAAAAATGCTGCCAATTGGAATAAACATAAAAAATAAACAAAATTAAAAAATCGTAAGAAATCACAGATTTTATAAAAATTTTAAATTAAATCGTTAATTATAGTCATAAAACGTTAAATAATAAAAAAATGTGTATAACTAAAACGACATTTATTGTTTGTTAGGCAGTTGGTCTTTGGCCGGATCGTTCATAAAAGAAAATTTAAATTTTCTAAGAAATGGTGAATGCGCTCCTCGTTTGTGTAGTTTATTAAAGCGCATTCACCATTTTTTTAAATACGATGTGTACTCACTATTAGGCAATTTTAATAAAAATTTTAAACAAAGGAATAAAAGAAACTGATAAAAATTACAAACACAAAATTTCCGCTTACCATAAATATTTTGTTTATAATTTACGATATCTTATGTCATTTTTGAAATTTAGAAATAGGAAAAAAATGTCATCAAAAAATTAAAAAAAAAATATATCACATCTGAAAGAATCTAAAACTGCGTTCTCTATTTATTGCCATTTATTTATTTTCATGCTAATTTCATTTAAGATACCTGGTAAAAAAAAAGAATTTATTGTTTGAATTGTTTATTTGACAAATAATCGGTTTCTCTAATTAACGTCATATATAGTAAACGATTATTTGAGATTTCTCTCATGGAATTTTTTGAAAATTTTTGAAATTTTGAAAATTTTTAGAAAGTATACAAACAAGAATATATTAAATGACATTAAGGAGAAATTGAAAAAATGTTGCACTCAGCGGGACTCGAACTCGCAACCTTCAGCTCTACGCGCTGACGCTCTAGCAACTAAGCTATAGGGGCCTAGCCTGGGCAAATCGCCGACGGTCGTTTAATTTAACTTAGGGGTGTATGCACTTATACTTGTGAAAATTAAAGACTGTTTGTAGTGCCATCCAGATTTCTCGTAGGTAGGTACTACTCATGGTCAGTCGGCTTCGTTCGCGATTGTTAGTTTATTTTCGTTTGTGGACTGTTTCAGTTTATGTTGTTGTATTCTGTCATTTTTGACACAGACCAAGTATTTTTTATGCCGACACCTAGTATAAATTTTCATTTATATTTGTGGTTTGCGCTATATTAATAATAGTGTCAATAAAATTGGTAGTCCGACCATGCTCTGTTCCTAATTGTAATAATAGAGATAATAACGCTTACACCTACATGCGAGTGGGTTATCTAAAATAAAACATTCTCGTTTTATTTTATTATACAACACATTATAAAATAAAATATTGTACGTGCTTAGACATTCCAGCCTTGACTTAGTCTTTGACTCGACTCTAAACATCTAAATTGTACTGTAAATATTCAGTTACTTCTAACGTAGATAACCAAAGGAACCCGAAGTTTAGAGGGTTTCAAGAAAGTAATTTAAAATTGGTGTAAACTAAAATTGTGGTCTAAGAAATTAAAAAAAAATCTTAAAGACACCTATGGATATTTAAAAACATCTAAACAGTTCTAAGAAAATCTAAACGATCTTACTAGATCTATTGATTCTAAATTACTCTCTTTTCCACTCTCATTTTTAAATGATGAGTATTACAGTACTCGTTTTTATTTCCAGACTTGGCTTCTACGTCGCCTCGTCCGTAAACTAACTCGTACTGTAATAAGTCACCTACCGACCTTGTAACGTATTATACTATTTTTATCCTGCCTGTGTCTGTGTATATAAGTGTGTGTGTAATTTACAAGCATATTTAATTATATGTAGTTTCTAATAAATTAATGTATAATTATAAAAAATTAAATAAAAAACATTACTTTTTTTATACATTATAGTATCAAAAATTCATCAAAAAAGTCTATTATTAAACTGATTTAAATCAAAAACCTAAATATATATTTTTTGTTAACCGTTAAATTCAGCTCCATTAAAAACCTTTTTATACGTCTGGCTTGATGACGGATTATACCATGCTCGAAATTTAATTAGCTTTGCTCAGTGTGCCCAGATTTTTTGCCTCTTTTTTTGAAAAGACCTCACGCCGCATCGTGTTAGAGGTTATTTTCCACTTTCATTGACTGTTTAAAAATAACATTCCAAATTTTGCGATGGAATTTGATTTGAACTAATTTTACTTTTAACAAGTCCTTACAATTGTAAGTTATAAATATGTTAATAAATGGATATGACACACACGATAAAGAAATATATTTAGCCTTCTGCAAGACTTGCATTGGTGGTTTTTTGTAATCAAATAAGAAGTTTCCAATAACAGAATTGTTAAATATGTTTACTATTTGTAAAGTATGAGATATTTCCAATGGAATTTTTAAACTTTATTTATTACACAAGCAAGAAAATAAAGAGAAAGATTATATGTTAAATCGACAACTAAAACATTCTTTTTTTGTGTGCTGTTTTGATTTTCAGTAAACTAATTATTTTTGAGATATATTTTATGCAATTTTTAAAATTTAGAAATTAAAAAAGAAAATAACATAAAGATGATTAAAAAGCCGACTAGATACCTATATACTAATCAATTTATAGTTAAAGTGGTTAGATGATATACGGCTATAGATAAAGGTTGCAGGTTCTAGTCCTGCTGGAATGTGACTATAGAAAATTATATTATTTTCAATTTTTCCTTAATGTCCTTGTTTGTGAAATTTCCACTAAACTGCTTATATTTTTCCCAGGAATAGTTGTCCATTGCTCGTCGCAATTCTTCTAAAATTCCGGGTACCGATTCCATTCCGATATTATTTAAGTATTCTCTGACTATCACAACTGGATGAGGACGCGCGTATTTGTGCATAAGAAGCAAAATAACACCTACCAACGTGTGGAACATCATAACCTATTAACATTTAATTTTATACCTTACAAAATTAAAAGGTCCACTAATAACAAGATATAAATATGTGCGTGATTCCATAGAAATGCCTTTCCACGCCATAACTGAACTTTCTTGACAGCTCTCCATAGGATAAAAAGTACATTCAGCATAACGCTCACCTGTTTCAAGCCATACCCTTTCTTGACTATCTGGAGATCATAAGCAATAGCTTAATTCGTTGGTAAATAACACATGGCTTCCAATCATTTTCAGTCCAGTTTTGGTGATCTCCAGCAAATCGAAGCTGTGTGACACAATGCTTTCTATTAACTTCTGGTCCTGTATCACAAGTGCTGACCACAGCAGAGGCGACAGTACCCCTCCCTGCGGACAGCCTCTTCCCACTGTTGCCTCAATGGACGCCTCACCTAACTTAGACACTACGATCCTATGCTTTAGGTTGGCATACACCCATTGGCATATTAGTGGGGGGACTCCCCTCCTTGAAAGTGCGTTGGTCATTGACTCGGGTCCCACATTACTGAAGGCTCCTTCAATGTCAATAAACGCCGCTAGGGCTACTTCTTTGTCTTCAATTGACTTTGATAATAGCCTGTTCAGGTCATCCAGCGCTAGGTCTTAATATCAGATTTTCTGGATTTAATCTTTGTCTAACAATTCGTTAACTTATGTTTAAGGCACTTACATGCTCTCCCTTGAATAAAAGCAATAATCAACGCCACAGTTTATGGATTTTTGCCCAAGTAACTGACGACATACAATAGTTATGTGTTTTGAGTGATATTTGCAAAAACAACAATATTGTTGATTATTATTTTAAATTTACTCTAAATTGTCAACGATCTGTACCTTCCAGAAGTCAGGTGCTGTCACGTAATAACAAGGATGGCAGACTTAATTCCTTATTTGGTTTTTGTACTAAAAATATATATAACAGCAGAAAAATCAATATCCACACCATCAATTAGATATACCCCAACCGGCCATTTGGTTGAGTAACTCCCTTAACTAATCAAATATTTAGAGAAAAACAAGTGCTAGCTGTAATTTAGAAGTTTAGATCTTTAGAGGTCAACACAGAAAAACAGAAATAAATATAATCCGTTCAAAAAGTTTTATAGACAATTAATAATTTATAGTTTAATTATTAGTTTAAATTTGAAATTGCTGATTAATAGTTCATGAACTGAAATTTTGTCATAATAATTGATGATAAATTTCCACAATAAAAAGACAATTAACATTATTTTTGCTAAAACATCATACGAAAAATGTTGCATACAGCAGGACATGAATCCCCAACCTTTGCCTCTACGCGGCAACGCTTTTACTTGTAAGCTATAAATGCTTAGAAATTATTTAGCTTTTTTAGTTGTTAAATTCAATTCATGTGGCATGTAAAACTTCTGAGTTGAATTTAACGACCATAAAAGCTAAATAATTTCTTAGTATTCATAGCTTAGAAGTTAGAGCGTTGCCGCGTAGAGGCATAGGTTGAGGATTCGAGTCCTGCTATATGTAACATTTTTTTAATTTCTCCTTAATGTCATTTAATATTCCTTTAGTATACTTTCTTAAAATATTAAAAGATCCTACGAGCGATATATCAAAATAATTGTTTACTTAAAAATGATGTTTAAGTTTTATTTTAGAAACCACTGTTACGATTTTAATATTTTTATCTTTTGTATTTGTCTATATAGTAATACGCATAAATATTACTTTCTACAAAAAACGCAAAGTTAAGTTGTAAATCGAGGCTGGAACTTCTATAACTTTGTGTTGCGATCGAAGCAATTTGTTAAAAAAGGTCTTCTAAAGCCTTTTTGGTATTAAAATAATGTAAATCTGTTTGAATATATTAAACTGACTTTTTAAAATCGTACAAAAACTTTAAAAACGGATAAAATAACACCAAAAAAAAAATCCAAATTAAAAATATGAATAAATAATAAAATAATAAGTTAAAAAAATAAAAGAATAAAAAAAACAACCTAAAAAACATATAAAAACCTACACGATAAAATCAAAAATTGATATATAAACATGAAAAAAAAAAATAATAATTAAAAAAAAATTATAAAAAATTAAAAAAAAACAGAACAAAAATATTCATAAAATAAATATATATAAAAAAAAACGGAAACAAATCAAAAATAACAAAAATCTGAAAACTTGGGCAACTGATAAACAAGAAAAAAAAAGAAGAATGCGATTAAAAACCGGAAAAACTAACGCAAAAAAACAAATAATTAAAAAATATTTTAAAAAAATAAAAAAGCATACAAACTAAAATCACTTATTCAAACAAAGAAAATATAAAAAAATAAAGAACTAATTTTATACACGCAAAAATTACAATATTATAAATATCAAAATAAAAAACATTAAACCAAATTATAAACAAAGAAAAATTTAAAAATTGGAAAATATCAAAACAAAAAGAAAAAACTAAATATAAGGAAAACCGAAAATTTGGATAATTAAATAAAAAAGTGATATATTTTGGAAAAAATTAAAAACAATAAGAAAATCAAAAACAGGCAGAAAATCATTACAATAAAATAATGTAAAAGAAATAAAAATAAGAAAAAGGAAAAACTTAAGAAATTAATAAATAAAAAATAGGAAACAAGGAGTGGAAGTAAAAAATAAAAAAATAATGTAACCAATAATAATGAATACGAATTTACAATAAACAATGCAATTCAAACATTTTTTATAATAAAAACAGGTAAATTTTTAACAATTATTTTGTTTATTCATTTTTCTAATTTTCTTTTTTATACATTGTACACTCGATCGTAAATAATTAAAACACTTTAACTTAAATTTAAGTAACTAAGTATTAGCAGTCTATGCGATAAACTGTTGTATACGTCTGCATTCTTCTCTTCTTACTTTTGAAATATATCTTACTAGCAGCCCGCCCCGGCTTTGCACGAAGATTAAAGAAAAATAACAAAAGCCATTAAGATAAAAACATTTAAAAAATTAAAAATTATTTATTGTGACGTAACTATAACAGTTAGACATATGCTGTCGCGGCAGTTTTTGTAGATATTTATATATTCTTTAAAATCGTAGTACATTATTTTATTCTATAATCAATAGTATTCTCAGCGCACGCGATGTAAGGATTTTAAGTTCATTTTTGGTTACATTAATGGCATTTTAGTAAGGATCTCTATTTTTGTTTAAATGAAACATAGCCTATGTCACTCGGAAATAGTGTAGCTTGCCAACGGTGAAAGAATTTTTGAAATCTGACCAGTAGTTTCGGAGCCTATTCATATCAAACAAACAAACAAACAAAAAATCAAACCTTTCCTCTTTATAATATTAGTATAGATAAGATGTTTTTTTCTGCCGCTCTTTCTGTGTTCATTTTTTCGGCAAAACGTAGTATAAACCACAAAGCTTAAAAATCCTAGAAGTTTAGTTGCTTTTAACAAAAAACTAAAGGAAAAACTCCCAAAGGAATCTAAAAATATTTAAGAAACTTATATGAAACAGAGTAACAAAATAAAAAACTCTCTTATAAAAATAATAAAATACAAAATTTTAAATGAATTAGCACAAGATATACCTAAGGTAAACTCCGGTCAAACTTTCCTTTAAGAAAATTGTCAAGTCCTATATTCGATAAAGAGTAAAAGTTTGTAAGAAATTGCTTTAGACATCCGTAAAATTTATTGCGAAAAATCCTTCTATTCTGTACATTCCATTTACCGAATATATCTGGTTTGGTAATATATCATCCTTTTGTGATGAATATTATTTTATTTTTATATTTGGACTTTCAATACCGTAAGGTAATGTAATTATTTATTATTCGTTTTGATATATTCCTTGGTTTACTGTGTGTGATATATCATATACATGATTATATACAATATTATACAATAAAATATCTAGAGACTTGACCTTCTCAATATAGGAAATAATATTTTCTAGCAGAATAAAATAATAAAATAGGATTGATATTTATTTACAGTGAACTAAAGTGTATTATGTGAAATTACTTGAATGAAAATTGTTTGCAAGCGGCAAATGGTATGTGTTGTGTCAAAATTTTCATCTGGCTATTTGCCTTTTATAATTGGGCTGGTGGTAGTGAATTTCCCGAACGAGAATGTTGCGATTTAACATCTTCACAACCAACTACCAGTCTACCTACAGAGCCTGCTGTTACAATTCGAGCTGGTAAGTGTTTTTAAAGATAAATTATCTTATATCTTTTTACTTACTTTTTATTTTATTTTATTTTAAAACACGAATTAACAATTAATACAAAACTTTTAAAATATTTGACAGTAACTGAAAGATGTTATGTTAAGATAATTTGACGTAACTAGTCAAATTACGAACTATTTTTAAATTTTTTATGTACAGTACTCGTTTTTATTTCCATACTCGGCTCCTTCATCTCCTCCCCCATAAATTAATTCGTACTGTAATAAGTCACCTTCCGACCTTGTAACCTATAATGTTTTTACTTTATATGTTATCTTTTAAATCGGAAAACATATTTTTTTGTTGTGTGTGTTGTCGACTGATCAGTTTATGGTACATCCCTTAAGAGTCAGGAACATTTTCAATTTAAAAACTCATACAAATGTGGGTTTTTTAATAATTCATCCATCTGACATATTCAAAGGAGTTTCTTTTCTTATTTTTGTTGGTGTCAAAGGTAAGCGGAGTGGCTCAAATTGACCTCTGGAACGGAATTAAAATTTCAATATAAAGGAATCCCAAGAGTCGTAGAAATTCCCTTTGGGTAGTAACTAAAATATGCTTTTGCTCTATATACTAGAGATGCCGCTAAAAGTCTGGTAAAATTATATGTACATAAGTAATTCCAATGCTTATACATAAATAATTTATAAGAACTAATTTTAGGTAATTTGATAAAATTATTTAAAATCTCTGCTAAATGTTAATCTATCGAAATGTATAAAATATTAGTCTAGACAGAACAATATCTAAAATTTATTATTTAGAGCGTGATCTACGTCGATGATTTTAAAAGAGAATAGGTAGAACGAAAGTTTTTGAGATCACATCGAGTAGAATAATCTATTCTTAACACGTTTGCGTGCCAACCTGACACACTAACCCTGGGATCTATTCCATTTGATAGATTACGCGACTCCGACTCGACTGGGAAACTCTTCAAATTAGAAACGAAGCTATTTTATTTTAGTTTCTTTCGTTTCGCGACTTGAATGTACCGTTAATTGCTGTTTTAACATTTCTTCTTCAAACTTTGTAAATACGTTTCATTAATGGAAAGTTTCTTTTACTGTTTTAAATTATCAAGAAAAATGGTATCGACGAATAGTTACTTGTAAATCACGTTTATAGTTCCGTTAATATGTTAATGATATTCACTTTTATTTCACAAACTTATATACATAACATATGTTTCCATATACACTGGCCCGCAAAATTAACCGGACATCGAAAATTTGGTTCATATTCAATCCTTAATAACTTTTTTTGTATTGCTTTGATTTTGATAATTTTTTGCCGAGTTTTAGGCCATTTTATGATCATCATTTTTTCATATCGAAGCTACAAAAATTTCCAACGGATTTTTTGTTATACAGGGGTTAATAAAAAGTTGATTTTTACTGTAAACTTTTAAACACCCTGTGGAAAAAATTGACAACTGAATAATGATTCTTTTTGCTGCATTTTCAAGCCGCATCTTTTCTTAACAACCTGTTTTTTTTATTCATTCCGATATTTGTATCCCTAAAGAAAAAGCACTGGTTTTAAGAAAACAATGCAATTATAATTAAAGTAGCAATCGCATCTTTGGGTATTTGTTGCCACTCGTTTGTCAGTGCTTCTTCTAACGCAGTTAAAGTTTAAAACTCGCCGTAGTTCTGCCTAACTCTTCTTCCCACAAGTGTTTAATAGGGTTGAGGTTTGGGGGCCAGTCCAATTCATGAACGTCAATGTCGATTAAATATTGGTTAGTTATTTGTGCTATGTGCGGTCGAGCATTGTCGTGCATCAAGATAAAATTTTCTCCTATAAACGGCTTATAAGGCACCACATGTTCTTCTAAGCACTCCCTAATGTATCTATCGGCGTTAATACCCCCTTGAAGTGTAACAGTCTATACGGGTTTCGAATGAAATACCGCCCCAAACCATCACCCCTTCGCCACCAAATTGCACTCTAGGAGAGATACACCATCGAGAGTATCTTTCTTTGAGCTCTCTCCATACTCTTTAACGTCCGTCAGGTGAATATCACGTAAACCGAGAGTCGTCTGTGAAAAGAACATTTCGTTATTCGTCCCAAGTCCCAATCTGTATGGGTTCGAGCAAACTCCAGGCCCTGCCTTCGATGACCTGCATCTAATAGAGGACCTGTAGCAGGTACACGAGATTTTAAATTCTAAACCGCTAACCTTCTGCGTACGGTATCAGGTGAAACCAAGGTACCGTGAACATTTGCCAGTCTTCTTACCAAAGCTAGAGCAGAGGTTGTTCGCTCTCAAAGGACTTGAAGACATAACAGCCAATTTTGCACTATTTTTAAAAACAAATTCTTGCTAATAAAGCATTATTGCATTGGTTCCTTTAAATCAGCGCTTTTTCTTTAAGGATACAGATATCGGAATGAATAAAAAAACAAGTTCTTAAGAAGAGATGGGGCTTGAAAATGCACCAAAAAGAATCATTATTCGGTTGTCAATTTTTTCCACAGGGTGTTTAAAAGTTTAGAGTAAAAGTCAACTTTTTATTAACCCCTGTATAACAACAAATCCGTTGGAAATTTTTGTAGCTTCGATATGAAAAAATGATGATCATAAAATGGCCTTAAACTCGGCAAAAAAAATATCAAAATCGATGCTAAATAAAAAAGTTATTAAGGATTGAATTTGAACCAAATTTTCGATGTCCGGTTAATTTTGGGGGCCAGTGTACAATATCTTCTTCAAATGTAAAATCAGTACTATGGTACTAAACTAATATAATCAAGTTCTAGAATTTATAGTAATTTTGGAAATATGTGAAAATTTTATATTTTTCTGTCTAATTTATCAGTATTTCTGTATTATGTTATGGATTTTTTATTTTTATATTTAGATATTTTCAAAGTTCATTAAAAAAACCTAAATTGTTGACTAACTGATTTCATGCTGACGGTTTTGTGAGACAATATCTGTGCGCATTGTAAAAATTTAGCCTCGTTTTCCCCTAACATGCCAATAAAAGTATAATTGTAAAAACTATTTTTAATCCATCTGAAAAAAATGTTGTACTATTTTAATTAATAAAGCAACAAACTTTCATATTGCACGATACACGATTTAAGATAGGAATAATAATTATGTAATTTTAATAGAATACATTCGTACTGTTTATTAAAATTAAATACAGTCTGTAGAGAATAGTTGAATTGAAATGTCATCCAAACAGGACAATGGACTTAATTTAGATTTTAGAGAGAATCCATTCTGATGGGAGTTTATCGTTAATTAAGTCTTAACGTAGCCTTTTCTCTTGTGGGAATGCAGGAAGTCACTAGATTGAGGTATAACTACAACATTAGCTTAGTGTAAACCGGGCTTCCTGTCGACAGGAAACTTGTGATAGTTTCTGAAGAAAAGTAGGTATGGTACACGTCCAAAGTTGCAGTAATGACTAAACTTCCTACTTACAATATCGGGTGTATTACATTGATTTCTAAACATTTTATTTGATTTTAATTTCCTATTGGAACCGAAGCATATATTCATAGAAGTAATTTTCGGTTGGAGTTTAACCAACATTAATTAATTTTAAACATAACTTTTTAATAAACTCCTAAAACATGACGATACGAATGTCAAGACGGTTACGATACGTCACGTCATTTATATGTTCGATCAGAAGTGATCACAACTGATTTCAAGTGATTAACCGTAAACCCAAGAGATTGCAAGTGATCACAAATAATTGTATTTAAATTAATTATCACTAGAGATTGCCATTGTGCACAAATAATTGCAAGTAATCCCAATTAATTGAAAATAATTTCAAATGATTGCAAGTAATCACAAGTGAGTAATAACAACTGATTTTAATTGACAACAAGTCAATTATAAGTAATTACAACTAATTTTAAATCATCACAAGTAATAAAAAATAATCACAACTAATTACAAATGAATACAACTAATTTTAAGTAATTACAAGTGATTGCAAGTGATCATAAGTGATTGTAAGTGATTTTTGAGAGATCGCTAGTAATTTTAGTTGATATCAATTCATTGCAAGTTTTTTATACGTATTTTTGGTTAAATAATATCTACTTTGGAGCGTTAAGAAACCTATGCTTCTTCTTAGTGGTTATTCCTGGTGTCCCATAACTCTTTTTTTATAATAATGGTTTGTAATTTTTTGATAGTTGTAATTGCCATTATCTAATACTTTATTAGTAGATTGACTATTACGTTTTAAGCTTTTGTTATTTATGATTTTTAGTTCCGTTTTACAATGTATATATTTATAGAACTTCCGATATATAAACCACTCCCATCTTTACTTTAACCTCTTCATCGTATAAATTATTAATAACAGATACAACAATACAATGGTTTCTATAATGTCTAAAGACGTTCTCGGTCTCATAGTATAGATCAATCTCTACTCCTTTGAAAATTAACAATAGCAACAAATTAGAAATTCTGAAGTCCTTTGTGTTGCCTAATATTAATCGAAGAACCGTTTATTGACCTTATCAAAAAAAAAAACAATCAATACTATTTAGTAAAAGTAGATCATAACTTTTTTTATTTCATCCTGTCCAGTAAAATCAGCGCCGGTAAGTAAAACATTACGGTATCATGTACTTTAATGTGTTGCCTAGCAACTCTGCTCTGATTGCTTAAGGGATTAAGGGAAGACAATTATTTTTAATTTTTAACATTTAAAAACACTATAATAGCCATAAAATAGAAATAAAATAATTAATTACTTACTTTTTATTTTATTTTAAGTAAAAACATGAATTTACAATTATTACAAAAATTTTACAGTACCTAACTGACAGTTAAGGTAATTTGACGTAACTAGTCAAGTTACTAACTGTTTTTAAATTTTTTATGAATTTTTTAATTTATAAAAACAGGATAAAATAAAATATGGTACGATACATGGTCGTTAGGTGTTATTACAGTACTCGTTGTTCTTTCCAGACTCGGCTTCTACGCGTCGCCTCGTCCGTAAACTAACTCGTACTGTAATAAGTCACCTACCGACCTTGTAACGTATAATACTATTATTTTATAAGCACTACAGTAATATATAATAACTCGCAATAAAAGATAATAAACATTAACGGTAATAAATTTTAAGCAAAAAAACTACAGCAATATCTAACATCATGCAATAAGATGTAATAAACATTAATAGTGATAAATATAAGCAAACAAATTGTTATTGTGACATTTAATATATTTATTCATTGTTCTATAACGATTCCAACTTTATTTTATTGTTTAAAAGGTAAATATTTAAAAAATCGGAAGCAATCACGACGAATTTAGATTTTAAAATTTAAAACTGTATTTTAAAATTTGAAACTGACTATATTATTAAAAATAAAAGTTTCATAATTATTAATTAAAATTAATAACAATAATCAGCACTCTAAACATAAATGGCTAGTAAATATAAAAAAATATAACTTATTAAAATATTCTGTCACATATTGCTACGGGCAACTTTAAATACAAAATTTAATTTAAATCGTTTGGCATTTTATTTGAAGCAACGTAAACCAAAAAATAAAAAAACAATGTCAATTGAAGACCGTTTACGACGGCCTACGAAATCAAAAACTTCTGAAAACGTCAACAAAATCAATGCCCTTGTTCATAAGGACCGTCGTAGAACCATTGATCAACTTTATGAAATATCTGGAGTGCTATTGAATTTAATACACATGATTTTATGAACAGATTTGCACATGAATATTGTTGCAGCCACATTTGTCCTTCGCTTTCTCACAAATGAGCAAAATGAGCATCGATTTCAGGCATGTTTAAAGTTTCAAAATGAGCTCAAAGAGGACCCATAATGTTTTTTAAAGGTGATTTGTAATGAATCATGGCGCTCTGGATACTATCCTGAAACAAAGCAGCAATCAAGTCAAATGAAGACAGTTGACACTCCTTATCCCAACAAAGCTACTCAAATGAAATAAAAATCAAGACAATGCTTATTTGTTTCTTTGATTTAAGAGGTATTGCACACTCAGAGCTCGTTCCACGAGGTGAAACTATCAACGAAAAGTTCTATCTGGAGGTTTTGAAGAGACTGAAAAAGAGTTTTCAAAAGACTTAAAAGGGACATGAAAGGAAAACCTGGAAGGCCTAAAGACATTTCCGATAATTGAATTTACAAAATGTTTAGAAAAATAGAAACATCGTTTAAGAAAATACTTTAAAGTTGATTTAAATTTAATAAGTGAAGAAATTATAGCAAAATTCTTCCTCGTAGTTTAACGCTTATTGTAACGCATTTTGGTGTCAGCACATTCGCCAAAAGAAAATGTTTAAAAATCATTAAAACACAATACCTTCCTGTAATTTGATGACACATAAGTCTATGTAAGCTATGCAGTTAGCTGTAGCGATGTACTTAACCGGCTATTCTGTTAACTATTGTATGTGTGCGATTATTTTCTTACTGCGGTAGTTTCTTATATTGCATGTAACTCCTATATCTGTCGTTTATTTGACGTTCACTCCGTCCTTAGACATACCTTTACAAAAGTGGCATTTGGTAATAAAAATATAATTAATATAATTATGTGATAAAAATTAACTTTATATAAAAATTTAGTTTCCAAACATGAAATCGCACTCGTCTTTTCAGTCAATTAATGCGAGAGAAACAAACGTGTTTCGAGTTCACCTGGACATATCAGTCACTTGGAAAATGCGAGTTAAAATAAAGTAGCAATAAATCACGTACTCTTAACTTTACTATGATTGATGAGGAAAGGGTAACGATAAGAATTCAAAATTATAGTGTGATATCATTACACCGATCTTTAAGTCATGAATGGATTTGTCATTATAAATAAAATTATAAATTAGTATATTAATATTAAATAAAATTCTTTTAAACACCATCTTTTTTAAATACCAACAATTGTCTAAAAGATCTATTGCTGTCCTTGATTCGTGATTTTTTTATCTGAGAGAGCATTTCAAGTAACTGGTAACTATCGGTGTACCGCAGGGTTCTATTATCGGTCCCCTGTTCTTCAACTTATATATCTACAGTATCACTATTTGCAGATGACACCAAGTTCTTTTTTAATCCACTATTACATTATGAAGAACTAGTTAACGATCCGATTAAAATTAAGCAATGGTGTGCTATTTGACTTCTAGACCTCAATATACAAAAATGTAATATTCTTTATCTAGGTCACAATAACTCAAGTTACTAAATCAATGGTGTAAATAATGCCAGTTAGTACCAATAGAAAGATCTTGGAGTTGTAATTTCGATTGACCTTGGGTGGGCTCCTCATATTACGTCAATCATCAAGAAGGTTAACGTAAATTTTAGACAATCTCTTAAAAATCTGTCTCCACAATTGTTTACAAAACCCACATTCGTCCTAACTTGGACTATGCTGTACCAATTTTGAACCCTTACTTTGCAGATGACACTTATGCTCTTGAGCAAGTTTAAAGACAAATCTTCAGACTTTCTCGAGCAATTCGTAATCTTCACTATAAAGAATTTCTCCAATCTTGCGATTATGCATAAAGAAAGACGACTCCGTGGGGAGAGAATTTCATAAGTGCTTATATTATGTATTATGAATTAAAATTATAGTAGGTAAACGATTTTTATTAATCAAATGCCCGGAACTGTTTTCTATAATTTGATTTTTTCTGTTCACTTTCTTGAACAGAATAACAGCAAACAACAAGAATATCAGGTCCTTGATCGTATTGAACTCTCGGCCGCCACAATTAATATCTTTTTGCTGTAGCGGTAATTAAAGTGGGGCAGTTCCTGCGGCGAAATTGCATTACTGTTGGAGTAACACTTTATTAGGATTTCGGGAGAAGGCAATCAAAAACGTTTTATTCGAATTGCCCGTCTGGCAGTAGCAATCCAACTTTTTTCGGTTACCGTGCCGAAAGTAATTGAATTATTGGTTATTTTCATTCTTTCCTCGATTGCGATCAGATAGAATCACTTTAGTAGGAATAGGATCACCCTAGCGTGAGTGACAGTGTTTAATAAAAGTTTAAGAAAATCTTGGAATGTTATTGATTTTTACAGTAATAGACAATTGAAAAATCCGTTTAGATTTCGAACATTAGATTAGGTTATTAGGTCAAGTGAATATAAAATAGATAAGAAGATGTATTAAAAACTAATAATTTAAATCACACATAAATAAACCAAACATTGAAAAATCTGTGTTTATATTTGTTTGTTCCTATCAGTTCTTAATAATTTTTAGTAACAAAACTGGGAATTTGCAAAACACAAAAACGCACAAGTTCAAATATTACATGCTGAACAACTGGTTATAAGAAAATAACAAATTTTTCCACTTTATGAAGTAAAGAAAAAGTGAATATCAATTACAAATATCACTTCACCAAGAACAATAAGTCTATCAACCTGACAAATCTACAAGAGATGCCTTGCATTATCTCGTAACAGATCTTAAATAGGCTATTGACACAAAGAAAGTGTCTTTATGTGAGTTTGAACATGCATCTGATAGCACCTTATATGATTATCTTAGCGTTTTCGCAAAAAATGGTTATAGAACCACCATAATGAAATGGATCCAATGCATGCTAAACATTGGAAATATAGTTAACTACTTTAAAAATCAATCAACTACCATAAAATCTGTTCTTAGGGAAGGGTCTTTACTGTGGTCACTGGTAGTTGACTATCTTATAGCAAAGCTTAAAACAGAAGGGTTTCGTAGTCTGGGCCATACTGATAATTTAGTTATTGTGGTAAAAGAGAAGTATGACAGTATTAAAAATGACTGCATGCAAAATGCCTTAAACCTAATAGCTAATTGATGATCAAGGGAAGGACTTTAAGCTAATTCTAACTAACGAATACTCATTTCATTTACCAACAGAAGGAAATTAATGATATAACCTCCTGTTATAAATGCAGTGACACTATTATTTTTAGAAAATGTGCCTGGAAGTTATCAACAACAAAAAACTGACATAAAATCCACACCTCCCAAATATAACCTCTAAAGCTACAAGAGCTATGTGGACCTGCCTTAGGCTATTTGGTGTCTCACACGTCAAATAATTTTGTGGTCACATCCAACGGTTGTTAGACCCTTAATTTAGTGGAACAAAACACCACAACAAAGGAGAATAATAGGTTTGCAGATGGAGCAAAAACTCTCTTGACGATCTTAGAGGATATCTAAAAGTTCTAAGGTTCGAAGCAAGCTAATCCATGAAGAATCCTACAGACAACAATATTTTGAGCTCACACGAAATGTTAGTATTATTAAGTGTAAATTAACACCAAACGAAATTGTTTAAATGATAAAAAAGCATTTATCATAACGATTTGTCTAAAACACCAGAAGAAGTAAATCTAAGGTTATAAGTTCTAGCATTAGCCATGGCATACACTCCTCCAATCTTCCAAGCAGAGAAGTAAGCATTAAACTTTTGTGCTTAAAAGTACAGTAATATTTATTACCTTCTATGGATAAGCTATTTTAAGGGCTCTACCACGTTTAAGGTGCAATTGTTAGAAACGAGTTTGCTGATTATCTTTTAAAAGAAATATCCATTACTCCTTTTATCCGACCTGGATTTTTTTGTAGCATCTAAAAATGCCGTATTATGAAAGAACTGCGTAATTGGGATCTCAGTAGCGACTACTGAAAAAATACTCCAGGCCAAAGACTAGTAAAAATAATAATGCGGTCTTTACTGCGTTACTATAAATTACTTTTAGAGCTTACGAAACCTGAACTCAGTGTAATCACTGAAATTTTCACAGGACACTGTCCACTAAGGTACTGTTTCTGTAAAATGAGCAAAGTAAACAGTGAAATATGCAAATTCTGTGAGTATGCAAATAAAACGGCTAAACATATTAACTGTTACAGCAGAGTAATTGTTTCCCAAGGACAGGTCTTCCAAGAGCCTGATCAGATTACAAACGTACATCCTAAGTGGATACTAGTCTTTCTTAAAAAAATAATTAAAAATTCTCAAACAAACTCTATGGGATTAAGGTCAGGATAAAAAGATGAAAGATTTAAAATTAGTGTGAATAATCAACACTGTACTATCTCACATTAAGGCGTGTTTACATGATGCCAGTGACTGGCGCCAGTCTCACTGGCATGCCAGCGCTGGCATGGTACTATCATCATGTAAACACTTTCTTGTGCCAGTCCAGCGCTGTCTGATATTGCTGTCTCGAATAGAAAGTGGGTCTATTATTCATGCCAGTGGACCTCGTCCGCGTCCCCTCAAACCCCGCGCCAGTGGTTGTAGACATGTGTAAACACAGCGTTCCAGTGACTGGCGTACATGTGAAGGGTTAACTTTACCAAGTAGGAACTAGGGTGCCAGTGAGACTGTCGCTAGCTACTGGATACGTGTAAACATACCAGTCCAGCGCTGTACTAATCAAGCACTGGCATGCCAGTAAGACTGGCGCCAGTTACTGGCATCATGCAAACACGCCATTACTGGTGACACAAAGTAGATATCTGGTTAAACTTTCGGAAAATAAGCTGCTGTAAAATTTTGTTTTTGTGCTAGTTTGCGTTTTCAAATCACGGATTAATTTAGTTTGTCAAACTAGTATAATTGTTACCAACAGGTAGAAACGTTGGGTAATAAAGTTGTCTATTCAGTAATGTTATCTAGAACATACCTTACAATAAATAAACCGAACATTAGAAGTTAGAATAACAAATTTTAAAACTGAATAATTTATCAAACTTGTATACTGCAAAAATTTAAAATACGGTCCTATTTTATCAATTACAAACATTTAACGTTTCTCTAATCATATCTCTGAAACTAGTTTGAGAAAGCGTTGCTCTTCTACCTCTGTGCTCTTCTATCTCTTAACCAAATATATTCTGCTTTTACTCCTATCTCATTCCAGAAATGTAATTTGCCTGGTCTCAACGTGTTTACAATTTCCTAATTCAATTATCGTAGAAAATAAGAAATGTGAAATGAAATGTTTTTACTGTTAGTTTGAGCATGGAATTCTCAATTGCACTTTCTTTTTTAAATATAATTAACTATAAAGGTTCTTCTCTTTTTAAAAAAATAGTTGAACTGTTTAAGAATACTGAAAAAAATGTGTTATTTATTATAAAAATATTTAGTTAATTGGAAGATATGAATCTTAAACTAAAGGAAACTCACAGTAAAAAACCGTATACTCATAGATGTAAATGTGTATGTGCCATCTGATGATAGTTCAATATAAATCCATACTTTATTTGTCTATAGAAGATCCTAAAAAAAAATTTTACGTGATCATGTGGAATGCGAGACAATCTTCAATTTAATTCTAAGTTTTTTTATAGTGTAAAGTAAATTGTGTTTAATACTTAAGCAAAACAAATAGTAAGATAAGTCTCCGCAAGATTTTTTTATTTCAAGGTGGATGACAATTCTAAATATGACACCCATCTGTCGACCCCCCTCAAGTGTTATTAACTTTTTAATCGTTAAAATATAAATAGCAACATTCGGGTTTAAAAGAAGTGAGATATAAATTTAAAAATAACTTATCGTATAAAAAAGCAGAGCACCTACAAACCTTGATGGAAGAATATTTGAATTCTTATTTCGGAGTAGACGTACATACCTAACGACCAATCTGATAAAGATGAAGTTGATGTAGTAGAAATGGAAATTTTCGATACAGATAGCTAACAGAACTGGAGTTAATAAAGATCAAGGTTAAGGTTTTCTTGGCTCAAAACAATCTCACTAAATCGAAAAAGTATATTCCTGCCAAAAACGTTAGAACGTGCACGGAAAATTTAGAGACTGATTTTCCTGGACCAATAGGAGAAATCCAAGAACTAAAAACTGCACTAAATATATGGTACTATTTTGTCCTGATTTTCTTTTAAATATTATTTTTGAAAATACGAATAAGTAGGTATATTTAAACTGCTCAGGAAAATTACACTCACGAACGCGAACCTAAAACAACGATATACCAAAAAACAAAACTTTGATTGTATTTTTATACTTAAGTGATGTGTTCAAAAGTAGCCATTTAAATACAAAAGACCTTTGGAGATTCAACTGTGCAAGTTTAAAATAATTTAGATTTACTTTGTTTTTGGGAAGATTCTGGTTTCTTTTGCTTCATTTACGATTTGATAAAAATCAAACTCGAGAAGAAGAAAGATCTGTGGACAATATTGACGACTATTTAATAAGTTTTTTAAAGTGATAGAAATTAGAGGCATTTTGCAGTAGATGTTTGTTTCGACCAAATTTAGGTACAAAACAAGTTTCAGAAATATGGCCCAAAAATCTATGCTTTTTGCGACGCGAAAAAATTTTACGTCTGAGGAATAAGTTGGTAAAACGCCTTCGGAACCATCTAAAGCTAGCAAATTTGTAAAAAGTATGTGCAAACCCATAAGAGGTAGCGGTAGTATTTTTATGACTAAAAAGTGGTTTACTAGTTTTAAGCTTAAAGAAAATTTACGAAAGGACTTTAGGCACACCTTGGTAGTTTTAAATCAGCACACGAGAAGGCATCATTGGCACAACTTTAAATTAACACACGGGAGAGAATCAACGCCTTGGCCGCGTACCATTCGAGATCAAGAAGTCGTGGTTAACACACACTAGGCATGAACGTTTTCATTGATCCACCTACGGCAGTTGAGATTAACTTTTTATCCTCATAGATACTGGGCGATGTGTCTACGGCGTTTATACGCCCAGAATATTACAAAACAGTATCGAATCACATGCTCCCATGACACAAACGAAAAAGAAATACAATCCTCATGCAGTTATTTAGAAGGATTCCTCCACCGAGACTTGTGACAACACTCTCACGAACGGAAAAATTATTGACGGTGAGGCAAATAAACCAAATACAATAATGTTATACAATCAAACTAAGGGCGGTGTATACTGTGACTGTGCGACTTGTAGGTGTAAAGGACTAAACTTTTACAGATTCAAATGTGGAAGATATTCTGTGTGTGACAGAAGAAAAAACTGTAGGTCATTCCTTACTTATGGAAAAAAAATTTTGTTTAAATGCGAATTGAGACTCCATTGGTGATTAAAAAATAGGTGCGACTACAAGAAAGTTAAGGCTGGCTTCATTTTATTTAAATTAATTAATACCAAAAATAAGTAAGCTTACTAAATTAAGATTTTTTAAATATTAAACATTACATAATACGAACTAATTATCTTGTGAGCAATATAGTAAAGGGCCGTACGCTTAAAGATAAAAGCTGTATGTATCAGTTTCATATAAATCAAACCTCTAGTTGTAAACATTAAAATTTTTAAATGATCATGGAAAATGAAATAATTTTTGATATCATCATCATCATTATCATCATAGCTAAGGCCTGGGCGTTCAACAATCTTGTTTTTTAGAGGTTGATCATTCCTCTGTCTTCGTTTTAATTTACCATAATTTGTTGTGTGTTTTTGCTGCTGTTGTGATTTTTTCCATTGTGACCGGTCCCTGCATTTAGCTTTCCAATCTGTAACGTTCATGGCTTTTGCGTCCTCTTCCACATCATCTAACCATATTTTTCTTGGTCTTTATCTGCATCTGGGCCACAACGGTGTCCAGTTCGTTATACTTCGAAGCATATCTTTGTGTAGTTTTTGATATAGTCTTTAATAATTGTTTAGTATAAAATGAACTGTGTTAATATGGCAGGAAAAAAAAATATTTACATAGGTAAGAGCAAGTTTTGTCACTTAATAATAAAGATAAAAGACAATTCTTAAAGTGACATTCAACTTCTATTGGCATTTTCCGAATGCTTTTTTTCTGTAAATCATTCTTAAAACTGTTGCTTCAGCAGTAATATTTAAATTTTTATAAAAAAATTTAAAAAATGCTTATTATAAAATTTAACTTTATCCTTCATGCTGTGCAGAGAGAAGACGAACTAAATTATTTTTCTACATCACGTAACTTATTTTCTACGTCGTTTGTAACGTAGACGTAATCGACACTTAACCGGAGCCTCTCTTGAAACAGAACACGTCGCGCAGACATTTTATCTAACATTATCTTTACCTTCTAAAGAAGGGAAAAGACGGTTTTGACAGAATACCAATTATAGAATAGATGATGGTCTTTCCTATTGGAAAGATTAGGATCTTTGGTTGTTTTTTCCATTTTTGATTTATAAAACTATGTAAGTTGATGGATGAAGTTGGTTATTTAAAAACAAAAAAAAAGAGTGCGCGTGTAACCTTTACGCGCGATTGAAGTAAAACTTATTTGACCTACTATCATCGCAAAATAAATTCAAATTCAAAACATGTTTATTAACAAGTAGCTACAGGTTTTTGATTTTTTCGTTTATTATTATTATTTATTGATGAACGAGTAAAATATTCTTGAGAATCCGCCATATTATTCAAGTGACAACTATTTTGTTTTGTAATTAATCTAAAATTCATTAATTTCACCACGAAGTATAGATCACTTGCACGTTTTAAAAAAATTTGACAGAAATTAATGGTTAGGTTAGGTTAGCTAATCATAAGTTTTGGCGTACGTATCGCAAAATGTATCGCAAGGAAGTCAGGAGAAACATAAAGAACTGTGTGTGTAAAAATCATGAGAAATCTGATAATTTCTTCCGTATTTTAAATGTTAACTGTTACTCAATTTCTAACAAAACTAATAGAATAGACCTAATCTTAAAGCAATATGAACCAGAGATATTATGTCTATCCGAAACATGGTCCAATAATGACAATATCGGCTACATACGATTTAATAATTACTTTGCTACTGTTACTTCAATAGAACTAATAAATCACATTGCGGTGTACTAATTTTGGCAAAATCTTCCATAGAAATTAAGAAACACGATTTTTTGACTAATTTATCAAATATTGAAATCTCCAGTATCTCTTTTAAAATACTTTAAACCACCTATTGGATATTAAATATTTATAGATCCCCATCTGGAAATTTTAATACATTTATAGATAGACTTTATAGTGCATTAATTTTCTGTACAAATAACTTTATATCTTTTATTCTTTAAAGAGATTTCAACATTGATTTTTTAAACGATTCACAGGAAAATAAAATGTATGCATATAGAGTACTGACTCATTTTCATTCAATATTTTTTCATCATTTTCTTCATTAATAAATCCACTTTGTTTATTCATATTTAAAACAAACACTTTATACACAAATTTTAGGCGTAAGACTATTCACCAACAATGTATTTTGGTTGACAAGCTGTCAATGTGACAGGTCAGCAAAATATGTATATTATTAATATACAATTACAGATTTACCTTTTATTTAATATAGTAGGCGGAATTGTGTTAGGTTTTTTGTATCAGGATTTTTGCGTTAGGTACATTAGAATATGACGTCACGTTCGTTAGAATTATTGAGTTACCCCTAGTCGCGCTTAAAGAAGTTTTACTTTAAAAAACTTCTTTTCGATATACTTCGTAAACTTTAACTTTCATAACCTTTAACGTTTCTCTATTTGTTTTTCATAGTTTAATATAATTATCGCAATTAAAACTGTTTTTTATTTGCTTGCCATCATGTCTAACAGTTTCTACTTAACTGTTTAAAGTTTGTTGTTTCTTTTGAAGTAAATTTATTGCATTCTGTAATTTTAAAATATTTTTGGAATTCCTTGCAACTTTCTTTACTTTAATTATATTACCTATAGTTTTAGTTTTTATATTTAATCTTATCTATTATCTATCTTCTATCTATATAATAATATATAAAAATGAATGTTTGTCTGTATGTCTGTATGTCTATATGTACTCAATGACCTCAAAAACTACTGGACCAATTTTTATGAAAATTGGTATACATAATATGTATTTTTCCACGGAGAAGGTTTGTGTGATATGCTCATCGATGCCACTCGCCACTAGGTGGCGCTGCAGAGTAGCAACTTCTGTCCCGTTCAACCGATTGTCATGAAAATTGGTATGTATATGTATTTTTCCACGGAGAAGGTTTGTATAATATGCTCATTGATGCCACTCGCTACCAGGTGACGCTGCAGAGTAGCAACTTCTGCCCGGTTCAACAGATTGTCATGAAAATTAGTATGCATATGTATTTTTCCATGGAGAAGGTTTGTATGGTATGCTCATTAATGCTACTTGCCACCAGGTGACACTGCAGAGTAGCAACTTCTGCCCCGTTCAACTGATTATCATGAAAATTGGTATGTGTATGTATTTTTCCACGGAGAAGATTTGTATGATATGCTCATTGATGCCACTCACCACCAGGTGGCGCTGCAGAGTAGCAACTTCTGCCCCGTTCAACCGGTTTGATGATGTATTTTTAATGGGTAAGATGAATATGATATTAGTATTAATGGAAGTTACCACCAGATAGCACTTCCATGTATCAAATTCAATACTGATTAATAGAAATCTATACGAATTCGTATAAATATAAGTTTGAAAAATATATTTTTGGTGCGATAAGTAAAACAAAACTATAAACTTTCTTTCCTTCTCTATCTCTTCTCCCTTTTATTTTTCTTAAATTTATTTTAGTTATTGGCGTAGCAACGCGCGCCGGGTACAGCTAGTTAGTTATAAAATTAATAAACTTGCTCATCCTTAACTTTTGTTTTATTAATAATTTGTTGAGTTCTATTTATTGCCCCCAGGAAGTTTCTTCTGTTAGACCATCTTTAAACTTAACAATTTTTATCAGTTTGTCTTTTAAAGTTAAGTATGCTTGTCTACCACTTGCTTTACTTTCCCCATCTTGATCTTTACCAAGTTTAAACTTTATTGCTTCCATTTCAAACAAATTTAAATTTCTGTTTATAACGTGTTATTAATTTGAAGTTTCTTTGCAACTGCTTATAACTTTCTGCTGAATATTCTTCAACTTCAATCCTGCTGTATCCGGTTATAAGCATTTGTTTTCTCTAACATTAGTTGCAATGTAGTTTTATTGGTATGTTAACTCAAGGTTTTTTACCCTGATTTCACTAAAGTTTGAAGTTTTGGATCTTTTTTTACAGATTTGCAGTTCTGTTTATTTTCTTTTATAAATTCTTACTTTGTTTGTAATTCTTTTTGCTTGCGGTTTTTTCTTTTTGCATCTGTTGCTTTTATGGTTTGATTTTTCGTTTGAGATTTAGATGCTTCACAAAAGCAAAAAAGTAATCGTTATTAAAACTTAAGTTAAATCTAAATACCAAATTTATTCCAAATTTTCACCAATCATAAAAAAAGTACAGAAAATTCGATGTTTACCTCAATTATAATTTCTTTTTGTTATAGGTATATGATTTTTTTAATTACAGATAAAAATGTTTTTGATTATCATATGTCGTTCTATCAGAAGAATATAAAAGTTATACTAATTGCAAATTGGGGGGAATGCTATCAAGTGATTAATAGAGAACATTTATTTTAGGAGATTGGACTATTTGGCGCGGTCGCGAAAAAGTTACTTTGGGTTAAATGAAACTTTGAATAAGGAGATATATATATTTTTTATAATCAAACTTTAAATACATATTCTAAATATACCATTGTAAAACCCTAATTATGTAGCATCTCAAAATTGTATGATATCCCCCTTAAAAGTCCAAAATATTGCAATTGTCAAAATTTTGACGAGCTGCAAATTTCTTTTATTAGCAATCTGGTATTCTCTAAGCTTTGCCAGAGGTTCATGACCAGCAATAATTTACTGTCATTTTTAAGAGATTCAATGAAACGCTAAATAGTTGTATGGTCTATTATTAATTCATTTTGAAATCTTCTATTGGCAGCTTTAGCATGACTATTGGTAAGATCGACTCTTTGATGAAAATTCCACATGGTAACTGGAAATGTGGAAGGGCGTCTTGCGTTTAGTCCCCTTCCGGGCCTACCGACATAATTATCTTCGAAATAATTTAGTATATAATGTTATTCGTTTGGGAGGTCTGCAGAAAGTTGTTCAACTACCTTATCTATAAGTTCTAATTTTTTAAATAACTTTAAATTTATTAGACAATGACACACCTGCCAACTTATTAAGCTACATATAAAAGCAAACGATTCAGATGAAAACGGGTTAAACGTTATGTAAACGAACGTCAGCTGTTCCCATTAAAGTTAGATCCCGAAGTATTATACTTCAAATTTCTACTGTCAATATCCAGAATACCGAAAAGTTTAATTGGATGTTAAAATTCTTGCAATTTTTTTGCCTTACCTACAAACTTTTCAAACGAAAAAGTTAAATTGCTATCATTAACTGGGATATTCCTGAAATAGGATGTAGCTTAAGACAGGAAATGAACTCGTTTTTTAGTTTTTTTTTTGCAATAGGTTGAATTTAATCGGTATCAAATGGATTTTAGTGTTAGCATAATTGGAATAAAAGATTTAAACAGAGAAAGTAAGTAATTTTATTACAAACCAGTAACATATATTTGAGATAAATACGGATAATGTTGATTAAACCGTCTGTAAAATGCTGTTAGACAATGACACATATATTAAAGTTCTTAAGAGACAAGAAAAGAGACGCATTAGAATTAGTTTAAAATTAGAAAAAAGCTAAAAAATTTGGTAGTCTTTGGACTGACTGACATGATCTTTTCGTCAACTATCTAAATATAAGTTTTAATTCTTCTTCTTTTTCTGCTTTTCCATTCATGGATATGAGTGATCACATGGGTTCACCCTTCCCTGTTTCTAATGGCGCTAAACAAATCTCCTATTGTTCTTAGCCCGGTCCATTGTCTTATATTTTTTAGCCATGACATTTTTTTTTTCTACCAACTTCTCTCTTCCCTTTGGTTACCAGTTGTAATATCTTTCGTTTCTTATTACGTGGCCTAAATATGCTAATTTCCTGTGCCTAATGATGTTTAGTAATTAACGATCTCTGTTATAACTGTTCCTCGTTTGTTCTGTTAGCTATTCATAAGACTTTTAGTATCCGCTTGTATATCCACATTTCGAATGTTTCGAGTCTGTTCGTTAAGTTTACTATTAGCACCGTAGCGCTTCATTCCATAGAGCAACACTGACCATATGTAACATTTTGCAAATCTGATTCGTAGGTTGAGATTAAATTTGGTATTGGTAAGAAACCTTTTAAATTTTATGAAAGTTCTTTTGGCTATCTCTATTTGACATTTGATTTCCAAATCTGACGTACCTACACCCTTCAAACAGTCACGTGCATAAATATTTAAATTTGCATACTTGTTCTATTTACATGAACACAACCAGGTGTGCAACATCATACATTAGAAGTTGGCCAATAGATTCCAATTATTTAAGATATACACTACTTATTACATCCGCAGACACTTTTTGAGAATGAATATCTTAGACTTAGATTGGCCCGTTATCATCGATAGATATGTACGCATGGTAGTAGTGGATAAAAAGGCTAACTTAGTTCGTCTAGTGGACATTTTGGATAAATACAACAAGAAGTTGGCCATTGAGTAACAACAGATCTGACATACTGAGAAGTTCGAAGTGACACCAGTAATCGTCTCATCTACAGGTCTGATTCCCAAGAGTATTTTAGAAAGCCTCGATAGGCTGGGAAACCAACATTTGCTGAGTAAGTGGATTAGTGTTTACACAATAGTAATAATATAAATTTTGTCTGTTTTTAAAATTTAAACATGATTTGATACCAAACAATTAAAGAATATTTCCTTTTTTACTCAACAAATAGTTCTCTTTTGGTTATTTGTGTTCTCTTATTTGTGCTTATTCAGAATTTTGTATATATATATATATATATATATATATATATAAACAAAGATTAGGGTTTGGTATATAATTTCAATATAAGTTTTCATGAGACTATGAGACACGACAAAAGTTTGGGTGGTCGTTAAATACTTTTCCCTACAACCAAACTCGGTATTAAATCCGTCTCGTCAGTCATTTTACTTCCGCTTTCACGTCAATAAAGGCTAAAAATTTGATATTATGTTTGAAAGAAAATATGACCCACAATCTCATTATTATTCTGGGGTAATATAAAACCAGCTCAAAAATAATAAGGTGTTCTAAATTACATTTCATTCCGACGTTTTGCTTATTACTGACAAAGCTCTCTCGGTTATTTGAATATTTGGAGGCATAAAAAAATTAAACACAGATGAGACAACTTTTTATTCGAGGTATTTTCGTTGATTAGAACACAAATATTTAATTAAATAATGTCTAATTCGTTAACGGAATATAACGGAATTTAAGATAAAGATAGGAATATGTGACCTACACACCCTAATTTATAAATATTTAGATCCCCACAAAAGGTGAGAATTTAGGATTAAAGTGGTCGGCATATATGTTTCCCTTGGTACAGATATGCCGAATGGAATTTATTCGTGACCCCTTCAAGAAATGGAGCATTCAGCATCGATTTAGAACTTTCCGGCAGACGTAAAGTGTGCAAAATTTATAGGGCTGTATCTGGTCAATGAGGCGACTCTACAAACGTACCGTAGGTAATACCACGTCACTCACTTTCATTCTTCCTTTGAAATATTCACACAGTTTTATGATAGCATGATTTGGGAGTACGATCATGAAGGGTTAGTCGTTTTTTAGCTCTCATAAACAATTTTATAGCTTGTTTGTATAGTAATTGAGTCCATTTTTAGTCTTTTCATGAATAAACAAAAATGTGTCGTTTATCTACGATATTTATTTTTTCTTTAAACATCAGAAAAACCGTTCTAGAACGGTACGTAAATTACTTACCGTTTTGTTTCAGTAAACACAACATACTGATCATGCAACAAACGCGGTAACTAAGCAAAATCGTTCTATCGTACAAAAAATAAGTTTTTGGTCCTCCGTCCAAAAACAATACTATTAATTACTTTAAAATCGTCCGGAAAATGACATTTTCCGGCCTAGGCCGGCAAAGTAGCTTTTAGGTTATCTAAACAGATGGCGCTATGAGTTTAAATTTTATGTTATCAAAAATTCATTATGAATAATACAAATTCTAATTAAATTTATTTAAAAACAGCATATAATATACTAAACTTACCTATAATTTTTTCTAAAGGTAAGCAGGATTCTAATTTACATTTAATTTCTCTCACAACTTGTATTATAAAATTTGACATTTATGTCAATTTACAACTACTTATCATTCGATTATGAAAATAGTTCATTGTCTCTGCTATTTTTATATAAAATTATTAGATATTAATGTTAATATTTTTAATATAACAATTTTTACTGTGCTGCTTATTAGCACAGTATTTGTATGTATAAAAATTAGGGATCTTGAAATCGATTATCAGAAAATCATTCCTTATTACCAATTCTTTTAATCGGGCAATAGATGTCAATAAACATCTAATCTTGTATGTCACAAAGTTAAAAGTTTTTGAACTTGTTGTGCTTGCAACATATGTTAATTAAAACACTAATAACTGCTGAACACGTATATTAAGTATCAAACAAGTTATTATACAACTATAATATTAACATCCAATGTGGCGCTTATATCTACCCGAAGATCACGTCACACCAGCTGACAGTGTGTCGGCTGTCTTCTAGTCACTGGTCTTACTTTAGGTGGCACAAGCGGTCAACTTTTGAACATAACAGAACTTTTAAAAATATTAAAAATTAGTCGGACCAAAAAATAGTGTGTGTTACACGTCCGGAAAATGTTTTGCAAGTGCTCGTATTGTTTCGCCTCGGTGCTACGCACCTCGGCTACACAACTTTACACGCTCTTGCAAAATGTCATTTTCCGTCCTTGTGTCACAAATAACTATTGTTAACTTAATAACCTGTTGCCACAGTTAGTTTGCGCTATTTATTGTAAAAAAAATGCTAAAACGTTTGTGTGTGTTGGAGAAAAAGTGTTGTTACTTGTATGTAAAATATAAATTTCTAGATAAAGCTATAAAATATGTTAAAAATACCATGTTTATTCCAAATAATAGCAAATTTCTATAATCATTCATATGCTTAATCTCTTTAGAGTTGAATATATTGTAATATTCCTTTTGGTGTGCGAATGCTACCTATATTTCACGTCAAGACGTCAGTAAAATTAATTATTACTTTGTGTTTGGTCACAGTGAAAAATTGCCAGCTAGTAGTTAATGTCACTGTAAAATATTATTCGCTCTAATATATTATAAAGCTACGAGCACCTCTCATATTTATTAATAAATTGAGCAAATCTATGTTTAAGAAGCTATTCAGAAGGGTTTGTCCTTTAAGAAAATTCAGAAATTATATTTTGTATATAAATTACAATTAGATGAAAAAAAATATTTTTTATATCACATATACTGAAACAGCTAGTTTTGCCAGTCGAAATAAGACAATAATTTCAGACCAATGCAACTGTCAGTTAGAAGCTGACACTTGTTTCTGCCCTAGGGGAGAAACAACGTTGTTTCTGTCCGGCACAATCATTTATTTATTATTTATGTCTTTGTTTCAAGTCTGTCAGAATCGCATTTGTAATAAACAAAAGCGAATAAAATCATAATCGTCTGACAGCTCTCTTTAAATCGTTGTCAAGATATTACTACGCTATTTGTCTAAAATAGTCTTACTTCGACCGGCTACAGAGATCAAAATTCACTGTTTCAATGCATGTGACATGAAAAATATAGGGTGTGGCACGGGATGAAACAAAGACGATTTCTGACCGGGCGATGACAGCCCTTACTTCGCTCGGGCAGTCAACTCTCGCCCTAGTCAGAAATCGTATTTTTTCACCCCTTGCCACACAATACTATTTTTTTAATTTCTTATTTATTGTAAGTTTTAACACTTTTGAATTGTTAAATGATGTACTATGTAAATTTAGTTATGACCCCGTATACGTGAAGTTCACTTATATATTATATCTATACTAATATTATAAAGAGGAAAGGTTTGATTTTTTGTTTGTTTGTTTGAAATGAATAGGCTCCGAAACTACTGGACCGATTTCAAAAATTCTTTCACCGTTGGCAAGCTACACTATTCCCGAGTGAAATACGCTATGTTTCATTTTCAAAAAAATTAGGGATCCTTGCTAAAATGCCATTAATGTAACCAAAAATGACCTTAAAATCCTTACATCGCGTCCGCTGTGAATACTATTGATTATAGAATAAAATTATGTACTACGATTTTGAAGAATATATAAATATCTACAAAAAATGTTGCGACAGCATATGTCTAACTGTTATAGTTACGTCAAAATAACTATTTTTTAATTTTTTAAAAGTTTTTATCTTGGTATTACCTAATCCTTATCAAAATAACTTATTTCATAATCACGACAGATATCACAAATTTAGCATGTGCAATGGGACGAGGCTACTTATAAAAAAATTGAAGGACAATTAAGTTGTAGCAACCATTATAACTGAACCACCAGCTGGTCAACTAGCTCATACACTGAGGATACTGATGATCCCAACTGATCTACCAAATCCATTTAAACTGCTTCAATTTCTTATCAAAACATCTTTCGCTTTCACCAATAATAAGTCTCAAGGTCAAACCTTCCAATTAGTATTGATCGGTTTTCCTCATGGCCAACCGCCTAAGGCGGGTCGGAGCACCTGAAAATCAATTTATTTTGCTGCCAGAAAATAAAACAACATGTAATATCATTTACAGGGAAGCGTTGACCCAATAAATTTAATAGCTTTTGTTATTTTTCTTTAATCCCCGTGCAATGCCGGGGCGGGCTGCTAGTATAACCATAAAAGTATTTTTTGTCTGTAAAAAATAGATATAAATAAAATTTTTGTACTTAATTAAATCTAAAACAAAAGGATTATGTTTTTAATTTTCCTAAAGTTTCGTAAAAGTGCTTTTAATAAATTATGAGCGTTCCTGTGATTATATAATATTTTTTTTATAACTAACTTCCGTGTATTTACTTAGGTAAAGGATTATAATTTTTTAAAATAATATATAGGTCATCTAAAACGAAAACTATTCTTCAACCAACCAACCCCCAATTGCATCGACGGCGACGGTGAGGGTAAAATCAATAAACCTCCTACGTGTATCTACCCCAACGAAAATCACAGTAAGTAGGTACTCCAGGTAAACAATAACTTGCTCTTACACTAATTATTCACAATTAATTACATTTTTAATAAAAGCATGTATTTTGCAGTTTCTACATTTGTATACACAAATCTCTAAAAAAAAAATATAAATTGAATTGTGTGGATAATGATCCTTAACGAAAGTAACGAACAATCCAGTGTAAAAATCAGTTTTATCAGCTGTATTTCTTTTCTGTACGGTCCAAAATTGGACAAAAGATAAAATAAAAAATACTCTTTTCTGTCATTCAAAAAATAAGTAGGTAATGAAAGTATAAAACTGCTTCAAAATTTCTTCAGGGGTCATTTCAATTTGCCTTTATAAAAAATATAGAAGAAAAAATGAAATAAAAAGCTTCACTTCAGAAAATATTGACAGGTTTTATAATTTCAAACAGACTTCAAACAGGTAATTTTTTTTCTCTGTGATGTTAACGAAACCGGTATCAGCATAGTTCAACCCAATATTGCTAGAGCTCTCAACCCAAAAGAAAAAAACACGTAGTCTGATCCAAAAATGAGTGCTTGATTCATAATAGTATGTACGAAGCTAACCACAGGATTTGTTCCTTTTTTTGTATTTATACGCAAAGATTGTACTCCGAGCACCAGCTAGGTCTACCACTGAGTGTCAAAGGGGATCCTGATTTGCTTTATCTTGACCATTAGAGTCTTACATGAAACCTAATTAGATTAATTATACCGATGAATATATAAATATGCTGAATAAATACCGTTTTTTATATATATAAAAAAAATAATTATTTTTATAGATGTAGATGTGTCAGATTTGGTTATAACTTTTTTTGTGTTGCTCTAACTAACGAATTAAGGACAACAAAATAATGGTTGGTTAAAAAGTTTCGAAAACCACATTAATCGGTAAAACAATTTAAATTTACACTCACCATTTTAATATTTCATTTTCTATTTGAATAAACAAAAGATTCTATTTTGATTTGTCAATTTATTATTTGTTTGCAAGCCATTTGAAGTTTACTTGTCAGTGTATTTTCTTACAAGAAAAAAAAAACAATATCTTGCAGTGATAAAATTCCTTGTTTTGGGTGGTTTATCAGGAACAAAAATTCATACAAAGATGGTGAAAGTGTTTATTTCCAACTGTGCATCGATGGATTTTAAAATTTTAATGTGGACGAACAAGCGCCGAAAATGAACTACGTAGTGGACGTCTAAAAGTGCAACACCAGAAATGATTGAACAAGTTTATGATATTGTTCCTAAGGATCTAAGTTTGACTAAGCGTAAAATTTCTGATACCATAGGCATATCATAGGAAAGTTAGTCCCGCATTCGGTACCAATTCAACAAAAACTGAATCGAAAACAAATTTTTCAGCGTAAGCAAAATAAAACCGACTTTGTGCGTCATTTTATAACTATTATTGAGATTTGGACGGAAGCTATCAGCAAAATAGGTGATGGCATCAGTTTTTTGGGATGAAGGTAAAATAATTAATATCATTGCAACTTTTTGGACCAGTCCGATAAAAAAAATTGTGAAAAATGACCCGGTTTACAGAAGAAATTAAACATTTTTTTATCAAGAAAATGCACGTGTTTACAGAAGTTTGAACCTCCACCGTATTCACCAGATTTGGCTTGCTCCGACTATTACCTCTTCAAAAACAAGAACAATTCCTTCGTGAAAAGCGTTTTTCATCGTATAAAGAAGCTATTGCAGCCGTGGAACAATATTTTGCAGAGCTTTATTACAGAAAGGGATAAGTAGAGTAGGGTAAATTAGGGTAGAGTCAGTGTGTTTAAGCTAGGAAAGATATTGTTACGACTCGAGCCGGACCTGCTGCCCAGGAAGTAAACGAGACAGACGGGGCAGTTCTTGAAACCTGATATTGTTCGAGTGGAAGCCGAGAACCTTCTACGTTCTAGAAACGTAACTTAGCGACTTTCTAGAAAAATTGTTAGGGTGAGATCTTTGTAGATGGTTCTAGAAGGATTAGTTTTATATATAAGGACCGGTTGGACGTAGAAAGAGTAGTACAACAGTAGTTGTTATAGCGATAGTCGGTGATAAATAATAGTGGTATGAGTTGGCGATAAATAGAATTAATTGTATTGATAGTAGCTGGCGATAAAGTGCGAATTGTTATACGAGATATTTTAACGACGCTATTTAGTAATTGTAATTGTATTAAAGTTGTGTGAATTAGTTAAAGAAAATTGTTATTTAGTTGTGTTAACAATAAATTGTTAAGTTTGTCTTCTGTTATCTCTTATCCCGAAACTACGAAGAAAATTTATAACAATATTATTAAATAAAAAAAAACAATTTCCTTAAAAAATACACACTCTTTCATATTTGCTTTTAAAACCAACCTGTAATTTACTTTTCATCAAGCCGTGCGGAAAGCACTGCTTTCGACCATGCAGGACCGTGCGGAAAGCAATGCTTCCTTCAACGTTACGAAATATGAAACTTTTTATTACTCCGTGCGGAAAGCACTGCTTTCGACCATGCAGGACCGGGCGTAAAGCAATGAATGACCGAAACAGAGTTGATAAGTGTTTCCCAATCAAAAATAAATGAGATAGAAAGTGAATTTGGGAGAAATTGAGGATGAATAGTTTTGCATCTGATAACGCGGTAGTAAATGCACCACGATATAATCAATCAAACGTTTCATTACTAAATAAAAATTTTGTTGATTCTCAGTTATTATCTTATATACTTAAGTTGAATAAAAAAAATATGTCTATAGTATTAAGCAACTGTGCAAATATTACATTTAACGTATTTAACAAAGATTCATAACTACACATAATTTTGTAATAAAAAAGTGTTTTTTTTTATTAAAAATTTCTTAATTTAATTTTTAATTCTTAACTTAATTTTTGTTTTAATGGGGGGATCGGCCTCCCCTTTCCTTCTCCAGCGCCTTCGCGGTGCAGGCGAATCAGACCTAATACTACTTTTATTATCTTCTTTCCTTTTATTTTAGACAAATTCAAGAGCTTTCCTCACGGAGTGATGAAAAATAGAATACGCAACTCGTGCTTGTTATCGCGTTCGCCTTCGGCTCACGCAACAAACGCACTCGTGATGGGATCACCTGCTTTCCACACTCGTTACGTAATGTACTATTTGTTTGGTTAATTCAAAATTTTATAACTTTTCGTGTATCTATTTATTTTTTTATAAAACAAAATAAAATAATAAATTCAAATCAATAGAGATGAATATTTTTTTTTTAATACAAATACAGCTTATTATTATCAAGTTCATAATTACATATACCCTCTCTGTCACGCTATTCCTAAGTGAGAGCAAATAAAACATTACCTCACTTTAATACCAATTATACTTTACTTTTCCAGTGATAGTCGTGGCAATAAAGCTATAAACTCACCAACTCTCGACAGAAAAATGAATCTTAAGGCAAACAATTGCATCTGCTAAGAACATCAAGAAACTTTTTGTCCTTAAGCGATTATATATAAAACTAAAAATACATTTTATAGAAGTTAAATGGACTCTTCAAAGTACATCTCAAAGTAATATAAAAGAGAAAATTATAATTCTATGATTTTTAAAATTTATGGTGCATTGGTTTCTTTAGTCTCAATGTCAAGAAGCTTTTGATGTTAAAAACACGAAAATCCTTACAACAATGATCTTTGAGGAATCTGTGCAGAAGGGAGGTTATCTGCTAGAGCTTGATGAAAATTTGATACAGATAATTTAAACCAGTTGTGACCGAAAATCCCAACAACAATGATCCTCGAGGAATCTGTGGCAGAAGGGAGGTTATCTGCTGGAGCTTGATGAAAATTTGATACAGATAATTTAAACCAGTTGTGACCAATTTTGTATTTAATTTGTTTTATAAGACAAGGTCCACACTGGGCACTAGGTAACTCGGGATCCATGGCCGTCATAATATTCGTATACAACGGACCTGAAAAAGCCTAACTAGTATTTTGTTGGGATTTGGACCTAAAGGCCTGGGCCCAATTCCCAACTGTGTACCTTCTAAGGAATATCATAATGAAATAAAAATGAGATCCAGTACTCGTGGCTCCATCTGTGAGGCCGTGGCAGTAGCGCCCACGTACTAACCCCCTGTTAGGGAGGAATCGGTACTCGTTGCTGATAAACGAACTTAGATGGCAGACACGCGCTATGCCAAAATTCGCTGCATGTGCAGAAAAGCTCCCGCCTTTTCTCGCTTTTGTCTTCTCTCGTTAATGTTCACGAAACATGGTGCCTCGTTGCAATTACTCTCTCCTATTAATATAAATCTAGTGTGAAAATAATTACTTGTTCTACCCATAAAGGGAAAATTATGAACTGTAGACGTTTAACGTCACCCTAGTTAGTGTCTCCGATTTGTGAAGTAGGTACATATTATAAAGAAACTTCTAGTGAAAGGTCTCAGTGTGCCGGTAGTAGAAAATGGCGGCAAAAGTGAACATCCCTATTGTTTGAAAGGGATATAAAATAACCCAGTGTTTAATGAATGGATATTGTTGTGAAAATAAAGTACCTATGAGATGAATCATTAACTTTATTGCTTCCCGAGCCATCCTAGGTCTCCTTGTTGGCCAACGCAATGGGTGTTGGCCCCCGATAGTGGTGGATGTCCAAGAATTTGGTAGTTTTCCATCATAAATTGGTCCTTCGAGCCGGATTTTGGAGGAAAAGAATAATAGACAATTGTGTAAATATCTCAGCTTGGAAAAAACATTGGTATTGAACATGTGCTTGGTGTGAGTATAAAAGAACAATTGAGCAGGACTGAACTAACAGGTCAGTGTATTCTTTCTATTTATAAAAAAAAAAAACTAGGATCTTATTTCACAAATCAAGTAGAGGTAATATAGACATTGATAAATTATTCATACTACCTACCTTGTGGAATAAATAAATTGAGATGTATTTGTATTGTGTTAATAGGCAACATCTCTGTAAGAACTGTTGTGTACAATCTATTCTAAGTGTTATTCAAAGAATAATTACATACTCTTTCGTATAAAACATGAATGTGCATTTTGAGTCACAGAGCTATTTTTCTTTTGGATTTTGTTCTTTATTTGTTTCAGGTTGAGCCTTGTTGCCAGAAGAAATAAACTTATTCTGTTGTTGTTGTGTTGTATTTTAACCCTTTTCAACTGTATCTTTGTATAATATTGTTTCTCGTTTGTTCTTGTTTTTTACAAGGAAATAGCTCAGTGCAGTAATGGTTTTATTACTCGAATGACCTTATAGTCTCTAAATTACTAAAAATAATAATTTTTGTATCAATAAATGCACATTCACTTATATATCTTGATCAAATTAGCTGATATATTTTTAGGGTAGTTTCTATTTTATGGAAGAATTTCTCAGATTTAATGAACATGTCAGACTTAATTAAAATTCGAACCACTAGTAAGGCCCAGATTACACGGATTGTGAACTGGTATACGAACAATAAAGATAATATTATAGATAAAGCTAAGTTAGAATTTAAGATAAACTCATTAACTACTCATTTTAAAAAATATAGTGAAGTTCAGGATGAGTTAGATACATTGACTTTGAACCCTCCAGATACAGAGGATCGAGATTTTGTAGAGGACACTTACTTTGCTGGGCTTTCCCAACTTCAAAATCATTTATCTAGCCTCAATAAATTAGGGAACACCCAGCTAGTAACACAAAACAAAATAAAACTGCCCAACATAAATATTAAAATATTTACAGGAATTCCTACTGAATATCAGTCGTTTATTGATCTATTCACAGCTCTTATTATAAATAATACTAATTTACAGTCTAATACTGAGAAATTCTTCTACCTCAAAGCTCATCTTAGAGGTGAGCCTCTCACATTGATTAATAATATTGCTGTTACCGAGCAAAACTTCTCTATTGCATTAGATGTGTTACATAAACGTTATAGTAATAATAAGCAGTTGGTCAACTCTTATTTTAAACAAATTTTGGATATAGGTGCCATTCAAAAATGTAATGCTGACATACTGAGACAGTTCACCGCTAATAGTAAAGCAGCTTTGGACTCACTATTGACTTTAAATTTTTCCAAAGAACAATTGTTTGATCATTTGATTGCATACATTTTGGAAAGTAAACTGGATTTTGCCACTAAAAAAGCTTTCGAAGAGCAAATTAAGTCAAATAATTTGATAGATACGAACACATTTTTTGAATTTTTAAATAGTAAGTGTACAATTTTAGAAAATCTCTCTAGTTCTGGAAATTTAGTGGAGAATAGGGTACATTTTAAAAATAATTTCAATTCAAATAAAACTAGGGTGACATTACTCACTAATTCAAATATAGCAGTTAATGAATCTCATAAAATGAATGAATCTCTCTCCAATAGTAATAATCCAAGTACTAATCAACATGCTGTGAATCAAGGTACAACACATATGGCTATGCAATGTGCTTATTGCAATGATACTAATCATCGCATTTATTCATGTCAAAGATTTGTTCATATGTCTGTCTCAGACAGATTAAATTTTGTCAAGCTCAACAAACTTTGTTTTAATTGTTTAGGTACAAAGCATTCTTTAAATGGGTGTGGGTCATCCAGAGTGTGTGATATTTGTAAAGGAAAACATCATTCACTATTGCACTTATCTACCCCACGCAATGTAGCAGTAAACTCATTATCCTCTCCAACGCATAGAATGTCTTCAACCTCTTCGCACTCTCAACGTGGTGACTCTCCAAGGTCACAATCTCTCTCTCAACGAAGTGATTCTCTAAGGTCACAATCTAATTTGGATTCTGCTACTCCAGTCAGTTCTCGTGGAGGTGGTTCTCTAAGGTCACAACCACAAAATAGATTCTCTAGCTCCTCTTGTGCTCAAGGTTCAGTGGCAAACACCACCTCTCTTTCAGCCACTCAGGTTTGCACTTCTCAAGTACTATTGGCAACTGCAAAATTGTTAATTTTCCCTACTCATGGCCCTCCTATGGTAGTCAAAGGTCTTCTGGACAACGGAAGCCAATGCTCTTTTATTACTCGTAAGACAGCGGAGGAATTAAAGTGTAAATTTGTTTCTCGTTCACTTCAAATTTCAGGGATTTTTAATGGTCAAACCACCATAAATAAAATGACTGAGATAGAGTTTCACTCCATCCATGACCCTTCATCGAAATTTACAATTTCTTGCGCTGTGGTTGATCAGATTACTTAAAACTTACCTCAAATCTGTATTAACAAAAACCTATTGAATATTCCCCACCACATTAGTCAAGAATTGGCCGACGATACTTTTGACACTCCGTCAGAAATTGGAATCCTTCTAGGAGCCGACATCTATCACCTTCTATTGAAGTCTGACATAAAACATTTAGGAAATGGGCTTCCTACATTGATTCATACTCATCTAGGGTGGATAATTTCAGGCACCTTGCCTCATCATTACATGTCTCTCCATTCTGATGTTAATTTAGCCCTTCACTCCTTTCATATTGCTATGAACCCAGAGGCAACTGAAACTAAGCTAGATGCAATCTTAGACAAATTCTTTAAACAAGAAGAGGTCTCGTCTCCCCCTCTGGTAACAGATGAAGATCTAAGAGCCGAACAAATATTTGTTTCCTCCACTGAAATACTTCCTAATGGAAGATTTCAAGTCTATTTACCATTGATTTCTCCTCAAGCTCACTGTCAGCTAGGTGACTCTTTTATTTCTGCAAGAAATAGATTCTCGTCCCTTGAAAGGAAATTTGAGAAGAACCCTGAGTTGAAAACGGAATATAAACAAATTTTAGAAGAATACATCAGATTGGGACATGCTAAAGTAATACCCCTGTCTCTTATTTCCCCTCTATCAGAACATAAATACTTTGTTCCTCACCTCAGTGTCGTAAAAACCCACAGTGCTAGTACAAAGGTCCGGATTGTATTTGATTTCTCCGCGAAAACCTCGAGTTCTCTTTCTCTAAATGATATAACTTTGACAGGGCCTAGAGTCCAGCCCGAGTTGTTCGACATTTTAACCCGATTTCGAATTTATCCTTATGCGCTGACTGCTGACATTGAAAAGATGTATCGGCAGGTGTGCATGCATCCGAAATTTCATTTTTTGCAAAATGTCCTTTGGAGGGATTCTCCTCATGATCCGTTCACTTGTTTGGAGCTTACCACCGTTTCATTTGGCCAACGTAGTGCACCTTATTTAGCGTGCAGAGTTTTAAAAGAAATAGCCATACAGAACTCTCATTTACCCCATGTAAGAAATGCTCTCTTGAATCAGACATATGTCGATGACATATTGACAGGTGCTCACTCAATATCAGAATTGGAGCAATTGTATTTTGACTTAAGGCAAACTCTTGGGTCCGCTGGATTCAATTTACACAAATTTCGTACCAATGCCAATGCCACTTCTAAAACCTTATTCTCTAATGACTCCTCGTGCAAAGAGCTATTCTCAAAAGAGAACCCATGTACAGTTTTAGGTATCACGTGGGATCCTTCTTCCGACACATTTAAAATTCACACTCCATCTTCCTTGGACAATAGTGTCCTAACAAAACGAGTAATTTTGTCAATCATTTCCCAATGTTATGACCCCTTGGGTCTCGTGAACCCGATACTGGTGCTAGGCAAGCTAATCATGCAAAATCTGTGGCAGTCAGGACTGCAGTGGGACACACCAATTGACAATCCTCAGATTCGGAATGATTGGAATAACTTCCTAAATAGCATCATTTTATTAGAAAGCATCTCCATTCCCAGGTGCATCAGAGTAAATAAAGAGGTTCTACTCTTTGAACTTCATGACTTCAGTGATGCTAGTGGTAAGGCATATGGAGGTTGTGTCTATCTGAGAACTATCTACACTGATAATACTGCTACTTCTCATTTAGTGGCTGCTAAGTCCAAGGTCTCACCATTGAGCAAACCCCTCACTATTCCAAAACTGGAACTAAACGGTATGGTTCTTTTAGCAAAACTATTTTCAAGAATCTCAATAATCTTGAAAAATCATCTTCCAATCTCTGCATATATATTATGGTCAGATTCTCAAGTAGCGTTGTCATGGATAAATTCTCCTCCTGAGAAATGGACAATCTACGTTAGTAACCGAGTAAAACAGATTCAAGAACTTACCTCGGAAGCTGCTTGGCGGCATATCAAATCAAAATTGAACCCTGCAGATTTGCTTTCTCGTGGCACGTCTCTCACAAATGATTCATCCTTGTGGTTTAATGGCCCCCCTTTCCTAAGTAACACTTCCTCAGATACTGTTATATACGACTCGTTTACACAAGTTTCGCAATTGCCAGAGGAGAGAACGACCGTTCTGATAGCTGTACACCCACCCATTAATACTTGGCTTGATTTTATGTCAAAATGTTCATCATATAATAAGATGCTACGTTCCATGGCTTATATATTTAGATTTGTGAGTAACATTAGAAGCCCTGCTAAACGAAATGGTTCCTTGACTCCAGCTGAAATATTCCAGTCTCGTAAATTTCTCATTATTCAGGTTCAAAGTCTAGCATTTCCCCATGTTTTCCGATTGCTTAAAAACAACAAACCCCCTCAAGACAAGCATCTTTTGTCCCTAAATATTTTCCTAGACCAAGATTCCGTTATTCGAGTAGGTGGTCGGCTGTCCCATGCTGATGTACCTATTGATCAACAGCACCCTGTTTTATTGCCATCTAAGTCTCAGTTTGTTACATTGTTACTGAGGCACGAACATATACGTCTTGGCCATAGCGGTCCTCAAAATGTGCTCAACAATGTGCGCACTAAATTCTGGCCACTTAACGGACTCCGCGAGGTGAAGCGAATTATTCATAAGTGTGTTCTTTGTACCAGACTTAAAGCAGTTACATCCCAACAAATGATGGCTGATTTACCCCCAGAGCGAGTCACTCCCTCAAGACCATTTTTGCACGTAGGGGTGGACTTCGGAGGACCATTCCTCATTAAATCGTCTACTCTTAAAAAAGCACCAGTAACAAAATGTTACATGGCCCTTTTCATTTGCCTTGGAACTAAGGCAGTTCACCTTGAGCTGGTGTCAGACCTCTCAGCGGAAGCGTTTATTGCATGTTTAAAGCGCTTCGTCAGTCGCAGGGGAGTTCCAAGTAAAATTTTTAGTGATAATGCCACCAACTTCGTTGGGGCACACAACCAACTCAGAGAACTCTATGCTCTCCTTAATACTCCTAATTCACCCATTTTTGATCATGTTACTTCAATGGCCATTACCTGGAAATACATACCCGCCAGATCACCACACTGGGGTGGAATATGGGAGGCTGCTATAAAGAGTGCGAAGTTTCATATCACTCGTATGTTACAAGGCTCACATTATGTTTTTGAGCAGTTTGCTACCATACTAGCCCAAATTGAAGCGATCATGAATTCGAGACCACTTTTCCCATTATCATCAGACCCTCATGACCTTCAGCCATTGACTCCTGGTCATTTCTTGATAGGAGCGCCTTTAGTAGCTCTTCCTGACCGAGACTGTGGTCAAATCCCCGAAAACAGGTTGAAATTTTGGCAACAGTGTACCAGAATCCAACAGTGTTTTTGGACACGATGGTCCAAAGACTATTTGAATCGGCTCCAAAATCGGCCTAAATGGCTTGTCCCTCATCCAAATTTAAGCATTGGAGACATGGTCCTCGTCAAAAATGAGGAAACTTCTCCTTTAAAATGGCCATTGGCCCGTATTACAAAGTTGTTGCCTGGTCCTGATGGAAAAGTAAGGGCTGTCCAAATCAGAACTTTAACAGGAGTCTTTTCTAGGTCCATTGTCAAATTGATTCCTCTTCCGGCTCATGATGACAATGTATACCCCACCCAACTTTGATACAGTTAGTTTCTCAATATTCTTTATGTTATTTGTATATAGTAGTTATAGTCCTAATATGTTTTTTGTTGTCATTCTACATATGAATTCCATTACTCAAACACTCTGGATTACCCTTTCCTTTTTGCGCCCCTCTATGCTGGTACTTCTATCTTGTGATCTCCGGCGGGGGAGTATGTTGGGATTTGGACCTAAAGGCCTGGGCCCAATTCCCAACTGTGTACCTTCTAAGGAATATCATAATGAAATAAAAATGAGATCCAGTACTCGTGGCTCCATCTGTGAGGCCGTGGCAGTAACGCCCACGTACTAACCCCCTGTTAGGGAGGAATCGGTACTCGTTGCTGATAAACGAACTTAGATGGCAGACACGCGCTATGCCAAAATTCGCTGCATGTGCAGAAAAGCTCCCGCCCTCTCTCGCTTTTGTCTTCTCTCGTTAATGTTCACGAAACATGGTGCCTCGTTGCAATTACTCTCTCCTATTAATATAAATCTAGTGTGAAAATAATTACTTGTTCTACCCATAAAGGGAAAATTATGAACTGTAGACGTTTAACGTCACCCTAGTTAGTGTCTCCGATTTGTGAAGTACATATTATAAAGAAACTTCTAGTGGAAGGTCTCAGTGTGCCGGTAGTAGAAAATGGCGGCAAAAGTGAACATCCCTATTGTTTGAAAGGGATATAAAATAACCCAGTGTTTAATGAATGGATATTGTTGTGAAAATAAAGTACCTATGAGATGAATCATTAACTTTATTGCTTCCCGAGCCATCCTAGGTCTCCTTGTTGGCCAACGCAATGGGTGTTGGCCCCCGATAGTGGTGGATGTCCAAGAATTTGGTAGTTTTCCATCATATTTGTTTATCGCTTTAAGATGCACTTTAGAAAATTAAGATCCATCTTTCTGCCAAAAACTGGTAGGTACACTTTAAACTTATATTGCTTTACTGCCTCGACTATCATCTTTAATAATAAAGTATGAGTCATACTTTATCATACTGTATGACAGATATTTTTAGACTGGTGCGATGAAAAATTCTACCTATTTTTATTCTTACTTTTACATATTTATGGAAAAGATTTAACTTTTGTATTTATATTGTCCAAGTTCGTTTCCTGAGCCCTTAAACCTCTTTTCACTTATCTCGTTATTAATAAAAAAGTTTTCGGATTAGCATTCTTCCAAGTATAAACTAATGATTTACGAAGTTGATGATGAATTTGTAACGAACTCTGTCGAGATGAACGAAGCTCCTCCTCGTTTTGTATGAGGGATTAAAACAGAATACGAGGCACTGTAGCAAATAATTTAGTATGAAAAACGAACGAAAAAGAAAACGCTTTAAGGTACCAATAATGAACTGTTTCAATTATTTATTTTATAATAAATATTTATAAAATAAATCTAGTTTTAAATGTAAAAATAATACCTTCGTTTACTTACCGATAAATCTCAACTTTCCTTTTAAAAGTAATTAGATAAGATATCATTTAAAGCAAATTTCTTGTATATACCTACTATTCATACACGAGAAGAGAAGCGGCTGATTGAAAGCAATTTTTTAATTGGTCTACTTTTTTTTCTTTAATTCTAAATTACAATTTTATTTCAAGTCTGATTTTCGTGCAGACTAGCATCCTTTGTTACTAATGAATCAAGGAAATCTAAAAAGAAAAAGTGAGTTACTAGGTCAACAAATCTTAGTGGAGAATACGAAAAAATGTAAAAGAAATATTTCGGTGCAAGCGTATAAAATGGTTATCGGTTGTAACAAAAATTTAATCAGGAATTTTATGTTTAACAGTAAATATAGTTAGAAATTTGGTTTAAAAAGATTTTAGATTTATTATAAACGTTTGTTAGTAGTTAATTTTTAATTTGTTTCAGTCTGTTAAAAAAAAGTTTTTTTTATTTATCATATTTTACTACTATATTAGATATAGTGGTTTACCTCTGAGAGCAAAGCTGATCTAAAGGCTTTACCTACAATCTACCACGTTCGAGACCAAAACAGCCTGAAACTGGAAACAGTCTTTTTAGCAACTAGCTACCACGTTCAAAATCAAAACAGCCTGAAACTGGAAACAATCTCTTAAGCAACTAGCTAAAGTTTAGTTTAGTTTAAGGATTGTATATAAAAATTCATAATGTATCTCTGTTGTTACAAGAAAAAACTGACCAGTAGATCAAGCTACTTGTTTATGTTGTCTTTTTGCTAAATTGTAACTTTTTGGCACCATTTTGAATGAACAAAAGTTCAGTAAAACTGTAATGAACAAAAATTTTGTTCAAATTTAATTGTCAGTTTGTTGGTGTTGCCCGCCCAAATATATTAAGACCCTGTTGACACACTCTCTCCAGTATTTAAGTCTAGACTTTCGTAAGTGCTTAAGTTTAGTGGAAATATCATTCTAGTTTTTGAAATAAGCGACCTGTGCTTACCACACACTGTTAATCATTAAAACAATTTTTTTTCTTTCTCTGGTATCAGAGTAATTTAGTATAGATGTGTGACACAAATGGTAAACACTGGAAAGAAAGCTTTCCTATTAGCAGTACTACTGGGGGACTAGACTCACCCCTCGCAACGATTAGTGTGGTAGTCTTAGCTTGGGTAAGGACTCGTGGTGGCATTTAAATTCACTAAAGCGCACATGGTACGCTTATTTAATGTATATGAAGGTTCCTTACGGGTACGGGTTTGGCCCAACTTTTAGCACTTCGATGCCTAATGTGGCTGGGTTAAAATTCCCTTGGGCAACTGTAGCCAGCTGGTGGCCTCAGGAGAAGACAGGAAATCTGGTAAAGGAAGAAAACTGTATCCATATGGATTTCAAACCAGAGTCTTAACTATGGCTGGGTCAAGTTATGAACACAACCCGTATTTTGGAAGTAGATACTGGAATCAGGCACAAGATCCATTATTTACACTGGAACTGGAAAGACTCTTTTTAATGCGGTCGTAACTATGAATCGCTTAAGGTAATTAACAACAATAATTTTTATTAAACAAAGATGTATGTTACAAGTGTGTTCACATTGTCGATATTTTCGTAGTTCAAGACCTTCCTATCTGTTCTTTGTCTTTCTAAATTGCTTCGAAACTAAAACACAACTTTTTCAATAGCACCCACAAAAATCATGTAGTTAATGGAAAATAATTGCCAGAGTCCTTTCGGTGTTGCTGGTATCATTACTTTTCTGCCATACCTCGTATATCGTTACTGTTCGCACAGTAAATATTGAATTTTTTCTGTACTAGATTTATAAAATAATGCATTAAAAATTAATACAGTTACATTTTATATGAGCAAATGGATTTAACCTTAAAAAGTAATAAAATTCTGAAAAAAACATTACAATGGCACTGTCAAATGTGATTAAACTGAGTGATTGATACCTCTTCTTAACGCAAAATTCTTTTAAAAATCATAAACACACCCTCAATCGATTTGGCGATATCGTTAGCGGAAAGAACGATAGAACTCACGTGAATAAGACGAACAACTGCTTGATTAACGGCGGAAGAAGCCGACAAGCAGAAGATAAATTGCTAAGCATTGGCCTAACCAACGGTTCAAATCGAGAGCGGACGTCTCGTCTAATTGTGATCGATGAATTTTCACGGTGGATCCGAAAATCATCTAAAATCTCTCCTTCCATTGTTAAGGCCACAGCATACAAAAAAAATGTGGCTCAGTAATTGGATTTGGCTTGTGAAGTGGAGACAATAGCACACAAAAAAAACTGAAAGGTATATGAGAGTTTGCAGGACTTTTGAATGGATTGTAGTTAAAGAATTATTTTATTATAGTCAAATTAATTTTATACTATGGAAAAAAAATTATATCTCAATTTAATAGGCCATTGAAAATGTCTTATTAAAAGGAACTAAGACGTTTAAGGGTTTTTACATTACAAATCGTTTTAATGGTCAATTTGGATTAGAAACTCGCAGAGTGCTATTAAATGAAAAGGGTGGAAGTTAGAGTCAGGGGTTTGACTGGAGAATTAAACTTCACTAAAAAATTATATTAAAGAAAAAAAATATTTTAACCCTTAAAATTTTTAGAATAAAAAAAAAAACGCAAAATTTAGTTTTTTTTATTTATAGATTGCTTTAATTCAAAAAAAGTAAATACAATTTGCCTTAAAATGGTGACTTTAAAACATTTGTTGGTATAAAATTAACCGAGATATTATTGATTAAGCACAAACATTTTTCCCGATTTTTTTACACTGAGGTCCAAAAATAACGGATAAATTCATTTTCTCCGTTAATTAGCGTGTAAAGGAAAAATCCTGAAACACGTTAATTTTTGAATTTAAAATGACATTTTATGAGGCTAAAAAACCACCCCCCCCCCACTTCAAACTCCTTTTCAAGGGGTGACAGAACCCTATTTTTTTAAAAAGAATGAAGGGTCGTTTGAAATAGCATTTAATTGCCTATTCAGCAATGTAAAAAATTTAGATTTTTTATTTTTATTTTCAAGAAAATTCAATATTTAATACTGTTACAGTTACAGTTAAATTTCCTAATAGACTGAGATCCCGGGGCCCCCAGACCTTCCTTATTTTCTAACCCTTAAAATTATGACAAATGTGTGGGGTAATGTATGCTTAAGCACCTATGCATACCCGCTAACTTGATTACCCGGCCCTTTTACAGGTAACAGGTAAGAAAGGTACATAAAAGTATGGCTTACTTTCCTTAAACTCTAACAGCTGGTTTTTGGATATGTTTTACAAAATATTGTACGAAATCATAATCCAATATTGCCAGACACCTCTTGTGGGCGGTAACTCCCGCCAGACGCTTTAAATTTGCATAAAAAATTTCTTTCTTATTTTCTAACTTCCAATTTTTATAATAGTATTTTAATACCTTTTGTATGCAGCCAGACCAACCCCATGGGCCAATCACCCCCCAAGACGCATTAAAGTTATCCTGTAAGTGTAAGCGCGACAGCATTATCTATGCGCTTGAGTGCGAATGAGATGTACTCTGTAGATTGGTTTCTCACTCTTAAACTCATGGACTATTTTGTTTATACGCATGCGCGTAGCATCTGCTTTCGCGTTTGTGATCGCGCAGGCATTATTTTGTTATATTGAAGTTTTATGTTATTTTTTCGATTTTGGTTTTGATGAGTTTTGATATAAATATATAATATTTTCATAAAATTTTTTAATATATCAATATAATGCCTTCGCGATCACAAACGCGAAAGCAGATGCTACGCGCATGTGTATAAACAAAATAGTCCATGAGTTTGAGAGTGAAAAACCAATCTACAGAGTATATCTCACTCGCACTCAAGCGCATAGATATTGCTGTGGCGCTTACACTTACAGGATAACTTTAATGCGTCTAGGGGGGTGATTGGCCCATGGGGTTGGTCTGGCTGCATACAAAAGGTATTAAAATACTACTATGACTATCATATATAAAAATTGGAAGTTAGAAAATAAGAAAGAAATTTTTTATGCAAATTTAAAGCGTCTGGCAGGAGTTACCGCCCACAAGAGGTGTCTGGCAATATTGGATTATGATTTCGTACAATATTTTGTAAAACATATCCAAAAACCAGCTGTTAGAATTTAAGGAAAGTAAGCCATATTTTTATGTACCTTTCTTACCTGTTACCTGTAAAAGGGACGGGTAATCAAGTTAGCGGGTATGCATAGGTGCTTAAGCATACATTACCCCACACATTTCCTATAATTTTGAGAGTTAGAAAATAAGGAAGGTCTGGGGGCCCCGGGATCTTGGACTATAATAATAAAATAATCTAGTAGGCATGCTTGGTATATCAATACGACACGTTTCAAGTACATTTTAAGTAACACATTCCAAAATTGTAAATCGAATTTTCTTGAAAATAAAAAAATTAAATCTAAAAATTTTTAAATTGCTAAATAAGCAATTAAATGCTCTTTTAAACAAGGTATTACATGACCAATAATGCCATTTAAAAAAATGGGGTGCTGTCACTCCTTGGAAATAGGTTTGAAATGGAGGGCGGTTTTTTAGCGTCATTATTGAATTTATCCGTTAATTTTGGACATCACAGAATGCTTTAAATTGATAATAAGTTTTCTCATATTTTTAACTAAACGGTTAAGAATTTTGTTAAATTTGAGGGTGGAGTTTAGAAAAAGAGGTGCAAATGCCATTTTTTAATATATCTCGAAAATGACGCAATCTTTTTTGTAGAGCATTGAATATTTCTTTTAAATAATGTATTCAATTTTATAAAAAACATATTTTAATCCTTTAAATTGTTAAAACATAACAAAAATAATAATAAATAATAATAATTGCCATTTTTTAGGATATAATCAATATAGGTAGCCTATAAAAGTTGTTAGCAAATGAAAGTTGACATAGAAAGTGACAATAATAAAAAAAAATGATTAGTAGAACTGGTCTTTTATCTAACCAAACTTTGGATTATTTTAGAATATCTGTAAAGTTTTTATAAACACAGTAACTATAATTTTATGTAACTGTACATATACGTGCGCGTATATAAATACTTATATGTACTAATAAGCATATGAAGAACAAATTGCATGGCATCAATTTGTTCTTCGCATGCGCGTATTTTTTTATCTTTTTTTCAGTCGTTCTTTCTATTCACTTCGTCTACTAAAAGGTAACTGCAATAAACATTACTAATTGATATAAAAATAAAATCAATTTATCGATGGTGATGAAAAGAGTACCTAAAAAGTAAAAAGGTTTGTATTTTTGTCTTACTTAATATATTAATATAAATAAGTCACAAGTTAGATTAATTATTTATTCTAAAATCTCAACATCTGTTGCCGAAATCAATGATAATCCAACAAAACCCGAAACATTGTCATTTAAAAGAGACATTAACTTTGTTTCTGCTTTCTCTCATCGTTTCTCTGGCTTCAGCCTTCCCGACAAAGTTACTTAAACAACCATAACATTCCTTGGGTTAATAATAAACCAGCAGGATACTTTTTCCACTACATTTAGCTTTATAACGTGTATACAGAGGCGGAGCTAAATTGGTATCCCCTAAAGATTAAAATTATGTTTGTAACCTTTTCCCATTTCTATTTACGTTTGTTACATTTTTAATTCAATAAAATAAACATTTATTGTGTTAAAACGATAGATGTTCTACGGAACATTTTCTACGGGTGGAAACCAATATATCAATTGGTAGCTGCCCCACAACGCCTTAAAAATACAATTAAAGGTAGAAGCATAATTAAAATCGTTTTATTTAGTAAAATGATTTGTGAAACGAAGATTTCTGTTGGATTTGTCGACAGGAGTAAATCTAGAAAAAGTGTCCGCATACGGTATATGACCTTGTTACCTGTCTTCTCGTTCTCTCCCTTATTAATTTATAAGTCAACTATTTCCCGTTGGTATTACGAATTTTAACGTGTTCGCTCCAGTCTCAGCGGCGAATCCAGGCGAGGTCCACCCAAGCAGCGGTCACGCAATAAAACATTGATGCTGTTCGTTAGGTAATTAAGGATGACTACCATGTAACATACTGAGAGATAAAGGCATGTTTGAAAATTTTAAAGACCTTAATCTAGAAGATCCTTCATAAAGAACTGGGTGTTAGGAAGTTGGTTTCCCGTTAGGTTATCGTGTAGAAAAACATTGGAAAGGTTCAACAAAGAAGGCTCATAAAAAATTTATTTTATTATCATTAGCAATGAATCTTGGATTTTCTCCAAAGAACCAAAAAATAAACACCAATCCGCTGTGTTGGTGTTTCACGATGAGAGAAACCAACAAAAGTTATCCGTTCTCAAAGAGTGTCGCAGAAAATGATCGCAACTATAGATCGCCCAATGAAAGTTTGGGACAGCCACGTGGCTTCTCGTTCAATGCGCAGTGGTTTTTTTACGAGCGTTACGATAACAACGACCGTTCTGAAAGCTTGTCAGTGTGGTAGCTAGAATGGTTTTGTAAACTGTATTTAGCTACGAATATGCTGAGAGAGTTTCCGAGTTGTTTTTTAAATGTATGTATTTTTTTAGTTTAAATTAGGCAGTAACAAATTTATATAAAATAAATTCTTTTTAATTATGTTGGCATCATACATTAAAAATTAATTTAAGATGTATTATATATTTTTATTTCCGTCCGCCACTGATAGAAAGACTCCGCCTACCTGCGCCGACTAACACGTGGCTGTCACAAACTTTCGTTGGGAGATCTATACTAAACGTTTGTTTACCAGAAGTTATCTCGAAACTCCAACAAAGCACCACATAACGGCGAATCACCATACATCAGGACAATGAAAGTGCTCATACTGCCCTGAAGACAATCGAGTTTTTGGAGCTTCAAAACATCGAATTGTTAGACCGTCCACCGTATAGTCCCGACCTAAGTCCCAACGACTTCTTCACTGTCCTTAATATCAAGAATTTAATGCGTGGGCAGCGATTCCAGACGCCGAAAGAAGGTGCCTTTAAAGCAGCTATTTTGCAGGTTTTAACTGAATTTTGGAATAACTGTTTTACCAATTGGTTGGAACGTATGCAAAAGTATATCGATGTGGTGGGACATATTTTGAAAAGTATTAAAGTACTTTAAGTCTATATATTTTTGTTCTTTATGGCTATATGCAACTCTCGTATGTTTATAGAAGAAAAGGGCATGATATAGGCGGCAGACTGAAAGTACGTTTCTATTTTGTAGATTAAGTTTTGTATTTTTCAATTTACTATTATTTTATTCAAAATATAGTTTTATGACAATAATTATTTATTTTTACTTATTCTTTTCCCTACGACTATGATTACTCATGTTTGTCTGCATCTATTCCGTTTCTGTGGTTGTTGTCAGTCAGCTTTTTTTCCCACTTTTGGGTGTCTTCCTTGAGGTCTTTTGCTATATGGTAAGATTAGATTAGATTTTCATTGGGATGGCTGTTAGCCTGTATCACTGCGACCTTTGCAGATCTATTGTGACCACCTATTATCTCAAGAATAGGATTAGAGAACCTTGTCCAGCCCTGCCGTCTTAATGAGACTTAATAGCCTTGACAGTGGCCACTTCGCATAACTTGGAGCGGCCGGTCTCTCCTTTCCCACTACTAGATACCGAGTCCTTGAAAGGCCTTCACATTGGCATAGGACATGAATTGCGGTTTTCTCCTCCTCTTGGGAGTATCGACAGATGTCTTTATCTGCTAAGTTCAGCTGATTCATGTGTTTCCTGAGCCTACAAAGTCCTGTTAAGATATTGACAATCATTCTGAAATCGTTTCGCCTTTGTGATAGCAGCTCTGCAGTAAACTTCGCCGAGTGTACATTTATGAAAACTTTGGCTTGTCGCTTGCCCAGTGATTTTTCCCAGCACTCCTGGGCCTTTTTAGCCTTTATTTATCAATGGCTGCCTTTTTGAATGTGCCAGCAACTTCCCCGAATGGTTTCGGGCCAATCATTGGGATATTAGCCCCCGCACGGGCAAATTAATCAGCCTTCTCATTGCCTGGAAAAACTGAGTGTCCTGGTATCCATGCCAGTGTCGGAGAATTTTGACTTGCGGCATGTGTCAGGGCCCCTACGCAGTCTCACACGCTGTGAGCTTATTTGTGCCGAGACTATCGCCTTTAGAGCTGCTTGGCTATCTGAGTATATGACTACTGTTTTACCCGTTATACCCTGACTTACCATTTCTGTTGCTCAGTGTTGTAGGGCCATTACTTTAGCCTGAAACACTGTGGCTACATGGTTTGTTGTCCCTGAAAATTCTCTCCTGTTATATTCTGTCTAAATGTTGATCCTATTGCTTTCGTTCGTTTTTTATAAATCTAGTAATAATTTTAATTCCGCATTGTTCTCGTATGCTTTTCTTTCTTTGTCTGTCCCTTAGTGAAACAACTTTTATTAATCTTAGCACTTTCATTTTAATGTTATTTTTTTTTGTTTTGTTCTTTTTGTGTCAGCTCTTTTTTTAGCTAGTTTTAAAAATATATTTTCCGGCTTAATCCTCTGCTAAAGCTTCGCTTTTAATGGACTTTCGCATGCCTTTTATGGAAACATTTTTCTTTTATAAAAATTAATATTTGCGGTGTATCAAATACCATCTTTGAGCTTAAAATCGACAGTTCAATCTAATTATTTTTTGATGTGATTAATTCTTTGCTGTAACTAAATTAATCAATCGATTTTTGGCTAAATTTAACCGGATTTTCCAACATAGTAGGTACATAGAATTTTCGCTTGTTCAGTTTTAGAGATCTTTTTTACGACTTTGTTTCGAACTTTATTCAATCGCTGATCCGAGAAGTTTTATTCTTTGTTTTTTATTTGTTTTATTAACGTATAAAAGCAGCGCTTATAAGCCTTCTGACCTTATTTTAACTTTATTTATTTTTGTTAAATTAAAGCTCAATATATACCTGAAGAAAATGTGCTGGAACATTTTTATATACCTATATACATATATTTTAATACAAACAGTTGTAATCTTGGAAAATTATATTTATATTTTAATATTTTATTTATAAAGCTACAAAAAACTAATAAAAATTTTTTAATGCATGTATTATTTATATACAGTGTGACCCATTTCGAATGGAAACACCCCTGTAGAATTCTTATTTATTAACGGATTGGCATAATTTTTTTTTCTTATTATTAAGTTAAAAAAAGTTTTAGTCGAAGACCTAATTTGACATCTTTAATTTCGTTTTCAAGGCCTACTATGCCACTTTTTTGATGTCAAAAATGAAGAATTTTTATTAGCGATTCTTTTTATTAAAAAATGACGACACCACTGGATTTAGAGTGGCTTTAAATAGCTCTGATTAAAATTTCATAAATACATATTCATAAATAAAAAAGTTATGACAATATGAAATTTGAAAACTCGTCAACCTAAGAGTTACAAAATTAAATTCTGCATCAACATTTAGCCACACAAATTGTGATTCTTTTTATTAATTTAAACAATAAACCACTTTTTCACAAACTAAGTATCTTAGTCTTATAATTGTTTTGTTTATTTTAGATCCTGGTCGCCTCTACCAATCCACCATTTAGTTGAACACATTTGTCGTAGCGCTTGCGAATATTTTTAGTGACATTCCTTAATTGTTGCGGGGTGATTTCTTCACAAACCTGTCGAATTCTTGCACAAAGTTCTTCCCTGTTCCTTAGGGGCTGTTTATAAACCTTTTGTGTTAGAAATGTTGATACAGTGTGTTATTTTGTAACTCTTAGGTTGACGAGTTTTCAAATTTTAAGTTTTCATAACTTTTTTATTTATGAATATTTATTCATGAAATTTTAATAAGAGCTATTTAAAGCCACTTTAAATCCAGTGGTGTCGTCATTTTTGAATAAAAAAAATCGCTAATAAAAATTCTTCATTTTTGACAACAAAAAAGTGGCATAGTAGGCCTTGAAAACGAAATTAAAGATGTTAAATTAGGTCTCCGAGTAAAACTTTTTTTAACTCAAAAATAGGAAAAAAAAATATTACAATCGGTTAGTTAATAAGAATTCTGCAGGGGTGTTTCCATTCCAAATGGGTCACACTGTATATATATATATATATATATATATATATATATATATATATATATATATATATATATATATCTAATTTTAAATTCCACAATTCTTCTAAACCGATCGCAAGGACAGTCTAGAAGTTAGAATAATTATTTTTAAATAACTTATATTATAAATAATGAAACATTTATTTACATTTGTTAATTGTTAATAAATATTTATAATCAGGTGCTTCTCTCAAAAATTTAAGGATTTCTTCAGATGTTAACGTTTTTGATTTTTTAGGCTTGTAATTGTCATTTTGTCTTTTCAGAAATGCTTTTAGTTTCACATATTTCGAAATATCCACATTGTTTTTTATACTTAATGTACTTCGCAACATTGAATATTGGGACCATATGTCGAAGCTTTATAAGATTTTGTTTGTTCTTGAAAATAAGCAAGCATTACATTTTCAGAAAATGATAGTATTTCTTTATTTTCTCTCCATTCCATAAATTTTCGATAAGCGCATTCATACTTTTCTCTAGATTTTTCTGGCAAAAGGTTTAGAGTCAAAGCACTCTCCAAAATTTCTGGTGGTGGGTTTTCCATATATTCATTTTCTGAATATGAATTATTATCAACTAGTTCCATTATACTTTGAAACAATTATATAATGATTCGTCGCGTTGTCAAATATTTAGATTAAAAGTGTATATAAATGCTTATGTATTATTTTTCTATGAAAATAATTAAAACTATTTAAATATGGCTAACGTCAAAATATATATTACAAATCACGAACTGTCAGCCTCCTACAGGGCCTCCTACGATAAATGCGTGGGAGATCTAATAGGTAATAGGTATGCGCATGTTCAGTACGCGGTACAGAGAATTCCGCACACTTTTCCGCACACTGTACGAAATTACTAACTTTGCATTGAAGTAAGGCGTGTCTATTTGCATTCTTGTCATAGTGATCGTAGAAAAAATAAATTTGTATTAGATCATAGTAGGAGTTGTGAAATTTTAGTAAGAAATCTAGTATGTATGATCATAATGGGAATTGTTAGAATTAGAATAAGAAATCTAGTAGGTATAATTTGTTTGTTTGAACGTAATCAAGTTTGTTTGTTAAAAAAATGGTATAAGATTGTTGGGTTGTTAAGGAATTCAATTGTTAATTTGTTTGTTGGAGATTCGCTCTCTTTCCTTGAAGCCTTGTAATGGGACGGATGTTAATAAATGTTCTGTAGTAAAAATTGAGTTTTTTCATGATGTATTGAATAAAAAGAGATTTGGAAGAGATATTATAGTAACAGAAGTTGAGAAGAAGCAGTCCTATGTGTTTATTAGCTGAAGGAAGAATATAAAAAGCATTTTTAATAGTTTGAAAAGTTGATACGTAGAGGAATCGTTTCAAGAAGATTAAATCGCTACAGAGAAGAGAAATTAATAAGTAGAGAAGAGAAATCAATAAATTAAGAAGAAAGTATTTATTTAATTACTTACCAGTTTGTGAAATCAGCAGATTTGTCCCAAGATTCAAGAAAGATCCACATTTAAATGGTTTGTAGCAGTTTCATGGATATTAGAAGATTGGTATAAAGAGTGAGCAGCGTTAAAACGGTATTTTATCACCTTATTTAATAAACTGTGTTTTATTTCTGTTGTATAAACTAAACTCATTTTCATTTTAATTTTAAAACAATAATTTTGAAAATCACTGAACTTTCAAATATCCAGAATTTCTGATTTCCATTCAAGTATTTGATATAAAAAAACTTTAGACAATTTCACTAACACTAAATTTTAAATTAGAAATTTTAAGGTTATAGTTTCAAAGTAAAAATCAATAATCAGCACGTCAAGTGTTACCATAGGCGTTCCAAAAAAGGATTTTAAATTAAATAAGTATAAAAAATTATATTTAGAACAAAGTTAAAATTGAAATTCAATAATATTAAGTTTTTAAAGTTTTGAACTCTACCCTGAGATAGGAGTATTGCGGGCTATATTAAAATAATATTCTAAATCATATATAAATTTCATTGACCTTGATTAAAAGTTTTTTATTGAAGATTTAAATTCCGTAGTAAAATTTTAATTATAGCATATATACTTATAATTAATTATATAGCAAGTTATATATGTTTTAATATATATATATATATATATATATATATAAAAAAGATTAATTGTTAATAGCTGATCAAATAGTTATAAACAGAGGAAAATAATTGGGTATACAGCTAAATGATTAAGAGTACTCTTTATACTAAAATCCAATATATTTCTTCGATTTTCATCGATATCATCAGGGAAAAGCTACAATAGTGTGAGTTAGGTTTTTTTATATAATATACGGTGATGTGTAGTTTACTTACTATGTGAGATTGACATCATTGTTATTAGATACATTTATATATATACGATTTAGTCACTTTTACTAAGTTAATTCTACAATCTGACCTATAAAATGCCAAATCATTATATTATAATAATCTCAATGTCAAGTAAAAAATTTTAAACTTAATAATTTTTATAATTTTAATAACCAAATTAATTAAATATTTAAGATCGTTCTAATTGTAATTCCAAATTTTAAAAAAATTGTAAAATTGTTTATTATAACTCGTATATATATATAAATGTATCTAATAACAATGATGTCAATCTCACATAGTAAGTAAACTACACATCACCGTATATTATATAAAAAAACCTAACTCACACTATTGTAGCTTTTCCCTGATGATATCGATGAAAATCGAAGAAATATATTGGATTTTAGTATAAAGAGTACTCTTAATCATTTAGCTGTATACCCAATTATTTTCCTCTGTTATATATATATATATATATATATATATATATATATATATCCAAAGATGATACATAACGTATCTAGCGCCATACTGTCAAAAGTAATAATTTCAGTTTTGAACTGAAATGGTGTCGGTTAGAAATTTCTAACACTTTAAAAAATTATTACTTTTGACAGTATGGCACTAGATACGTTATGTATCATCTTTGGACATTTTTAGACTGTCACAAAACGCTCTGTTCGTTTTATATATATATATATATATATATATATATATATATATATATATATATATATATATATTGAGATGATATGAGGTAGTATGCTATAATCAATAAAAAAAAATTAAATAAAGTTATTATGAAGTAATTAAACGAGGACAATTTTGATCTCTGGGTAGAATACAAAGCCATACAGTTAGTATAAGTTTGTTCAAATTTTGTTAATATTTAAGTTTTTGGTTTTCTTTCTTCTTTCCTAAAAAAGAGAAAATAAATATAAGTAAATAGAATATCAAATATGAGTTTTAAAACATATCTATTTAAAAAAAAATAGCATATAGTTGTTTGTTATAGTTTAAATTTAAATGATTTTTTTTTTGAAACAAAATAAGAAAATTAAATATTTGAAAATAAAAAAAAAGGATTTTATATAAATTTATAATGATACATATTGTTGTTTTATAATGATTTAAATTAAGGAATCATATTTAAATAGAATAAGAAAGTTGTGTGTGAAAATATCAATGCTAAAGACATAAATTTTAAATTAAGAATAATTTAAATCATGTATTAAATTAGAACTTACTTACGTTTAGAATAATCAATATTGGAATTTTAAAGCATCATATTTATTTTTATAGAATTGATTTTGATGAAAATGCAAAATCCTAAAATAGAAAAGTATTTTAGATTATAGTTTAATCTGTATTAGAAATCGAGTATTCTGATTTGTAATTACTGTAAAAAAATTATCAAGTAGGTAAAAGACACTAGATAGATAGGTAGTCGAAGTTTGTTGAATTTTTTAGTTGTTCGGTTGTTGATTTTGGTAATCGCTCTCTTGTTTTTTGGAGATTGAAGAGAAAAGACGTATTAAATTTTGTTCTGTTTTAAAAATTGAGTTTTTATTAAAAAAGATAGAAATAATCGAGTATAATTGATATAAAAGTATAGCGAATATAAAGAAGAAGTAATTGAGCATATATGGTAAGCAGAAAATCTGATTTAGATAGAAAATAAAGTCCAGAAATATCAGAGTGAAGCTGTAGATTGTATGAGACACTTTATAAGTAAATTTAGAAGAGAATTGTAGCAGATAATACGTTAAAGTAATAGAATTCAGTTACCTTTAGAGCAGTATATAGAGTTAGCTGATTATCCAGAGATTTTTGATGAAATTTTTAATGGTTATGGAGATAATCATATTTAAATCCAGGTGTGAAGTCATCTAAATGTTTAAGAAGTTCTACGAGAAACTGGTATAAGTTCTTTCTTCATTAACAATAAAAAACTTTTGTGTTTTATTATAAATATTGTACGAACATTTTCACTATTTCACTAATCACTATTTCCTTAGTATATAAGTTTATTTCTGTTGTTTCAAATTGTAATAATTATCAGATTTTTCATTTTCATTTTGTTTAATAAGCCAAGTTTTTAAACATTCGTTTAATTTTCAATCGCTTGTTAAAAAAAAAGTTAGGTTATAAATTTTCTTCTCTTTCTAAATTCTCAACGCAATCATGTCATTTGGTATATAAGAGTAGTAAATTTTTTTATATTTATCCAACAGTATATAATTTATTTAAACTTGCATTGAATTCTGCCCAAGAGAAAAGAGTCAGTGTCGGGTAAATAAATAAATAAATAAATTAATATAATCTAAATTCATAAAATTGAAATCATAAAAACTAATTTGCCTATATAAAAATTTTAAATAAAATTCAACGTTCAAAATTTATAAACTACAAGGCAAATTTTAATTATAGCATAATAACTTATATATTATAATTCTTAGCAATATTTATTATAAGTTAATATGCCATAAATAAACTTTGCCTTTAAATTTATAATTCAAGAAAAATAAAATTTTATTAAAATTTTTATATAGGCAAATTGGTTTTTAGATTTTAAGGTATTGTAAATTTATATTATATTTCCCGACAATGACAATGTTTAAATTAGATTAATTATATACTTTTGTATGTAAAACATAAAAATTTTTTATGCTAATGAACCAAATGGTTAAATACTGTTGAGATTTGGAAAAAGAAGAGTTTTGTTAACCTAACTTTACTTTGAACCGTAGAATGATAACTGATTTCTAAACTTTACTTGTAAAATTGAATGAGAATGAAAAATTTTGTAACTATTATCACTTGAAACAATGAAAATTATCTTATAAACTAAAGACATAGTGTACAGTGAAACAGTGAAAAATGTTCATCAAATATAAAAAGTAAAACACAGAAATTTCTTTATTCGTAAACGAAAATTGAATACCGTTAATATTGAAATGCTTCTCCACTCCTAGGATTGTCTCCACTCCAGGACTAAATATGACTATCTCCAAAAACCATAAAACTCGTTCAAACCTCTAGATAATCTGCTAATTATGGGAACTGCTATACAGGTACGTAAATTCTGATACTTTCAATCTATTATCAACTATTATACGCTTCTAAATTCAATCAAAATTCATCTCGTACAATTTGCTGCTTTGCTCTTGCCTTTTCTGGACTTTATTTTTAATTATAAATCAAAATCTCTGCTTACCACATGTATTCAATAACTTCTTCTTTGTCTTAGTAATATTTTAATATTAATCAAACTCTTTCATCTCAATATTTTTCAATAAAAACGCAAATTCAAACAGGAACAAATTTTAATACATCTTACTTCTTCAACGATTAAAAAACAAGAGAACGATTACAAAATCAACAACTAGACAATTGAATAATATAACAAACTTAAACTACCTATCTATCTACCTGTAGTTTTAACCTACTTGATAATCTGTCACACAAATTACAAATTCGAATACTTGATTTTTGATTCAGATTTATACAATTATTTATATCCCAAATCCTATTACATTTAAAATGAACTTACAATTTCATATTTATATAATTTATAATCTAAAATACTTTAAAATTTCAAAATTTTTCATTTTCATCAAAATTAAATCAATACAAACAAAATCATGGCTTTGAAAGTCCAATATTGATTATTGTAAACGTAAGTAATTTTTAGTTTAGTCCATGATTTAAATTATTTTTTATTTGAAATTGTATATCTTTAGTATTGATATTTTCACAATTAACTTTCTTGTTCTATTTAAATAAAATTCTTATTTGAAATTATATATCTTTAGTATTGATATTTTCAAAATTAACTTTCTTGTTCTATTTAAATATAATTCTTATTTGAAATTATATATCTTTAGTATTGATATTTTCACAATTAACTTTCTTTTCTATTTAAATATAATTCTTTAATTTAAATTATTACAAAACAACAATACTTGTACTTTATATGAAACCTTTTTTCTAAAAATATTTAATTTTCTTATTTTAATTAAAAAAAAATTCATTTTAATTTAAAGTATAACAAACAGTTATACGCACTTTCTAAAAAAGATATGCTTTTAAAAAAAAACTAATCTAATATTCTATATTCTTACTTTGTTTTTCCTTTTTTTAGGGAATAAGAAAGAAAAACTTGATAAAAAACTTATAGTACTGAAGAAAATTGAACAAATTTATACAAGATCTATAACTTTGGATTCTGCCCTGGGATCAAGAATATCTTCGTTTTATTAATTTGATCATAACTTTATTTAATTTAATTATAGCATATTATCTTATATCATCTCAATATATATATATATATTGTTATGAATTCTTATTTTTCTTTGGCTCCGGCTACTTCTCCTGCTATTGGGTCTGGATTCAACTTAAAACTTTCTTTATATTTTTGTTCATTTACTTTAAACTTTATTTTTAACTTTAACTTCAATTACACAAATTCATAAATTATAAAATTAAACTATCTTCTCAAATTCAAATTCTATCATAATCTCTCTTTATCCCCCTTGTCCCTAGGTAACCTCTTAAAACAATCTAATCATAAACAAAATCAACAATTATCAACTCTTTCTGAAATAAAATTTTTAAACATCTATATAAAGACAGTTACCTATTATCAAATACAAAATTTTTTTTATCCAATCAAATCATAACAAAATCCCCCTAAATTTAAAATTAAAATTTTCTATTAAGACACATTTTATAATTTTAAATTTATTCCATATTTACTTTTCTATCAGATCATCCCTTACTATTCTACCTTTAAGTTACAATTACTTTCTATTTCTACCCCTTTTTAATAATTTTACTTTATTTTATTTAATCAATTTCTTCCCTATATTTATATATATTTTCTATATTAAATATTCCTCTAATTTTCTTTGTATAAGGATCTTCTAATTCATAACTATTTATAGCATTTTCAGTTTTCACAATATAAGGTCCTTCATATAACAATTGTAATTTTGCCATCTCATTTTTGTTCCTATTTCCTATTTGTAAATTTTTTATAATTACTAAATCTCCTTTATCAAATTTAACAGGTTTTTTTACTTTCTTCTTAATTTTTTTATAATATTTTTCCCATATTCGCATTAATCTTCTTTTTACATTATGTTTTATCTCTTCATAATTCTTTTGATTTTCAAACTCCCATATTCTTTCTGGATTTTCTCTTTTCATTAAATATATTGGTGTTTCTTCTGTACATAAATTTGGACTTTCATTTAAATATTTTTCTACATTCTCTATATAATCCTCCCAATCTTTATGATTTTTATCTTTCAATAATATTCTTAAAAATGTTATTATCTCTCTAATATATCTTTCTGCTGGATTTGCTGCTGGATGTCTTATACTGATTGTTTTAACAATAATATCTAAATTTTCACATTTTCTAATCCATCTTCCACTTTGAAAATAAGTAGCATTATCTACAATAATTTTCTTAGGTTTTCCTACATCTCTTATATAACATTGTAATATTCTATTTATATTCTTAAAATTCGTCCTTTTACATGGATATATTTTAACATATTTTGAAAATACATCCACAATTACTAAAATATGTTTATTTTTCTTTCCATTTATTATCAAATTACTAATGAAATCAATTGCTACCACATCTAATGGATTTTCAGATATAATACTTTTCCCTATATTTTTATTTTTTCTATTCTTACATTTAGCTAATTGACATACATTACAACTTCTAGTTATAAATTTTGAAACATTATAATCTTTTTTACAAAAATAATTTTCTCTAAATAATAACCATAATTTCCTAGATCCAATATGTCCAAATCTAAGATGTAATTCTTTTAATATTTTTTTTCCTAAATTTTCCTCAATAACATATAATTCTTGATTACCTACTCTTTTTATATATACTCCATCTTTTAATTCTAAATTATTCTTATCTCTATCTAATAGTTTTTGTTGACTACAAATTACTTCCTGTTTTGAAAATATTCCATCTATATTTTTAAACTTATTTAATCCAATTCTAATTACTCTTTCATTTTTTGAATTACAATTATTTTCTCTTGACAAAGTATCAGCCACTATATTATTTTTACCTTCCACATATTTTATTTCAAAATCATATTCCTGTAATAATAAACTCCATCTATATATTCTATTATTGGAAAATCGATTATTCATAACATTTGTTAACGCAATATGATCAGTTTCAATGGTAAATTTTCTTCCCAATAAATAAAATCTTAATTTCTGAACACAAAATACAATACTTGCAAATTCTAACTCTGAAACACTATAATTTTTTTCATAATTTTTAGTTATTCTAGAAATAAAACATATTGGAACTTCCATAGTATGTTGTATCTGAACTAATACTCCTGCTAACCTTTCTTTCGATGCATCTGTTTTTAAAATAAATGGTAAATTATAATCAGGATAATATATTTTTAATTTTCTACTAAATATTTCCTTTAATTCATTAAACACTTTTTCTTGTTTATCTGACCATTTCCATTTCACTCCTTTTCTAAGTAATTCCATTAATGGTATTTGTTTATGTGTTAAATCTGGAATTAATTTTTTATAATAATTTAACATTCCTAAAAATCCTCTAACATTTTTTAAACATTTTGGTCTTTCAAATTCCACAATTTTCTTAATTCTTCCTTCATCCATAGTTACTCCATCTTTATCTATTTTATATCCTAAATATATAATTTCCTTTTTATAAAATTCACATTTTTCTATATTTATCTTCATGCCTGCTTTGTCTAATTCTTCAATAACTAATTTTATATGTCTAAAATGTTCTTCTTCATTATTTGAAAAAATTAAAATATCATCTACATAATGAACAACAAAATTTTCATATTTATCCAAAATTTTATGTAATGCTCTTACCAAAGCTGCACATGCACTTTGTATTCCAAATGGAACAACTTTAAACTGATATATAACACCATCTACACAAAAACCTGTATATTTTCTACTTTGTTTTTCTAACGGAATTAACCAAAAACTATGCTTCAGATCAATTTTACTAAAAATTTGTGTTCCTGTAATTCTTCCAAAAATAGCATCAATATTCATTGGAGCTTCATATTGAGGTAATGAAAATTTATTTATATTTCTTGCATCTAAACATAAACGTAATTCTCCATTACTTTTCTTTACTACAACAATTGGATTTATATAAGAAGTGTTACTTTTTTCAATAATTCCATTATTCAACATTGTTTCTATTTCTATTCTTACTTGTTTCCTATATTGGTATGGAATTGGATATGTTTTAATTTTAAAATTTTCTATTCCTTTTACTTCAAATTTATGTACATATTCTCTTACTGTTCTATTCTCTGCTTCCATTAGACCTTTATGATTTTTAATCAATTCTTCTATTTTTCTTTCATATTTTTCATCACAATTAATTGTATTTTCAACCATAGTTCGCATTATTATATAATCTTCATTATTTTGGTTTTTATTTTCTTTTATTAAATTGATAATATTATTTCCTATTTCAATATTTTTTTCTTCATAATTAATAATAACTTTATGTTTTTCCATTTCATCTGTTCCCAAAACAATATCGCACTCCATATTCCCAATAATTAAAAATTGCATTCTATATCCATCATTTCCAATTTTCACTTCTTTAAATATAGATTTATTAACTTCACCTAATTTTTTTCCATTTGCACCTATTAATTTTATTTTTGGAATTTTAATAATTTCTTCTTGTGTACAATTTTTTACTATTTCTTCCTTTATTAATGATGCTTCTGATCCTGTATCAATTAAAATTTTATAATTTTTATTTTCTATAATCCCATCTATAAATATTAATCCAATTTTATTATCCTTTATATTTTCGTAATTATTTTCTAATTTTATAAATTCTATCGGATGTTGATATACCGATCTTTTATACTTTAAATTTTGAGAGTGCATATTTAAAAATTTTCATTCATATCCCCATTATTTTCTTCATCAGGTTGTCTTTCTATTCTGTCTTCTATTCCACTTATTTGGTTTATTCTTCTTTCTTCATTTCTGTTATCTCTATTTCCATTATTATTTTCTGAGACTGTATTTTCATATCTATTTTCTCTTATTTCTCTATTATTCCTTGATTGGTATCTTCCATTATAAACATTTTGAAATCGTCCATTCCCATTACCATTATTCTCATATCTTCTATTTCCATTTCTGTTTCCTTGTTGATATTCATTTCTTTGATTATTACCATAATTTCGATTCTGATTATTTTGACCTTGTACTTCCCTTCTATTCCATTCTCTCCATTCTGTATTTCTTCTATTCATTTGTCTATTTTCTCTTTCATAATTCATATTCTCATTTCTATTTCTATTCTGATTATAATTACTTCCTCTTCCTATATTTTCTGAATTTGATCTTTGATCCAATATTTTTAAATTTCTTTCAACTCGTCCTAAATAATGTATAAAACTATCCATTTGATTAATATTCTGTAACGCAATAGTTTCTGCTATTTGTGCATCATAATGTCTTGAAATATAAATAACTATTTCTTCTTCTCTCATACCTGGTTCCAAATATTGAGCCATGTTATATAATTTTAATGCATAATTTATTAAATTATTACTTATTCGATAGTTAAATTTTCCAAAATATAAATTTTCTCTACATATAGCTTGTTGTGATTCTCCCCAATAATGTTTTATAAATTCTCTTTCAAATTCTTCATAAGTATTGATACTTACTTCTTTAGTTGCAAACCATAAAGCAGCATTCTCCTTTAACATTCCTTTAATTATTTCTTTCCAATTTTGTTTATTCTTGATTTTATACATAATTGTATTAACAAATGATTTTGGATGAATAGTCTGAATATTCCCATTAAATTTAATACTTTCATCATGACTTATATTCATACATGATCCTATACTCATTTTATCATTATATTGACTTTGTAATTTTTCTATTCCTTCTAATAAAACTTCACGGTCTTTTTCTTGTACTTCTTTTATTTCTTCTACTTTTTGTTCCATCTCACTTATTTTCTTTATTGTATCCTGTTTTATAATTTTTTCTAATTCACTCAATTTTTTATTTGTATTAATATTGATTTCTTTTATTTCATCTTTATACTCCTTATTAATAATTGTTTTAATCTTAACTTCTTGTAATTCCTCTACTTCTGTTATTCTTGCTATTATTTCAGTTCTCATTTCTTTCTTTGTTTCTTCCAATTTTTCTTTGTTTATTTCCATTTGCTTCTTCATTTCATCTTTAAATGCTTCCATATTCTTGTTCATGTCTTTTATTTCTTTTTTCATATCTTCTTTTATTTCTTTTTTCATAGAATCCATTTTTACATTTATTGCTTCAATATTTTTATTCATTTCTTCTGTCTTTTTGTCTTGTTTTTCTTGATTTTCTTGATCTTCCTTTCTATTTTTTTCTTGTTTTTCATTCATTTTTTCTAAAAATTTAAACATCCTATCCATATCGCTTTCTTCATGTTTGTTGCCATTACTTTCAATAATTGCTTCTATTATCGTGGTATTCTCTTTTTCATCTCCCGATTCATTTGTTCCCATAATCTGTATGTCCTCATCTTTTTGGTGATCTCCTTGTTGCATCTGTAAATCCTGTTTCTTGTTTTGCCTTCTTCTTGTTTCCATTTTATTATTTAAAATTATTTAATTTGTTTTTATTTGATTTAAATTTTAATATGTATATTAAATTTATAATTTTAATTCACCCCCCGTATATCAAAGTTTCTTATGTCTTATTGACACTGTCAAAATAAAAATTTTTATAAAAATGATTTGTATCAACCTAAATATTTATAAATTATGTCTTAACAGAATTTATGTATCCCCCCTATTTCAATTATAAACAACAAAATAAAAAACTGTCTCTATATAGAAATTTAAAAATCTTACCCCAGATTACAATTTTTCTAATATGAAATTTCAAAATTTCTATTTCGGTTTCTTGCGATCGGGTTGGTGTCCTGTTTCTTTTTATTCTTTTCTGGGTGTCTGGGTGTTCTTTTTGACAAATTTATTCTGGATTTAGATTTTTCTTTTCCTGCCCCACGTTGGATCGACAATTTGTTATGAATTCTTATTTTTCTTTGGCTCCGGCTACTTCTCCTGCTATTGGGTCTGGATTCAACTTAAAACTTTCTTTATATTTTTGTTCATTTACTTTAAACTTTATTTTTAACTTTAACTTCAATTACACAAATTCATAAATTATAAAATTAAACTATCTTCTCAAATTCAAATTCTATCATAATCTCTCTTTATCCCCCTTGTCCCTAGGTAACCTCTTAAAACAATCTAATCATAAACAAAATCAACAATTATCAACTCTTTCTGAAATAAAATTTTTAAACATCTATATAAAGACAGTTACCTATTATCAAATACAAAAATTTTTTTATCCAATCAAATCATAACAATATATATATATATATATATATATATATATATATATATATATATAAATATATATATATATATAAATATATAATGTGAAGTCAATAGTGGAGTTGCAGTCAATGTTATGGCCAATGTAAATAAAGAAAACTCTTTTATTTTTGTCAAGCTTTCGAATTTATTCAATTCTTTTTCAGGACATCTGTGGTGAAGAAAAATTTTTTATATAATAAAAAATTTTTTTTATAATGTTTTATATGTGATAACTTACTAATAAGTGAAGTTATGAAAGAAGCTGCGAATTCTGTTTGATAAAATTAAAGTAAATCATGCTATTAAAATACATAAAAACATATACATTTAAAACTTATTATTTTGTTATTTTTAGTATGAAGGTTTGTCTGTAAATGATTGACTTTTAATATGGCTTCAATTTCTTTTTTATATATTGATGTTTTTTTTTTAAGTATCTATGGTTCTTATTTTAACACAGTAGGAGAGCAAAAAACCATAGATACTTAAAAAAAAAACATACATATATAAAAAAGAAATTGAAGACATATTAAAAGTATCGGGAAATTAAACACTGTTATATCCGAAAATTTTTATTGTATTACTGTTTTTGCATAGTACAAATTATGTTGTATTTGAACACCTAAAAAATAGGAAAATTAGAACACTTTCCTCTGTAAGTTTTTAACATCACACTATATTTTATATACTTACAAATCTTGTAACTCCCATTTTAGGCGCTGATGAAGGCGACAAAAGTCGCCGAAAATTTCCCATATTTGGAATAAAGTTTCTCTCACATCTGGCTCTTTTCATCCATTGCCTAACCTATTCCTGTGGCGCTTCCCGAAAGTTAACTAAAAAGAACTATATATATATATATATATATATATATATATATATATATGACGGCTAACGAGCCAGAAACATGCATGTCTGCGGTTACCATTCCCTATTCGTGACCCTATGGTCCTTTTTGCGTACATGCCCATTAATTTTCCCCCTTTCGTTTGTTATAGGTACGCATACTTGGCACCCTTTTTTGTTTATATATATATATATATATATATATATATATATATATATATAGATTTATAATTATTTTTGACCGGATAGTATAAAAGAAAAAATGATTTTTCTTGGGGTTGCGGTCCAAAGGCCTCTAGTGATTAAAACACTATTAAAGGTGTACTCTTTTATTAAAAGTCAAGCTTTCGAAACCGTTTGGTTTCTTTCTCAAGACAACTAAAATGTGAACAAAATATTACACAACATTGAACAAAATATAAAATTTTAACTTACTAATAGTTGAGAATTGTAAGAATAAAACCTTAAAACACGAAGAATAATGAAAAATTTTTTAAAAGATTTTTTTTGTATAATTATAGTCAAAATTTTTTTGATTGATGTAAATAAGATATCGATTGTCACATTCAATTGTAAAATTTTTTGATTGAAAAATAAAAAATAAAAAGGGGGATAAAATAATTTTGAAAAAAAAAAAAAAAAAAAAAAATAATAATATTAAAGATTTACTGGTTAAATAATTGTATCAAATAACTATATATATTACTAAGATCTTTAATATCACTTTTTTTATTTATTGTATTAGAAGTATTTCTAATGTGTAACATTTCCAGGAAAACTCTTTTGTGATAGTTCCTTTCCCCATCAAGTATTTTTGCATTATTAAAATCAAAAATATGAGAAGTATTCATAGAGTGTTCAGCTAGGGCACAGGAATTTTTTTGTAATCTACAATCGCTTTTATGGGATGTTATTCTACCCTTAAGGTTCCTAGAAGTTTGTCCTATATAGACATTATTACATTCACCACATGGAATAGAATAAATTAAATTGGATTTATCTAAAAGCTTAACAGGAGTTTTAATTTTGCTAAAAATTTGATCTAATGTAATTAGGTTTTTTTGAGCTATTTTTATATTTTCATTTTTGAAAATGTTTAATAATTTTGGAGTGAGTTCTTCTATATAATATAAAGAGGCAAAAATAATATCTGGTTCTGAAATATTACTAACAATTTCTCCATTATTAGTTAAATTTTGGTTTTCTGTCTGGGAGTGTTGTGTATTTTGATTAGTAGATAATCTTTGTAAAGATATATTAGTAATTTACAGTAGAACTATAACTAAACCAGTATACCTATTGGGGACAGCAGCAAAAGGTGTAAAGAAAACTCTGTAAAGATGTTTTCTAACCTGTTGTTGAAGTGTGTGAATTTATTGTTGCTGATCTGTTGCCTGTGTAGTATATTTTCTAGCGGTCTTGCGCAGGCCTTGATGTGTTGAGGTTGTAACCTAGCGTGTTTACATCTTAAGAGGAAGCTTTTTCTATTGTACTCTTTGGCCAATTTCAGTTTGGATTTGGACCACAGTTGCAGTTTCTCAACAGCTAACTCACCGAATCTTGTCTTGATGTTATCGTAAAACCTGTCCTTTTTTTTCCAATTATCCATGACCTTTAATGATTGTCTGCTGTGACATTTTGGCTTTAATTAGCAATTGGACAAAACGGTCGCAACTGTGTTTCATGAAATGTCTCTCCTTATTTGTTAGAGAAATGCCATCACTATCGTTACCACTGTTAAAAGCATAACTTTTAGTTCATATCTCCGAAATTTGTTAGGGATGCGGAACCTAAATCTGCCGCGAAATTCTATCAGCATTTTTTCAATACAACACAATTCTCCCACCGAATAACAGTTTTGGCAATTTTTTACAAAACCCTTAAATAAATATCCAAGATACTGCTGCAGTGGGAAAAAATCTTTGTCCTTATTGTAGTCCTAATAATCACTACACTCACTTTGTAATTAATTATACCACTGGCTTTATGTTTGTTAATAATTAGAGTCTCTTTAATGCACACTTTTGGAAGAACCCGCCATTTTAAAAATACAACACTCTTAGCGTCGTGGTGCTCAAATAGACCCCAAATGAACTTCATCACTTGCTTTCCAGAGCAAAACTAGATCAAATTTGCCACGTACGTCGCAGTTACTTTTGGTGCGACCAGACTTAAATAATAAATAAACCAAAGAAAACACGAAGTCTAGTACCACACAAACTAGTGTGGTACTAGACTTCGTGTTTTCTTTGGTTTATTACCAATTTGACCACATTTGAGATATGGATGATATTCTCTGTTTAAATAATAAATTTAAAAGTTTTACATAGATTTAAAATGTCAGTTGAGGAAAGAGCTATGACGCCAGCATAAGGTGGTGCAATTGATATCTATAATATTTAAACGAGCAATTCTTACTTAATTAAGTACCATGACGCCACCCTAAGGTGGCGCAGTTAATGTTTCATATTTTAAAACAAACTAATTCTTACCAATTTAAGTACTATGACGCCACCGTAAGGTAGCGTAGCTGTTATCTAATATATTTAATCAAAAAATTACAAAACTTAACAAAATACTTAGTAAAACCTGAAAACTAACGAGAAATTAGTCCTAGGCGGTACGAAGTTCACCGGGTTAGCTAGTTAGATAAAAATAACATTTTTTTGTTGTCAACAATTAACCTTAATGTAACAAAAAACAAATTCCTATGTTTATTTTTCTTTTAAAAGACAATTTTCTGTTGACTTCTATATTTGAATAATATTCCAATCTTTCACTAAACCGGTGACATTTTTTTACATTAGCTACTATTCTTGTGAAAACACGGTTTCAGTCACTGACAGTAAAATTCGTTTAGTTTTCCTTATTTGAGAAAAAGACTAAAACAACAATAGACGTAGGTAGGTAGAACATAAAAGATAATGTTCTTTCGGAATTCAATATCACTTCCTTGAAAACCTCACGAATCCCAGCAGGGTTGTTTTTATATTGGGCCTTTTATTAGATTTCGACCGGTCAGCAACTACATAAAAATTCATTATAGTTACTGAACTCGAAAAAAACTGATTTAAAATAACAGTTTGTATATATATACATATAAACAAAAGGGGAAAATTATTGGGCATGTACGCAAAAAGGATCAATAAGGCCACGAGTAGGAATGGTAACCGCAGACATGCATGTTTCTGGCTCATTAGCCGTCATCAGTGCAATACCCTACTTGGTTATGCCGCACTGATGACGGCTAATGAGCCAGAAACATGCATGTCTGCGGTTACCATTCCTACTCGTGGCCTTATTGATCCTTTTTGCGTACATGCCCAATAATTTTCCCCTTTTGTTTATATTAATACGCGTTTTCTTGGCACTTTGTTTATATACATATATATATATATATATATATATATATATATATATATATATATATATATATATATATATATTATAACATATATGAAAATGTAAATGTATATTATTAATTGTTTATAATTTTGTGTTGTTTATCTGATTATATGTTATATTTAAAATGATGTAAATTTAAAATAATTATATTTAACTTTAAAATTTGATGTGAATTGAATTATTGTTTATAAATTTTTTTATCAACGACTCTATCTCAGGGCAGAATTCAATGTTTTATTTTATTAATTTGATATTGTCTTGAAATTATATGCATAATAACTATTATGTACCAAATGATACCTATGGATGTTTAAATTAAAAAGAAGAAGATCTGTAACCTATCTTCTCGTCAATGTGAGATTCTATGATTACTAATTATGTGAGTAAAATGATATGAAAAGATTAATAAATGGTGGTATTATACATATCAAAAAATTCTTAAAACTAATAAAATATGTGAATAGAGTAAAAGTGAAAATGAGGAAATTAATTGTTCATCCAATTATATATATAAAACACAAGAAAGTTCTTTATTAAGGTGAATAGTGCAATATTAATACCGTGACTCCAGGATCTATGAATTCTCTCAGCTAGTCTGCTACAGGATTATCAAAAGAAACCATAAACTCGTTCAAGAAAAAGGTCTTCTAACTGCTTAATGAACTCTGCAACGCTGGTATGTACTTATTCCTTCTTTCTATTTAACACGTACTTGGAAATTCAAGATTACATTCATAGCACCATTTGCTATCACGTTCTCATCTTCTGATTTCTTTTATTTATATAAAAATTAACTTTCTGCTTACCAATATACTTTAGTTTTCTTCTTACAGACGTTTATAATAATATTCAATTACTCAAGACTGATTTATATTAAAATTTTTTAATAAAAATCGTAAAAAATTACAAGAGCAAATTTAACACGTCTTTTCTCTTTCTGAACAAAAAACACGAGAGAGTCGTTTAAAATCAACAACTTCCAAAACAAAAATAACAAAAAACAACTATCCTAACAATTCTTATTAGTATCTATCTGATGCCTACTTGATAATAACTTAATTTATGACATCCGTGCACTTGATTAATTTCTATTTACAATTTATCTTATACCTAGGATTCTTATACAAATTTATGTTTTTTATTTATTACTATTAATATTAAAACTTTTCATTTCATTCTTTTAATAAATTTTTTCATTTAAAATTTAAACCATAATAATAACTTTTAAATACTCATATGCATTAGTTAATACAGCATATAATTCTACATTTAATTTATATTTGAACTTATTCTTTGCATAAAAAAAAAATATTATTTCTAGCATACTTTCTCAGACAAATTTCTTGTTTTATAGAAAGAAAATTACATGATTCCTTTTATTTATAATTATGAATATATCATGGTACTCCTTATATTTTATTTTTAAATTTATGTTTCCTTTTTTAGGAACGAAGAAAAAATTAAAACAACACTAAAACTAAGGAGCTTGAAGAAAATTAATACTATTTATATACAACCTAAACTTTGTATTCTGCCCAGGATCAAGAATATTCCTTTTTTTTTAATGAATTTATTAATAACTTAATTTGATCTGTTCTTTAATTTATAACATATAATAGGATAATATCACAAATCCCCCAATTAAAATTTTTACATCAAACATTTCATTGATGTTGGATTAAAAATTATAATTTTAATCTATTTTTTTTTTTTATAAATAAACACTCATTTAACAAAAACTTTAGCCTCAATTCAAATTATTTGCACAGATTGTATAAACCTTTTTTCAATAAAACCATTCAATCTTAATTTAATATTTACATCTTAATACTATTATTTACAAAACTTTGCTATTAATATCATCTACCCCTCTTCTGGTGTAAACTTGTACACATCCTTAATACTAAAAACTCCCCTTAATCTCCCTGTATCCGGATATACTAACCGATAGCTGTTTTCAGCATTATGATTATCTACCACATATGGTCCCTCAAAAGGCATCAATAATTTTGCACATAAATTTTCCCTTTTATCCGCTACTTGTAAAGCTCTTATTATGACCAGTTCTCCCTTTTCAAATTTAGTTTTCTTTTTCAATTTCTTTTCTTGTCTCTTGACATATCGTTCTGCGTTTCTTTTTAAATTTTTATTAACTTTATCTAATATTTCTTGGATTTCTTGTCTTCTATTCCATTCCCACTTTCTTTCTGGTACTCTACCTTTAAATAAAAACTCTGGACATTCTTTCGTCACTCCATGAGGTGTTTCATTCACATATCTTTGTACTTTATCCAAGTTATTTTCCCACTGATCGTGTTCTTGTATACATAAAATTCTCAAATATTTAATTACTTCTTTGATATATCTTTCAGCTGGATTTGACGATGGATTTCTAATGCTAATAAAATTTACTTGTATATTATAATGTTGACATGCAGATAAAAATTTATAATTCTCAAAATATGTGGCATGATCTAAAATTAATTTCTCTGGTTTTCCATGAATTTGTATATAATTTTTAATGCATTTTAATATTGTATTGGTATTTGTTCTTTTACAAGAATACATCTGTACAGATTTTGTAAATATGTCTACCATGACCAATATGTGTTTACATCCCTGAATACTCTCCACTAAATTACTTATAAAATCTATTGCTAAAATTTGTAATGGTTTTTGTGTCACTATTGATTTATTTATATTGCTATTATGATAATTTTTTTCTTTGGCTAATTGACATATTGTACAAGCTTTGCATATTTCTTTGGCTCTAGTTAAATCCTTTTTCGCAAAATAATTTTCCCTAAATAGCATCCATACTTTTCTTACTCCGATATGACCATATTCGTGATGAAGATTATATAGAATTTCCTTTGCATAATTAGTTGTAATAACATACGTATCCCAATTTTCTAGTTTTTTATAAATAATATTGTCTTCTGTAACAGTTCTTCTCTTTTCCACCTCTGTCAAATAATTCTGATCTTGTATAACCCTTTCCAAAGTAAATAATCCCTCTTTATCCAATAATTTATTTATACCTATTTTGAATTTTTTATAGTCCCCTTGTTCTTCACTTTCCCTACTGAATGCATCTGCTATGATGTTACTCTTTCCTGGAATATATTTAATCTCAAAGTCGTATTCTTGCAACAATAATAACCATCTGTGTACCCTATTATTTGCATACCTATTTTTCATCATCGCCGTTAAAGCATTATGATCACTCTCCACTATAAACTTTGCTCCTAATAAATAAAACCTTAATTTGGTTATACAAAATACCACACTGGCCATCTCCAATTCCGTAACCGTGTACTTCTTCTCACAATTCTTTGTTACTCTTGATACAAAACTAATAGGTACTTCTCCTCCTTCCTGAACTTGTATTAACACTCCTGCTAATCTTTCTATCGATGCATCTGTCCTAAGTATAAATACTTTATCGTATTGTGGGTGATACACTTTTAAATTATTGGTAAAGACAAATTTTAATTCTTGAAAAGCTTTTTCTCTCTCGGGTGTCCATTTCCATTTAACATCTTTTTTCAGTAGCTCTAGTAAAGGAACTTCTTTATTTGACAAATCTGGTATTAATCTTTTATAATAATTTATAATTCCAAGGAATCCTCTTAACGTCTTCAAATTTTTAGGTGTTTGATAATTCATAATAGCTTGTACTCTTTCAGGATCCATACTTACCCCTGTCGTATTCAAAACATATCCTAAATATTTAACTTCTTTTTGATAAAATTTACACTTTTCCACATTTAATTTGAGTCCAGCTCTTTCCAATTCTTTTAATGTAATTTCTAAATGTTTTTTATGTACAATTTCATTTTCCGAATAAATTAAAATATCATCAATGTAGTGTAAAATGAATGATTCATATTTATTTAAAATTGTATGTAAAGTTCTAACTAAAGCTGCACATGAACTTTGCAATCCATATGGCACCACACAAAATTGATATACAATACCATCTACCATGAAAGCTGTATATGGTCTACTATTTTCTTCTAAAGGAATTAACCAGAAACTGTGTTTAAGATCTAATTTAGAATAAATTTTTGCATTTGTAATTCTTCCAAAAATTCCTTCCACATTCATAGGACTTTCATATTGTTTGACTGTATAGGCATTTATGTTTCTTGCATCAAGACATATTCTAATCTCTCCTGACTTCTTTCTTACACAAGTAATTGCATTTATGTATGGAGGATCCGATCTTTCTATTATTCCATCCTTCAACATTTTATTTAATTCTTCATATACTTCATCTTTTATTTTATACGGTATCGGATAAGTTTTTATTTTAAAATTCTTAATATCTTTATTCATCTCTAACTTGTGCGTGTAATTTGTAGCTATACATATATCTTCATTAAACAATTTATAATATTTCTTACATAATATTTCTACTTCCGTCCTATACAATCCACAATTTTCTTCTAATTTGTCAAACTCCATATTTTCTATGTTGTTGTACATAACATTCTTATTAATTTCCGAACTTTCATTTTTTTTACTATAAATGGTATTATTTGTTGTTCCCATCTTAAACATTCATCCTCATAATCGATGATAACCTTATGATTATTTAATTCATCTGAACCCAATATAATGTCATAGTTCAAATTTTGTATTAATAACATTTGAAATTTATACATTTTAAACCCTATTAAAATTTCACCCATAATCATATTACTTGTTTCATATAATTTCTTATTATTCGCTCCCACTAATGATAATTTATTTGTTTTTATCACCATAATATCATCTTGTTTGATTTGTGAAACCACCCTTTGACTAATTAAAGTAACCTCTGAACCAGTATCTATCATAATTTTACATTTAATATTTTGGAAAACCCCCTCTATAAAAATTAACCTTTTTAGTTCATTAATTTTAACCTCGTCATCATTCACAATAAATTCCCTAGGATGTTCATACTTAGAAGAGTAGATGATATTATGCACATGAGAGCGATTTATGCAAAATCCACGCTCTGTTCCTGGCCTTGACCAGTCACATCACTCTGATTAGCACTTACAACATTCACCTGTCTACTGTTTTCACCTCTATCTCTCCTTTCATTATCCCGATTTACTACATTTCTATTATCATAATTTCTATTACTATAATTATTATCTCTGTTCCACCTATCACCTGATCCTACATTCCTATCATAATTATTATTATTTGGAAATTCCCTATTTCTTCTATCAGAATTTCTATTCTCCCCATTTCTATTATATCTATAATCATTCCTATTTACATTTCCCCTAGTATCATTCCTATTAAAATTACTATATCCCCTATTAAAATCTCTGTTCCTATTATTGAATCGGTCATTGTCATTATTTCTATTTTCATCCCTATTTCTATCATTAAATCTATTACCCCCATTACTTCTATTTTCATATCGATTCCTTTCATTACCTCTTTCATTCCTATTATCCCTATTCTCACTCATCATACTTCTTTCCAGTCGCATCAAATAGTTGGATAAATTTTCCATAGTTTTGATATTGTGTAGAGCTATTGTTTCAGTCACATCATGATTGTACTGTCTTGCCACGTACAAAACTATTTCTTCTTCCCTCATTTTCGGTTCCAAATATTGAGCATTGTTGTATAGTTGCATGGCATAATTATTATAATTTCTTCCCCTACTATAATCGTATTTTCCAAAATATAGTTTTTCCCTGAATATCGCTTGTTGAATCTCCCCCCAAAAATATTTACAAAATTGTTCCTCAAAATCAAGGATTGACAGTATTTGATTTTCTTTATTACAGAACCATAATAAAGGATGTCCCGTTAGCATATTACGTATTAATAATTTTTGTTCAATAAAATCTGTTGTATATTTTATTTTGCTTTTTATTATGTTGATAAACACCTTAGGATGAATATTGTTAATGTTTCCGTCAAATTTGATTCCATTATTGTTGTAATTTGATATAATATTAGGCATAACTCCCCATGCATTTCCTCTAACATCCTTCTCCATAACTTCTTGTAACTTCTTATGTATATCCTCCATTTCTTTATTCAAATTTAACCCTGTTAATTCTAAATTTTTACTACAAGTTTCTTTTTGATTCTGTATTTCTCCTTCTATCCTTTCAAATTCCTTACCTAAGTTAATTTTTAAATTGTCTACAACTTCTTAATTAATTTGCTCTTGCAACTTTATCTGTCCTATTTCTTTTTTTATTTCTTCTGTTTGTTTACTCACTTCTACTATTTTCTCTTCTACAATTTTAATTTCCCCCTTAATTTTAATCCCTGTCTCCTGGATTTCATTCCTTAATTTAATATTTTGCTGTTCCATATTCTTGTCACAGTCTATCTTCATAATTTTCATTTCTTCCTTGATCTTCAAATTATCTTCTTTAATACTACTAATTTCTCTTTTAAAAATCTTATTATCTTCTTTTATTTCATCTAATTTTTTATTAATATCTTCTTTTTGCTGATCCAATTTCTTGTCCATGTTTTCTTTTTGCTGATCTAATTTATAATTCATATCTTCTCTCATTTTTACATTATCTTCTTTTTGTTGATCAAACCTCTTGTCCATAGTCATCATGATCCTTTGTAACATGCTGAGCATGTCTAATTGACTTTCTTCCTTTGATTGTGTTTGTACCTCCTGTTCTTCTTTTTCATCTCCACCACCAGTTACATCTGTCTCCATTTCAACCATAGTTTGATCATTCTCTCCCCCTATCTCCATTAAATTATCACCTTCTTCTGATTCTGCTCCTTCCTGTTGTCCAGTTTGGATCAATTCCTCCACTCGATAATCTCCTGGTCCCAATACTCTCTCTTCATGTACTTGTACCGCAACACTATCTACCTCAATCTCTCCTCCATCACTACTCTCGCTATCCTCTCCTACTACTTTACCATCTCTCAATCTCATTTTTCTATCGATTCTTACAATTTAAAATACCCAGATAAATACAAGTAATGTGCAAATTTCTAAAGAAATACCTTTATACCAATAAATATTTTATAAGCTATTACCTTTGTATTTAGCTTATACCTAATACGGAATCACAAAAAAAAATTTTCAAATGAAGTTTTCAAAAAAAAAATATTTTAAATATTAATTATTTAAATAGGCTCTAGTTTGTATTATTTAGAGCCCCACGTTGGGCGCCAATTTTATAACATATATGAAAATGTAAATGTATATTATTAATTGTTTATAATTTTGTGTTGTTTATCTGATTATATGTTATATTTAAAATGATGTAAATTTAAAATAATTATATTTAACTTTAAAATTTGATGTGAATTGAATTATTGTTTATAAATTTTTTTATCAACGACTCTATCTCAGGGCAGAATTCAATGTTTTATTTTATTAATTTGATATTGTCTTGAAATTATATGCATAATAACTATTATGTACCAAATGATACCTATGGATGTTTAAATTAAAAAGAAGAAGATCTGTAACCTATCTTCTCGTCAATGTGAGATTCTATGATTACTAATTATGTGAGTAAAATGATATGAAAAGATTAATAAATGGTGGTATTATACATATCAAAAAATTCTTAAAACTAATAAAATATGTGAATAGAGTAAAAGTGAAAATGAGGAAATTAATTGTTCATCCAATTATATATATAAAACACAAGAAAGTTCTTTATTAAGGTGAATAGTGCAATATTAATACCGTCACTCCAGGATCTATGAATTCTCTCAGCTAGTCTGCTACAGGATTATCAAAAGAAACCATAAACTCGTTCAAGAAAAAGGTCTTCTAACTGCTTAATGAACTCTGCAACGCTGGTATGTACTTATTCCTTCTTTCTATTTAACACGTACTTGGAAATTCAAGATTACATTCATAGCACCATTTGGTATCACGTTCTCATCTTCTGATTTCTTTTATTTATATAAAAATTAACTTTCTGCTTACCAATATACTTTAGTTTTCTTCTTACAGACGTTTATAATAATATTCAATTACTCAAGACTGATTTATATTGAAATTTTTTAATAAAAATCGTAAAAAACTACAAGAGCAAATTTAACACGTCTTTTCTCTTTCTGAACAAAAAACAAGAGAGAGTCGTTTAAAATCAACAACTTCCAAAACAAAAATAACAAAAAACAACTATCCTAACAATTCTTATTAGTATCTATCTGATGCCTACTTGATAATAACTTAATTTATGACATCCGTGCACTTGATTAATTTCTATTTACAATTTATCTTATACCTAGGATTCTTATACAAATTTATGTTTTTTATTTATTACTATTAATATTAAAACTTTTCATTTCATTCTTTTAATAAATTTTTTCATTTAAAATTTAAACCATAATAATAACTTTTAAATACTCATATGCATTAGTTAATACAGCATATAATTCTACATTTAATTTATATTTGAACTTATTCTTTGCATAAAAAAAAAATATTATTTCTAGCATACTTTCTCAGACAAATTTCTTGTTTTATAGAAAGAAAATTACATGATTCCTTTTATTTATAATTATGAATATATCATGGTACTCCTTATATTTTATTTTTAAATTTTTTAGGAACGAAGAAAAAATTAAAACAACACTAAAACTAAGGAACTTGAAGAAAATTAATACTATTTATATACAACCTAAACTTTGTATTCTGCCCAGGATCAAGAATATTCCTTTTTTTTTAATGAATTTATTAATAACTTAATTTGATCTGTTCTTTAATTTATAACATATAATAGGATAATATCACAAAATATATATATATATATATATATATATATATATATATATATATATATATATATATATATATATATACACACACACACACACACACACACACACAAAGTTATTAAATTTAAAAAGGGAGTGGCTTCAAAAGTTAAAACTTGCACTGACGTATTTTTTGTATTTAAAAATAGTTATTTGTGACATAAGGACGGAAAATGACATTTTGCAAGAGCGAGTAAAGTTGTGTAGCCAAGGTGCGTAGCACCGAGGCGAAACAATACGAGCACTTGCAAAACATTTCCCGGACGTGTAACACACACTATTTTTTGGTCCGACTAATTTTTAATATTTTTAAAAGTTCAAAAACTTTTTACTTTATGACATACAAGATTAGATGTTTATTGACATCTATTGCACGATTAAAAGAACTAGTAATAAGGAATGATTTTCTGATAATCGATTTCAAGATCCTTAATTTTTATACATACGAATACTTTGCTAATAAGCAACACAGTAAAAATTGTTATATTAAAAATATTAACATTAATATCTAATAATTTTATAGAAAAATAGCAGAGACAATGAACTATTTTAGTTCAATATGCAAAAATAAAATCGAGATATGTATTTTCATAATCGAATGATAAGTAGTTGTAAATTGACATAAACGTCAAATTGAAAATAAAAGTTGTGAGAGAAATTAAATGTAAGTTTGAATCCTGCTTACATTTAGAAAAAGTTATTAGTTTAGTATATTATACGCTGTTTTTAAATAAATTTAATTAAAATTTGTATTATTTATTATGTATTTTTGATGACTTATAGCGCCATCTCTTTAGATAATCCAAAAGCTAATTTCCGGCCTAGGCCGGAAAATGTCATTTTCCGGACGATTTTGAAGTAATTAATAGTATTGTTTCTGGACGGAGGATCAAAAAAGTTATGAATTTAAAAATTTTCTGGTTAATATTTTTTTACTCAATAAAAATATGTAAAAATGAATCGTTAAATAGGTATCTAGATTTGTTTAAAAACTTACTCATAGAACTTTTTTTCAGATACATCTATGAGCATATGGCCTCGTACTATGTAGCATATAAGATAGAATTCTTATTTGTTATCGTATCAATTAACTATTTGCATAGTAAAACAGTTACGCTTTATTAAAAAAATATAAAAAAAATTTCATGTAAATTTGTAAATCGGATTTTGTCATTAATTTGTTGGTCATTTTGTAGTTTTTTTTCTATTCTTCTTTTTATGTAATCTATATGATTTCTTGTATTTTATTTTTTTTTATTTTTCTTTTCTTTGATTTTTTATGTTTACATTTTTTTTCGATTTATTTTGATTTATTCTTTTATTTCAGTTTTTGCAGTTTTAAAGTTTTTGAAATTTATTAGTAATTTTAAGATTTTTTATTTGTTTTTTTTTAAATTTATTTCCTGTTTTTTTCTATTTATTTTTTATTTTTGCTATTGTTTGGATTTTTTGCCGTGTTTTACGTTTTTTTTTTCATTTTCTTTATTTTTTATATTTTATCGTTTTTTGTTCTTTTTATTATTTAGTTATTTTTTCATTCCCATTTTTTAAATTGATTATCTTTATTTTTGAAGTTATGCTTCTATTCATGCACTCGATTTGTGTGAGGTTAAATGTGAAAAATCATTACATATGTAATGGTGTGAGTAAGAGAGAGACAGAAACACATATAAGGTATATTGGTCGGTAAAAACAAAGATGAAATATTTACCACATGTTTAGTCATAACTACTATAAGTCTTTTAAATACCGTTTAAATATTCGGTATATTGAAAAGAGATAGATATACAAAAAACAGTCTAAGCTAATGTTTTGGAATATCATAGTGACGTATTACATTGTGTTTGACAGATTATTTTATAATTTTGTCACATAAGTAAACATATAAAGTTTAGTATTTTATATTAATAATATTAATAATAATATTTAGTATTTTATTGTAGTCTATACACTCTATACTACCGTCACATGGTTGCATTATATCCTGTACTATGCTTTTGAGGTTGTTGGCTACATAAACAGAGTTTTTAAGAATAGTCGAAAAGTGCATTCCGAACAGACAATAGATAGAAAAATTACAACTCGGTAAGTATTCCAAATGGGTTCAATTTATGTACTCGGGGTTTTTGGGGTCGCTGAACACGAATATCATAATGTCGAAAGTCTCCGCGGCACTTGGTGCCTAGAGTATTTACCTCTTCTCCTGGTGTTTTATGTAAATTCTGTACAAAATTACACTTGAAACTGAACACGAATATGATAATGGCGATGGTCTCCGAAACACCTGGTACTTAAGACGAACCTAGCTCCTCTCCAGAAAATGTTATGCAAATTTGATACAAAATGAGTGTGTACTCGGTACTAGGAGGTTTTTGAGGTCGCTGAACACGAATATCTTATAATGATTTTGCTAAATCATTCGCATAAAAATTTATGAATCCCGGCGCGTGCATAAAAGTATAACTTCTGCCGGCAGTCCCACTGACTGCCACAAACTTTTTTTTATTTATTTTTTTTACTTTGTTGTTTGTATATAAATAAACTAACATACAAATATTAATAGATCAACCATACATAATTTTTTAATAAAGTCAACGTTGGTTTAGGAATGGTTATTTTAAAACACAAAATTAAAGAAAGGGTACTTACTCTAAAACAGGCTTGCTTGCCGTCGAAAGATAATTACAAACAGTGGGAAATAATTTTCTTCGTAAATATTTGTTCGTATAATGAATTTCTAATAGAATTATCATGAAGCGTTTGGACACTTATAAAGAGTTTGTTTTAGTTTCCAAAGTAAACTTTGTTGATTTTGAAATGTTTGTGTTTTAGAAATGATTTAATATAAGTAAAAACCAAATAACTGTAAACGTATTGCTATAACTACAACATGTCGCTGACACGAACCCCTATAATATTACGAATTCAAAATCCTAATAACGAATACACATACAATTGGGAATAGCATGCTGCTACTTTATTTGTCCGTACCAAAAATCGACAACACACCTATTAAAGTTTTCACTTAAAAAATTGTTACTATTTTTTCTTTTTTTCTAGTCTAGTAAAATGTCAACTTTATTGATTTCTTAATTATGCCATCGTTAAATTTTAAATCGTTATTTTGAAACGGATAAAAGAAATTTAAAGAAAAGTTGCGTTAAAACATGTTTACTTGCCGTTGATACATAATTACAAACGGTGGTGAGTAATTTTCTACGTAAATATTTGTTCTTATAATGGATTTCTAAAGGAATTAGGACAAAGATTTTTTAAATAGAAGCTGTCTGAAAAATAGGTAGTCAACTGTCGTATTACAGCCTAGTTAGGCTTATTGTTCTTTTTCCATTGTTTTATGCCACTCACTTCAGTATCTTAAAAACCATTACTAGTTTGTACATGTCTAAGGGATGCGTGCTATATGTTTGTAGAAGCACTTTAAAGTCACTAAAAATTAACTCTCTTGTGATCCAATGGATTCGTTTAGTATATGTATAACTATTTCAGGTTCCCTGACGCATAATCTTCAGGTTGGGTTACTATAGTTTACAGTGGTTCTTGACTGGTGCAGGGCCTATAAGGAATCCTGTAATCACTCGTATCTGATTCCTGTTGTATTTGCGTATTCTGTAAGCTCTTTCTGTTTAATACACATTCTGATGTATGCTATGTCTCAGATTTGTATCCAGTGTTGGTTGTGCTGTCGTTTGGTACTCCTTAAACTGCCTCTGGACTGTAAAATGTTGTAGTTGATCCTTTTTTGCAAGTTTATTAGCTGGTTTGGTGCCTGGTATTCCTCTATGTCCTGGCAACAAAACTAGTTTGACCTAATATGTTCCGCCAGGATATTGAGTTCTACTCGGCGTTCGTGTACTAGTCCAGAGACCACTTGAGGGGTCATTGAAGCTTCAATAGCTGCCTGACTCTGTAAAAATACTGATCTGCTTAGATAAGTAAGCCAACAAATGATTTATTCTCGAGCAATGCAAGATTGCATATACTTTTGCTTAAAATACCGATCTATACATTAATTTTTACGTTTCCGTCACTACTCTTAATTCCTGCTACTGAACCCTCTTCAGACTTAGACCGATCTTTGTACCAGGTAGGTATATACTTAGAACTTGGGTTTAGTGCTCGCATTTTGGAAGAAATGTTGCTTAGGTTTTCGTGTGGCCTGTAGAAACCAATTCTTTCCTCTCAGAGGTACTTCGCCCTTTACACTCCTTCTTCTGGTATACAACAACCTTTAACTTTAGAGGGCTTATGTTTAGGTTTAATCTGTCCACATTAAAAACTTGTTACTTTCTATCTCTTGTTGTACTATTAAATTGGCAAGGATGGCTAGGTTGCCCGCATAACCCACAATATGGTGTATTTCTTTGTTAAGTCTTACTTTTAGCTTGTCTATTACAACATTTCACAAAAAGGGTAATAAAACTCCCTCTCTGAGAGCATCCTCTTATAACTCGTGTTGATTATGACTGTTAGGAACAAATATCTACAGATAAATTGCTTTTCCTACAGCATGTCGCTGTACCCATTTTTATAAGAAACATTCAGGTGATATACGATGCTGCTGTTTTATATATTTTTTGCTGTCTACAGTACTTAAACTCTTCATTTCCCCTCTTTGTCATATCTCAACGTTAATTTTTTCTTTTTCTAACTTTTATTTGTACGTGCCTTGAAAACTTTCGCCTTTTGTTATTACTCGATTTTTAGTATTGTAATTTTAACTTTCATTGATTCTATCTCTATTATACAATACTTCATATTTTTTTATATAGGTACCTATGTGCTTATGTTTATCAGAAATGCTGGATATTGTAAATTAAAGCTTGTTTGACTCCATTATTCATCTCTATCTATTTCAAACTATTACATTTAATCCGACCCTATATAAATATTGATCGGTCAATATGAAATTATCTAGTGTTCTTGTTACATAACCAATAATTAGTCAGCCTAGCATGATTGCGCACTCCCTTAATTGGTGGTTTCTTGTTAAACTAGTCTGGTTATCCATTTCTTACATTAGCTGTGTTGCTACATAGTTCCTGTCTAGACAAACTTTTATTAGAAAATTTAAAATCGATATTGCTTTTTATAACAGTCTATAATTAATAATAAGCAGTGTTTTCATTAGAGAAATATGTGAAACCGAACGTGACTGTGCACTGTGAAATGTTAGTACCTATAACCGTATCAACATCACAGGCAGGAATATAAATATATACACAGACTGCCGACAAGCACTACTGACCTTGAGTAGACCACGTTTTACTTCAAGTTTGGTACTAGAATGTCACCAATCTCTAACTGAAGCCAGCCAGAATAACGTGGTCACTCTCAGCTGGATCAAAGGACATGGGAACTCTAAAGGCAACCGCATATGTTAGCCCTCGCCCATCTACCAAGCTAACATTGTCCGCAGTCGTGGACCTTATCAAACAGCACTCTTATCAAAAATGTATACAGTGTTGGGATAAAACTACGAACTGTAGACTGGCCTGAGAGTTATTACTTCATCCTGGCAAGGAAACAGCAAAAAAATTTAAGGCATTGACCAGACAAAATCTCCGAACAGCTGTGGGAATCTTGACAGGTCACTGCCAATTGCGACAACATCTCTTTAGGATGAAATTAACAGAATCGCCGCTATGCAGAGGCTGCGAACAAGAAGAGGAAACAGTAGAACACATTATGTATGGCTGCTCTGCTTTTTCTGAAATCAGAAGATCCGTGTTGGGTGAGCATTGGCTTACACCAGCCGATGTCAGGGAGAACCCCCTCGGAAGCCTCATCACCTATTTTAAATCACTAGGCCTGGTGACAGCCTGAGGTGAGGATATCCCTACAATACGGGAGGATGCACAATGGGTCATATGTGGCCTCAGTGCCTACTCGCCCCTCCCCAAATTTCCAGATCCAGATCCAGCATCAACTCTTTGCGAGATAAATACAATACATTTTCTTTGTATTACATACCTACACTACCTGCAGTCTGACAATTAAATCTAGAGACTGATTCTAAATATACTCCCTTCACTTTGAGTAAAAACTCCAGGCAGCTGCAATAGTCAGTGTCATTCTTATTGTCAAATAAAAAGGGCGTAAAAATCGCTCGCGCCAAATAAATATTAGATACAAAAATTAACCAAGAGTGAATTTAAATTTTTTATTAAAACTCTGAAAGTCTCCGTCAGAAAGAAGTGGTATTTAGCACGGAGTTAACGGGGATAATTGCTTATCCAGTACCCTAGTTTTTGAGTAAAACAAATGTTTTAAAGAGGGATGAGAAAGTGTTGAAGATGACGAGCGAGTCGGGTGAGTGATTTCAAAAAGCAACTTGGACGTTCAAAAAATGTCCAAAATGCTTACAAAAGATGGAACTGAAGAAGCATCGTGAAGACGTTTGTTCTGACACCCCAGAATGCACAAAAAGAAACTAAAACTTTTGTTATAACTTGCAACGATACTTGAATTTTTTAAAATGACTCTGAAGTAAATTAATGCAATGGAAGTCTGTAAACTGTTCAAAAGACAAAAAAGCTAAGTCAAATTTTAAGACAATGTTAAATGTTTTCTATAATATACGGGTTGTAGTCCACATGGAATAGATACCACAAGATTAGACAGTAAACGGCCCTATTTGCCAGAATTAGCAATTAGACTTTTAACTCTTTCCAAAAATTAAATTCTGTTTAAAGGAAATCCGCTTCAAGCCTTAAGAAGACGTAAAACAAACATCGGCAAAGCTACTCCACAGCCTGTCTGAAGATGACCTGCAGCACTGCTCGGCATATTGAGGGGTTTACATTAAGAGATGTCGAAATGCGAATAGACCTACAGATGGCAAAAAAATGAAAAATTTTAAAAATTTGTGAAATAAAGATGTTATTGTAATGATCTCGGAACTTTTTTTTGAATTTTGTCTGGGTTACCTTTTTTATACTACTAAGCAGACCGAATAGAGATCGTCGGTTATAAAACCTGTATCGATTTTAACAACATCAAAATTGTTATTTTGGTACTTGAATTATTTTGGGACGGGAATATTGAGGATCGCTGTTTTAAGAAATATCAAAAAGTCCATCTGGTCCGATTTGCTGAATGATCATTGCGAGGCATCGAAATAATTAAATATGAAAAACCCTTCGGGCTTAGTTTTTTCCCTCTTTTTCAACGACCGTACTTTAACTGATTAAAAATTTAGTAATCAATTTAAAACAAAAGGTATTGGAAATTTTAAATGTAGTTTCTTTTATTAATTATTAATTTTTTACTTTGACTTATTGCTTGTTATAAAATATTGTTACGGATTTTTTACTTTTTTAAAAAACATCTACCGATGTTTTTTATTTACAGTTTTGAAACTTGGATCTTTATGAGACGTTTTGGCGACATCTAAAATATTATTTTAATGTAACGCCAAATTGTGTGAAAATTAAATTGTTAAAAACTCGTGAAAATTATTTATATATAGGATTTAGGAATTTTACAAAAATTCAAATTTAGACTTCTAAAAATATTGCATTAAACACATGTTTGATGGTTTATAAGAATTCACCCTCTAACAGCCCATTCAGGCGGCATGCACGAGACGGTGTATCGGATGTCGGGTTTATTAGTGGCGCATAGTTTTAAATGTGTGTCTTCACACGAGTCTACCGTGCACTGGGCTTGGACATCTTGCCGTTGCCGGCGGTATTTACACCCAGGTTTGTCACTGCAAACCGTGTGCCGTGACACAATAAAAAATGTTTTTAAGGTATTTGAAGGTTCGAAATGGGTATTTGGAAGGTATTAGTTGAAAAATCCGTATACATACTGCTAATTTTGACCTGGTTTTTTTTAACAATTACAAAAATCGAAAAAAAAAACTTATTGGTTAATAAAATTTTTCTATTTTATTTATGAGACAAATAGTTAAAATAAAAATTAAAGATTTTAAAAAGTTTTTTAATATAAAAGTTATTTAAATCCATAAACAATTAACCGAGATAATTGAAAAAACACCTCTTTTCGCACTATTTTATTAATTTATGTGTTTTATGCCAAATGACATGTAATACAACTACTTTAAATTATAGCAATGAATATGTTTTATATACCAATACATCATAACAAACGTATTCACATCCATTTTTATTGTTGCAAGAAACCAACTAGCGCTATGAATATAGAAATTCGTTTCCTTTCGCCAGGTGTCGTATCAATTTGTATCACGGTCGCCGTGTGTCTTGTGAATGAGTATCACGGTCATGGAGATGATCACGGTGACCGGTTTTTATCCAAAACCGTCCCGTGCATGCCGTCTGTAAGGGTCCAAATCAGGGGTTGAAACTTTGTATGGATAATACCCACTTAAATATTAGGTACTCCGTTTTCTATAAAAATCATTATGCGGCTTACTAAGAAAATGTTAAAACTCGTTAAAAATTGTTAAAAATCATAAAAAACTGTAAAAAATGTTTGAAAAGGTTAAAAAAATAATTATAAAGAAATCTTGAAAAACGTCAATAATTGACGAAAAAGACAGTAAAAAATCATGAAAATATGTAAAAAATCGACAATCGTGAAAAATTTAAAAAATTTAGAAAGACTGAAAAATCGTGAAAAAACGTTAAAAATTGTAAGAGTCGTTAATAATCTTAAAAAAAATGGCCCTTGGTAAGCCAGGCGCATCAGTAGATTTATATTAATTGAATATATTAAAAGTATACGTTTTAGAAAAAAATGTTTTAGATAAAAGTTGTAGGTCTCTTTAGGACAAACAAAAAAGTCCTCTAACATTTTTTTGTACAGGGTGTAGTAAAAAAGTTACGAATTTTTTTCCATTTTGATTTAATGTCACGCCCAAACGGCCTTACCGATTTGGCCCATTAACGAACTCGACCGAGATTTTTGTACCAAATTTCATTTCGATCCGTTAAGAAATGCGACCGCTATCGTGTCCACAGATTTCGTTATATCGGAACTATACATAGGTATATATATATATATATGTATATATATATATATATATATAAACTTTTGAACGGAAGGTGTTTTTGAAGTCAGGGGGGCCCAAAACGAAAAACTGTAGTGAAATTTTCCCGAAGTCGTGACTTGCGAACCAGCTGAATAGTAGATATAAATCTACTAAAAATTGAAAAAATATGATAATTATTTAAAAATTCCTAATATAGGTACTGTAAAAAATCTTAAAATATTGTTGATTATCTTAAAAATGCATTGATAACCGTGAAACGTTGATAAAAATCGTATAAAATCGTTGGTGCCTAGAAATATTGTTGAAAATGGTGAAAAAATGTAAAAAATCGTACAGAATTGTTAAAAAACGTGACAAATTGTTGAAAACTAATAAGAAATTCTTGATAATTTAATAAAATTGTTAAAAATGGATAAAAAAAATGTCATAAAAATTCTGAAAAACGTGAAAAATTGTAGAAAGTTGTAAAAAATAGTTATAAAATTGTTGACAAATCTGAAAAATAGTTTGAAATCCTAAACAAAAAACGTGTACCACCATAAAATATTTTTGAATATTCTGAAAAATGTTATAGGTACATTGCGAAAATTGGAAAAGTTATTCAATTAAATAACAGTTATAACTCACACCGAGGTTAAAACCAGATTACATCGAAATTAAACCGAGAAGAAATAGAATTAAAATTAAGCTTTAAAAAGCTATACTATACTAATTTCTCTGTATGAAGTGGTGAATGGGGTTACCGGTTATAAATTAAGATTTAAGGTTCAAGTCCTCCTGGCTGTGACATTTTTTAATTTCTTTTTAAATATAAGAGGGGGGGCAAAAAAGTGACTTATCACAATTGTCGATTGGACAAATAATCTTTCTCTTATTAACATCATGCACACATGTCCTTAAGAAGAAAGTGAGTAAGTGTTACATACATGTGACATGAGTGGAATCAAGACAATCAAAAAGCCGACTAACTAATAATGCATCTGAGGCTAAAGTGGTTAGAAGCGTTACCGGCTAAAGGTAAAAATTCTAGGGTCGAGATCAACCGGATGACAATTTTTATCTTGTTTGTGCCATTTTTAAATAAAAAAAAATAACTAAGTATTTCAAAAAAATATTTACTATTTTTTTATACGATGTAAGAAATATTTACGCATTTTTTTATATTTATTTTAGCAAATTTTTAAATTTTCTTAACTTGTTTGAGGGTCATGTTTTTATTTATTTTTCCTGTTGTTTGTCTTCGGAAAACGAATATAAAGTAAAGAAACAGGAAAATAATATTTGATCTAATAATCGATAGATATTATTACTGAGTCGACGTTCTTCGACTTGTACATAATCTCTTTGAGAATTTGATTTCCGGTAGGTTCGCTTCCGTCCCAATAGACTCTCCTCTCCGAGACTCCGAGTCTTCGAAATATTTGTAGAAAGCTCGCGACAAGACACACACACTTTATATAAACTAGGCACGTAAAATTTTTGTTTTATACTTTTTGACATGATTGAAGGTGTTCTGATTGCAGAATTATTTATTTTTATTTTGAACAAAAAAACTAGAATATATCTGCGACATTACTAGAATAAATTTATTGGCTAATTTTACATCTTTTTTCTTTGAATATTTTATATAATTTGGTGTTTTTTATAATTTATTGTCGTAGTATTTATAAATTGACAGCTGTCATTGAAAGTCTTACAGTTCTGGCAGTTGGATAACGTAGAGTGACAGTTGTCAGAAACTAATTTCCAAGAGTATAAATCATTATTCATCACTACAGCAACTCGAAAAGAGAAATTGGTTTGATTTTTATTAGTTGCAGTTTGTCAATTTTTTGTTTTGACTTGTCTTTACCCTAAATATACAGGGTGTCTCATTATATTCTGACTGTTTTTAAGAGCTTATATCTTCGTAACGGTTCTAGATCATACGATGCGGTTTTTACAGTTAGGTTTAAAATTACCCTAAGTTTTGTTGTGACACATTTATATAAATGGCCTACTTCCGGTTTACCCGCTAGAAAAGTGGCGTATTTTCAGAAAACAGTAGATGTAATTTTTTAAATGTGAGACCCTGTATATTTAGCAATTTTCTAAAAGACGCATATTTTTACTTTATAACAATACCTTAAAGTTTAAAATCGGTGCACAGAAAGGGAAGTTAAAATTAAAAAATTACATCTACTGTATTCTGAAAAAACGCCATTTTTCTTTTAGGTAAACCGGAATTAGGCCATTTTATATAAACGTGTCACAACAAAACTTAAGATATATATAAACCTAATTGTGAAAACCGCATCTTATTATCTACAACAGTTTCGAAGATATAAGCTTTTAAAAACAGTCAGAATATAATGAGACACCCTGTATAACAATGGTCAATCGTAGACTGAGAGATACCATTCATTATGACAGTTGTCATTTAACGAACAACAATAGTCACTTAAAGGCCAAATTGGTCACTAACATACTGATAGTAGCCAATTATAGAATGAAATGTAAATGAAGTAAATGAAATCACAGTCAAAGATTGAAAATTCTCCTTCATGGACTGACAGTTGTCACTAGTAGACGGACTTATTTATAGGTTGACCCACAGCTTTCATTTATTTACTTTTAGATGTCATTTCCAAACTGACAGATGTTATTCATAGAGTGACAGTGACCATTAATGGACTGATCGTTGAAAGTCGTAGACTGACACCTCTAGAACCTGGATGTGCAATGTATTATCGATAAAAAATGTTTTTTAACAGTATAAACTCCTAAAGCTGTTAAAACAAATGTAGATAAGAATTTGTTAAGTATTTTTAACATAGTCTGAAAATTTGATAGATTCCAAAAAATTCCAAAAAAAACTGTTAGATATTTTTGTAACAACGAGTGTCTCAAAAAGGGTGTTTTTAGTTTTTGCTATTTTCTCTGGTTTAATCAGAAATTATAATTTTTTAAACTGTGAAAGGCTTTCGCGGCCATTGTCTAATGTATTAATGATTTTTGAGCTGTTAGGCCGGCGTCGATTGTCTTGCTGACTTGACGTTTCGCAAACACGAGCGGTTGGCATCTTCAGAAGTTGCTTCCAGGTTGACAGTCTTCGAACTACTGAGCTCTGCGTGGACGGAGGCCGTATTTATACGTCGGGAAGGAAGTGGGTGGGACCTCAGTTGCTTTCGATTCCAATCGGTTCTGGTCGGTGTTGTTCGTTAAGGGTAGAGTTTTCGCACTCTTAATTATGGGGACCCACGTTTTGTTAATCTTGACTGCTTCCTCTTTTTTATTAAAGTTGTTCGGGTGCTTCTCTATCTCTGTGGCTTCTCTATAGAGTCTGGAATGGTATGCTGATGTAGTAGCGAGGGTATGTTCCGATATGGCGGATTTGTCCGTCTGCCCCAGACGACAGTTTGTTGGCCTTGTGCTCTTTAATCCTGGTGTTGATCGATCGTTTGGTAGTTCTTATGTATACGCTTTCAAATGTGCACGGAATGCAGTAAATTCCCGAAGCCGACAGTGGATCTCTTCTGTCTTTTGACGATCGAAGACATTCTTTGATTTTTCCCGTTGGTTTGAAAATAGTTTTCACATTTTTCTTTCTTAGCAATCGACCAATTCTGTCTGTCACTCCCGGAATAACCATTGATACATTATAAATTTTTGTTTGATAAATTAATTTTGATAACAATTTTCAAATCGATACTCAAGAAAAGTTGTCATTAAGATATAATTAAGACAGTCAATTTCTTATTATAAACTGGAAATTACCTTAATCAAATATATTTTTTAACTTTTCAAATATTTTTTTATCATAATCCATAAAACCATTAAAAAGTTTCTAATAAATATGCCAAACTTACAGATGAATTCTACAAATAAATTTTTGTCGTTTTTAAAAACGTTCTTAGTCACCTTCAGGGCGAATGCTTTTTCGATTGGAATTGAGAAATTTCATGTAATTTATCTTGATAAATAGCTACGAAAATTGGAGATTTGTCCTTGTTCGAATTGCGTGATTTAGGTAAAGTTTTCTTTTACGACACGAATCGCCGATAGTAAAAAAAACATTAAAAGAACAAAAAATATGTTCTAAATTTAATGAGCACTTATTGTTGATGACTTTTTATAAATAATCGTTTTACTATCAAATGTTATTTTTTACAACACTTAGATAAAACATTATCGGTAACTTAAAAAGTAAGTAAAGATGTTAAACATTTAGTCGGAATCGCACATGAAGATTTTCGCAGCAGCAAGTAACAATATAAAAGTTCTTGTAGTTCGTTTTAACATTGATCGATGTTTAAAAAAACACTTACTATAGTCGAGCCGTTCAAAAGATGGAATGATCACGTGAACGGCACGCACTCTTTGAATATTATTTTCCCCAACCAACGTCACAAGTCCAATTTACACCACTCAACAAAAAAGTACCCACCCTCGATGCCTACAGTTTATTATTATCTGCAGTATGAGTACAGTGTAAACTGTCAGTAGATGAGCTATAGGCATTCTAGCTATTTTTTCGAACATAACCTCACTTTTTTTGAGCTGGCTGTTTGCCCTAAATGTCAAAGGCCATTCGTCTTTTTCGAGTGGCCTCTGACAGTTGGCACAAACAGCCAATTCTTCTTTTTCGAGTGGCCTTTGACATTTACTTTTTCGAATGGCCTTTGACTTTTAGCGCAAGCAGCCAACTCTTCTTTTCGTTATATTTTTGAATTTTTTCGCGCTTCGCTGTCATCATACCAACTTTTCATGCAACCAACATTACACAGTGCTACCAACTTTTGCGTTATAACAATTTAATTAAAAAAATTCCAACCAAGCAGAATTGAACCCGGGTCACCCCGTATGATAAACAAATACGTTAGCCACTACACCATCGCAGAATTTAATAAAATGTGACAAACAATAGTAGAAAAAAAAATAATAAACAAGTCTTATCGCAATAAAGATAACAGACTTAGAAATATTTTAAATTGGTTTATTCCAAAAGAATTTAATGTATGACGTATCATTGTAAAGGGGTTGACGTATAGGGTAAGATTAAGCGTCAAAAAGACCGTATTTATGAGGCCAAAAGGGCATTATAGCTATATCTCGTAAACGGCCGAACAGATTTCGACGTATGACGTATCATTGTAAAGGGGTTGCTGTATAGAGTAAGATGAAGTGTTCAAATCTTCTAAAATATTAAAAGCGCGTGACCTTGGTGCATTAGCAGGTTTGCGATGTGTGACGTAATCGACTGATGTGTTAGAGTGATAACAGACTTATTAATAATAAAACATATCATTGTAAATATTTAGTTTTAGAATGGATTCGAGAGAATACAGTCAAAAACTTGAAGAGTTTTGTGAAAATATAAGAAAATTAAATAAACAAATTTGTATGTACGAAGACCAAAAAGAAGTATTAAAAAAGATTGAAAATTTAAGTTTGTGGGACAAAGTTTTTGAAAAATATTTACCAACATCATCAACGCCCACAAGACGAATAAAACCATGGCCTTGCTAAAAGCAAATTTTGTTCTTTTAACAGCAATATTAAATAACATGCCTTATGTTAACGTTCCACAAAACGTTGCACATATTGGTGTGTGTTTAGAAACAAACGGAACAAAACAAGAGTGCAATACATGGAAAATGATGAGTCTGTCAACAGTCAATGATGGAAAATTGGCGGTGTTTGCATTGAATTTAACAGAATCACCTCTCAACTACAAGCTAAAATTAATTTTTAAAGATAACTCTGAAGGAGTGGGCGAGTGGCGATCAAATCTTCAAATCCCAATGCAACAACTAGAAATTACTATGGAGGATCCAATGCAAAAGAAAATGTGTTAAATCGTACAAATAGAATGGGCAACGTTAGTAGGAGTTTACTTATTAATTCTCAAAATTATATCAAAAGAGGTAAAAAGAAGAATGAAGCGATGAAATGTATTTTTAAATAATAACAATAAATATTTGTAAACTTGTAAAAGGTGTTTTAATAAAAAACCTTAATTTTTGTTTTATAGCTTTATTAAGGTAATACAGTATAATACAACCAATAATACAAAGAAAGAATATTATTATATGCACACATAAATTTACCGTTGGCGTGGTGAGGACATCCTGAATATACAGCTTCAAAATTTTTCGTTGCACAGGGTGTCCCATCATAATTTACAACATCATAAATTAATAGATGGAGTCCAAGTTCTTCACATTTGGCTTTTAAAAAGTCAATTTTTTGATTTCCTCTAACATAAATCAAATCAACGTTGCCAAGTAGGTGTTTCTCCAAAATTGCATTGACATCGGAATAATCTACATCTCCAGAATCGTATCGTATTCCATGTATAAATTTTTCCAAATACCGCGTAGTTTTCTTGTCTTTAGCAGTCAACTCGTGGAATGGTTTAGGAGGTTTAAATAAAAAATTCGATTTTATACCACCAATCTGAATAGCGACTTCTTTTGGATAAAAAACTTCATCGATTATAAATCCTTGGATGTCGACTACTGCAATTCTCATGATGACGACGATGACGATAAAACTTCTTTGAAAGCCGAGCAAATACTAAATAGTTAGCAGTTTATATTATATTTTTAACTACTTCCGTTAGGGGATAATGCTCCAATAAACAATCGTGAATTATGATACAATATGCTTTAGTATTTTTGGGAAATCCCTCATTAGCATCAATTTCTAGTCGTACATCAACAGTCGATGATTTCATCGATTCTTCTTGCTTAGAACAATCGATAACAAACAAAGCACGATTTCGAAATGCTAGAAAATCCATTAATGGTCGTTTCATTGATACTCTGTTGTAACTGGAATTGAATTCGCTGTAGTTGTAATGAGCTAGCGCAAAATCGCCTTTGTCAAAATCAAGTTGCATCCTTTCATTGGGAAAATACTCACCATTCAATGCAAGTCTGAGACCTTGTAGATTTACATGATCAAATAAAGAAGGATCTGCAATTTTCAGATTTCTCCTATTAGTTTGGAAAAATACAATAACATATCGAGGTTTCTCTATTGCAGACGTTGTTTTAACAGCCCAAATTTCTTGTGTTGCTCCTGCGGTCAAAGATGGTAGCTCATGTAGTTCCCATTTTCTAAACGGAATTACGATTGGACGATCGCTTTGAATTGATCGCATCAATTGTTCTTTAACAAAATCATTTGGATAAATATGTTTAACTTTCAGTTCCATCGAATGAATCATAATCTGTACGGTTGTAACAGTAGCTACGCCAGCGGCATCTCGTTTCTCTGTTACAATAACGCTATCGAGATCATTACGAGCTCGAACGAATCGAATCGTTTGTCGTCCACAAGTTACCATTGGGTAATCATTGAAAATGTTGAAGATGTGTTTAAGCGGCATCAGTAAACTAAATGATTTATCATCAGGATTGAGAATGGGACTTACAGGATAATTCCAACCAGCAATGGCGAGGTGACGAGAATCTTCTTCATTGTAACATGTTAAAGCTCTTACAGTGCTAACAATTCCAGGATCTCGAACTGTTTCTATCTCTCTTGCACTTTCGGTATACGTACACGAGTCGAATAGAAATGCTCCAAAGTTTGGTGTCAAACTAACATCGCCATTACCAGTTACATCCAATTTTCCTTTAATAGCCAACAACGTATCATGCATTGCAAAGAATGAGTCCACCTGATTTACACTAAATTCTACAATGTCGCTGCAGCTAAACGATTTGATGAATGGTGTGTAAGATCGGTATTCGGATTTTCTAATCGATTCATCCTGAGTCGGTTCTCGATAGAGATCAAACATTGGATCTTGAATTGTTCGTATACGATTCATTATTATTGTTAATAACTTTGAAACCAAGAGCTTTCAAAAATAAAACGTTGTCTCTAGTAAGTTGTCGTCGTCGCTGTTGTCCTACTGAACACTTTAACGACTTGTTCAATACTGCAGGCTTCTGAAAATATGAAGGTGCTATATAGTTGAAAATTAATCCCACTCTTTCAACTCCAAACCCAATATGCTTCTTTCACCTTGAAAATTTACAGGCCTTGAATTTTGATCCAATGCCAGTATAGTAATATTTGTAATCTCAGGTATATCAATCACCGGCAAATACGTGATATTTTTCGGAATTTCGTCAATAGCGTAACCAGGGTCTACGGATATACCAAACTCGTGGATAGTGTGAGTAGGTCTGTTGTTGTAGAAGGCTCCGGTGGTAATGTTTGTTTCGAAACGAATCGTTCGTACTTTAACAATTTCCACAGGTAGATCGGAACTATGTCTTACGTTCGGTTCCAGAATTCTCTTTGAGAAACCCAACATTCTGCCTATACTGTCTTCATGCTCGAAATTTATTGCATGTTGACTACTGAATATTTCACACTTGAGTGTATTATTGTTGGGCTTTAATGAAAAAACGTCTTCAATCTTTGCATTTGGTGGTATATGTAGTAAATTTCTAATCGTCTCTTCAATATCGGAAATTTCATAGCAACCAGTATTTAAGGTTATTTTCTGCAATTTAGTTTTATCGTTATTTTCGTAATAGTAAAAAGCATTACTGCCAATCTCTACATTCGGTATACTGTTGTACGAAAAGAAAAATAGAAATGCCAACTTGTATTGTTTCTTTGGATCTAAACTCAACGGAACCGGAGGAATCCAATCAAATTGATAATCACGACTCTCTAACGTTAACAACATAACTGTTGGAGGTTGAACAAAGAAATAAAATTGCATATCTTTAACATTTATTTAAATAATTTTTTACAAGCTCATTACATTTTTCTAAACCTAGTTTACATATATGACAATTTCCTTGTGATTGCGCAGGTCCGTCAACATGGGTGGTCCATTCAGGACGATTATGATGTACAAAGCAGGGCAGGCAGGTTCGCAATTCAAAATCCAATCTATATTCAAGCGGCAACTTACACCAAACTTGTAATAATTCACAAGGTTTTGCGTACCTTTTTAAATAACGTATAGGAAAACTAACCAATTCTTCTTCAGTAAAGTCAATCAGTTTCTTTTCATGATTAATGTACGCCAAAACAGCCTCCATCATATAAAAATTCTAAACAAAGATGGCCGCAATTGATTTGATTAAAAGTCTGGTAAGGATCGTGGTTGTAAACAATTTTCGTTGCAGGTCCCAGATACTGCACAAGTTCTTTCGGCGGTTTCAACTTGCCAAATGAATCGAAATATTCGACGTTATTGTTAATCTTCCGATACGCCACCCAATGAGTTCAATGATTTTTGCTTTCATCCAAATTTAGGATTGCGCATTCGCGTTGAACAGGACCGGTTTTAGGCAATGTGTCTCGCATAAATACACCTCTAAAATTTGGGATTTTTAGACGTTTAGCATATCGTTTTAGTTCATAATCATACAATCCTCGATTGGGTAGCTGAATTAGTTTTTTTGCTTTTTTAGAAAGAGACCGAAACCTCCTCTGGCATTTTTTCGTAAATATAGTCCTTTACCGAGAGATTCCATAGCTTTGTTATGTCGATGTTCTTCTTCCAATTTTTTCTGTGCATTTTTCGCATCAATTACAGTTTTAGCGATTCCAGCAGCTCCACCAGACAACGCCCCGAGTGCACTTAGTCCAGCAAATAACGGAATTAACGGTAAAAAGCCTCCAGATTTTGGTTCGATAGGAATAATTCTAGGTACTTTAACCTGATTTTTCCCACCAGCATTTTGAACAGCTACCCTGGCTGCTTTAAGAGCAATACTGACTGCTCGTTTTAATGTAGCCGAAGGACCAGCTTTTTTTATATCTCTTTGTATTTTACTTATAATATTGCGTTTAAACGATTTGGGTTTGCTAACACCCATGCCAAGTTTACGTTTAGCTTTCATTGCGGTTGTGGTTAGCCAAGCTGCGGCTTTTTGACCAACTGAAGCGTCCTTGGATTTTACTATTTCCCACGCTTTATTCTCCAGAATCTCGTCTGCTTTATGTCTTTTCGCTAAATATTTATGTTTAGAATATGCAATGTCGTGTTCTCTGGCTGCGTCGTCAAGCAGGTTAACCCCCGTATCTCCACGTGCAAGTCTTTTATGTAATTTGGTGCCTGGTCCCAAAAAGTTGTAACTAGGATAATGTAACTCAAACGGCAGATTATTGATAAGGCTGTTGAGCACACCTTCACCTTCAAACACCAACATGAGAAATGAAATGATTTTAGAATTACTACTCTACTTATACATTGAAACATTAAAAAACATGTTAAACAATGAAGATCATTCAACAAGACCAGACGCTACCGATTGAAAATTTAGATGAAGGAAATGATCGAATCGCTGGCAGTAAACATGGACCATTGCTACCAAATTCGTTTCGAGCGCTAATCTGTGGACCCAGTGGGTGTGGTAAAACAAACGTTATGTTATCGTTACTGTTTCATCCACATGGCGCGAAATTTAAAAATGTTTACGTTTATTCAAAGTTATTGTATCAGCCCAAGTATAAATTGTTGGAAGAAGTGCTGTCGAAAGTTAAAGGAGTGGGATATTTTCCGTTTAAAGAAAACGATGAAATAATTAGCCCAAATGATGCAAAGCCAAATTCAATTTTTATTTTTGATGACGTCATATGTGAGAACCAGCAAAAGATTCGAGAATACTACAGCATGGGCCGACATCGGGATATAGATAGCGCATTTCTTTCACAAACCTACTCGAAATGCTGTAAACAAATTTGTAGAGATAACAGTAACCTAATTGTACTTTTTAAACAAGATGCTATTAATTTGAAACATGTCTTTGATGAACACGTGTCACCGGATATGAGTTTTGAAGAATTCAAACAGTTGTGTTCAAAATGTTGGCAAGAAAAGTATGGGACAATGGTTATTGCGAAAGACTTTGATTTAAACAACGGTCGATATCGAATCGGTTTCGATAAATACATAAAATTGTAACATTACAGTCATTATTCGACAACATGTCGTGCAATCCACTTGACATTGCCATTCGTAAGAGAAAAATTGCCGAACTTGCTCGATCGATTCGAAAAAAATATAAAGCGTTACAATTGGGTAGAGTTGAAACGGATGAGACACTAAATAAATTGTTTAAACCTGTCACGGAACAACTACACAAAATTGTAAAATCTTCTCTAAACCAAACAGTGATCTCTTATCCTCAATCAGTTACCGAGCCAGAGCCTAAGAAAGAAGAGGAACCACCAAAACAAAAAGAGGAATCACCTAAACAAAAAGAAGAACCGCCCAAACAAAAAGAGGAATCACCTAAACAAAAAGAGCAATTGAGTATACCCGAGTTTGTAAAACTCGAAAATGTTGCTGAAACTACTAGTGATGATGATGATGAAGTATTCTATGAAGACGAAGAACAGGCTGTTAAAAATCTAGACATTTCAGAAGATGTTATTAAGGAATACTTGGATCAGTATCCCCCAATGGCTCATCCATATATTCTAGAATATTGGACACAAAAAGATAATAGAGATACGGTTTATGGTCCTACTTACGATGGTGATACATCTAAATGGTTTCTGGGTGGCAAACAAATCGACTTTGATAAAAAGCATGGATTTATTATTACAGAAGGCAAACAGATAGGAGGTACACCGGGTCTATATGAATTAATTTTTAATGATGAACCTAAAAATTTCAATGATGATGATTTAAAGCGTTATGGAACAATACTAGAATTAACAAATCCTCATAAAAACATTAAAGGACACCTTAAAGGAACAAACCGATTTAAATACACACATATCATAAAACCTCTGGCTACCTCTCACTTACGAAAACATTCGAGCACTGTGGGCTCTGGGATGCAAATGGTTTACAACGATAATAAAATTGACCTTCAATATTGGGATGATCCAAACGAACTTGTTGACAGGCTTCGGCTTTTAATAGCATCAAAAGAAGCAGGAAATACTTCGAATGATAATGAAATTGTTGCAATTATTGAGGAATTAAAAGAAGCACGCATTATTGCTTAAACATCATTACCACAATGAGTGTCGACAAATTCGGACGTACTAAACATGATATAGGCAATAAAAACCTATTGCTAATGTCTAAACCAAGCTTAGCCCATACTGCAAACGGTGATATTGATTTTGAAAATTTAAAACTTTGTAATGTTAAAGATCCTGATTTAGATAGCGATGCCGTCAATAAAAAATATATGGATAATAATTTACAAAAGTTGACTGAAAACATAAATGCTATGAAACTTACATTCAATAATGACTTGATGGTCATAAATGGTTTTATATCAAGAGATCCTCCGTTATCCAGCAAACATATGGCTAATAAAAAGTATGTTGATGAATCAATTGTCACCGCAAAACAGTACCTACGAGGAGATATTAAAAATTCGCTTAAAAGTTTAGAATCACAAATAGCAACGATTAATGCAAACTCTGCACAGTTAGCTGTAAATCAAACAAATGCAGTAGAAAACGTTAAAGATAAAATCGAGAAAGCGATAATAAAATTATATAATCAGGATATTTCAGATATACGTCAAGATTTGTTGGATGAGATTCTTAAAAGAACTGACTCTGTAACGAAAAATGTTAATGTACTCTCTGGAAAAATTTTGGCTATTGAAAAAAACACTGCTGATTTGCTTAATACAATAACTATAAATCAAAATACTCTGCGAAATGTTGTAAATATTATTAAAGCATTGGAGAATCGGTTAGTACAAAATCCCTAAACATTAGATTTAGTCACAGTCATGTTTTAAAAGGACAAGGTTCAAGTCGTTAATGAGCTGCATAAACCGGCCCGAAAAAATTATGCTCGGCGACGAACAATTATCAAAGGTTTGGACGATTTATGGCAAATTGATTTGGCTGAAATGAGTTCTTACGCAACTCAAAATCGATTGTTTAAAATGATTCTAGTGGTAATTGACTGCTTCTCGAAATTTCTCTGGACTCGACCGTTGAAATCGAAAACTGGCGAAGAAATCACGAAAGCTTTTGCCGATATTATAGGAAAACGCAAACCGAAAAATCTTCAATCTGATCAGGGCAAAGAGTTTTACAACACAAAATTTCAAAATCTAATGCAGAAACATGACATAAATCATTATAGTACATTTACAAAGATGAAAGCAAGTATGGCGGAAAGAGTTATTAGAACACTGAAAACGAAATTGTATAAGCATTTTAGCTTAAACGGTACGTACAGGTGGATAGATGTGTTGCCGAAAATTACAAAAGAGTACAACGAAAGCAAACATAGAACGATTGGTCAAAAGCCGTCTCAGGTAAACAAGTCCAATGAAAAAGAGATTCTACAGCAACATTATAATCATTTGAAAATAGCAGGTCCACGAAAATATAAAATTGGAGATGTGGTGCGCATAAGCAAGGCAAAGCATCTATTCGATAAAGGATATACACCTAATTGGACTACGGAGCTTTTTAAAATTACCAAAGTGAACATAACTAATCCCGTAAGATACATGTTGGAAGATTTACATGGATCACCAATTAAAGGAGCATTTTACGAGGAAGAGTTACAAAAGTCAAAAAATCCTGATGTTTACCTTGTTGAAAAAGTGCTGAGGAAAAAAGGCAATAAAATCTACGTTAAATGGCTAGGGTTTGATAGTTCGCATAATAGCTGGATCAAAAAATCTAATATTTTATAAACTTTATTGTTTTTTATTTTATAAAGATAATGTAATAAACTTTTATAAAAAATAATGACTTTTATTTCAAAATCGATAAATATAGCGTCAAAAAATGTTATTTTATCGAGGCAAAATTTATGCACGTCACAGTTCTAAAATGAGAAACGTCCAAACGTCAAGATGGCGTTAAAATTTGTCGTAATAACGTATTAAAAAACTGGTAAAAAGAAATTTACGATTTACATGTATTTCTTATGAAAAAACATTATTTCAAAGTGTCAAAATGGGTCGGTTTTCGCTATTTTATCGTTCCTAAATTCATAAACGTCAAGGTGTCAAAAAATAGACGTCAACACGATGAATTTGAACGTTGTTTTGGTCGTTTCAACGGAACATATTTAAAAGAAAATAATACGCCATAGATTCAGATTAAAAATTTATTGTATACATACAAATTTTAGACAAACACAGAAAATTCGTTGCGCCATTCACGAGATATAGTTATAATGTCTTTTGGCACTCTAACACACATCAGTCGATTACGTCACATATTGCGAACCTGCTTATGCACCAAGGTCACGCGCTTTTAATATTTTAGAAGATTTAAACACTTCATCTTACTCTATACATACGTTGAAATCCGTTCGGCCGTTTACGAGATATAGCTATAATGCCCTTTTGACACGTTGTTTAAGGTCTTTTTGACGCTTCATCTTACCCTATACATCAACCCCTTTAAAATGATACGTCATACGTTGAAATCCGTTGGGCCGTTTACGAGATATAGCTATAATGCCTTTTTGGCAGCATAAATACGGTCTTTTTGACGCTTCATCTTACCCTATACATCAACCCCTCTACAATGATACGTCATACGTCGAAATCTGTTCGGCCGTTTACGAGATATAGCTATAATGCCCTTTCGGCCTCATAAATACGGTCTTTTTGACGCTTAATCTTACCCTATACGTCAACCCCTTTACAATGATATGTCATACATTAAATTCTTTTGGAATAAACCAATTTAAAATATTTCTAAGTCTGTTATCTTTATTGCGATAAGACTTGTTTATTATTTTTTTTCTACTATTGTTTGTCACATTTTATTAAATTCTGCGATGGTGTAGTGGGTAACGTATTTGTTTATCATACGGGGGGACCCGGGTTCAATTCTGCTTGGTTGGATTTTTTTTAATTAAATTGTTATAACGCAAAAGTTGGTAGCACTGTGTAATGTTGGTTGCATGAAAAGTTGGTATGATAACAGCGAAGCGCGAAAAAATTCAAAAATATAACGAAAAGAAGAGTTGGCTGCTTGCGCTAAAAGTCAAAGGCCATTCGAAAAAGTAAATGTCAAAGGCCACTCGAAAAAGAAGAATGGCCTTTGACATTTAGGGCAAACAGCCAGCTCAAAAAAAAGTGAGGTTATGTTCGAAAAAATAGCTAGAATGCCTATAGCTCATCTACTACTGTCCTTCGTTATTTCAGTTTAGAAGGCTTGGCATCGTACGATTACGCCGGCCAGTCACTGATTACGCGTCCTTGAATTCCATCATTTGAACGGATCGAGTATAGATCTCGGTCAAACAATTTTCGGTTTAAATGGTATATAATATTGTATATTGTATATTTTTTTCGCTTTATAATTCTCTTATTCCAGAAGTTACAGGAGGACACACATTTTACCACTTTGGAAGTATCTTTTGCGCAAAATATTCAGTATTAGAAATCTAAATGTTATTTTTGAAGATTTACTCATAGATACTTTAAACACATAGGTTTGATGAAAAAAAAATTTTGAGTATCAGTTTTAACCCCAAAATTTATATTTTTTTGTATTGTTGTGTAAAATCCTAAGGTGGTTTACAGAATACATCTACTTACCAAGTTTTAACATTATAGTTCTTAAAGTTTCGAAAAAAAAGTGGCTGTGACATACTGACAGACAGACAGACAGACATGATGAATCTATAAGGTTTCCGTTTTTTTGCCATTTGACTACAGAATCCCAAATACGATGTAAACAAATCAAGGAGAAACCTTTTTATCTTTCACATAACTGAATTTATGACAGATTTAGTATTTATAGTTCTCTTATATAATAAGTTAAATAAATAGGCGATCTTGGAAATAAAATTTTATAAGAGCGTTTAAATCAACTACTACAATAAAAGCTGTTAGGAAATTATTGATCAGTCTTGGTAGAAAAAGAAAAGATTTTCGAGCTAATATCAATTTACAAAAAAAAATATTTTAAACCTAATAATTAGTAAAAACATTCTACCGATAATAACTAGGGGCAAATAAATTTCCTTATATGTATAATTTACAATAAATATATTCTGTTTCAAATACACTTAAGACTTGTTTGTAAACAAATATAGCATGACTAAGAAGATTCAACAAAGGTCTATGCCTTATAAAAGCATAATAGAAGCTCTGTAATTAATTTCTCACCAAAAAACTTACGGTAACCGTGGAAATATTCTTGCAGAGAGCATTTAGCCTCAAGCGCGCCTCCTCTCTTATAGTCTACGAAGCGAGCTAAAGGTAATTTTTTTTCCAATCACCCATCATTCTATCGAGAACTAAAGACGGAAAACCGCTTTCTCTATGTTTTTGATGTGCCTTCGCCGATTCGGAAACAATAGAGCGTTATTAAGCATCAAAGATGGCGATTCGACCGACTTTGATCTCAAATAATACGCGAACAGTTTTTTGTTCTTGTTCCCGTTACCTCTGGTGTTATCGATTTCTGCGGGAAACTTCAAGGGACTTCTGATCTTATCTGTCTTTACTACGATCTTGGGCCTTCTAAATGCAGGATTTGCTAAATTTTTACCTATCAATGGCAAGTAGGTATATTGTACTGAAACCGGGAAATAAAAACTGAAGAAGAAAATTCTTTTATGTTTTTAGAACAAACATGAAAAAATTTATAATTATTTTAATATGTAGTAAGAGAAATTTTTAACTGGTTGATGATTGTCACATACGATAATAGGGTAGTTTAATTGTTTTAGATTTCATTGTATTATTTTGTATTGTAATTATCAAGGCCAAAGTTAGTACGTTAGATTTCAAGGCGACCTTATATAGTTTAATTCTTATTCTCACGTAGCGTAAGAATTGGCTATAAAAGAGCGTCGTTGAGGTCGCACTCGAGGAGTTCGGAGTCTGAGGTTCTCTGTAAGGGTCACCCTCTGGGGTGTCCCTAAAACAGACCCTTGGATCTGGCCGTTGTGACTCTTGACTTATTTTCGTGAGTAAGTGTGACATGCCACCATATAGTTTTATTTGGTAATATTAGTTAAGACTATTGTATTTAGTTCGTTATTCATATTTTGATCTTTTATTGTTATTGCTTGTTTCGTTGTTAATATATTTGTTGTTTGTTTCCTGTTGTTTATCTCATCTTTTCCTTGGTTAGTTTTCTGCCTTCAGCACGATACCTAACTAGGGGTTAGTTAACCACGACCTGGGTGGGAAGTGAATCTAGTAAAGCTACCCCTCATCCCAAAACACTATGGCACATCCCCTCAAATCCCCCAGGCGTGACATTATTACCAAGGAAGACATTGGATTTTAAAAATTTGAAAATTATATAAACAATAAATTGAACACACAGAGTGCCTTAATCACTGGGCCACAAATTCCTAGCAGGTACTTTTATACATAGCACAGTTTCTACTTTTTACAGCACTCCCCAAAATGAGTTTTTGGAATATCCTTGTGTGTTCTTGACGTAGTGTCTTTAACCGACTTATTGTTGTTACACCAGTGTCTTTTGAGTGTTTTTTTAACTTTGGAGCAACCAAAAGTCAAAGGAAGGTATGTCGGGACTGTAAAGGGGTTGGAAATTGGTACGATATTGGGTGTATTCCGAAATCTACACCAGTGTGCTGGCCAGTGGTAATGACGACATGGATCGACGCCATGCTGGTAATCCATTCCGAAATACTCTGGCCAGCGCAGTCACAATAGTTAATACCAGCGCTTGCTCTTTCATACTGTTCTGGAGATACAGTTAGTGTATAAGACTTGCGATTTCCTTCATCTATCAATACTAATTGTTGTTTGGTATCCAGAGATGCCATTATTGATGGATAGTATTACGTCACACTGTCACAATATTCTTACCAGCGCGGTCTACCAGTACAATATGGCGTCGAAACCATGACGTCATAACTACTGGTCAGCACACTGGTGTAGATTTCGGAATACACCCCATTATGTTTTGTTAAAAACTGCTACAAAAGAATAATTGGGAGAAACGTTCAATATTAACACCTTTTTATTAGGTCAAGCTGTAACTAAATAACTATGTAAGAAATCTCAAAATTTGAAGTACACGCACTTTCAATTATCGTATTGATATGAATTTGTAATTTGGATGATAATAAAAAAATTTGGCACTGTCGACCTGATCTGATTATGAAGGCGCAGTATAAGCAGATCAACAAATGCGAATCGTGTTTGGGCCTGTTATAATAGTCTTGAGAGTTAGTTTGACTACAGACTGCTTTCAAGGGCTAATGATGAAGTAGATAAACTGGAAATGGTTCTTCTACTCTCGTAGTTTTTTGTTGTGACATATGTTTTATAAACATACGTCACTATCCGCCTTATTACGGTCTTGTTGGTTCTTAGTTATGCACTACGAGATATATTTTTGCTTCATAATAACCCATTAAGAGCATATTAGCGGGTTTTCCTTAGACTGTCGACAAGCACTACTGACCTTGAATAGACTACGTTTCACTTCAAGTTTAGTACTAGAATGTCACCAATCTCTAACTGAGGCCAGCCAGAATAACGTGGTCACTCTCAGCTGGATCAAAGGACATGGGAACTCTAAAGGCAACCGCATTGCGATCAATTTAGCAAGGAGGGCTGCGGGCTTAAAATATGTTAGCCCTCGCCCATCTACCAAGCTAACATTGTCCGTAGTCGTGGACCTTATCAAACAGCACTCTCACCAAAAATTTATACAGTGCTGGGATGAAACTACGAACCGCAGACTGGCCAGAGAGTTATTACCTCATCCTGGCAAGGAAACAGCAAAAAAATTTAAGGCATTGACATGACAAAATCTCCGAACAGCTGTGGGAATCCTGACAGGTCACTGCCAATTGCGACAACATCTCTTTAGGATGAAATTAACAGAATCGCCGCTATGCAGAGGCTGCGAACAAGAAGAGGAAACAGTAGAACACATTATGTATGACTACTCTGCTTTTTCTGAAATCAGAAGATCCGTGTTGGGCGAGTATTGGCTTACACCAGCCGATGTCAGGGAGATCCCCCTCGGGAGCCTCATCACCTATTTTAAATCAATAGGCCTGGTGACAGCCTGAGGTGAGGATATCCCTACATACGGGAGGATGCACAATGGGTCATATGTGGACTCAGTGCTGGCTGAGCACTAACTTGCCCCTCCCTGGTTTCCACATCCAGATCCAGCGGGTTTTCCTTTCTGTATTTCTTCTTCACAGTTAGGTTCTCTTGTGAAGACAGTTCCCAAGTACTCAAATCTTTTAACTTCTTCAAATTTATTTTGTGTTCCCCTTGCTGTTGTCATTCTTATGTATTGCCCATGTACAAATTGTTTATTTGTTTATTTCATATACTTCGTTTTTGCTTCATTTATGAATACTTAATCCTTTGGTCGCTGCGCTTCTATTTAAGCTTTATGACTGTTTACATCAGTTCTATTCTGCTTCTAGCCAAGATTGCCAAATCATCCGCAAATGCTAAGTACTGATGTTTTTTTTGTGGTGGATCAGACCTGTTCTATTTATATTTGGAAAAAAGAAGATATAAAAGAGTGGCTCCAGAGCAAGAATATTTCTTTTGACGACACCATGCTGAAAACGGAATTGCAAATTGCCACAAATTACAATTTATAAGATATGTAATTGACGAAATGGCGAATGAAAAAGATATAAACTGTATTACGTTTGCCACCTTATCACTGTCAATTAAACCCTATAGAATTAATATGGGCACAGGTAAAAGGTGAGGTGGCAAGAAACCCAGTGCGACAATTTTTTAATTTCTCCTTAATGCCATTTTAATAATTTCTTGTTTGTATAATTTCTAAATTTCAAAAATTTCAAAAAATCCGTTTAGAGTTATCTCAAAAATAATAGTTTACTAACTATGACTATGTTTCAATAGAAATGTATACTACTTTTAGTTATTTTTCATGAACCACCCTTGCTTGCGCTTTAAAGGATTTGCATTTATAATGAATTCACTGTGCTGCCAACTGCAAACAAATGGACTTTTAGAAGATTTCATCCAACCACTTTAATCCTATAACCTCAAATATTGTGGTAATTATTATAGAAAATATAAACAGTTAATATTATTTTTAAACAAAAATTTATTATTTGTAAAAATCTTAAAATAAAACCTAGAATACAATTTATAAATATATTATGTCTGTTTTACTAGAGTTAAACATTTTATCACGAAATTGAAGTAACAAAAGAAACATAAAAGTTAAAAACGCTATATTCTCGCGATATCCTTTAAGCCCAGTGGCGTCAATATAATCAGTCAAATTAAACTCTTAATGATAAAGCGTTGCCTTTAAATTTTACCCCAAAACTTTCGACTTCTTTGCTGATGTCGTGCCTAAAGCAACTTCCGGCTGTAACTTCCTGAGTTTTACAAAAAAAAGGGTAGTGGCAGGGTCGGTGTTTTGGTTATGTGAGGTCATTTAACCCTTTTTGTTCTCTAATGGGCAAATTATTTTAGATTGGTATATGACAGGAATAATTTTATACAACAGGTTTAGAAAATAATATTTTTTTGAAAGCGTAACTTACTAATAAAGGTGTATGCAACTGGATCGATAAGGCATATAAACGAAAACGTCACGGCACGACCGTTACGACCGTCACAATACGTAACGCTATACTTACGTATTTTTGGTAAATCATACTTTAGATAATGATTGCACGTAATTTTAACTGATTGCTAGTGATTTTAACTGATTTAAATTGAACACAAGTGATTGTAACCAATCTTAAGTCATTGCAAGCGATCACAAATAATTTTAAATGATTTTAAGTAATTACACGTAATTGCAAGTTATCACAAATGATTGCAAGTAATGAGATCCATATATATTTAATCTATTGTTGTGTTTGTATGTAAATATTTATTCGATTAAAATTAACCTATTGATTTCGCATGCTCTAATCTAATGAATACTTTATAGGTATACCAAATTCGTGTTGACAGATACAAGTTGAAAATCAATAATAAATATTTGAATAAATAATTACTAAATACAAGATTTTAGGGTTAAAATGTAGGTTAATATTTAGCTAATTATCACCGATTGAGAGATTTTGTACTGTTTCTTGTGTTGCAATTAATTACTAATTAAATTCGTTTTTGCATATATATAGATCGATTTTCATTGGGTTGGCTGTTAGCCTGTATCACTGCGACGTTAACAGTTCTATTATGGACACCCATCATCTCTAAAATAGATGCCCTCCTAATGAAACTTAATCGTCTTGACAGTGGCTTTTCCACGTAGCTTGGAGCAGCTGGTTTCTCCTCTTCCAATACTAGATACCACGCCCTTACAAGGCCTTCGCATTGGCATAGGACATGAAATTCGGTTTCTTCCTCCTCTTGGCAGTATCAACTAATGTCTTTCTCTGCTAAGTTCATCTGACTCATGTGTTTTCTGAGCTGTCATTCTGATATTGCGAAATGGTTTCGGGCCAATCATTGGAACATTAGCTTCTTCTCGGGCCAATATATTAGTCTTCTCAGTGCCCCGAAATCCTGAGTGTCCTGGTACTCATGCCAGTGTCATAGAATTCCGATTTGCAAGGGCCCCAACGCAGTGCATTACCAGCTCTGATCTTAAATGTTTCGATACTATCGCTTTGGATGCTGATTGGCTGTCCCAATATAAAACTATGGTTTAAGCCGTTATACCCTGACTTACGATCTCCGTTGTACAGTGTTAAATGACCATTACTTTAGCCTGAAATGGGACTTGTACTCTGTGTCTTCTACTATATATACCCGACACTATGTCTTTGTCAGTCTTTGAGCCATCGGTATTCCGGATTGACTTCCCTTGAATTGGAGGGTCATTGTTCCATAAACCACTTTTCAGTAATTCTACTTGATAATTTCTACCAATGTTATATCTGGGGACCATTATGTCCTGAGGCACCCTAAATATTTGATCCGCCAAACCCTATCCTATCACTCTGCTTGTTTTTTCATCTTAATAACGTAATGGGAGCCAGGCCTTGTAGCAGCTTGTGTGAGCAGTTGCCGTAGCCTCGTCCTGAATATTGAGTTAAGCAAAACCTGTAATCTGTCCGTTGAGGTGGACCCCATGGTGCCAGTGACATTCAAGCATGCCTGCCACTTCACCACATCACCGAACCATAGATTAACATTAGCCTAATGATCTGTCTTTACAACCAGAGGTATATTTTGGAGTCCAAGCTCCAGTTCTTGCCATACAACTGTCTACACCTAACAAGGGCTATTGTAGCTTTGCATATAACCTTTTCGATGTGATGCTTCCATGATAGGCTTTGGTCAAACACCACACTCAGGTATTTGGCTTCTGTGGCCATTGGTTCCAGCATGATGTTCAGCGTTATTGGTTTTAAGCCTTGCAACGCTCTTTTATTTATGACTGGGACAACTGATGTATTTTTTGGATTGACTGTCAGACCTTTATCCTTGCCCCACGTAGACACCTTATTTATGGCGGTCTGCATCTGTTCTAAGACTGTGCCCAGAAACCTCCTCTGAACGATTATGGCCAGATCATCTGCGAAACCTAGGCAGTGAAAGCCTTCGTTAAGGAGTTTCTGAAGAAGGCCACAGGGGTGACAGTACCACTTCCTGTGGAGTTTTTGTATAGTTCAAAATGTATTTAAAAACTGACAATGTAGAAAAGAAAAACATAGGTCTAAAGAAAAAAAATGGCATTAACAAGAAATCAAAAAAATGTCATATTTAGCAGGACTCGACCTGCAAGTCTTAGCTATAGCCGGTAACTCCACTTCAGCCACAGATACATTAGTACTTTCATCGCCCTAATTTAATTACTGTCACTTATTTAATTCAGTCCTAAGCACATGTATGCATAACGTTAATGTGAGCAAAAGAATTCGTCAAATCGACAATTGAAACATCAAACTCTAAACCAACTTTCACAATTTGAAAAGATTAACTTTCACAATTTGAAAAGTATAAGAAACATCTCAAAATAAGATTCTAAATTGTCATTAAGTTGATTTCCAATCTATGCACGTTAAATTATGTAAGTAATTGTAAGAGAAATAAAATCCCTCGATTATAGTATCTTAACAAACTTTTTTAATTATTAAGGTTCAGAAAACTATCAGTTATTAAAGTTTTCATTGGCTTTCATAAAGGATACAATAACTCTTATAATCTGAGAGCTTAATGGTACTTTTCGCTTGTTTGATAATCGTAATTGCATCATTGTAAAACTTTATTTTTAACATTGGTAACAGAAATCAAACAAAAAAAGAGTGTACGTGTAACCTTTACGCGCGATTGAAGTAAAACTTTTTGACGTACGTATCGGAAAATAAATATTTAATTACAATTTATTCATATTTATTGCCTATATAATTTACAAAAAAATGAGATGTTATATTTATATTATTCATTAGAAATAGGAATTTGAAAGTTATCATTATTTTTTTTATATATGAAATAATAGGTTTATGATAACTTAAATGTAAAACATAGATTTTACTCTCTAAATACCATTAATGTATTTGAAACCGTTTGAAAATTTCATAAATAAATTTCGAAAATTTAAGCTCCTCTCATAGCTGAAATTACACAGTTACTTCCATCAGAATCTTCCGTTAGAATCTAACGTTAGAGTTACCCCTAGTCGCGCCTAAAGAAGTTTTGCTTGAATAATAGGTAAACAATTTTAAAAATATACACACATTACGTTTAGAATGTGTGACTTTGTAGCTGTATCTACCTTATTGTAATACAACACAACACAAGAGCTTTCGATAGTTAGATAACCATTTTATTTTGTAGCATTTTATAGCATATTCCATAAAATTTAAAATCCTAAATTAAGTTTATTTCCTTCACGTCTACGAAGGATCTGTTATTGCTGGTAAAAGATCAGCCATCTTGACTAGTGGTTTTATGGCCTTTATGGCTACCTAACCAAACCTAAAATAAGTATAAGAAAGTGTTAAAATATTTCGAATATTATTATTTTATGAACAAAAACGTGCAACGTGCTTCTTTACTCAACGTAAAGATTCCGTATAAACAATTATTTACTATCATAATATGTATGTATGTATATAAACTTACTTAATCAAATCATAATGAATGTGGATGTCTCGTCATTTTTTCATTTTTGTTATTTTTCTTCAAATCTTTCTGGCGCTTATAATATGCCCTTTGACGTTCACAATTTCTTTTTCTTTTTAGCTTTTTAAGTCTATAAAACGAAAATAGCTAGGTATAAATAATAGGTATAAATAATTAGGTATAAATAGTGTAATTACACACCAAAAATAAAATGTTTGCATATAGATTATAGGTACTCACTATTTTCATTCAATATTTTTTCATCACTTTCTTCATTAATAAATCCACTTTGTTTATTCATATTTAATACAAACACTTTATACACAAAAAACTACCAGCAATGTATTTTGGTTGACAAGATAACAAGCTGTCAATTCATACAATTACAGATTTAATTTTATTTAATATAGTAGGCAGAATCGCATGAGCGCCGCCAGGATTATTTTCAGGGAGGTGCATCTGCATCTACACACTATTATGATCTAATATATATAGAATGTAGAATGATTTGGACAGCAACCGCGACGCCTTTAGTTTTTATTCAAACAATAATTTAATAAAAAAATTAAAAAAATATACAATTCTCTGGGTAATTCAGGTATTTTTTTCCATAGGAGGGGGGTGCAAGTGCACCCTCTTGCACCCTGCTGCCGGCGCCCATGCAGAATCGTGTCAGGTATTTTGTATTAGGTTTTGTTTCCGGTTTCTGTTATTAGAATGACGTCACGTCCGTTAGAATAAATTTTTTACTCCTAGTCTCGCTAAAGAAGTTTTACTTCAAAAAAAGACACAAAATCTAACTATATAAATCTATGAGATTCTTTCTTTTTGTCGACATCCATAAACTAGTCTGAATTGAAGTAGATATAAAAACATGAAAAATAGGAAAATAGAATGAAAGGAAAGTAACATCTATAACAACCGTTCTGATTTATAGCTCATTACCGTATACAAGCTGGATTTTCACGTTAGCCTAAAATTACGAAAATGTCATTTTCCAGTTCATCCGGACCATAACGGCGTGATCGACGTTACTAGATTTTTATCAAAAACGGAATAAAGAAAGAGAACAGGATTGGTTCTAGTATGTTTTAGTTACTGCTCTTTACATTAACTGAAAGTACTTGCTATTGTAAAAATTTAATTAATTGTATCGACCCTTACTACTTGAAAGTTCATTTTTATTGGGAATAATGAAAATAATAAAAAACGTTAGTTTTTTATATAAAACTTTCACTTTAAATGTATTTTAAAAAATGACATATGTTTCGCATTTAAGCATCGTCAGATTGACATATAAAGTTATATTTTGTTTATAGCTAACTATCTGATGTTGAATAGGTAATATTAAGGCTAGATTAAGTATGGAAGTAATAAGATATAACAATATTAAAGCCTAGATGTTATTAGCCCTAAGGGATTATCCTGGATGTATCTCCCTCTAAGATCAGTATAACTGTGCAATGATATAGAAAAACCAGGAAAAACCTATATCTGCTGATCTTTACAATAACTTAATATATTTGTATTACAATTATATCTTATTTATGTATAAAATGAAGACTCAATCAAAGTAAACAGTTTAATAGTGGAGAATTTCTAAGATTTATTTGTTCATTAACAACTTTAAATTGTGGATCTGCTAGATGTCTTTTTATTTCAAGTTCTTCAAGAAAATCTAAATTTTGTTTTTTATTACAAATGTGTAGAATTTGAAAGTCATTGTTGTGTAAGAGTGAGGTTGGATGTTCAAGTAGGTGTTTTGCATAATTTGACTTATCTGGTTGTTTTAATCTATATGCTCTTAAGTGTTCATTAAATCTTATTTCAAATTTTCTTTGTGTTTGACCTATATATATCGCATTACATTTTGGACAATTAATTTTGTAAACACCAGATTTTTTTATATTGGGTAATTTTGTTTTTACATTTAATAATTTTGTACCAACATTATTTAGTGTTTTAAATGACATTAATGTTGATGTTGCCGAAGATATTATTTTTGAAATTGTATTTGACATACTTCCACAGTATGTAATATTTTTATAACTTTTAATTTCTTTAGTTTGTTAAGGAAATATTAGTTGTAGTGATATTTTTTGCTTATAATTCTATGATACATAGAGCATTTTCAATTCCAATGGACAAAATTAACTTTGATAAAGAAATTAATATAATAAAACAAATAGCTACATCTAATGGCTATCCAATTTATTTAATAAATAAATTAATTAATAAAAAAGAACAAAAAATATCACTATTTATCAATATTTAACAATGTGCTTATTATTATTGTACAAAAATGATAGTACCCAATAGTATAAACTGCTGATTATTACTTGAATAATTTAAATAGCTAACTGGTTTGTTTTTATTAAAATAACATTTTAACTTTCTACTATAAAAAGTTCTTTTTATAAATTGTGATTATGTACCTATGTTTTGGTATCTGACCCTAGAATAAGGTAATGCCATGCATTCTGAGACTAGGTGTATTGAGATTTCATCCTTTACTTCTTCGAATCTACACTTTGCTACATCTACCAATTCTATTTTTTTCATGTGACCTCTTAATAAGCAGTACCTGGTTAATTTTTGCCTTATAATACGAAGGTTCGTCTTAGTAAGGTTTAAACAGCTGAAAGATCCTTTGCAGGAGCTTCTTCAATTGTGTTAGTCCTTCTAGATCAATTCAGTACTTGGATTTTTCTATATTTACTTCTTGTTTATCTTTTGTAAGGCTGTACTTCTGCTGAATTCAAAAGTTGGTTCTGGTCCAAAATATGGGGTTTCGGTATCTTTTTTGCCAGCTTATCTGTTATTTCGTGTTATTTTGTCCTAGTTTATTTAGTTTGCCTAGGCATTTCCATACCATTCTTAAACTGATTGTGTGAGAGTTCGGAGCTTTGATGGCTGCTTGACTATCTGAAATGAGTACAATCTTTTGTCTACGATAGTTCCTTTTTATCAAATACTACACATGGCACGGATTTCCGTTTGAAAATTGCTTGGGGTTTTCTGAGTATTCGACTTTAGGTCCAAAAACCCCTTCTTCTGTTCATTTATCTATCTTGTAGCCATCCGTATTTCATTTTATGGCATTTTGATTTGACCTTAATACCTATGGTGTCTTTGTCCCGTTCAGAATAACTACCCAGTTTTGTGGTAAATTTTCTCGCAAAGTTAAATTTCTTTGGCATGTTATCTTAGGACTTATTATCCTTAGAGCTTGCTTAATTTTTTCTTGCAAGTTTATCAGCCTGCTCGTTGTCTTGTATTCCATTAGTTTAATACTTTTATGTTTTGCTAGGATAACAAGTTCTATAGGCATTTGTAAACTTTAGAGGTCTTTGAAATCCCAAAATTCGCCTGACCATCTGTTTATTTGGTTACCGAATAAAGTAAAGACCTTTACAATACGTTGATTGGTTTAGATTTGTAAACCCGTAATTAATTTTCCCATTTGCCTTGCAAGAAAGCATATACTGCCTCTTGAAACACGATGTATATATTCCTAGAGAGACAGAGATTTGTATGTACTCGTCAGTAATGTAATGCTTCTTTAGTCTATGATCCGACTTTGTAATCCTGAAGCTTTAGGTCGATTGAACGCTTTTTGCTAAGTTGAGGTACTTATCTATGAAATCTTATCTAAGCAGGTAGTTAAGAACAATGTTGTCTGATTTTATCTCCTAGATGCCTTTATCAATTTTCTTGTTTATTTTGCTGTACACTGATTAACTTTGACTTTCGATTGCGTCCTCTCGTGGTGAATTCTGGAGCTTAAAAATATTTTACAAGATTTTCTCATGGTTGCTTTTATGAAACTATTTTTTTTGTAAACTTTCTGTGTCCAGTAGTTTCTGAGATATGGCCGCTAGCAGGCCTTAATGAAATACCCTGTATGTATGGCAACCTGATTGTTAGTCTATACATAACAATTGTCTGTCCATAATAGTTTTTATTAAAACATATAAAAAATCTACGATCATCTGCAAATTAAAGTATAACTTACAGAGACTTATAAAGTTTTTAGAGCAAAAGTTAAAAATTATTTGATTGTGTAAACCAAAAACTATATTAAAAGAAACGTTTTAAATAAAAAGTGTTTAAAAACAAAACAAAAAGTTAAAATCCAATCCTGTTTATTCTGAGCCCTTCCGGAAGCACCTATACACTCATTTTCTCTTCACAGTGTTCAACGTGGCGAAATCGAATTCTTATTTATTTTTATTTTTCAGCAAAGAAATCGGGTATAGACACTTACATGACTGGCTTCAAATCGAATATCGGATATGTATGTAATTTTCAGACAATTCTTCTTATTTCTATTTTCGATTTTACTGACTCGTGTAGAGGTTCTGTCCGACAAAAATACATAACATTTGAAAACTTTTCCAATATCATACCATCCAATCAAACTTTTTAATGTATTGTTTTTTGAATCAAGATTTCATTAGAAAAAAAAACCAAATCAAATTATTTGTAAAGGAGAAATTTGAAATATCTTGAATCTCAAAAAGTCTAAATATACATTTAATAAGAGTAACAAACATTTTCAGATCTACGAAAATCGTTAAATATTAACTTTAATTGAACGTAGAAAAAACTATAGAAAAAAAAATAGCTAATTTGGATATTATTATTGTAAAAGATTAACACCCATGTATACAACCGTTCTTTGCACCATTGGATAATTACATTGTGGCATTAACAGCGACAGCGATTGTAACCTCTTAATGCCTAGGCAAATTAAATGAACTAGGACAGAATAACACTGTTACCCTCCTATGGGTTCCAGGACACGTAGGAATAGAAGGAAATGAAACAGCAGACAGGCTGGCAAAAAAAGGAGCTGAAACCCCATACATGGGACCAGAACCATTCTGTGGAATCAGCAGTAGTACAATCTTAGAAAAACTAAGGAAAAAAAGTGATAGCGAAAAATCCAAGTACTGGAATGGTCTAGAAGGACTAAGACAATTGAAGACGCTCCTCGGAAACTATAACTAGAAGAGATCTCACAGCTGTCTTAACCTGAGTAAGAAAAACCTCAATACACATACTTTCAGAATGCATAGCATTAAGTACTTCTAGGGTCAAATACCTAGGGACATACGAAATAGAAAGGTAAAAATTACCTAATTTAAAACCCAATGATATCCTAAACTTTCTAAGGAAATAGGACTAGAAGTCTGAGAAATCATCAGAAATATAGCAAGAAAAGGGGGACACAATAGATCTTATAGATCGCAGGTGTATCTGTTACCCCTAACCACATACATACATACATAGTTACCTCTTAATATACCCTTAAAGTAAAACCGTTCATATCAAGAGGTGTTACCAACCATAAATAAGCTTAAAAACAATGAATCTCCTAGAAATAATATGTTTTTTTAATGTTTCAAAAATGAAGAAAAGTCATTATACAGAACTCTGCACACGCTCATATCACTAATATTGGAAAGTGAAACAATCTTAATCAACAGAGAGAAAGTATAATCGTCCTCATACACAAAAGCCCGATAAAAAAGTGCAGCAATTACTGAGAAATCTGCCTTCTTAGCACTGCATACAATATATAGTTCTGAAAGTTCCAAAAACAATTACAGAAGAAAATAATAAAGTCCATTCGTGCGGATTCTGAAGAGACAGATCAATAGTAATCAAAGACAATTGCTGAAATAGCATTTGGCAGCATATTACGTGTTAACGGTGAAAATAGCAATTCCTAAAAATCTATTAACATAACCAAGATATGTGTTCCCAAATTGGAATACGAATCGATGATAAACTTTTCAATCCTTTTGAAATAAATAGCAGACTTAGCAGGAGAAATCGTTATTTTCAATTTTATTTCACATTGCTCTTGAGAAAGTTATAGAATGGGCTGAAATGAGCGTTGAACTTATTGTTCGGGCTCAAAATTATTTCTGGCTTTTGTCAATGACATTGACATAGTGAGCAGCTTTTTACTTATTACAAAAGAAGGTAGAAACGCAAGCTGAACAATAAGTTCTCCCAATAAACTAGCAAAAAACAAAAATCTACATACTAGCAGCACGGACCGTAGATAAAGGGTGGACCAGAATGTCAATGTGAGAAAATACAAATTCAAGAATGTTTAGGATATGAGAAGCATCAAAAAATTTCTCACAAAAATTACATTTATTAATTTGTAAACAACCGAAGGTTATGTACCTAAGTACTACAACAAAGTAGCCACGGGTCCTAATTTTAAACATAACCTCAGTTTTTATACAATTATATTATATTAATTCTTCTTTTCCGCACTATTTTTTTTTATTCGCTACAGACAATTTGTGTTCTCCAAATGTTACCTGTTATTGTTGGCACTTTCCACTTATTTTTGGTACTTTTAACATTTGGCCAAGTATTCAATTTATTTAATGACCTTTGACGTTTTGCAAGCGACTCGTGTACAACAAACGTAAATTTAAGAAAAAACTTTGAACGTAGGTTTTCTTAACCACTGCAAAACTCATCAACACAAAATTGCTGAGTGTAAATCTAATTTAAGAAATTTATGAAATATGCAAACAGGACATGTATAAAGAGAGGTACTAAAGACGACCTGGAAAGGAACACCAACAGGACGAAAAACCCTGGTGCGCTTTCGAATAAAGTGACGTGTCATGTGGATGCACAACTAAGGACTTAAAGGTTAATAGTAAAATGAGCCAAGAAAAACCAAAATAACTTATAACTTATAACTTATAACTTATAACTTATTTTTACAAAGAAGCTTAGCTTTTTTTGGCCACTCTCACAATTTTTTTTTTGTTAATATATTTTCATCGAGAGGTAAAGTTAGGGTTACTTTAGTGAAATTGCTGGATTTTTTAACTCTATACTGTATTTTTAATCAATTTAGGAGAAACACTTGCTGCACAATCACCTAAATGTTAAGCAATCTCCCTGCTACATTCCCTTTTCAGGAAGTTATCAATTAAAAGTGTTAGAAAGCCTTCAACTCACTGCTTCTGTAACTAATTTTCAGTCACAGTTGTCGTTTTCGTTTTTGTTTCCAACAAGGCAGAGTAGAGAGAAGTAGGTACGCCCTTTTCACGAAAATGCCCAAATAGCTTACTTCCTCATTTTAATTTCTAATCCCGTATACGTCCTGACATCTACGAGGAAAATCTCTCGAAAATCCTGAATTACTTTATCAACATTGCCGGTAAATTTTTAATTAAATCTAATAAATTGATAGATACAAAAAACAGAGATTAAGAACTATTGAGATATCGTTGTTTTTTATTATATTGTTGTTTAAGTAAATCAATATTTTATTATTACAATAACTGTTAAAAATGATATTAGTACTGGTTTTAGTATTTTATATAAATAAAAAAATTGTTTTAAACTTAATCGGATTTAAACGGTTTCATGTTGCTTATAAAATACAAAATTCCATTAAAATCCTTACTTTCTGACTTCGGGCACATCCAAAAAGAAAACACGTATCCCATATATACTTTATCTTTGAAAGTTTAAGCGAAACCTATAGGAAATCTGTAAATCCCAGCTTAGGATTGCGAACGCCGTTTTATCTCCTTATTTCTTTGTTTTTCAACTTAGTACCGAAAGATAGCTAATATGTTATGGAACTTTACGTTTTTGATTAAGAAAATAACAATATAAGAATACCTAATTATAAGAAATTTATATTTTACATCTCTTAAATCATACACCCGTAAATTTTCTAGTATATAATCTACGAGATCGGTTTACTTATATATTTTTTTGCCAAAATATTTGAACAAACTCTAATACACATGAACGTTAAGAAATTTACTTATCTGTTGCTCGTCAACATCTACGGGACATACGTTTATACGTACAAATTTCACTTTAGCTCTGACGTTGAGTTGCGCACAAGTTTATGATGAACCAAGGTGGGGAGACGCTCAGATTGTCGGTCTTGAGACAATGTCTTCTGGCTTTGTTGCAATGCTCTCTCTTCTTCATTTGTGCTTATCACAGCTAAAGTGAAATTGGGCAGATTGTAGAGTAGATTTATTTACGAATATTTTTAATTCTTAAAAACGACCAATTGATCGAATCAACGAATTTGAAATTTAAATATGCTAGTTCGTAAAAATATTAAAATGATACAAAAAACCTTTAAGGATAAGCAGTACAAGATAAGTAAAATCGTTTTAAAGTGGCCTTTTTACTTTATCAAACCAATCTAAATCATGACTTGAAGTGCGAACTAGCATAAACATAAAATTTTAAGAAAGCTAATATTTCAAAAGCTTTTCGACGTATTCGCTTAGTATTTTTTGTGCAGTGAGATATTACAGTGTTTCCAAATTAAAGTGATTATTTCCTTCGATTCAAATTAACCAATAGAATGTCATATTTTTTTGAAATCGGACCAATCAGAAGCAAATATCAGCAACTATTGCACTAGAACAATATCAGCGACTATTGCACTAGAGAAATAGTCACGTCAAATATAAATGTCAAAAATTTATCTTCTCAGGAAATAATCTTCCTAAATATAACGCGACCTTGATTAATAGTCTGCTATTTTTGTTGTTGCTAAATTTCTCGAATATTTTACAATTTGTTTCGACATAATTTGACATTAATAATCAAAGATTAAAGCCCTCAAACTAAAGCTCTCGGGCTTTAATCAGATTATTAATGTCAAATTATGTCTCAACAACTTGATACTAAAATATTCTCAAAATCTAGATACCACAAAAATAGCCGACTATAATCAAGGTCTTGTTATATTACCCTTGATTATTTTTTTTTATTTAATTTATTAATAATCAAATTAAATATGAAACATGGTTCATAAGGTCATGAAATTTTATATACTTTATGGAAATATAACCAACAGAAGGTAGAAAATTAAGCAGTTTTAATTGATTTAAAACAAGTTTAGCAACATGTACCTTCATATATGATTTACAAAACTTTAGATACAATATTATTTCAAGTATTGGAAAAAATATTAAAAAACCGATATTGAAAAGAACCATGACATTTAAAAACGAAAAGAAGTAACTTTACCAAGAGTTCATTTAGTACCAGTGTTTGATAAAGCTACATCGTAGTGAAACGCGTCACATATTACTAAGTAATAAATCGTGGATATCGTGAAAACAATTGTGTTTTTATTTACATATAGTTATGGATATCCATCAAGTAACAGCCAATTCAATCAAAATATTTACCAAACAACACTAATAAATTTAATTGTGTACAAATATAGGTACTTATTGTATGTTTTTTTTGTGAAGTACAGTGTTTTAATATGAAATATGTCCACCGTTCGCTTTAATAACTTCTTGGAGACGTTTTGGCATCAGGTCAACAAGTTTTTTACACTTTTCTGTGATTTGAAGATTCAAAACCACTAACAATTTTTCTTTTGTTGTGCATACCATTTTACGCAGACTAGCTTCCAGAATCGCCCACAGATATTTAAATGGATTGAGATCCGGTGAGTTTCCTGGCCATTCAATGCATTGTATATTGTTGTCCTTGAAATATTTGGTCATGATTTGAGACGTGTTCAAAGCTTGTTTAAAAATTGGTTGATCATTAGCATCCACTTTTCTCAGCTCTCCTTTCCAACAAGTCTTTGGAAATTTTTGGGAATTCATCATGCCTGTAATTGGCTCAAGGGATCCAGTATCTTGATAAGAAAAGCAGCCCCAAAATATCTTCTTCAAAGGATGTTTAACTCCTTGATCAATATAAGCCAACATATGTTTTTCAATTTATTTTGACGAAACGCAACCGTTGCCGTTGAACCAGAAAGTGGCTCTTATCTGAGAACAACACTTCTCTCCAATCTTTAGCAATCGAGCTCATATATTTTTTTGCCTAATCATACCGTTGTTTTCTCATTCTAGCAGTCAATAGCTATTTTCTGAGTTCTTACTGATATTCTCCTATCTTCCAAAAGGCATCCTTGCATCATAGAGTTATGCATAATATCTACAGCGCATTCTATATGTTTCTGAAGATTTTTACCTTGCTTTTGGTTAAATTTCCTGTTCCTCACTAAATATGCTTCATCCCTTGCAATTGTCTTCCTTTTCCTTTCACGTTTACCGTTTGTGTTCACCACAATCGTCCCAGTTATCCTCTTCAGCTTTAAAATCTTGTTAACAGTTCTCAAGCTCACATTTTATTCCTTTGTGATATCTCTTTGAGTCGTGGATGTATGTTCAATTAAAGTAATAATTTTAGAACATATTTTTGAAGACATATCCATCCTTAAAAATCAGCATGAAATAAAGTCCTGATTCAATGAGTTCTAGACACAGTAAGAAATACAACCATAGACATAACTCGTCTATAACTTGGTTACGTCTCATTGTTGACTAAGAATCAGAGACAGTCCAAGAGTCCAAGAATTTGTGACCAAATGCCCCCAGCATTGAATTAGACGTGTAGCCAGGATAGACATGCATTAAGAATCTGAAGACTAAGGTTAGTACGTTTAGTCTTAAGAATAACTATATGGTCAGGTGTAGTTTTGAATAGCGTTAGTCACTGTTTAAAAAATCCAACCTGAGTTCGCTCTAAAATATCTCCATATCTCAATCCCCAGACTTCATCACCGTAGGACATCATAGTGGTACCTACTTATGTGGTACTTGATTCTGTCTTTCCAACGTCTTTAACCTAAGTTTTGCAATTTGGGAAATTTTAACCTTAGATAATGCGTCGAGTGCTGTCAAGGTTACTCTAAAACTGATTTCCAAGATTGCTTCGGGCGTGTTATTTAATAAAATAGGATTACTTAAAAGAATTTTAATTCCCAAAAACAAAAAAAAACACTATACTCGATCCGTTCAAAAGCTGAAATTCAAGGACGCGTGATCAGTGGCTGGCCGGCGTAATCGTACGATGCCACGCGTTCTAAACTGAAATAACGAAGGACAGTTTACACTGTACTCATACCAGAGATAATTTAAACTGTAGGCATCGAGGGTGGGTACTTTTTAGTTAAGTGGTGTAAATCGGACTTGTGACGTTGGATCATTCTATCTTTTGAACGGCTCGACTATGGTGGGAATAATTATAGGTAGTAGGTAGATCAAATACATTTTAGACAGTATTTTTTTAGGAACATTACAATATTTTAGTTATATTACTTTCCTATTAATTAATCAGTCCCTCGAATAACCTTTATTACGTATTTAGTCTGATTCTGTCTAAAAATCTGTTTTATCTCTATTCTTGTATAATCTTAGAATTTGTAAAAACCATTAGAGATTACAACTTTACCGCGGTTCTTCTGTTGAATAATGTTTAGATTGGTTTCCATCTTTGTGGAATCCTTATACCTGCTGTTTACGCTTTACTAAATATTTTCTGTATTCTACACCCACATCAACAGGAAGTTAGGCATGCTTAATAGAATAATGCATTTTTAATAACTTGCGAATTTCCCTTGCGCGTTAACATTGGTATCGTCTTAATGTTAATCTTTCAACGGCTTTTGTTTACGAAACAAATATGGCCGACGACGGTCTTAAGACTTTTACAGAGTGAACGTATATAGATAAATGTTCAATATTTTATTTATCTTTAAAAGAATAAGTTTGTTATGGGACTTTTTGGTGAACTGAGTGAACGTAAAAAGAGCAATACAAAAAGTTACCAAGTTACTTTCTTTGCATGCTCGTATTTTTATACATAATTGTAGTGTGAAGCGTTCTTTCTTATGGGACGTTTTGGTGAACTAAGTGAATGTAGAAAAAGCGACAACAAAATGTTACATGGGGTATAGCTATCGTCTATTTGTTTGCAGTTGGCAGCACAGTGAATTCACTATAAATGCAAATACTTCAAAGCCCAAGCAAGGGTGGTTCATGAAAAATAACTAAAAGTAGTATACATTTCTATTGAAACATAGTCATAGTTGTTATTTTTTGAAGAGTCCACCCTGTAATTAGGGATTAACTAACCCAAACTCCATAGAAACCCTGGATAATATTGTCACAACAGGTAGCTGAATAGATCCCATGACCGTAGAACCGAAGTTTTTTTATAGGATAATTTAAATTAAAATAAAAATTAAAAGTAAAATAAAAATATGCTACATATTAAAAAGTAAGAATTAAATATAAATTAATGCAAAAAGCACTGACTCCTTTAATTGTCGGCTTCCATTTCGTCGTATTCATCCGACGATGATTCAGATTCGTTGTCTGGTCCGATAGGAATTACAATGGGTTCGAACAGTTCTTTAATATTGATATCAACACTCCACAACCGTTCTTCTTCCTTCTTCACATGGTTTATGGCATTGGTCCAATTTTCCCGTGTTACGTTTCCAAAAGAATTTATCAAAAGTTGTCTTACGTCATCCAATTTAAAAGTTGTATTGTTTCTTGCTACATCACCTTTTACCTGTGCCCATATTAATTGTATAGGGTTTAATTGACAGTGATAAAGTCGCAAACGTAATACAATTATTCCTTTTTCCTTCGCCATTTCGTCAATTACATATCTTTTATATTGTAATTTGTGGCGCTTTGCAATTTGCAGTTATTCCCAGCATGGTGTCGTCAAAAGAAATATATCTCCTTTTTTCCATGACGTCGTTGGTAACTTTTCTACCAGTTTTGAATGATAACTGGCGTTATCTAAGACAACCACTGCAGCACTTGGCAAAAAGTCCAATAGCTGGGAAAAATAATCTTCAAAAACATCAGAGGTCATTTCCTCGTGATAAGCTTTGGTTCACTTTAATACAAAGTCTAATAACCCATTTTCTACAAAACCATGTTGCAATTATACACATCCCTTAACACACCTAACGACAATTATTCTCGTTAAAATCAAAAAACAAAATATTCTAAATATTGTATTATGACTACTTATCCCTTACCTAAGAAGATTAAAATATGATGATTAAAAGAAATTTCTTAATACCGATATAAATAAGTACGTGCGCTACTGATTTAGGGTCTTGTTTACAACATTTTAAGATTTAATGACTTTTCTTAGCTGCCAACTCCAAACAAATGGACTTAAACGCGCACGCAAACAACAGTTTTATTGCATCGGCAGCTTTTAATAGATACATATATGTAACTATAAAAACTTTTAATGCCTCTTTCCTATGACATTTTCTAAAAATCGTATTGAACATAAAAAAAGCGACAGATTGTCAAAATTGATTACTTAATTATGTTTAAATCTCTTATAAACAAATTAGTTATAACTTTTTATTAATAAAGATAAAGTAATTTTGCAAAGTTTAAGCTGAAATAATTAGGTAATATTAAAATAAGAACTTTTAAAAGTTGATTGTACGTATGAAAGCTGAGTCATACTTGGAAAAGCCCCATCAAAAGCCTATTTTACAATTATTATTCACAAAATTTGTAATATTTCAGGTTTTAAAATCGGATCAAAATTCACCAAATACCATTTTAATCATTTTTAAAGTAAAACTAGGGGTAACTCAGATTTTTTTTTCTGACGGAAGTAACGGTGTGACGTCAGCTATGGGACGAGCTTAAAAACCTTTTCCAACAAAACAAATTTGCATTGACATTTGAGTGGAATTGAGGTTATGTTTTGTTTAGAAGTTTATAAATTTTATTATGGTAATTTTGTAATTAATTATGTATTTAGGGAATAAAATCTATGTTTCACATTTTAGTTATCATAAACCTATTATTTCATATATAAAAAATAATGCTTACTTTCAAATTCCTATTTCTAATCAATAATATAAATATAACATTTTATCATTTTTTGTAACGTATATAGACAATAAATATAAATGAATTGTAATTTAATATTTATTTTGCGATACGTACGTCAAATAAGTTTTACTTCAATCGCGCGTAAAGGTTACACGCACACTCTTTTTTTTTCCATTTTTATATCATTTTTAATAGTGTGAGAAATACAATTAATTAAAAAATTAAATTGTTAAAATAGTACCCTCAAAAAATCCAATCTAAGCCCCAAAAATCATACTCAACCCTCCCCTTGGCTTCTAGACTATTATGAAAAACTGAAAAAGAGTTTTTGCGGTAACTGTACCAAAAGTAATTTATTATAGACTAATTTTTGAGCAAATATATGAAGTTTTTTTAACATTCTTTAACATTAGTGTTTATGAAAATTTATTACGTTGTTTATATTTAAAAGAAGAAGAGGAGTTCTTAAATTTTGATTTAGCTTAAGTGGTGGCGCATCCCTGTAAATACTCTTTAATGCCTTATATAAATTTATACACCCAAGATAGCTAAAACAGACAAAGAATTCTCAAAGCGCCAGCTAAAGAAGAAAATTCAATGAATAACATTTTATTGTAACGAATTCTGACAGAGTTCAAAAGTAATGAATACGAAATGGGTCTTATTTATCATAGAATAAAATAGCCGAAGGTAAAACCCCAGAAAATGTTGATAGATGACTGTGAAGGAATTTTGTTAAAGAAATTTTCTACTTCGCTATTCGATTGCGAAGGTTATTTATGACGTTAACCGTGTGGGAATTTCAAGAAAAAGGCAGTAAATTTTGGATAAGCTTACTGATTTTCTGCTTGTCTTTTTCTCAGATAAAACGTTTTTGATTCTTTAACTTATTTTAATACCCAAAAAAATTCTGCATTTTATAGTAACGTATGATTTGTATTATTTACGTCAGAAGGGTACTGTTAAGAATTTTCATAGTAAACTGGCTCATTTGGATGGTGAACTTCGTACCACTTAACAATCTTTTATTTTTTTCGATTTTTCTACTTCCTCTATATACTTTCGGGATTTTGGGATCTTTTTCATTTTTTTATTTTTTCTTATTTTCCTGTCATTTTGAGTTTTTACTCATTTATTAAATAATTTTTTTATTTTTTAAAATAATTTTTTTTAATATTTCGATTTTTTTAGTTTTTTTCTGCTCATTTTTAACTATTCTTATTAATTTTTTTATTTAGTGCTATTTTTTCGATTTCGCCCGTCTATTATTTTGATTTCTTCCACCATTTTATATATTTTGTTTTCTTTATATTTCGTTTTTTTTTTTTTGAATTTTTAAGTATTATAATTTGTATGATTTTTATTGTGATTTTGTTTTTCTTTAATATTTTTTTTTTTTTGTTTAATTTTTGTGTTTCACTTTCATACCTATATTTAACCATTTTTAATATATTTTCTTAATTTTACCGATTTTTATAACATTTTTGGTAATTGCTTTTTGTTCGTGTCTATCAACTTTTCCATTTTTCTTATTTTATCTCAATAAATTTAAATACAGCGCCATCTACCAGGTGTCTTAGCAGTCTAGATCTCCCGATCAAGAGGTTAGAGAGTTGTATCGATGATTTCACCTAGATCACTGTCTAATAATTTATAAAACTAAATCTATTATAAATGAATCATTAAGTAAAAAAAACAATTTATAGCGGACTAAATGGTAAATCTAAACCATTTATAAATCTACTTACACACACCAAAAATTTAATTAAAATCGGTTTAGCTGTTTAGAATCTCAGTCACATACAAAAGTAGACAAGATTTTTATAGACATGCGCACGTATATGTATGTATTATTAAGTATGTATCTAATTAATATAATTTTAATACTAAAACCATTTTTTAAACACTCTTCTTCTTCTTTTCTTATAGGCATTATTTTGCCGGTTTCCTAATGTGCCTCCAGTATGTTATCGTTCCATCGTTTTCGTGGCCTTCCCACTGATCTCCTCCCTATTAGGGAGTCGTCTCTCACCGTCCTTACCACTCTATTTGCTGTCATTCTTCTTATGTGGTCATTCCATTCTCCTCTTCTCTTCCTTGTCCATTCATTGATGTTCTCCACTTTGCACCTTCGTCGTATATCTATGCTTATGGCTCTATTCCAGAGGGTCTTGTCGTCGATCCTTCTAAGGATTTTAATCTCTGCTGTTTCTAGCATTCTTTTTGTTCTCTCTGTGTCTGGTTTTGTTTCTGCCGCGTATGTTATTATTGGTCTTATGACTATTTTGTAAATTCTGCCCTTCATTTCTTTCCCTATATTCTTCTTCCTCCATATTGTGTCATTCAGGCATCCTGCGGCTCTGTTTGCTCCATTCACTTGGTCTTCTACTTCTGTTTCGAGCTTTCCGTAGCTCGATAGTGTGATGCCCAAATATTTAAAATCTATGACTTGTTCAATTATTTGTCCCTCCATTTCCAATTTGCATCTAAATAAGTCTGTTCTTACGACCGTGCATTTTGTCTTCTTTGATGAAATTGGCATGTTGAAGTTTTTGGCTGTAATGTTAAATTGGTGGAACATACGTTGTAAATCGTCTTCACTTTGGGAAATTAGTATTGCGTCGTCTGCATAACACATTATTTTTAGTTGTTTTTTTCCCATCTGGTATCCCTTTTTTATTATTTCATCCATAATTAGGTTGGACAATAGGGGGCTTAGAGAATCTCCTTGTCTTATCCCGTTGCCAGCTTCAATTGGATCGGTTAGTTCGTCCTCTACTTTTATTTTAATGATGTTGTTGTCGTATATACCTGTAGGTATTTTCGTTTGTTTTGATTAGACATAGGGGTTGTCTCTTGCATATAGTATACGGATAATGTCCTTCAGTTTGACCCTGTCGAATGCCTTTTTTAGATCCACGAAACACAGGCATGCAGGTTTGTTGTACTCTAGTGCTTTCTCTCGGATTTGTCTGATTAGAAATATGGCGTCGGTACATGATCTAAATCCTTGTTGTTCTTCTGCTAATGTTGTACCTAATTATAATTCTTTAAACACAAAGAACATAAAAGACAAGCAAATATTAGTTAGTAGTGGGTGTAAATAAAGTATTGTACAGAGCTTGAGTAGGCATGCTTTTTAAACAATAGTGGAGTTAAAAATTCATTTCTTATTTTTCCACTCGTGTTTAAACTACTACTTACCGCTCTTTTCATGTAATATACCATTATTAATTCTTTCATAGAGTTTGCAAACACATGCAAGTTAATAGTTCAATAATGTAAGCTAAACTAAATTTAGGAATGTGTATTTGAATTTTCATGTTTAGCTGTAGTTTCCATACACGGAGTTTCCGGAATTATATCGATCTTGTGGGATAGGTCATGAAACTTTTCGGCTTAGTTGCCAAGACAAAGCCATCTTTGCCCATCGGTGTATGTTTATTTCGAGTTTCCCTATATGCTAACTTGCTCAAACTTTAATAAGACTTCCTTTCTAGTGTGTTTTACTAACTTTCATGAGTATAATAACGTCTTAAACGTAAAGGTAAATCATATAATAGAGACAATATTCAATTTAATTAGATTAAATTCACAGTTTAATTTAAAAAAGGTGAAAATCTTTAATTCAATTATGGGGGTGTTCGAAAAGTCATTTTGTTTTTTTTTAATTTTCTTTTTTATCTTATTGTCATTTCTTATTTGTCTTATTTTAAATTTCAACAGCTCTTAATATTGTTTAACAAAATATAATAAATTAGACCTTTTTTAAATTTGAATCGGAATTTTTTTAACAACATTGCAGAGTCAGGAATGCCTTATTTTTTTGTATGTATGAAATCTTATAAACTAGCAAAAGTTAACTAAGATTTTTTGTTTAAAAATGTCTCCTTGTCTAATATTGTCCCAGTTACAAGAAAGATTAATGGAACTTTGGATATAGCGATGGTAAAGGAAAATCAGTTTTTGAGTTTTTGTTCGTCTTGTAAAACTGTCTTCTTATACCCGCAAGCTATATTTTCAATTTAAGTTTTTCGCAAAACGTATTATATTAATAAAATATACGGTGACCAAAAAAATATACAATTCAAAAATAAGGTAACGGAAAATCAAATTTTTGGTTAGAATATATAAAATTTATTTATAAATTATTAAACAATGAAACAAACATATATATACGATCGGACGCTGCAACGGAACTTCGCAGACTGTCTTCTGCTGTGGCACGCCGATGGTTTTATACTCCAGCGAATACAATTATACTTGTAACTAACAACTTCTGTTAATTAATAATGCTTTTTATTGTTGGTGCTAAAAGCCTAAAAGTATGGACAGAAGTTTTTTATTTTACCTTTTTTATAAATAGAGTGTATGTATAAATTAAAGAGTTATCTTTCTTTTTGAAGTTATACTTCTATTTGAGCACTCGTCGGAAAAGATTTGTGTGGGGTTAAATAAGAAAAAACATTACATATGTAATGGTGTGAGTAAGAGAGAGACAGAAACACATATAATGTATATTGGTCAGTAAAAACAAAGATGAAATATTTACCTCATGTTTAGTCATAACTATAAGTCCTCTGAATATCGTTTAAACATTTAGTACATTAAAAAGAAATAGATATGCAAAAAACAGTCTGAGCTAATGTTATGAATATAATAGTGACGTATCACATTGTGTTTGACCGATTATTTTATAATTCTGTCACGTAAGTAAACATATAAAGTTTAGTATTTTATATTAATAATAATATTCAGTAATGAAGTCCATAGTACCGTCACATGGTTGCATGCGGTAAGTATTCCAAATGGGTTTAATTTATGTACCCGGGGTTTTTGGGGTCGCTGAACACGAATATTAGGATGTCGAAAGTCTCCGCGGCACTTGGTGCCTAGGGTATTTACCTCTTCTCCTGGGGTTTTATGTAAATTCTGTACAAAATCAGTGCACACTTGAGAACCCAGCGGTTTTTTGGGTCGCTCAATATGAATATGATAATGGCGATGGTGTCCGAAACACCTGGTGCTTAAGACGGACCTCGTCTACAGGAATTTTATGCAAATTCGATACAAAATGAGTGCGCACTTGGGACTAGGAGGTTTTTGAGGTCGCTGAACACGAATATCATATAGGTAATGATTTTGCTAAATCATTCGTATACAAATTTATGAATCCAGGCGAGTGCATAGAAGTATAACTTCTGCCGGCAGTATCACTGACTGCCACACCCGTTTTATAATATTAATCCAAGAAACTTCTATCAATCTATCTAGTAATTTTTGTTTTAATCATTTAACACTATTCACTTTACATTTTATAATAACCAGAAACTTTATCAAATATTGCCTCACATTCTGTGATCACATCAAAATATTCGTTTTCTATCAAACTGTCAACAACTCACATATACAATTTACATCTAAAAGCGTACAGCGTTTTACTATACGAGTATAGCACACACATAAAATATTTAGTTCTTATTTATTATCTTATAAAAAAAAATTATGAATTAATTGCATTTATATAAACAAACTACTAATAAAATTAAATTAAAGACGGTTTGGAAATGTCATATAATTACTTCTTATTTCTATTAAACGAGTTTTTTTACTGCACAACACCTACGCCGAAGTTAGTATTAAGTAGGTTAAAAGTTTAAATTCATAAATTAGGAGTAAACGCATTTAAAACATTAACCAAAAAATATATAAAAATCAAAAATAATAATAAGATGTATTGCCTTCTCTACCTCTTTTAACATCCCGACAGCGCCAGCGTAGTGTTATACTTTCAACTAACCTTCTTAAATAATCTTGATCAATATTATCCTATTTCACAGTTAAGAACCATAACAGGTCCTCAAAATTAGTTGGCATCACATTAACAGGACTTATTCTTTTTAAAGCTTATTTCAGATATATTCTATTAAGTTTAAATCCGGGATGCAAGCTGGCTAACATAAAATTGAGATCTTTACCTCTCGATAACCACTAATAACCCGATACATGGTTTAGCAGATGATAGCAACCTACACTGTAGCAAAGCGCACAACCGTCCCATACAACTAGATATTCTGAAAGAGGAAAGAAGATCCACAACGGCTTCTCTCAATCAAGATTTGAAAATTGTAGACGAGTGGGGAAGAAAGAATCTTGTTAATTTCAACGCTTCCAAGACAAAGACATGTTGCCTATCCAACAAGAGGCAAACATGCGACTTATCCATTACAATCAACGATCAGACACTGGTAGCGGGCGACTCCATTACGCTGGTTGGTATAACGATCTCCCAGGACCTACTCTGGAACGAACATATTGCATCCATAGCAATTGCAGCAGGAAAGACGTTGGACTTTCTGTTTAAAGCACGGAAATATTTTTCTCCATCCAACTTGGCTACTCTTTACAAAGCCCAAATACGGCCTAATCTTGAATACTGCTCGCATATATGGGGTTCGGCGGCTCCGTCAAGGCTCGGAGTTCTTGATGCAATACAGAGAAGGGCAGTTCGACTAATAAACGACACCAGTATCACCAAAAACCTAGCCCCATTATCCCACCGAAGAGCAGTGGCTGATCTTTCCTTGTTTTACCGATACATAAACGGATTTTGCTCAGAAGAACTCCGCTCTATAGTGCCTACACTTGCCAGACCAGCCAGAGCAACGCGACGTGCCAACTTCATGCACCCTTATACTGTTCAGTGCTCGACATCGAGAACAGATCGATTCGATCGTTCCTTCATCCCCAGGGTCTCCAGATTGTGGAACTCCTTACCTCCCCACGTCTTCCCCACTCGTCCTAACTTGCAGGTCTTTAAATCCCAAATTAATAAATTACCTCTTCTGCCCCAATAGATGTTCTCGGTACATTTGTATTTAGGTCTATACCTACGAGGACATCCTTAATAAAAAAATAACGATTCTTGCAATGTGTTAGTGTATCTAATCCACTAAAAGAATAAAAACATATTGGTCCAATATGTGTCTTCTAGCTGTATTAATATAGTTTGTCCTCTGAAAAATATTCCGCTTCAGAACATAATAGATCATCCACCAAAATTTTTTGGATGTCTTAAATTGCATACAGAATAACACTCGCCATCTCATTTGTAAATCAGTAATCTTTGATCTGAAGTGTAAAAACCAAATTTTGAGTTATTCGTAAAAAGAATGTTACCACAGTCATCAATATTCCAATTTATTTTTTCCCTTGCAAATAAAAATATAAGACAGGGCACTAAAAAAATGACGTAAAGTTTGAAGTTTCAATTGTCGATTTGACAAACTCTCTCTATCATTAACGTCATACTATATGTGCTTAGGGAGAAAAGTGAGTAAGTGTCACATTTGACATGAGTTGAATTTAACGACCCTTTGGCGATTTGATAGCTAGGCACCTATAGCTTAGTTGTTAGAGAGTAAGCGCATAGAGCTGAAGGTTGCGAGTTCGAGTCTCGCTAGGTGCGACATTTTTTCAATTTCTCCTTAATGTCATTTAATATATTCTTGTTTGTAAACGTACTTTCTAAAAAAATTGCAAAATTTCAAAATGCTTTACGGTACTCCTTTGTAAGTCTGGAGGTAGCAGCAGCTACTCTGGCTGCAATGCCAGTCTGCCTTAAGATGTGTATAATTTGTGAAGACAAACGTACATTTCGAAACGTGGTCAACTTCTGTTAATAGAGTTGACTTGCAGTAACATGGCATCGACGCAAAGCCTAAAAGATTAAAAATAGATTATCGGCAAGCATGTTACAGCTCGCCTTTTTTAAAGTCAACTTTATGGTTCCTAACTAAGGCTCGTGAAACTGTCGTCTGATTTATATCCACTAAATTTGTACATATCTTTGCCTTTTTCAATTTTTATTGAAATAAATAAATATTGGCAGTAGTAAAATCTAACTAAATTTCATAATAATATTAGCAAGTATACATGTTTTGCGCTACTTTTTTGGCAGAGTATATTTCAAGATAAAAATTGCACAGACAAATCTTCATTGGGTTTTCAAACTGACATCAAATTTAACCTCTCTAACAAATCTACTACTTCGCTAACTCAATTATTTCGTCCGAAATTAGTTGGAAGAGATTTCCTCGTTCTCTGGCACTTTTTCTCACATTCGATTTTCATGCTATGCTGTTAAATACGTTATTATTAAACGCGATTGAGACTATTAATTAAAATTGGATTATTGGATTAAAAGTTTGGAAAACGCTTTACAACTCACATTGTTTTTTATATTATTGTTATAATTTTAGATTTGTTTTGATTGGTTTTGTTTGTTGTATTTCTTCTTAAGGTAAGTATCAACGTGTTAAAAAAATACAAACGAATTTATAGTAGAGGGACTAGCCTATAATTCAATTCTGTATGTAAATGTGAATTAAAATGCTCTTGACGATTTCTGAATTTACTATTTATTTGTGTTTATTGAAGTTATACTTCTATTCATGCACTCGATTTGTGTGGGGTTAAATGGGAAAAATCATTACATATGTAATGGTGTAAGTAAGGGAGAGACAGAAACACACATAAGGTATATTGGTCGGTAAAAACAAAGATGAAATATTTACCACATGTTTAGTCATAACTATAAGTTCTTTAAATACCGTTTAAATATTCAGTACATTGAAAAGAGATAGATATACAAAAAACAGTCTAAGCTAATGTTTTGGAATATCATAGTGACGTATTACATTGTGTTTGGCAGATTATTTTATAATTCTGTCACGTATTTAAACATATAAAGTTTAGTATTTTATATCAATAATATTAATATTAATATTCAGTAATGAGTATTGTATTGTAGTCCATACTACCGTCATATGGTTGCATTATATCCTGCACTATGCTTTTAAGGTTGTTGGCTACATAAACAGAGTTTTTAAGACTAGTCAAAAAGTGCATTCCGAACAAACAATAGATAGAAAAATTACTACTCGGTAAGGATTCCAAATGGGTTCAATTTATGTACTCGGGGTTTTTGGGGTCGCTGAACACGAATTTCATGATGTCGAAAGTCTCCGCGGCACTTGGTGCCTAGAGTATTTACCTCTTCTCCTGGTGTTTTATGTAAATTCTGTACAAAATTACACTTGGAACTCGGCTGGGTTTTGAGTCACTGAATACGAATATGATAATGGCGATGGTGTCCGAAACACCTGGTACTTAAGACGGACCTCGTCTCCAGGAAATGTTATGCAAATTTGATACAAAATGAGTGTGTACTCGGTACTAGGAGGTTTTTAATGTCGCTGAACACGAATATCATATAATGATTTTGCTAAATCATTCGCATAAAGATTTATGAATCCGGGCACGTGCATAGAAGTATAACTTCTGCTGGCAGTCCCACTGACTGCCACACCCTTTTTTTACAATTTTTAAAGTTTTTAGGAATTTAAAATATTTTACGATTTTTTCACACTGTCTTGTATTTTTAATATTATTTAGAATTTTCTTATTTTTAATAGATTTTCTCATTTCTCTTAATTTTTTATATGATTTTTCTAATATTTAAAATTTATCCAATTTTTCGTCAATTTTCATTTTTTTACGTTTTATTTAATTTTTTAACAATTGTTTCTTAATCTGCAAAAAATATTTTTGTGTAGTTTTAAAAATAATTAACACAAAAACTATAGTTTTATATGCCTATACATATACGTTCGGGTATATAAGCGTTTGTATGATATTTCATGTGACTCTTTTTTTTTGTCACTTTCTTTGCTACAACGTCCTTAAAAAATAGCTAAAAAAATTATGATACATGAACATTCATTTGTATACAAAGAACTAGTAAGACTTAACAATAAAAATGAAATTTTCAACTCATTCATAAAAACTCCCTTTTTCACTTATTTAGTATTTTATAGAATTTCACAAATTTGTCTTTGTCATATCCCTCTTATTACTCTCCGTTTGCTTGACAATATAAGTACTTATACTAATGAGGGTGGTTTTTAATGAAGCGCAATCGTAGTCGTTGGTTGAGGAGGGTGGAATAAGGCATAAGAAGGACGTAGAATGCGGTTATTTATCAAGTAGACCGTAAAGAAAATTTAAACTCCATTGGTTAACATTAAGTAAGTAGATTAATTGATAGAATAAATAAATATTAAACATATTTAATGACATTTCATTTATTTTAAATCCTATTCATATTTTTTTATTCGTTCTTGTTTTCCAGTTTATTTTAGAGATAACATTTGATTTTATTACTTTACTAGTTGTACTCGCAACATCGTTCGCGTGGCGTGTGATTGTTGTATAAAAATTTCTTACCCCACCCCATTTAAGGAATGGGAGAGAAATTTTTATACACCAGATGTTAAGTTGAAAGAAGACAATTACGTCTTTGAAAACCGCATTCGAATAGGATCAGTAGTTTTCATGTGATGCGCGCACAAACATATACATTTCTAAAGTTTTATTATATGTACTAGCTGACCCGGCGGACTTCGTACCGCAAATCATTTATGTCATTCTTCAATTTTTCGTTTTTTCAATTTATTTTGATTTTATCGTTTTCATCATATTTTCTCGTTAGTTATCAGGTTTATACTATTTTTTTTTCGTTATATTTTGTAGTTTATCGGTAAAATATATTAGATGCATAACAATACTTAATTTAGTAAGAATTTCTCGTTTAAATATAAGTGATATGAACTGCGCCACCTTACGGTGGCGTGATATAAAGTAATCAAATATTAAGTAGTGGTTGCTCGTTTAATGAAAGCGCCATCTGGTAGTAACTTCCATTAATACGAATATCATATTCATCTTACCCATTAAAAATACATCATCATACTGATTTTCATGACAATCGGTTAAACGGGGCGGAAGTCGATACTTTACAGCGCCGCCTGGTAGCGAACTACATCAATGGGCATAGCATATAAAGCTTCTCCGTGGAAAAATACATGTACATACCAATTTTAATAATCATCGGTCAAATAGTTTCTGAGTCTATCGATTTCATACATACAAACATCCTTATATATATATATATATATATATATATATATATATATATATATATATATATATATATATATATATATATATATATATATAGATAGATAGATAGAGAGGATTGCTCGTTTAATGAAAGCGCCATCTGGTGGTAACTTTCATTAATACGAATATCACATTCATATTAACCGTTAATAAAAATACAGCATCCTACTGATTTTCATGAAAATCGGTTAAACAGGACAAAAGTTGTTACTCTGCAGCGCCACCTGGTGGCAAGTGGCATCAATGAGCATATCATAAAAACCTTCTCCGTAAAAAAATACATATGCATACCAATTTTCATGACAATCGGTTGAACGGGGCAGAAGTTGCTACTTTGCAGCGCCACCTGGTGGCGAGTGGCATCAATGAGCATAGCATATTCGTTTTCTCCGTGAAAAAATACATATACATACCAATTTTCATGACAATCGGTTGAACGGGGCAGAAGTTGCTACTTTATAGCGCCACCTGATGGCGAGTGGCATCAATGAGCATATCATATAAACCTTCTCCGTGGAAAAATACATATATATACCACTTTTCATAATAATCGGTCCAGTAGTTTTTGAGTTCATCGATTTCGTACATAAAAACACATCCTTTTTTATATATATAGATATAGATTGATTAGTCACATAAGAGTGAAGCTGCAGATTCTATAAAATGAATGTTGAGTATCAGCCACAAGATTCTTTTTGCATAAAATATATCGGTTGTTAAATCAACAGATATAACTTTAATTGTAATGTTAATTTTATTTTTAAATACAAAATTAAATGATTTTTTATTGAAAATGCGTCGTTTCTACAAATCCAACATTTCTGAGACAAAACTAAGTAAAAAAAGTAAATTATATTAAGTATATAAAACCCTCAGAAACTGTGATTTTACTATTTTTCACGTACGCATCATGTCGTTGAACGTTGAAAACATTAAGGAAAATCTGGTGCACAGGTTGAGTTGAGTCAGCCCTTTGAAGTAGATTCGTGCGTCGCGTACTTGTGGCATGATTTCGGGAAATTGCCTCAATGTTATCGAGGCACTAATCTCTTCGTAGATTTTACTTGACCCATGCACTACAACATTTTCCTTAGGGGTCGCTGCTTCACAATAGCACAAAGCCATATCTACTTTGGACTTCCAAGACGGTGATTTCTAAATTGTCATTTGGTATATATGATAAACAAAATAACAAACTTGATACTCGTGCGACTTCTCGACAACAGTTGTGCTTCGAAATGAGAGCTCTTTTCGATCATTTCCATTTTTCTTATTATCATAATATAACAATATAATGAAATAACGATTCTTCACGATTTTTCAGATATTTCCTTTTTTTTATTTTTTCCTCTTTGTTTTTCTTAGTTAGTTAGTTAGTGAGCTTCTCTCAATGCGTTTTCCTTTAAATCCTTCAATCCCTTAACAACTCCGATTCTGTTGAGGCACCATATTCCTGGTTTCTTGACACGCTTTATGAGTGCAGTCTATCTTAGACTCTTTTGTCGTCTGTAATGTTTTTTTTGTCTTCTTATTTTCTTATTCTGTTTTCTTGACTTATTTTTTTCTAAATTTCAGATTCTGGGTCGTATTCTGTTGTTTTCCACTTGCCCTGGTACATCGTTATCTTTTTCTTATAGCTTATAGCTTTTGTAATTTTTCTACGTTTTAGGTCATGGTATAAGGTGATGTTCTTTCCATTACTTGATTCGTTAACCGGGAATTATTGTAGTTTTGATCTGTCCTTATTTTATTCTTGGTTTAATTTGCGTTTTCTTTTAACTGGTAATTTAATTTTTGCGTGTTACACTTTTCACATTTTCTTAAAGCATAATTCTTAATGTAAATTACTTCTAAGTACTTTACTTATTTCTTATGTTGGTTGTTTTTTTTCTTCGTTGTGTTCATTTAAATAGATTAGTTGTTAGAGCATCAGCGCGTAGAGCTGAAGGTTGCGAGTTCGATTCTCGCTGGATGCGACATTTTTTCAATTTCTCCTGATTGTCATTTAATATATTCTTGTTTGTATACTTTCTTAAATTTTCAAAATTTCAAAATTTTCAAAAAATCCAATGAGCAAAATCTCAAATAATCGTTTACTAAAGAATCCATGGTTCCGGTCTCCTAACCGAATAAAAATATACGACAGGGCACTAACAAAACGACTTAGAGTTTGATATTTCAATTGCCGATTTGACAAAGTCTCTCTCTCATTAACGTCATCCTATATGTGCTTAAGTAGAAAGTGAGTGTCACATGCGGCATGAGTTGAATTTAACGACCGTTCGGCGATTTGATTGGTAAGCATCTATAGCTTAGTTGTTAGAGCGTCAGCGCGTAGAGCTGAAGATTGCGAGTTCGAGTCTGGCTGGGTGCGACATTTTTTCAATTTCTCCTTAATGTCGTTTAATATATTCTTGTTTGTATACTTTCTAAAAACTTTCAAAATGTAATACATATTTTTTTAATTTTTCACTATTACTAATTAATCTAACTGAACACTTTTCTCTTTTTCAGGTTTATTTTTTTGTTAATATAATCAGCGTTCTTTTTGCTAAAGTAATTTTAATTAAAGTTTTAACAAAAAAATGGCTGCCTTCTAAAAAAATTCAATTATTATAATGGTCCAAACGACATAGGAAAATGGCCTGAGAGTGACACGTCGTAACCATAATGCCGTAGGCACGCGAGCAGTTGACCTGAGATGTTAATTTTTCAAATTTTCTCATAAAAAGAAGGTAGATTTTTAAAATGGCCAAGCTTTACTTTATTTTCTACTTTAAATTGCCGCAATCGCCAGAAAAACTGTCAAGAGAACAATGAGTAAACGAGTTTAAGATAAGCTTTGGTATTTTTTATCTCGATGCTTAATTCAATGAATATTTTTTTATTTTTTTATAAAGTATAAAGTTCACATTATTTTTTTTTGTACAGATTTCTAATGGTCGCTCAAGTTTTCTTATTATGACATTACATCTTGTTTAAAGTTGTAAAGATAACTACAACTCAAAAGAAGTATTCAAAATATTTTCGAGATAAAATTTTCTTATCATAACTTTATTTTTTGCATAAATTCAAAAGTCTTGTATAAAGTTGTTTAGATAACTCCAAAAGAGCTTTCTTAAAAAATTTAAAATAAGGCTTTAATAAAAATTTTATAGATGCTTATTAAATTCAATTAATCGAATATCAAAACGGAAATGAATACAAAAATGTAGTTAACAACATTAAAAGAAAAGACAAAGAATAATAATTATTAACATGCATATAAATATATTAAAATTGCTTTTATTAAGTGACCCCTATAATTTGATTGTAAATGTTTGCGTGATATATGTATCTCCATTTATAAGAACATGGTCACGTCATTAAACCTATTTCAAAATATTTTTCTTTGTGTAGTTAATGAGCTTGTTATGTTTGCTGATCAAATCCTGTTTATTTTAGAGTTCAAATTGTAACGATTATGCTGCAAAACAACTAAGGGCATTATTGAACTTTCAAGAATAACATAGAACTATCTGTATCAGTCTTGTTAGTTTTGCATAAAGACAAAAATATAGAGACTTAAAATACTTTATTTCTTTTTAAAATAAATCCTACCAAGATGGATACACTTTTCGATATCTTTAGTTAAAACCTGCAAAATAGCTGTGTTAAAGGCATCGATTGGTTTTTCTGCAGACAGGAATCGCTGCCCACGCATTAACCTCCTGATCTTGGAAAACCTAAAAAAGTCGTTGGGACTAAGGTCGAGACTATACGGTGGATAGTCAAACAATTCGATAATTTGAAACTCCAAAAACTTAATTGTCTTGTGGGCAATGTGACCACTTGTATTGTTTTGATGTAGGGATGATTTGCCCTTGTATGTTGTTTTATCGAAGTTTTGCGATAACTTCTGGTAAACATACCTACGTTTTTATACCAATTGGAAGTAACCGTTTTTCGATCTTCTAAAACAATTTTTGCGACATGACTTTTGACCTAAAAGTTCCGATTATTTTTATTGACACACTTTGGGAACGAATCACTTTTGTTGGTTTTTCCTTAACGAAAGCAACCACACAACGGATTTGCGTTTATTTTCCGGTTCGTAGAAGTAAATCCAAGATTCATCCCCATTAACAATACCATAAACGTTTTATGAGCGTCCTTTTTTGAACCGTTCAAATGTTTTTTCAAAATCAATTGACGCTAACTACTTTTTGCTTTTCTGTGAGCCAATAGGAAACCCAAAGGAAAATTAACTTCGTAACCCACAGTTCTTCTTGTGAGATCTTTTGGATCGAGGTCTTTAAAATGTCTAAAGGTGCCTCTATCTCCCGGTATATTAAAAGGAAGTCATCCTGTATTAGATGAGAAACCGCATCAATGTTTTGCTGTCTGACTGCTGTTTTGGGTAGACCTAGCGTGGATTCGTCGTTGAGACTGAAGCGACCACGTTGAAATTTGCAATACCAGCAGGAAACAGTTTACTGGTGTGATGTTTTATTCCCAAACACAGAAACCGTTTTAAAAAGACAATGCTGTTTGGATAATTCTCTCCGAAAGTTGTAGAAAAAGATTTTTCCAAAATGTTCTCGGCTTAGATCCATTTTGCTAATTTCAAAAATTTACTATACCTACACGACTTCTTGTATTGTAATGAAACTCTGGATTTAAGTCAAGATTAAGGTAATATTTGTTTCTGAAGGTTTTATTGGTGGCACCTTCCACGCGGCTATATGCAAAACTAAAAAGTCAATAACGATTGTAAATGTTTTTTTTTTTATTTTTTATTTTTAATTTCACATTTTTTACGGTTTTTCTAATTTTTTTAAAATTATTTTTTGTTATTAAAAATATTAACGAGACTACGGATTCCACAGGTTAATATTTTTTTTTAGTGTTAAGCACGATCACCAAATAAAAAGCATAATTTTAAAAATGATTAAAACATTTATAGTGTTAACTAGTATGACACATCCATCCAAATAGTACTCTTGGCAGTTAAGACTTTGTAAACATGTGACACCAAACTAATATTTATATATAAAGTTGTTGTTTATCAGACAGTTACCGTAAAAATTCCAAAAGCCAATTCCCATGCTTTCACCCACCAATTGATCCCGTTAAAGGACCCTCTAGGTTACAATACCGACCGATTCAACCAAGTGACCTTTATAGCCTTTCTTCGATCCGTTCTATCCTGTGACAGATGGTCACAAAGGATATCTAAAGTTACCCATATCGTCCTTAACGAAACTGCCGAGTAGTTTAAATATTTGACAAATATAAGTTTGTATACAGACTTCTGGTAATATTTATCATTGATATTTTGTCGAAGAATTCAGAAAACTGAACAAAGAAAAGTAAATAGTATGAGTAAGAAAATTCAAAATAACAGAAGAAATTGTACAATTGTATTAAAACATATGTAAAAATGACTTATGAAAGTAAAGATACGAGTTAAAAGAATTAAAGATAAATAAAAATTGTAACAGCAAACAAGACATTAGTTGGCCTAATTGACACAAGTTAAGTATGTAAAAATAAGTTTTATAATCTTTCTTTTTGTTTTTCTTAAAACTAGATGTTTATGCTCAAGATCGGTTAAAGTGGGTTTGAATAGAAACTACATACAACAAGCCTATTTTGTATAAAATTTATTTCTTATTTATGTAATTTTAGGTACATTTATATTTTTTTATTTTATGAAGCATCATGATGCTGCTTCAAAAACAATCCTAGAGCTTCTCTAAAAATGCTGTGCTGTAATTTAGAGTAATCTAAGCTACAAAAGCAAAAATATCCTTTAAGGCTTTTTCTGAATGGCTCTGCGTAGGATCTTCTGGAGTGTTCTTATCGCGTACGTTGGGAGCAGGTCTTGAAACTGAAGTGGCTAGGATGTAGTATTAGTGTAAGTGTATACTGGAGCAAAAGAATATCTGTCATAATGATACTGGCCTTTCCGTAAGATTCGTCGCTCTGTAGCCACTTGTGATTTATCTAAATTGTGAGGTAAGATTATAGCTTTTATATCTGTAAAGTAAAGTTTTGGGGTGGCATCTTTTAGAACGCTTAAAGAACGCTCCAAGGAAAAAAGGGTATTTTCTTATTTTGTGCACCCTGTTAAGGGTGCACTGTCAAATTTTAGTTTTTTTCCAAAGCGTTAAAATCACATCGTCGAAAGATAAATATAGGAAACTATAGTAAGATTGACGCGAATACAGGGATCCACCTTGATCAAGGTCTTTGAAATGCCCAAAGATGCTTCTATCTCCCGTTGTTGCACGGCGGTTATCCTTAATTTGCTGACTAACCGCATCAATGTTTTGCTGTGTGACTGCTGTTTTGTGTGAACCTAGCCTAGATTCGTCGCTGAAACTGGAGCGACCACATTGAAATTTAGAATACGAGCGGAAAACAATTGACTGGTGTTGTGCTTCATTTCCAAATACAGAAACCATGTTGGCGAGACATTGCTGTTGAGGTAATCCTCTCCGAAAATTTTAAAAAAATATTGTTTGAAAATGTTCTCGGCTAAGATCCATTTTTTGACCTAATTACTTATTTCAAAACTTCACTGTACCTTCACAAATAGTTGAATTGCAATAAAACTCTGGAATTATATCAACAAAAGATTAAGGTTAGATTTGAGTCTAAAGGATTTATTGCTGGTGCCCTATTCAAAACTAAAAAGACAACCCTCGTAACAATAAGAACGTGTGTTTAAAGATGTTACAACATAAACTTGTTTGGTGTTCAAACGCCACGATATTTGAAGTGTATGTTTACTTTTTACCTTAATGTACCAGTTAGATTATTTGCTTTTATTAAATATTTAAAAAATAATTCAGACAATCAAAAACTGTAATGAATTTTGTTATAGTTTTAAAAAAATTAATTCTGTTTATTTAACATCAATAGTTACCTACATACTATACATTAACAGAATATATTATTAATATAAATATTGAATTATTTGTATATTAAAATATGTTTACACATACATAATGATTTATAAACATGCTATAATGGCCACATTAAATTAAAACTACATTAAATTGTAACCACAAAGACTATTATTTTTTGATGGTTTAATTTAATAGACAATTTAGACAATTATTAGATATAGAAATATATAAAGCAATTTATTTAAAAAATAAATAAATAAAAATATATATTTTGTTTTAATGTATTTTTCATATCACATGCATTGAAACAGCTTGTGTTGATCCCTGTTTTGCCAGTCGAAACAAGACAATTTCAGACCAATGCAACTGTCAGTCAGAAACAAATGTCATTATTTTAAGTCTGTCAGAATTTTTCTGACTGACAGTTGCATTGGTCTGAAATAGTCTTACTTCGACTGGCTACAGAGATCAAAACTCGCTGTTTCAATGCATGTGATTTGAAAAGTATAGTGTGTGGCACGGGATGAAACAAAGACGATTTCTGACCGGGCGATGACAGCCCTCGCTTTGCTTGGGCAGTCAAGCCATTGTTCAACCGATCGTACGTCAGAGTCACGCCACCTGAGAGTCAGCATGAGCAGCTGTTTTGCTGTGAATAAGAATTCTTTTAGTTTTTTCAATTCTGCAAAAATGTGATGGCCGATTCTCAAGAGAAATCACGTTCAGGACGGACTTAGACATCAAGAATTAACAAAAACGTCAAGAAAATGAATGCTTGTAAAGACCGTGGCGTAACCATTAATGAAGTTAGTGAGATGTCTGGAGTGTCATGTAGTTAGTTTCAAAGGATTTTATCTGAAAATTTTCACTTGAAAAGGTTTGTAGTCAAATTCGTCATTTCACAGATGAGCAAAAGGAGTGTCGAGTTTAGAACGTAAAAATCAGCTTAAAAAGGACCCACAGTTTTTGTCCAATGTGATTACTGGTGGTGAATTATGGTGCTATAGATATGATTCTAAAACAACGCAGCAACCGAGCCAGCGGACGACAGCTAACTTAAGCTTGCCAAGTGAAATCTAAAATCAAGACAATGCTCTTTTTTTATTGCTGAGGTATTGCGGACTCTGAACTCGTTCCACCAGGTTAAACTGTCAACCAGAAGGTCTATCTGGACGTTTTAAAGATATTGACAGAGATTAAAAGGAAGAAAAGATAAAAGCTTTCGCGTACTGGTAAGTGAGTCTTTTATCACGACAACTCGCTTACTCACACCGTCCTCTCCGTGTAGCATTATTTTTGATATAAAAGCGGCATATCACCGATTGTTTATCCCCCCTACTCACCGGATCGTGTGACTTCTTTTAGTTCCCACGATTTTAAAAAAGAATAAAAAGAAAGCCTTTTGCCATAGTTGAGGTAGGCTGGAAGGTCTAAAGGATATCCCCATAATTGAGTTAACGAAATGGAAACATCGTTGGGAAAAGTGCATTGTAGTCAATGGTTAATACGCTGAAGGTGATTAAAATTTAATATAAAAATATTGAAACAAAGGAATTATACGGAAATTCCGTTTTTTTTGGGTACCTTCTCATATACACTTACCAGGGTTCCTGGGTATCCTTGAAAGTAGAGTCTCGGTGGAGAAGTCCTTTTGAAGAATTGATTGAGGATGGTGCATTTTAACGTTTGTGTCATGGGAGCTTGTTATTCGAAAATGTCTTGTAATATCTTAAGAGTATGAGCGCTGTATATAGACAGATTGCTCAATATCTTCCAATGATAAAAACACTTCTAGTTTTAACTGCTCTAAACGGATCAGTAAAACGTTTTTGTCTGGTGTGTATTAATCACAACTTTTTTAACAATCTTCGGTATTATTTTGATCAAGGCGCGTAAGCGATACTATTTCGTGCCTTAATTTGAAATTGTGTTGTCACAATTTTTAATACACCATAATATCTGAAGTAAGATACATATTTTTTTGTTATTAATGAATCATCAAATGTTATTATAGCAATAAAACTTGTTGGTTTTATAGAATTAATTTTTGTGTTGGAATTTTCAATTAAATTTAGTCGTAAAAAGCATCCGCTCGAAAAACATTCTCTTTTCTTCTCTTTTTCTACCCCGAATGGATTTGATTAATACTAATTAGTTCTAAACCGCTGTTAAAAATGCCAAAATGAAAATAATATTATTTTGCTCTTACCAATTAATTTTGCTGGCAGGAAAGTTGAGCTGAGCTGTGCGACGTAAATCGAGCAAAAATTGTGTAGACTTTCAGCATTTGTTTGAGAACAAGTTTTAGGAGAACTAAGAATATCACAAGAACTATTTAAAATGATTAATAAAATTCTTTATGTACCTAAACAAAGAAAAATGTCATTTATAAAATTCAAAACGTATTTTAATTGCACTTATTTTTCTTCGATTAATAGAAATATAGTATTTTTAAAATTTTAGGAAGTAAATAAAAAATGACTTTATGGAGAAATTGAAAAAAATGACCTATCTAGTAGATTCCGAGCCCGCAACTCTCCTGCTTTCACTTGGCAATGCTCTAACAAATAAGCTATTGCTTTGTTTTTTTCTTTAAGCACATATAGCATGACGTTAATTAGGGAGAGATTTTGTCAAATCGGCAATTGAAAAATCAAAATCTAAATCATTTTTTTTTGTGTAATGTCTTATATTTTTAGTCCGTTAGGAGATTGGATTTTTAAAAATTTTTGAAATTTAGGAGATATTGAAAAAGTGTCACATGTGACATGAGTTGAATTTAACGAACAAAAAGCTAAATAATTACTAAGCATTTATAGCTTAGTTGTTAAAGCGTGCCGTGTAGAGGCAAAGGTTGCGGGTTCGAGTCCTGCTGGATGCGACATTTTTTCAGTTTGTCCTTACTGTCATTTAATATAGGTATCCTTGTTTGTACATTTTCTAAAATTTCAAAAATCCCGTTAGAGATATCGCAAATAATCGGTTACTAGAAATAGAGTAGGTTATTTCTGATAACGTTTTCACTAGATAAATAAATAAGGAATAGATAAAAGCTCATAAATATTTCTTTGGGTCAATATAGATTATGGTTATTGTATGTAAATGACCCAAGTTTTTTAATTCCGTTAATGAAGATATAAATGTAAAAAGTAGTAAATTTTCAACTTTAAAAGTACTTTTTAATTGCATTTTAATTTATACTGTTATAATGACAAAGTTGCGGTAACTTCAACGTGCCAATTTTACCGATTAAGTTTCGGTTCGCTAAGGTGAGCTGACTTGAAACGAATTTTTAATGGTCTGAAATATTTATTCATTGTGCGACAGGAGAATGAGAATTATAAATTGATATTATTTGATTATCTACGTAAAATGGGGAAAAATTTTTTAGGTTAAAACTTTTTCCTGTGCCTTTAATGCCTACAGACTGTAATGTACAGATATAGAATTTATGGGGAAAAAAGATCGTTTATAACATTTTTTAAACGATTTTGTCGATTTTTCGGAAGTTTAAAGTTTTTTTAGTTATGTTAACAGTTTTCGATTTTTACGTTGTTTTACTTTTATTAGATTTTTGTTTTTTATAGTTTTTCCTTTTTTTAGATTTTAAACATTTTTTTACGCTATATAGACAAGAATAGTAGGCTCATTTTCACAAAAACTCGTTTCATGCCGCTAAAGCTCTTGGTCCGCATTTCGGTCCGTTGCAGCGTTGCCAACCTTAAATTAAGTCTGTAGATCCTAAACTGTTAGATCTAGAGTTGTAATATCTGCTCATCAGCTCTTACAAAGCTGTACAAAAAAAAAGAGTGTGCGTGTAACCTTTACGCGCGATTGAAGTAAAACTTGCTGACGTACGTATCGAAAAATAAATATTTAATTACAATTCAATTATATTTATTGTCTATATACTTTACAAAAAATGAGATGTTATATTTATATTATTCATTAGAAATAGGAATTTGATAGTTATCATTATTTTTTATATATGAAATAATAGGTTTATGATAACTAAAATGTGAAACATAGATTTTACCCTCTAAATACCATTTGAAAATTTTGAAAATTTCATAAATAAATTTTGAAAATTTAAGCTCCTCCCATAGCTGAAATCACACCGTTACTTCCATCAGAATCTTCCGTTAGAATCTAACGTTAGAGTTACCCCTAGTCGCGTCTAAAGAAATTTTGCTTCAATAATAGGTAAACAATATTAAAAATATACACACATTACGTTTAGAATGTGTGATTTTGTAGCTGTATCTACCTTATTGTAATACAACACAACACAAGAGCCTTCGATAGTTAGATAACCATTTCATTTTGTAGCGTTTTATAGCATATTCCATAAAATTTAAAATCCTGAGTTGAGTTTGTTTTCTTCAGTTCTACGAAGGATCTGTTATTGCTGGTAAAAGATCAGCCATCCTGACTAGTGGTTTTATGGCCTTTATGGCTACCTAACCAAACCTAAAATAAGTATAAGCAAGTGTTAAAACATTTCGAATATTATTATTTTATGAACAAAAACGTGCAACATGCTTCTTTACTAAAACGTAAACAATTATTTACTATCATAATATGTATGTATGTATATAAACTTACTTAATTAAATCATAATGAATGTCGCTGTCTCGTCTTTTTTTCGTTTTCATTTTTCTTCAAATCTCTCTGGCGCTTATAATATGCCCTTTGACGTTCACAATTTCTTTTTCTTTTTAGCTCTTTAAGTCTATAAAACGAAAATAGCTAGGTATAAATAATGGGTATAAATAATTAGGTATAAATAGTGTAATTACACACCAAAAATAAAATTTATGCATATAGAGTACCTTCTCACTCATTTTCATTCAATATTTTCTCATCACTTTCTTCATTAATAAATCCACTTTGTTTATTCATATTTAAAACAAACACTTTATACACAAATTTAAACTATTTACCACCAATGTATTTTGGTTGACAAGATGGCAAGCTGTCAATTCATACAATTACAGATTTAATTTTATTTAATATAGTAGGCGGAATCGTGTTAGGTATTTTGTATCAGGTTTTGTTTCCGGTACGCGGTACATTAGAATGACGTCACGTCCGTTAGAATTACTGAGTTACCCCTAGTCGCCGCTAAAGAAGTTTTACTTCAAAAACGTTGGTAACCCGGAGCCAGATGTGGTACAAAGAACTTTAAAGATAGCGCCCAAAATGGTCCTATTAGTCTTGTCTTTTTACGGTGTCAGTATTTCTTGTTCTATATAGTAATAATATGTACGCTAATAGGTGTAAATTAATAAAAAAATACTAGAAAAAGGAGGCTATTGCAAATATGAACCATTGCCTCAGTGCTGTTAATTTTTATAGTTTTTTACTAATACTATTATTCATGATAAAAACCTAAATGCGTTACAGCCACTTAATTATTAGACCCATTTGACAAAATAAAAACCAGAAAAATATTTTCTAGACTTTCTACATGACACATTGGTTGGTCCAAGGCAATTTGCCGCGTGATTTAATCACTAGCAAGAACATCTTTCACCTCAGAGCAATTCATCATTTCTTCTTTCCTGAGATTGGAACGTCGCAGTTTCACTTCGTGTTTTTTTTATGTGTATAATGATAGATGATAAAAACTAATCGTTGCTAAGACTACCTCTTGTTGGATTTTATCTGAAGGGAATTCGAATTCGAGAAAACCCGTGTAGAAGAAAATAAAACTCTGAATACATTACCTAACTAAACACAATGTTTCTGGATTACGACAAAAATCTAAAAAATACGTAGCTGAAAAACTTTTTAATTATATTACAACCAAATGAGAATTGCAACGAGGAAATAATGGGAATGCATGAAGCTGCGGAGTTGACTGGTGTATACATTTGAATAATAGAATCAGGAGAATTTTCATAAAACAGTCGGAAAATTACGCTAAAGAAAGTCTCTACCTTTTTCAATATTATTTTATATCTAAATAATTGAATTTAAGTTTTATATTAAAATTTTAGAAAAAGCAAAGGTGTATCTAAATTAAAAGTAAAACCTTAAGAACTGAACGGTTCAGTATGTCGCATATGCCATGAGAGCCTTAAATAAATGAATGAATAAAATAGATATAGAGGAGGAGTGTGATGTTGGTGGGAGTGTTAAATTTAAGGACTCTGTTGTAGGACTTATGTCCTTTTCAGGGAGTGGATGAAAAGGTTGTTTATTCTGTAGCTCCTGTGATTTCTTCTGGTTCCAAAATTCCTCGAACGTGCCTAAACCGTCATTGTTTTTTTGTGTCAGTGTAGGTCTGTGGGGAAGTGTAACCCACGTGGTGCAATGTGGGGTTGGGAGATTGACACTGCGGCGGGTCTCCTCCGTAGTGAAGCCATTTGGCGAGGACGAAGGGAACGAGAGCCTGAAAGGAAAAACCTAACGTACGTACAATAATCGCGACAAAGTGTTCGCGCATGTACGTCGTACATGCGCGAACACTTTGTCGCGATTCCCTGCTCTCGCCAAGTCGCTTCTCTTACTCAGTAGCCGAAGTCCATATAAAAAACTTTGCTGTAAAAATTTAATTAAATACGTTGCTACATAAGTTTTGTCGTTAATGGTATTTACCTTCCAATGTATCACTTTGCAGTAACTTGTGGAGATTAATATAAAGTGTAGAAAGTACCGAAAATCCCGCTTTAACTATTTATTAGATCCAATTGGGTAGCAATTCCCATAGGAGCAACTATACCACTACCGTTGATATTTCCAATAAATTTTTGTTAAATATCACGTTTAAATCCCTTACCTCTACTTGACCCGAATTCGATGTTTTATAATCTTCCACGGTTCCATAAAATATAGAGAATGGAGTTTACAATGTATGCTCGAGAATATTATTCTACAACTACTTCCTACGCATTTCGGAAGAAATATTTTTCGGAACTTCTACGTCGACTCGACAGTGGAACTCCTAAAAGTGTTTAAATATTTATAGTAAACCAGCAAACTTTATTTTATTTCTACTTCACTTTTGTTGTCTTAAAGGGATGAGTTAAAAATAAAATTGTTTACTATTTATTTTTCTAGTTACATTCTTCTAATGAAAAATTTATGTTTATAATATATTCAGTTCATTTTTTTTCTTTTTTTGTAATGTTTTGTCTGGTTTTTGTTTATCTAAATTAGGTAATAGTTATTTATGATATGAGTGTTAAAAGTGAGGTTTTATTTTGTGAGTGAAAACGTTTGTGAAATGAGCGGAGCGAATTGAACAATTTCACGAACAAAATAAAATCACTTTTAACACAAATACCATACAATTTTTTTTGTACAACTTCCCTATTTTGATAATGAAACGAGCGAATTTGCAATGACAATAAACCAAACCGTGTTAAAAGTAAACTAAACCGTGTTAAAAGTAAACTTGTTTACATGGCAACGTGTTAAAAGTATTTTTAACACGCTGCTATGTAAACAATCGTTTTTAACATTGTTTGCTATCATTAAAAGTGTCACTTTTAATGACAGTTGTACAAAAAAATTTTTACAATGGATACCACGTAATGAAACGTCATTCCAACCTGACGTTTCATTACGCACAACTGTGCGTTAAAGCTTACTTACCCTGCATGGTGACTGGTGACAATGAGTATAAATGACATTTACTGTCAAAGGAGTAGATAAAAGTTTTTTGTGTATCCCCTGCACCTGATTATGAGTCCCTGAGGAGTGGACTTTTAATAAAATCTATTATACGCTTCGAATGTACAATAGTAACCTGATTAGGCTCTAAGAAGACCTGTCCCAGATATTTATCGCGTTGGCGATCGATAAATCTGCATTTACAAATAATGTATTTGGCCGTTTCATCTGCATACTCACAAAATATGCATGCTTTACTGTACAATTAGCCCATTTTACATTTTTAAACACAAAAATCTATTGCTAAAATCTACGCTTAAAAGATTGTAAGAGTACTTCCTATGGCTATTTAGAACTTATATCTACACTTTCTATTGTTTAATGCATCAGTATAATAAGTAAGAGCTTCTTCTGTAAGTTAAACAATTTCATTTTGTGTTAACTAACACTCTTTAATACTAATATTAACTTTGAGTTCGAAATCTCATTTTAGGGTTATAATATCTGTAGGCATCTTCATGGGTTGCATTGCTCCGACCTTAAGAGCACTGTAAGAAGCCAAGTTGTCGAGATTAAGTCCTTGTTATAGGTACTTACTCTATTCAGAGCAATCCTTTTTATATGTAATTTCAATGGCAAAAAGCCTTGAATTTCCTCCAAGGCCGCATAAGTACAGGATGACATTGTGTCAGTGATCTTTATACAAGCTAGTCTTTGAACCTTTTAAATATGACCAATGAGTCAATTTAGGTTTAAGACCCTTTGTTTTTCCAAAAAGCATACGTCAGGTCCACAGAAGGTTGAATCATTGACTTACTTTTGTTAGTGAATGAAATTAGTGTCGTTCTGTTAGGATTGATTAAAAGTCCTTTCTTCTCGCGTTAAGTAGTTATGAGGTTCAAGGCACTATTAAAATAAAGATAGTAATGTTTTAGAAAAATTGTGTTATCTATAAGTTTTTCCTTGCGATTTGTATTTGTAATTTAAATTGCCATAAAAAGATTTCAAAAAAAATAAATTATACCGTATATTACCCAAAAATTTACATTCCTTAACCTAAAAATTTTTTTCCCATGCTTTTATCGTAGGAAAAGTATAGTCAAAGTTGCAGTAAATATATTCACGACCACAGATAAGACGTGAAATCTTAGGAACGACCAGTAACAAAGTGCACAATTTCACTTACATACATAACTCTGTGTACGTATACTACCTAATTTAAATGGCCATTAACGTGAGACATTCCTGGTAGATTGTTCGTTCTTTAGACTATCATTTACCAGTGTTTTATGCTGTCCTACTACCGCATCGTATTCTCTCCAATAGTTTTTGATGTTTGTCAATAAATTGAATCTCAAGAACTTTTAGTTTAGAGTTCTATCGACTTTCACAACTCGAATGAGATCATTCGAAGGGCTTTACTTCATGATGCACTTTTATCTTGTTTTTTTTTTGTATTCGTACCGTTTATGTTTTTGTTTGCAGCTTTGCACTTATAAAGTTTTACGAGTCTTTTAAGTAAACTTTAAGTTGTATGGCTTTTCTCAAAAGAAAGTTTTTTATTTTTTTTGTGGATTCTTTAACATAATTTTATTTAAACTGAATTGTATATGGCCCATTCTTTATAATTTAAGAAATTTTGTCATGCGTGTTACCCTTAGTACGATTGGTAGTAAGTTACTTTAGATGATAAGCTCGACCATGTTCAAGAAAAGAGCAAAGTTTGTTATTACTCCCTGCTATTAAAAAGTAATAGTAATAGGTAGTTTTACGTTGTTTACTTCATCGCAGTGGCCCAATTGGTCTGTATGAACCACATAAACAATAAAAAAAAATCAGGTGTATATTGTAAAATTAAGTAGCTATTACTAACTCAGAAAGAAAGAACGAATAAGAAATCAACTTGTGCGTATAGTTAACTTTAGTTTTAAGAAATTAATGATAACTTATTTATCAACTACTAATCACAGTTTAATTGCGACACAAATTATCCGTGTGTTATGGCGTGTTTACATGATGCCAGTAACTGGCGCCAGTGCTTGATTAGGACAGCGCTGGACAGGTACGTTTACATGTATCCAGTATCTAGCGATAGTCTCACTGGCACCCTAGTTCCTACTTGGTGAAGTTTACCCTTCATATGTACGCCAGTAACTTGGAACGCTGTGTTTACACGTGTCTACAACCACTGGCGCGGGGTTGGAGGGGACGCGGACGAGGGCCACTGGCATGAAAAATAGACTTTCTATTCGAGACAGCGCTGGACTGGCACAAGAAAGTGTTTACATGATGCCAGTACCATGCCAGCGCTGGTAGAGTCGATTACAAAAATAACGCGACAGCTCTAGTAAAATTAGGCAATGTGGGGATATTTGCCGACGATCTCCGATCGGCGCGCGCCGCAGCGCCTCCAGAGGAGAATTCTAGTACTATTCAGTTGCTAAGCGAATTTCGTGAGCGTTGTTAGTTAGTCCCAGACCCAGCGGCGTCGTGAATTTGTGCCTCGTTTCAGTTCGAGTGTTTTAAGTTTTGTAGAGTAAGTACAGAGTGTATTTTTATTTTTTTCATCGCAAAAATGGGAAGAAAGCATAACTCGGCGGATGCCTACCAAATTATTAACTCCGTAAGTAAATTTATGAAAAACGAAGCCAAAAATGGGCTACAAATTCCAATCAATAATTTTCGCCAACGAATTATGGCAGCTACGGGTGTTTCTAAGGATGTCATCCATCGAGTAAATAAAAAAATAAGTGCTTTAGAAGTAGATGATGTTACAAAAATGTCAACATCAGTCGTCATTGACGACCGTCCCTCGACATCAACTTCAAATGATTTAAATTTAAGTAATTCTCAAAAAAAGAGGGGTCGTCCGAATTCTAAAACATTTATTAGTCAAGGGCAAGGAGATCGAATTCGATCCATTATTAACAACTTTTACATCATAGAAAAACAACGCCCAACGATGAAGAAGGCTCTACAAAGAAGGACGCCCAAGTAGGTTTTGAAGGGTCATTACAATCCTTTAGAAGGGTTGTAAAAAAATTAGGTTTCACCTGGGACAAAACACCAGACAATCGACAATCACTTATGGAAAGCCACGATGTAAGGTTAAAACGCATAGAGTTTTTGAAAAAAATTAGAGATTTTCGCCGCGACGGTAGAAATATTATATATACCGATGAAACTTATTTGCATAGTTCGCATACCTCTACAAAAACATGGATAGATACGACCAAACCAGATCAAACATTAAAAGCGCCTTATAGCAAGGGACAAAGGCTAATTATGGTACATGCAGGAGGAGAAAAAAGGGGTTTGTGGAAAATGGACTGTTAATATTTAAGTCTGGAAAAAAGACTGGAGATTATCACGATGACATGAACACGGAAAATTTCATGCGTTGGGTGAGAACACAACTCATTCCCAACATTCCAGAAAAAAGTGTGTTGGTGATAGATAATGCTAGCTATCACAATACAATGATGGAAAGACTTCCAACCGCCTCATCTAGAAAGGAAGTCATGTTGAATTGGCTAACGGACAAGAGCATCCCTCATACAGTCGACATGACAAAAGTCGAACTCTATGAAGTAATAAAATCGCACAAACCCCGCTTTCTAAAATACGTTCTAGATGAGGAAATGAGAAAACACGGACACTCTGTTGTAAGATTACCACCATATCACCCAGAATTAAAGCCTATAGAAAAAATTTGGGCCGCAGTCAAAAATTGGATTGCAAGTCATAATATAACATTTAGATGTGGTGACGTCGAAAATCTTGCAAGACAGAAGTTCTCCAGCATTACCACTGAGGAGTGGCAAAGAGTTTGCGAACATGTACATAAGTACGAATTAGATTTAATGAAAAAAGAGCATCTATTAGACACTGCCCAAGATTTAGTTTTCAATGTCAATACAGGCAGTTCCGAAGAATGGAGCTCAGAATGTTCAGATAATGATCTTACATTTGGCGACCAAATTGACGAAACTGACAACTGAAATTATTTGTAGTTTTTTTTGAAGATTTTATTTTTAGTTTGAATTAGAATTTTTTTTTAGTTTTTCAGAATTTTTTTTTAGTTTTTCAGAATTTTTTTTTTTTGTTTTTTAATAATTTTTTTTTAGAATTTCTTTTTTGTTTTATCAGAATTTTTTTTTAATTTTTTTTGAAGAATTCATTTTTAAGTTTTTATTTTACAATTGACTTTGTTTCAATTTTGTGATATTATCTGTGATATTGATCTGTGATATTTTTAATATATTTATTATTATTTATTTATATATACTAACACTCGTAACCTCGCTAAAATTTATACCTCACCCCTCTATCCCGTTGGCGAAGAATGCTCATACCTCCCCGTGGTCTTCGCTGGGTAATAACAATTTAAAAGTAAGAATTTTTATGAGCTAAATTGAGCAAAACTTAATTGATGAACTTAATTAAAAATGTATATAAAACTTTTAACTAGAAAGAAAAAATAAACATTTAAATTGTTTAATTTGCGTATTTTTTACAGAATTTACAAATCCAAATAAAAACCAAATTCACCAAAAAAATTAAAATTGTTACGCCACTGGAATCTATTTTTATCGAAAGACGAAGTATTCTAGAAAGCGTTCGCTACCGCTACAGCCATCTTTACAAAACCTCTCGAACTAGGTAATCGGTAGCGTTCGAGTCGATGGTAAAGATAGGTGGGAAAAGCTTAGCTGTCGCGTTTATTTTGGAATCGTCTCTATGCCAGTGAGACTGGCGCCAGTCACTGGAATCATGTAAACACACCTTTATGTTTTTTCCACGTTAATAAGAGCTGATCTTAAAAAAATCATTTTTTTGTAATTATTACTGTGTTTAGTTTTTATAACATAAAGTCAATTTTTAAGAACTAACATTTTTATGTACTGCTCATACAATCTATAAAAAATTTATGTTCATATATGTGAAATAAAAAACCTCTTCTTATTTTATCGAGAAACTAAAGACTTTTTGTAATTATTTTTGTAAAAAACAATTAAAATCAGACAAACTTAACCAGTCATATTTGTTGTATATCTACCTACAATAAACCTAACAGAGATATTCTGTGGTGTATCAAGGTATTTCCAAAGATTCTCGGATAACATAAGACCATTCACACGAATGGGCAATTTGTAATGTATAAGGGTCGTTTTAGCTCGCTTATGGTTACTTATTATAGAAGTTTATTGTCTTGTTTTTAACAAGTGAGATTAATGAGATAGTATGATTATAGTGTTAAATTCGTGGATTAAATGATGTTGTACTTGGTTTTTATAACAGTCTATAAAAAGATAATTTGGTGTACATCGACACGGATCCCTCTGTTTATAAAAAAGACTTATTTTACTAGGGGAATAGATTTTATGAACGATTTACTTTACGATGCTTTTTAACTTTTTTTGTTTTTTTTACAGTTTAAGTCTTTGTTTTTACTTTTAACTTCAAGTTGTTTATTTTATATTTATTTTTTAACAAAAGTTGGTTTAAATTTTGGTGTTATCGAGTGCACATACAGAAATATTCTATGGTGGTTCAAGGGTATTATCAAAGTTCTTCGGATAACAGAAGACTAGAAATTACACGAATGGGCTATTTGTAATGAATGTCGGCTGTTCCAGTTCGCTTTTGGTTACTAACTATGGAGGTATATTGTTTGTGTTTTAACAATTGGGATTAATTGTATATTACGATTATAGCATTAAAACGGTGGATTAAATGATCTTTTACTTTGTTTAATAACAGTCCACAGAAAAATAATTTGATGTACCTATACACACACAGATCTTTCTTTAGAAAAAATCTAATTTAGTACATTATTTCCACTAACAGAATGGATTTTGTTATTGAATATATTTTAAATTTTATTATGCACTAAACAGTAACATTCTGGTTTTGCAATTTTCTCGCCTTTAACAAATCATTTAAAGAGTATTACTTTACGATGCACTTTTATTTCCTTTTTTTACTGTTTAAGACTTCTGTGTTTCTACTTTAAATTTAAAACTTTTTGAAGTGATAACTTCTTATGGGAGGGTAACTGATGTTTAGCGTATCGCGTTGAAAAAAGCGTTTATCATAACGCGTTGTTTATCGTTGTTACACGCAGGCACAGTGAAACATAATAATAATAGAAATAGGTAAATATTAATATTAATACAAATATCTTTATTTATTTATTTATTGAAGTGATAACTTCTTATGGGAAGGTAAACTGATTTTAGCGTAACGCGTTGAAAAAAGCGTTTATCATAACGCGTTGTTTATCGTTGTTACAGGGTCCGGCACTCGAAGTGTAACCAATTAAAAAGGTCATAAATTCAGTTTGGACAATTACTCTCATTTACTTCAAAGCACAAAATGTGTGAAAATAATACAAAATTCAGAATCGATTCACTTTTGCTCAATATGGCCACCTTTTGCCTTGACTATTGCCTTGAGACGGTTTAAAACGAATCTCAAGCTGCCCGAATGTGACTTGCAGGTATTTTGGCCCACTCGCGGACAATGGCTTTCTTCAGCGCCTCGAGACTGGTGTATCTTTTAGTTCGGACCTTGCTCTCCAAAATGGCTCAAAGAGAATAATCCATTGGATTCGCGTCTGGTGAATTCGAGAGCCATTGTGTGGACGTTATGAAGTTCGGAACGTTGTTTTTTAGCCATTCTTGGTTCACTCGAGCTTTGTGAGACGGTGCCGAGTCCTGTTAAAACGTCCATGCCCTGCCACCGAAATGTTCGTCAGCCTACGGCTTCAAACTAACCTTCAGAATACTTTCCCGATAATATTCTGCATTTACCTTGACGCCAGGCTCGATGAAAACGATTGGAGAGCGCCCATTGCGGTTACAGCGGCCCAAACCATTATCTGTGGCGGGTGCTGCCTCCTGGTGGCCAATCGATGACTCAAATTCTTGTATGAACGATGGGTCAAGTAAACCCTATCATTTTGAGGGTTTACGAATTGCTCAATTGAAAAAATTTTCTCATCAGAAAACACAATATTCGGAAATTGACCGCTTTCGGCCAAGTGAAGCAACTACTTCGCTCTCTGAAGTCTAACTTCTTGCTGCTCCGGTGTGAGGTCACGCGCCTTTTGGATCTTGTAAGGCTTGACAGATCATTTTTCAGTATGCGGCGGATGCTGCGGTCGGATATTTTCAGTTCTTTTGCCATTTTATTGGCCCTTTGTCGGGGATTTCGCTCAAGTTGCTTCTTGACTTTTTCAATCATCTCACGTGACGTTGCAGTCTTTTGATGACCACCTCCATGACGTTTTGCGATGCTGCCAGTATTATTGTAACGAGTTATGGTGCGATAAACGAAAACTTTATTCACTTCAAGGTGTTTTAGCTCATGAACAATCGCTGGTTGTGATTTTCCAGCTAAATATAAATCAATTACACTACTACGTTTGAAATCGATCAATGATTTCTTTTTTTCGCATTCGCTTTTGGCAAAATGGTCTTGTGTGCTTGTAAACAATACTTCGAACTATCATTTAGCAACTTTGACGCACAGCTCAGGCCCGTGCGACAGCTGCGCGAGCGGTCTGAAGTTGGTTACACTTCGAGTGCCGGATCCGGTACACACAGGTGCAGTGAAACATAATACTATCACATATTAGTATTAGTATTACATATATGTACTATCATTTCAGTCTCTCTCTATGCTTTTTCCAATGTAAGTTTTAAGTATTGAGCAAACCAAAATTGTATGCGACACTAGCGGCAATAATTTCAACTACCCGAAACGCGTAACCGTATTATAAGTTATAACTTTGTTTGGTTATGTGTGTTTTAACGAAAGCTTTTCGGTTATTATTATTAAGATATTTTTTTTATTTGATTTTATTTAGTTTATCTGTTCTTTTCTTTTGTTATTAGTTACAAAGTGTGTAGTGATTTTTTAGTTAAAATGCCAAAGAAAAATAACACAAACTGTAGTGTTTATGGTTGCACTTCAAGAAAATTTAAAAACCCAGACCTACATTTTCATTATTTTCCTCCAAAAAAGAAACAAATTTATAATATTAATGTTTATAGATAGATAGATAGATAGATAGATAGATAGATAGATAGATAGATCTTTATTAAGTAGGAAAAACCTAATATACATAAAAATAAGAATAAACACAAAGTAAACGAATAAAAATATTAATACAATTAACTAAAAACTAACATTGTAAAGACAGCATTTTTAAACAAAAAAAAAAACAAAAAAGTAGGTAGGTAATATTAAATTAATTAATTACAAAGTTACAAAAAATTTTATAATTTAAGAACTATTTGAACAATAATAAACAATCACTAAATTATAGCCAAAATACAAACAATAAAATGATATAAACATAAAGTATAACTTTCGAATATAATCTTCAAGTAATAAAATAAAATTTGAAGTAAATGTATACTTAATCTATGTATAATTTTAAAGTATAAGGTAAGAAGTTGGGATCAAAAAACAATGTAAATCTTTTTTAAATTATGTATTACAAAGCATATGCAACATTTTACGAAAATATTTTTCGGTGATTGAAGCAATCATTTTTTTTGTAAATTCTTCATCAAATTCAACTTCCAATTTTAAAAATGAATTTGAAAAACTGGAATATACCAAAAAGTCACAAGTTTTTAAATTGCTTAAAGCTAAACCAAGTTGAATTTGACCATAATATGAATGTTTTTTATTCAGCTCTAATCCCGATGGTAATACCTTTAAATAGGAACAAGTTGTGATAAAATGTTCCACATCTTTTGTTTTGCCTGTAAGAATATTGGTTAAATTTGTAGAATTATTAATATAATAATTGTTACCTATGAAAGGGCATTTTATTTCTAAAAGTTTTACAGGAATTTCTAAAATTCTAAAATAAAATCTGAAAAAATAGTTAAATTATCTCAAATTAGAGAAAAAAACTAACACACACATTCAAGTACCTATGTAGCTATGTACTTACATTTACAAATTACAAATATTATTTCTAAATTATAGACCTCTTTAACACTAAAATAAAATTTAATTAAATAATTATATGTACTATGTTATCAAACAAAATGTACCCAAAAACTAAAAAAAATCTTCAATCAGAGAACTTATAAACAAATCTGAAAAAAAAGGAAAAAAATTAAAATCTAGTTACAAACTTATTTAGATACTTACATGTATAGACTATATTACAATTATTTCACACAAAAGTTATTAAAAAATCAAAACAAAATCACCAAAAAACAAAAATAACCCGCAAATATTTACTACGTAAATAGCAAACGAGAAAAGGTTTACGCGTTTCGGATATCAGCTGATCGGCGACTGACGCGCCACCATCGGAATTTGTTTGTCCCAATATTTGAATTTACCGTGTTATACGGTATTAATCTGTCACTAAATACAATTCATTACTTTTTATTAATTATTAAATATTTATATCCATTTAATAACATAAAAATTAGGTTATTTTCCTTATCTTCGTATATAAAACCAATTTAATCTCTTTTAGTTATAATTTAAATTCATAATTTAAACGGTTCGGTCATCCTCGGCATTTATCCTGGCAGTTGTAGGAGAAGAAACGGAAATTAAATCAAATAGGAATAGGTAAATATTAATAGAGAGAGAGAGAGAGAGAGAGAGTATACTTTATTGTCATAAGAATAGGTAAAAATCTTGTAATCTTGTGGACAAAGTTTAACTTAATCTACAATGTAATATATGTAAAAGTGCTTTCAAATTAATTAATTTTCACTTGATACATAATCAGTTTGTATATATAAAAAAACACATAGGTCGTACATGATACTGATAAATAATAAACCAGCCTGTCCTAACATATAAGTAAATTAATAATAAAAATATAAAAGTCACATTGAGTGTATCACAAGCAAAATTTAAAATACAACATTGATTTCAGGGATTATCATTATAAAATTCTTGTGCATTATAGTATGGCCTATCACTTAAAAAACATTTCACAGCCTTCCTGAAGCATTGTAAAGATTGTATTTCTGTTATATTCTTTGGCAAATGGTTGAACATTTTACAGCCATTATAGACAATGGAATCCTTTATGACTGATGTCATTGGTATTGGCAACTTAATGTTGTTGCATTGCCTTGTCACATAATGGGTTGGTGAGGATAATTGAAATTTCTTCAAATATTTTTTAACCTTTATGTGACTGAATAGGTACCCGGGTACCTATTCAGATTTTAGATATAAATACTTTTTTTGTTTAAATTCGTTGAAGTGTGTGATTTTGTGACATTTCTAATCTAGGTTTTTTTCTACACAATGTTACAATTGGAATAATATTTTTAAGCTATTTTAGAAATAAATAAGGTCCAAAGTTTTTTCACCCAGAAATGACGGTGTAGGTACCTGGGTACCTCTATCAGTTTTAAATGCAAAAAGATATTTTTTATAGCCAGAATGAAAACGCGAAGTTTATCTGCATATATTTATTTACATAAATGGTAACAAAAAAACAAAAAAAATCTTACATATAAGGTCAGTTGGTTTTTTGGCAACATTTTTTACATATAGTTTGATAGTTTGAGTGTTCATTACAAACTGGCTTACAGCAGGATTTACACGCTTTACGAGTCTTCCTTTGTTTGAGCTTTAATTCTCGACAAATTTGGCAGCTACCAACAACCATAACACGCCCAGAAGCATTCCGTCTTGCTTGTTCTCCGGCTGGAGTAACAATGGGCTCGATTATTTGTCGACCAAGAACCATTTCTAGCGACTGACGTGTTAAATAATTACCAACAACTTTTGGAATAAGGGATCGCATTTGTATGGCGGGCAAACACATGTCATGAGCAAAATCTTTTAGAAATCTTCGACGTTGATCAGTTGCTCTAAAATTTGGATTGTGTTCGTTGTAAATACAATAAGAAGCCAAGCCACCAACATCTATTGTGTTGAAAAAAAATGTCAATGGCCAACGATTTGTTCTACGTTTTACTGTATACTCGCCTAGCATCTTATCTATGGTGTCAACGCCTCCGTTTGTTTGATTATAATATTTTATTATTTCAGGCTTCGCCACGGTAGTATCATCTACTTGGCCTGTAGTGTGTATCGTTGATAAAAGAATAACAGATTAGTTTTTCTTTGGAACATAGGAACATATTGTTGCATCTTTGTTGAATGCGAAAATGGTTGAGTATATAGCTCTGTCTTTAGATGCCTGCATATTTGGTGGTAAAAATGCCTTATTTTTCCTGAGAGTCCCTACCAAAGTCATATTCCATGAATTCAAAGTATTTTGTCAAATACAGATAAGTTACCAATTCATAAATCACGTATTGTGTACCTATAAATACATATATGGAGTATTTATAATAAAAACGGGTATTTAGGGTTTATATTTCAAATTATTATACTGTAGGTACCCAGGTACCTACGCCGTCGTAAGAAGGTGTTTTTTTTCCCAGTCACATAAAGGTTAATTAAACATACTGTTTCCATTATAAAGATAGAAATCACCGTTAGAATTCCATGAGTGGTAAAGAGTGTTCTACAGGAGTCTGTACGTTTTGATTTGCACATATATCTTACGGCTCGTTTTTGCAAAATTAAAATATTTTGTAGTAGATAACCACTACATACGCCCCAAAATGGAATTCCATATCTCAGGTGAGATTCCACCAGAGAAAAATAAACAGACCTAGCTGCTGTTAAACCAAGTTTATTTGCGACCACTCTGACCGCATAACAACCAGAGGACACTTTGTTACACAGGGCATAAATATGGTCTTCAAATTTTAGTTTTCTATCGATATGTACCCCTAAAAATTTTAAGCTATTTTTGTTCTCAATAATGTCATTTCCAATGGATATATTCTCAAGTTCGCATCTGAAAGCTACTATCTTAGTTTTCGAAATGTTTAGAAAAAGATGATTTGAATCACACCAGCTCTTTACTTTTATCATATCGTTAGATATGATTTTAGTTAAATCATTTGCATTGTCCGATTGCCAAAAAATGGTAGTATCGTCCGCAAATAGTGTGAATTTTCCCGAGATATTTATACTTGTCAAATCTTTAACCTAGATGAGGAACAATATTGGCCCCAGTATTGAACCTTGAGGCACACCTTTACGTAGATTCCCAATTCCTGAGCGATGGTTTGTTTCCACCATCTGGCTACGACCCGATAAATATGAGCTGAACCAGCTCAGTATCACTCCTCTGAAGCCGTAGTAAGGAAGCTTCCGCAGCAGTATCTCGTGATCCACACAGTCGAATGCCTTCGAAAAATCGCAAAATACTGCCGCAGCAACCTCGCCACTATTGATTCCAGTATAAACTTTTTCCATGAGAGAGAAGATTGCATCATTAGTGCCTTTGCCGCTTTGAAAGCCAAACTGTTCTTTTATGACGATTTAATGTTTCGACAGAAATGCAGTTATCCTTATCTTGACTTATTTTTCTATAAGTTTTCCTAAAGTGGGAATTAGGGAAATAGGCCGATAATTCGAGGGGTCGTTCTGATTTCCACCTTTATATAGTGGTATTACCAATGATACCTTCAGGAAATCAGGAAACTTTCCTGATTGGAATGATACATTAATAATGTTCGTTAAGATTTGTAACGTATTATCTGGGAGATTTTTCAAAATGTTTGCTGTAATGTCGTCGTAACCAGATGACGACTTTTTAATATTAATACAAGTATCTTTATTTATTTATTTATTTATTTATTTACTCATTTATTCCAATAATTCGTTAATCTATGATTTAATGTCTTTTAATTATAATTTAAATTCATTCTTAAAATGTTCGGTCATCCTCGGGAATTCTCATAACAGGTTGTCTAAGAAGAAATGACAGTCTAATTAGCCTAATTTTAGCATAAAAAATATGTGTTTTGGTGGTTTCATTTGTGATAAATCTTATAAAAATTGATTATAAAGTGTGTTATTATTGATAATAAGGATAAGAATTTAAGTTTTAAGTGTGTATTAAATAGCAATCAGGCCGTTCCACGTAAAGGGTGGTTGTATTGCAAATTACTACGCGACTGATTAGAAATTTCGAACTGTCATAGTAAAAAAATTTTGTATCGTAATTAGTGAAAGTTTTAGTGATAAAAAAAAACCGGTTAAGGGAGTTTATTTGTGGTAAACATTAAATAAAGTTGTGTTGTAATTAACGGAAATTACGGTAAGAATTGTGTTATTCAGTAAAAAATTGATCAAAGACTTAGATTATAAAATGATAATTGTGATAAGCCCGCCAAAATTTCTAGTGCTTAATATCAACGTCAATACATGTTGAACAAAGAAATGGAAGAATAGGTGAAATCCGATTCTGCTGAAATAATCAGGCCGTTCCAGGTAAAGGGTGGCTGTATTGCGAATTACTACGCGACTGATTAGAAATTTCAAACTGTCATAGTAAAAAAATTTTGTATCGTAATTAGTGAAAATTATAGTGATAAAAAAAATTCAGAATTTTCAAAATTTTCAAAATATTTAAATTTATACACATTATCATATTAATGTAAATAAAATTTAAGTAATAGGCAAAGTTTTTCTCAAGTTAAAATATTTCAATATTAAATAGGTCAACTTGGATTAGTTGAAGTTATCACTTCTGTCGCGCGTCCTGAGACGCACACGTTTTTTAATTTCTCTTACCGTTTAAGTCTTTGTTTTTACCTTAACTTAAAATTATTTATTTTTTATTCCTTTTTCAAAAAGACTTTATTAATTTTGCAACAGCCAATCAACAGTGAAGAAATTTTATCAGTAAATTGTGGTGTAATACAATGCACATACAATAAACTTAACAGAAATATTCTGTGGTGTGTCAAGGGTATTACCAAACTTCCTATGATAACAGAAGACTAGAAGTCACACGAATGGGGCTGTTTGTAATGTATATGGGCCGTTTCAACTCGCTTATGGTTACTAATTATAGAGGTTTATTGTCTGGTTTCTAACAAGTGGGATTAATTGGATAGTACGATTATAGAGGTAAATCCGAGAATTAAATGATCTTTTACTTGGTTTGATAACAGTGTATAAAAAGATAATTTGATGTACACCCACACGGATCCGTCTTTTTATAAATCAAATACTTTCTAGTATATTATATTAATAAAACTATTAAATTATTTCAAGTTTTAGTTTAACAACATAACTTTGATCAAATTATTGTTTAATTATACTTGAATTTTGTAACTTTAGTATTTTTCTTTTGTAATATAAATCACATTATTCCTGTAATAAGCGTTAAACTTTAAATACAATTGAATTGAATTAAATACAAGAAATTTTTAAATTTTGTTTTTAACAAATGTACAACAGTATTTGTAAAGAACTCAAATAAATTGAATTACAAAAACTTCTAGTTTCGGTTGTATCGACTTTCGCAAATCCAATAAGATCCACTCGAGGGAATTCACTACACGTTGTACTTTTATCTTTTCTTTTTTTGTTTTTGAACTATTTTTAATTCTAATTTTTAACTTTAAGTTATTTAATTCTTATATTTTTTTAATAATAAGTTCTTTAATTTTGTAAAAGAGGATAATTTTAACCGGTGAAATTTGCTCTTATACAATGCACATATAATAAACCTAACAAATATATTTTGTGGCAGGTTAGGAATATTATCTCTAAAGGCAACCGCATTGCGAACAATTTAGCAAGAAGGGCTGCGAGCTACAAATATGTTAGCCCTCGCCCATCTACCAAGCTAACATTGTTCGCAGTCGTGGACCTTATCAAACAGCACTCTCACCAAAACTTTGTATAGCGCTGGGATGAAACAACGAACTGTAGACTGGCCAGAGAGTTATTACTTTATCCTGGTGAGGAAACAGCAAAAAAATTTAAGGCATTGACCAGACAAAATCTCCGAACAGCTGTGGGAATCTTGACAGGTCACTGCCAATTGCGACAACATCTCTTTAGGATGAAATTAACAGAATCGCCGCTATGCAGAGGCTGCGAACAAGAAGAGGAAACAGTAGAACACATAATTTATGACTGCTCTGCTTTTTCTAAAATCAGAAGATCCGTGTTGGGCGGGTACTGGCTTACACCAGCCGATGTCAGGGAGATCCCCCTCGGGAGCCTCATCACCTATTTTAAATCACTAAGCCTGGTGACAGCCTGAGGTGAGGATATTCCTACACATGGGAGGATGCACAATGGGTCATATGTGGCCTCAGTGTTGGCTAAGCACTAGCTCGCCCCTCCCCAAATTTCCAGATCCAGAAGGATATTATTTCAGTTTCTTGGATAACATTAAAGTAAATGTCACAAGAATGGGAAATATGTATAAGGACCATTCTCGCATATTTATGGTTACTAATTATTAATCTTTATTAACTGGTAAATGGGATTGATTAGCTAATACGATTATAGTGTTTAATCCCAGTATTAAATGATCTTTCACTAGGTTAAACGACTTTAAATTTGATATACACCAAACTTATTTGCTACAAAATTCTTTCTAATAAAACAACTTTTATGAAAAAGGATGTTTATGTTTTGAATTTTATTTTTAACAAATGTACAGGAACTGAACATACTTCACGTCCATTAAACTGATTTGTGAGTTTTCGCAGAGAATAACGACCAAAATTTAATAAACATAACAATGAAACATTCCAGTTTACTGTTATGTAGCAATATGAAACATTGTTCTATTATAGATACAGAAAAATAATATAAAAAATAACAAATAAATCAATATTAAATCAATTATTGCTAAAAAATATTAACTATACCCTGTAAAGCAGTTGAATAATAAAAGAACTCAGAACAGTACAATTATGGATTCTTTTAAAAGCCTTTGTATGAAAAGTTATCAATCCAACAAATAAATATTTATATTTATTTTTTGGGTAACCGGTAACACTCTTTTTTAACTACTATCTTATTTTTTAAACCCAACTAAAATAAGAGTTCTTGTTTTTCTCTGCCACACAACTCTTTATATATGCTATCACTTACTCGTCTGACAAAAAGCTAATTTGTTAGGTGTAGTGTAAGGTGTAACGATCTATCTGATCGTTTTGTATTATAAATAATTTCACCAGACTATTGTTACCGTGCCTATATCGGTGAGAATAACTTATTTTAAGAGATTTAGTTTAAAAATTTGCCGTGAGTGGTGTTGCAATAAAATTATTAACATTTTCTAGTCATGATTAGTAATTCTCGCACTATTACGAGTTGGTACGTCAAAAATTTTGGTTCTTTTGTGTTTAAGTTCTTCGAAATAGCAGTAAGTCGATTTCATTTTACTAATTGTGAGTGTCTTTAAAAGGTTGATATTTTATTGATACTAACCAAAATCGAGTAGTTTTAATTTAGCCAAACATCAGTTTCTTTTTATTATTCATCAAAGTCAGCGCCGGTTTTTACACGTCCTTGAAGGTTTAATTTATTCTCAATAAAGTGAAAAAATCCGATTTGGTTAGAAACTGATTCTACTTGGTTGATTGATTCTTCGTTAAGGTTACTTCCAAATTTATTCGAAGAGGTCCACTCAAGTTACTGAACTATGTCTTAAATAGATAAGTTTTAGGCACTTTGTGGAAAATAAGGAAAAAGAATTTAAAGTCATATCGTCCCAGATTTTTGAATTTGGAGTAATAAATTATCTTTATAGAATAGATACCATTAAATATGAATCCACTTAAGGGTTTCTAAAGACTTTTATTAAAGAGATAACAAAATAATTAATTCTTTAATTAACATAATTTGGTTGATATCGAGGTGCGGTAAGGATTATGTTGCCCTTTAAAAACATCCGAATTGTGGTCCGATTTTTCAGGAAAATTTTTGTTGGGTTAATTTAAGCCGAAGTACGGTAAACTAAAATGAAAATACAGGAGATACTACACTTTAATATTGATCGTATTTATATGATAAACATTTAACAAACGATAACTTATCTATTGTTTCATTAATATATTGTTCAAATTTAATTTAAAAAAAATTTCACTGATTTAACTTCTTAGGTATTAAAAATTATGTATATCACTTATATTCGGATGTGCCAGATTTAATTTTTTTCCAATACGACAGTATTGACAGAGAAATATAGGATCCTTGCAAGACTCTCCATATGTTTGTTCTGGGTTTTTCGGAAAATTCGAATTCTTAGTCTTTTCTTTTTACAGCATTATTGATGCTTTGTCTTGTTAATGATTGTTAATTCGTTTTAAAAATATCTTATTTACGCCCAGACTGTACAGATTAGTATTGCATTGGTACATTTCCAGTACATTTCATCGATCGTTTTCATAAGACAGTATTCGCCAAATTTATAATTTCCAACAATTATCACTGGTTTTCGCTATTGACCTAATATAACACTTCAAGCCACTTTAAACTTTAAAAGTAAACTGAGAAGATTTTAAAAACTCAAAAAATAATATCAATGCAATAACGAAACAATTAAAACTAAGGTTCCGGTTAGTATCAACCTAATAAAAATTATATAGAATTTACCTCCTCTTGTCTTACCGCAACTCCGATAGGGATTAAACATACCTATAGACTATAGACGATTAAATTCTAGTTTTTAAAATTACCAAAACCCGGTTTCTACCCATATAATATCACAGATTTCAATATTTTTGGAGATATAGTACTTCTATTCGCGCGCCTAGTTAAAAACTTGTATAAGATTAAATTAGCAAAATCATAACATTACGTTACATATGTAATGGTTGTGAGTAAGAGAGAGACAGGTATATTGGTCGGGGAAACAAAAATGAAATATTTACCACATGTTAATAGTCATAACTATAAGTCCTTTAAATACTGTCTAAACATTCAGTATCTACATTGAAAAAAGATAGATATACAAAAAACAGTCTGATCTAATGTTTTAGTATCATAGTGACGTTTCACATTATGTTTGACAGATTATTTTATTATGCTGTCACGTAAGTATACATATTAAGTTTAGTAATATTAATAATACCTATTAACAATAATATTCAGTAATATGTATTGTGTTGTAGTCTATAGTACCGACACATGGTTGCAGTTTAGCTTAAATTAAATCCTGCACTATGCTTTTGAGGTTATTGGCTATATAAACAGAGTTTTTAAAAAATGTATTTCAGTTAACTTTTTTGGAAATTCTAATGTAGTTTATGAAAATTCTTTCATTATTTGCACAAAACTATTACAAATATTCTTTTATTAATGGCATTATAGATGCGTATAGGTTACTTCTTTTTTGAATTTTCGAGTTTAACTTTATATGGCATGAAGACATGGTACAAGGGGTCAACAAATACGCTACTTACGTGACTTCTTCTTGAAGTTTCGCTTTCTAATGCTAGTTTTTATATCACTCTCTTTCTTCGATCTTTCTTTATTCAAGGGTCTCCTTTCCTTGTTGCCAACCTATACGCTATTCAAAATATTTGATATTGCATACGTTGGCGGCACTGATTAACCTTATACTTTATACTGTTTTTTTGTTGATATCATGTACATACGATATATATTTACGCATTAAATATTTTTAGATTTTGATCGTTAAGTGATATTTTGTAACATACTATTGGAAAGATCAAGAGTTTTATTATACGATGTGATTTTTTTTTTTTGACTGTACATTGCATTTTAACCTATAAAATTGACACAAAAGTTCGTATTTATCGTAAAGTAGGTCCATGCTTCAAGCATATAATGATTCCTATACAAATTTTTAAACCCGGTCACGTACATAGAAGTATTACTTATACCGGGTCCCACTGTTATTTAATTAATTGTTTTTTGAGATAAATAAATTTGTAATAAATCATTTAAAACAGGTGTTTGACTATAATTTGTAGAGTTTGTTCTTTGGCGCCTTTAATTGCATATTTGGGGGAGACTGGTAATACTCATAAAAGGTTACCCACTACTTAGTGGGCTATCTAGAAAAATAACGCCTTTTATGACGTTTTATCGTCACATAGGTTAAAAAAACAAAACAAAAATGTAACTTTATACCACAAGCATGGTCCACTCATTTATAATGCAATTAGTAAAGTTTAGTCACTAAAATTGACGCACAAAATCAGACTCGTTCCCTTAAAACGCACCAAATGTTAATTTTAAAATGTTTTTGATCCAAAGTGAGCAAACAGGCAGCCATTGCGCGGATTACTTACACATACATAATTTTTCATACAGTATATTCATACGCGTTCTTTAGATATGCTTATAATTTCTAAAGCTTTAATTGATAGTCGTCTAATACCAATTTTGTAAGTTTTTTATATTATTGCAGGTTTTTGTCTTCCTGAACGATCCCCATCAGTCAAACTAGTATGATAACGTCAAGACTCCACTTATTTTGAAAGTGTGTGACCGTGTTACATTACTAAGACGAATATTTAATGCCAGTTTGTTATTGAATATTTCCTATTTTTACAACAACTTACAAAATGGATTGTCAAACCTCAACTGACTTTCCAAAATAGCTAATTTTTCTATCACAAATTCGTTAATACAATTCCTAGCTTCATTTGAAAAGTAGGTACTGCTTTCTTCATATTAAAGTTAATAATATTTAAACAATCCTCATATGACTGCAAAGTTAGTCCTTTCTTAATTACATTTTAAGAATAAGGAAAACAAATCAAAGCAGATGTCAAAAAACGTGTTGATCTGAGGACGCCAAACAGAACTGATAACGTGATAACTGAAACTAATATATGCTGAATTATTTAATATTAAAATTGTTTAACCTAAGAAAATCTAAGGTTTTACTTAAATTTTTAACAGTACACATCTATTGCACACTAAACATTTAGTCATGTGAAGAGAGGCAAGAGAAGCTTCTGTCCGAAATACGGCTAACCCTGTGGGTAAGAGTCAGAGAGGATTAGCCTGACTGTAGATGTGTGCGTGAACGAAGAAAAAGCCAGATAGACACGCGCCATACATATTACTTACTCTACGAAGCGGTTTTTCCTCTTAGATGAATTCATCACATTAAAAATACAGGACATTTTTTTACATTTACCAAAAAATATACAAAACAAAAATAAGGAAAGAAATTTTTCACACAATTTTAATTTCTTAAAATTATTGCAGAAAAGAGGCAAACATTTGTGTAACTAGATATTATAACAAACATAGTTAAAAGGTATTACCTTGTAAAGCTATCATTCTTTTCTTTTCGCAATTCACGTTTTGTTAGCAAAATACTATTAAGAAAACATTTAATTTTTCTTGTCTAAAAGCATAATTTTATACATGAAATAATTCTTAGGATAAAATTGTTTTCATGTTTATATAACTATTACAAACTTTGAAATACCTTCTTAGTCTAGCTTTGTACGAGTAAAAAAGAAATTACCTTTTTGAGATGTATTTTTTCCTACTTTGTACTTTCTACTAGTAAAATAATGAGACGTGTAAAAACTGAACGTAAAATAAATAAAACGGTTTATGCTGCTTTGGACACAAAGAGTAAAGTTAAATAGTAGAATGGTTTATATTGTTTGAAATTGAAAAACAGATTTGTTTGTAGTTCTTCGCAAGAAGAAAACAAGAGATTCAACCAAATGAACAGTATTGTTTTTGTCAAATAAAAATAATTTTTAATTAAAATTGTTTTTAAACACGTGTGCATCATTAAAATAACAGAAATGATGTAATTTATTTATACAAAGTTTAATTACATTTTTTTGTTAAAAGAAATCGTTTACAATCTACAATTAGTAAAACATTTTGCATCAGCTTTTTAAAATTGAAAAACTAGATAAAGAAGAAACGACATAAAACGTAAAATCGAAAAAATATCAACAGGGCTCATACCTGCGATTTCTACCGATAGGTGGTAGCGCCTGTAAACATTCGCCTACAGATGCCTTAGTACTTAGTCGTTGGTTTATCTGAAGGTTGAGGTACTTTGTGTCTGTCACTACAGTTATTAGGACATTGTTCCTTCGTATTGGTGGATAAGTGGATTGATGCATGGTAAAAGAAACTTAAACAGACTTGGTTTAATTGATTTTTGTCCTCCATTTAGTATACTATTCATTTATGGAATTGAGGTAGTTCTGAAGGGCATCTAAGGCTCTTATTGGATCATTATGTATAGCACGTATTGCTACGTCATTAGCAAACGAAGCAATTATGGTATCGTCTGGTATGTCACTTGCGTAAATCAGCAGAAGCAGCGGTCCCAGAACACTACCTTAAGGAACTCCAGCTTCAATAGGGAAGAAGTTAAATTGAGCATCATTTAATTTAACATAGTAATGCCTATTACTAAAATAATTGGCTGATAGGTTTTTTTTTTATTTGAAAAGCAATACTCTATGCCCCATCTATTAAAAGCTTATAAGAGATATCGAGAAATGCTGCGTTACAGTGGGTACTTCTTCTCTTCAAGTGCTGGTGAAATTTCATTTACAATCCTGTGTACTTGTTGGGTAGTTAAATGGTGTTATCGAAATTCGAATTGATGGATGGCTAAAAGTGCTCTTCATAAATCCTTTTCAATAGCAGACGTTCAAAAACTTTGCTTATTGTGGGTAACAGACTAATAGGACGGTACTACGTAGTCTCGTGAGGTCGTTTACCTGGTTTTTGGATCATAATAATTTCATCGTACTTCCATATCGTAGCATAAGCTCAGCACTTAATTTAAAATAGTTCTAATAAGAATAATCACTTTACGGAGCAGTTGCTTTAGTATTTGTGGTGTCATCTTGAGGCTTTATGTAAATTTAATAACTCTATTTGGTTTTTGACTTCTTGCGGGCAAAAATTATTTTATAATATAATTATAAAGGCATTTGGCAGTGTGAATCTATGTAGTCCTCTACTTCCGGGTGTATGTTTCCTTGTTCAGCTTTAATCACATCAAGTAAATGGCTAGCAAATGTATCGGCTTTGTCCCTGTCTTACCGGGCCAAGTTGCCACCCGTATTTTTGTTTGGAGGTACAGAGATCGTTTTAGGTTTTTTGTTGTTGTTTAAGGTTGTTATTTTGCGCATTTCTGAGTAAAAAAAAACACATAAACTTAAACATTAAAATCTACCAAAATATATAGTTGTATATCGCTTATATAGAATTTTGGGTCTGTTTGCAAATAAAATTTACATTTTTTCCAACAAAACAGTTGGTGGCAAGATATTTGTCAGTACATTTTCAAATTTTCAAATTTATGCCAAAAACAACGTCCAACTTCCGATTTTGTCGAAGTTGATCTGAGTTTTTTGTTAGCAAATTTTAAATTCCTGTACAGTTGATATTTCGTTTGGAAAATACCGCAGGCTCTTTATTTAAATATCAACTGCCACAGTCGAAAATTCTTCATGGAAATCGTGGGAAAAGCAGAACGCTGGACGTTTTATCATTTTATAATTCAAGCAATTTTTCGTTATGTTTGGATTTAAGGTATTTGGATAATATAAATCGTATGTGGATTTTATTTTGTTGGAGGATTTGTTTTTTAATATGGAAGAAGGTTACTAAAAATGAAATTAAGCATTAAAGCATATTTAATAGCAAGATTATTTTTTAAATGATTATTACCTAGGTACTTATGGCGAGTTTGACTGTAAGCTTTGCATGTAAAAAAATCAGGCCTAACTGTGTAAGTTTGGCACGGAGAACAATCTAGGGCCAGCGGTTACACTCATGAGACGTTCGGAATTTTACGGGCAATCGACGATTGCAAGATCTACTAGGTACATTTCCTACGCCTATTTGTTTTTTAAAACGAAATTTTTATAACAATTAGTATTTTAGGGTAAAGGAAATCTACTTGAAATTGTTAAAGGTCATTTTCCGCATCATGTTTCAGTAAAAGTACAGTTAGGGTAATTGACGATTTTTTTCTCTAACTACAATTAACAGCCGACTCTAACCTAGGTACGGAACATTAGCCTGCTCAGTCGTCGGATTTAAATTCTCTAGATTTTTGCATTTACTGTTATTCTAAGTCATAAATTTATTCCACTTTTGTCAAAATGGTAAAGACCTAAGATTTTTGATTTCTATTTTCTAAATTTCAGAAATACCCTGTATATGTTTTAAAACAATTAGTTTACTTTAAATCTATGATTCCTCTCCTGTAACTGCACGATAATATGAGACTAAGTACAAAAAATGGTGATTTGGAGTGTAATTTGACAAATAATCTCTTTCCTTCTTTCATTAACATCATATAAGTTCTTAAGGAGGAATTGATTAAGTGTGTTATGCGACATAAGTTAAATTAACATATCTATTCGTGTACAAGAAACGTCATAAAAAATAGTTATTTCTGTTGGTCAGTCCCTCTATACTCTACAGCCTAGTTTTTTACTTTAGCTTCTACTCGTAAGTGTCTAAAAAACATATCTTTATATAGGTTTATAAATTAAAATCTTCTGGTCATGTGTCTGTCATCTAGGTTGTATAGACATCCGGAAGTTGACACTGTGTTTTGATTTCTATATTATTCAACATCTAGGTTATGGATGGTGTTGTTTTTCGATTTATCATTAAATATATAAACAAAAAACTAAAATAAAATCGTAAATAGTAAAACAAAACAAAAAAAAAGAGTGTGCGTGTAACCTTTACGCGCGATTGAAGTAAAACTTTTTGACGTACGTATCGGAAAATAAATATTTAATTACAATTCAATTATATTTATTGTCTATATACTTTACAAAAAATCAGATGTTATATCTATATTATTCTTTAGAAATAGGAATTTGAAAATTATCATTATTTTTTATATATGAAATAATAGGTTTATGATAACTAAAATGTGCAACATAGATTTTACTCCGTAAATACCATTAATGTATTTGAAACCGTTTAAAAATTTTGAAAATTTCATAAATAAATTTTGAAAATTTAAGCTCCTCCCATAGCTGAAATCACACCGTTACTTCCATCAGAATCTTCCGTTAGAATCTAACATTAGAGTTACCCCTAGTCGCGCCTAAAGCAGTTTTGCTTTAATAATAGGTAGACAATATTCAGAATATTACTCTAGTCAACATCTTCAAAAACGTGAAAAATTAAAATAAAGGTCCTAAAAATATGAGTGATAGCTCATTGGATTCGGAATCACCTGTAGAAAAATGTTTTTGGAGGAAAAGTGTGCAGGCAAAAAAATTGCAATTGTTATTAACAAAATACGAAGAAAAAAAAACAGATGTTTATGTTTTTGTTAATAACTCGAAAAATATTAATATTTAAGCAATTTTAAAAAAAGCTCGTTAAAGAGGAGGAAATTTCCGAAAAAAAAGTCCGTCCTCCCGGAACTCTATCTTTATTATTTATAACTTTAATTTGACGTTGAAAATGGGGCTTTGAGCGGCTTTTACGGCACACGCGCGCTACCGCTAAACGGTGTTAATCAGATAAAATATTTTTTTATGACATAAAATGTTATTTTAAAAATTTGAAAAAATTCCAGTATTTTCCTAACACTTGAAAGAATCTAAATCAAATTGAAAAAACATTTTATCACTGTTTTTCAAAAAGTTATTCAATTGTTAACTAACAAATTTTTTCCTAATATCTGTTGACATAAACAATGGGATAAAAGGTATACATAATTGGCCTAAAAATTTGAAACTTTGTGGAGCCCTTTTCATATGTATACTTTACAAGATTCTGTGATAAATGTTTATAAAAGTTTATTAATTTGTTAATTATGATTTTTCATATCTATTGCAAAATATTGCGAAAAAGTAAAGAAAAATATAGAATTTTTCCAAATAAATGCATGTAGTATCTAATAAACAATAAATACGAATTTGGTCTTAGAATTATTTGAAAGAGAAACTTATTTTCTATAAAAAACTCCTGAATATCCTTTATCATATCTCCAATAGTTTAAAAGATATATAATTTTTTTAATTGGCAAGTTATTTGGCGCTACAGTTAATGTGACGTATGATATTAGAAAGTATTATTAACAAATTAATAAACTTTTATAAAGATTTATCGCAGAATCTTGTAAAGTATACATATGAAAAGGGCTCCACGAAGTTTCAAATTTTTAGGCCAATTATTTATACCTTTTATCCCATTGTTTATGTCAACAGAGATTAGGAAAAAAATTGTTAGTTAACAATTGAATAACTTTTTGAAAAACAGTGATAAAATGTTTTTTTCAACTGATTTAGATTCTTTCAAGTATTAGGAAAATACTGGAATTTTTTCAAATTTTTAAAATAACATTTTATGTCATAAAAAAAATATTTTATCTGATAAACACCGTTTAGCGGTAGCGCGCGCATGCCGTAAAAGCCGCTCAAAGCCCCATTTTCAACGTCAAATTAAAATTATAAATAATGGAGATAGAGTTCCGGGAGACGGACATTTTTTTCGGAAATTTTCTCCTCTTTAACGAGCTTTTTTCAAAAGTGCTTAAATATTAATATTTTTCGAGTTATTAACAAAAACATAAACATTTGTTTTTTTTCATCTTATTTTGTTAATAACAATTGCAATTTTTTGCCTGCACACTTTTCCTTTAAAAACATTTTTCTACGGGTGATTCCGAATCCAATGAGCTATCGCTCATATTTTTAGGACCTTTATTTTAATTTTTCACGTTTTTGAAGATGTTGACTAGAGTTTATACACACATTACGTTTAGAATGTGTGATTTTGTAGCTGTATTTACCTTATTGTAATACAACACAACACAAGAGCCTTCGATAGTTAAATAACCATTACATTTTGTAGCCTTTTATAGCATATTCCATAAAATTTAAAATCCTGAGTTGAGTTTGTTTTCTTCAGTTCTACGAATGATCTGTTATTGCTGGTAAAAGATCAGCCATCCTGACTAGTGGTTTTATGGCCTTTATGGCTACCTTACCAAACCTAAAATAAGTATAAGCAAGTGTTAAAACATTTCGAATATTATTATTTTATGAACGAAAACGTGCAACATACTTCTTTACTTAACGTAAAGCTTCCCTATAAACAATTATTTACTATCATAATATGTATGTATGTATATAAACTTACTTAATCAAATCATAATGAATGTCGCTGTCTAAACTATTTACCACCAATGTATTTTGTTTGACAAGCTGTCAATTCATACAATTACAGATTTAATTTTATTTAATATACTTAGTAGGCGGAATCGTGTTAGGTATTTTGTATCAGGTTTTGTTTCCGGTACGCGGTACATTAGAATGACGTCACGTCCGTTAGAATTACTGAGTTACCCCTAGTCGCCGCTAAAGAAGTTTTACTTCAAAAAGTCAAAAAAATGCCTTTCTTAATTAGTAAAATATATATTTAAATAAGTAATTCTTACTTAATCTAGTACTATGACGCCACTGACGCGCAAAAATAGTAAACACATAGAAACTAACGAGAAAATATTATGAAAACGATAAAACAAAATCATTAATAACAATAAAAAACAAAAATCATAAAAATTTTAAAAATTAGAAAAAGACGTCAGTATTAGGTGGTACGAAGTACGTTGGGTCAGCTAGTTATCTATATTTCGAATCTACATATTGGATTATTAATTTTTCCAGACAAAAAAATTTAGTTCAAGGTTTATAGATCCAACAATATTCATTAATCACTTAGCCCTATTATTTTGTTATTAAAAAATACTCGGCTATTTTAAGTGTATGCGAATACAAATGCCAATAAATAACTTTTAATAATGAAAAATAAATTATAAGTATCCAGCAGCACTAATGCGAAATCAATAAGTTTTCAAACAATTTAAAATTGAATTAAATACTTTACACGAATGGTCAAATAACTATACCTATAACTGTTATGTTTGAGTTTATTATCAGTAATAAGCTGTAAAAAGTAAATTAAAAATAGATTTAATGAAAGATTTTTTGTTACAGGTCCAAATACAAAAACAACAGTTGCAATTTTAAATTGCCTGCTTGCAAGACAGTTTTGTTTTGAAGATGCATCGTGTTCTGCTATTTTAGAAATCATTCCTAGAGTTTGTGGTCCAGAAGTTGGTGAGTTATTTTTATTCTACAAATTCTACAATTTAATGTGTTATCTAATATTTATATTGGACGATAAAACGATCTAGCTAGCTTTCACTTCTTTTATGTTATTAGATAATGAAAAACTACTACAATAAAATAAAAATATAACTATTCTCCTCTATTGAAATTGTTTCACTCTTATCTAAATGGTAGAACGCAATACGTAAGTCTGAACAATTACAACTCTAGCCTAACGGGGTGCCTCAAGGCTCGATACTGGGACCGTTATTATTTCTATTATATGTTAATTATTTACCCAGGGCTGTTGACAACTTAAGTTCATTCAGAATATTTGCCGATGATGCCACAATTTTCACTAGAGGGAACGAGAGATCGAGCAGAGAAAGTCTTCACATGGCAAAAAATTGGTTCGCCGCAAACAAATTAAAAATGAATGAGAGCAAAACACAACATATTTTGTTTCGTTCTGACAAATTAGCAATTAAATCTGAACCAGTAAAAGCTATTAGGAATTACATTAGATACGAGACTTACCTGGCACAATCATACAGAAAATCTATGCTCAAAGCTCTCAGCCCAACTCTTTATAATGAGAGCGGAAAATCTGGTTACTCCCTATAGCCGCATACAACTTTCACAAAATAATAAACTAGACATAAGACATAAGGCTGTACAACAAACTTGTTAGCTTATTCCTAGAACTAGATAGGTATTCAGGGATTGCCCCTCAGAAAGTTGTACAAGCTGGCTAAGAACTTTCTCGCGGGCAATTGCTTTTATTCTGTTAAGGAATTTTTTCATTTTTCTTAACTTCTCTCCTTAAATTTAAGTTTTAATTTATAATTATTTTTTCTTTATATGGACTCCAAATATTCTGTATTGTGTATCAAATAAATAAACGTATTTGTATTCGTATTAGCGAATAGTAATACTGTATACTTTTTTTTAATTCAAATAGCAACACTTAAGCCATTCTAGTAGATGGCATTTGAGCATAAACTAAGATATTCAATAATTTACTTATATGTGTCTTTTTAATCAAAATGCCTAACAGTTTTATATAAAAAACGCTTATAAGCAATCTAATTTTACGAAACCTTAACTCGGTCAAAAAACACCCTGAAGAAAATCATCATCAAACACAAACAGGTCAGGTTTCTTAAAGTTCGTGCTGTGAATATTTATTTCAAGAAACGTTTTATGAAAATATTAAGATTTCCGTTCGTACCACACGTCCTGCTAATCTAAGATGGTTGTAATACTTGAGTAACATTATACGAAAGGTCTTAAATGTTTTATGAGTAAAGCTCGGTTATTTAGGTAGTAGATCTGTAAAAATAGAATTACGAAACCTTTCAGCTTATTTTTAATTATAATGTTAAATCTAATAATGAATAATAATAAGTTGTTAAAATACAATTTAGCACTCAAAGAATGACTAAAGAGGAAAAGCATAGATTTCTTAAGGCTTTGAGAAATCATTTGACCGAACATACTTGTGACTTGTAAGTACAGATAATCGCTTGTAATTACTAACAATTACTTGTTATTAATTGCAATTAATCCCAATTACTTGAAATCGGATGTAAACACATACAGTAACTTTGGATTAGTCTCAATCACTTGTTATCACTTTAAATCAATTATGATCATTTGTAATTACTTTAAAACACCTATCGGTTAAACATACTCCCGCGTCACCCCTTACCTGAGCCCAGTAGGGTGCTAATAAAAGAGCAATAAAAGAGACCTTTTCGCCTACCCTCACCGCATGTGGTTGTATGAATTCACGATCTTACAATCTATTGTTTATATTTAACAAATATATGTGTTTAATTTTTTATAAATAAAAATAAATAAATATCAGAAACGTAAAGATATTTTTTTTCTGATTTCAACCATATATAATACTTACGCAAAATTTTATAGTTTACAGTTATGTCACCAAAATATTCTAAATTACACTGAGAAACAAACAAGAGATAATCTTATAATGTGGTACAAAAATACCCAATGATTATTAAATTTAAATCCAAAACAGCAAGGGATAATCTCATAATAATGTTTTGAAAATAATATATAAGTAATAGAATACCTTAATACTACAAAAATGCTTAATTGTCAAATTTAAATCCAAAACAGCAAGGGATAATCTCATAATGAGGTGTTGAAAATAGATAAACTTTAACAATTCCAATAACAATCAGATTGAAAGAGATTTACCCTAATTAAAATGCTATTGCATTACAAAACATCCTAATGTTTTTTTAATATCAATTTGTATTGTTCGGTTATAACAAAAAATATATAAAATGTTAGCCATTATTCACAAACAATTATTTGTGTCTTGTTTTACGCACGGTACCTATACATCATCCTATTGATTGTTCGGTAGTGATAAAAAATATATGTGTTTGTGTATGATGGAATTCCTCCGCAGTTCTACAGCTTTTAAGAATCACATAAAGGAATTGGGTTTGGTAAATTTTTTGATAGTACATGGATTTGTTTCACGTTCCAGGACATGTGTGTGTGGGAATAGAATCCAACTTGGCCAATAAAAAAGGCAAGGAAGAGAACCAAGTTATCGGTGTCGCAGACGGAACTGTTGTACTGAAACGTCCTGTAGGACAAATTCATTTCTAGATTTTTCGACACTTCCTATAGTTCAGCTGCTGATTATTTTAGTACTGTGGATTAATGAGTATCCAGTCACAGTAATAGCAGCGGAAACTGGAGTTTCCACGAAATCTGTGAGTCGCTGCCTTCAACATTTCAGAAACCTTCTTTTTCACTGGATGCTGGAAATCGATGAGCAAATAGGCGGTCCTGGACACATAGTGGAAATTGATGAAAGTGCTTACGGAAAACGAAAGTATCATCGCGGACGTCTGCAAAGGACACGGTGGGTGGTTGGAGGAATAGACCGACAAACAAAGAGAATTTTTCTTACGTTTGTGCCTAACAGAAACGCTATTACATTACAGCGTGTTATTCAGGAAAATGTTTTGCCTGGATCCATTGTAATGACTGACTCTTGGAGAGGATATACTGGTTTAAACCACCTTGGATACCATCACTATCAAGTCAATCACCAACGAAATTTTGTGGATCCAAACAATCGACTTATTCACACCCAAAATATCGAAAGTAAATGGTCTGTCATTAAGAGGAATCTTCGTCGACGATTGGGAAGGATGTGCACAACTAGATTTGAAACATATTTGGTGGAGTATGTTTGGCGTAGTCGATGCACCACACATGAAGAGCAATGGACGGATATTACCAATGCGATACAACATTTTCACCCACTGATGAACTAATCACTTTTTTACATTGACAAGTAAGTACTACTATTACATACATTTGCCAGAGGTATTTTTTTGCATGTTGGTGAGGGGTATATTTATTACTATTAATATTTAGATATGCATTTTTGGGGTATTTAAGGTTCTTTTCTATTTTGATTTCTTTTTGCATGTTGGTGATAGGTATATTTATGACTATTAATAGTATTAATATTAATTGACAAGTCCTGTTAGATACAGGCGCTAAAGGTATTTTATGTTATATTGGGTGTTGTTTGTTTCTCAGTGTAATTTAGAATATTTTGGTGTCATATCTGTAAACTACAAAATTTTGCGTAAGTATTATATATGGTTGAAATCAGAAAAAAAATATCTTTACGTTTCTGATATTTATTTATTTTTATTTATAACAAATTAAACACATATTTGTTAAATATAAACAATAGATTGTAAAATCGTGAATTCATACAACCACATGCGGTGAGGGTAGGCGAAAAGGTCTCTTTTATTGCTCTTTTATTAGCACCCTACTGGGCTCAGGTAAGGGGTGACGCGGGAGTATGTTTAACCCACCTATCTATAATAATGTTATAAAGAGGAAAGGTTTGATTTTTTGTTTGTTTGTTTGAAATGAATAGGCTCCGAAACTACTGGACCGATTTCAAAAATTCTTTCACCGTTGGCAAGCTACACTATTCCGGAGTGACATAGACTATGTTTCATTTAAAAAAAATATGGATCTTTAATAAAATGCCATTAATGTAACCAAAAATGACCTTTAAATCCTTACATCGCGTGCGCTGAGAATACTATTGATTATAGAATAAAATAATGTACTACGATTTTGAAGAATATATAAATATCTACAAAAAATGTTGCGACAGCATATGTCTAACTGTTATAGTTACGTCACAATAACTAATTTTTAATTTTTTAAACATTTTTTTCTTTTTATTAATCCTTATCAAAAAAGCTTATTTCATAATCACGACAGATATCACAAATTTAGCATGTGTAATGGGACGAGGCTACTTATAAAGGAATTAAAGGACAATTAAGTTGTAGCAACCAATATAACTGAACCACCAGCCGGTCAACTAGCTCATACACTGAGGATACCAATGATCCCAACTGATCTATCAAATCTATTTAAACCGCTTCAATTTCCTATCAAAACATCTTTTGCTTTTACTAATAATAAGTCTCAAGGTTAAACCTTCTAAATAGTAGGGATTGGTTTTCCTCATGGCCAACCGCCTAAGGCGGGTCGCAGCACCTAAAAATCAATTTATTTTGCTGCCAGAAAATAAAACAACATGTAATATTGTTTACAGGGAAGCGTTGACCCAATAAATTTAGTGGCTTTTGTTATTTTTCTTTACTCCCCGTGCAAGTCGGGGCGGGTTGCTAGTGATAACCTAAAATAGCTTGTGATTACTTGCAATTAATTATGTTCATTCGTAATGAATTTTACTTATTTTTTCATTACTTAAATTTACTATGATTATTGAAGTTATACTTCTATTCATGCACTCGATTTGTGTGGGGTTAAATGAGAAAAATCATTACATATGTAATGGTGTGAGTAAGAGAGAGACAGAAACACATATGAGGTATATTGGTCGGTAAAAACAAAGATGAAATATATACCACATGTTATAAGGCATAACTATAAGTCCTTTAAATACCGTTTAAATATTCAGTACATTGAAAAGAGATAGATATACAAAAAACAGTCTGAGCTAATGTTTTGGAATATCATAGTGACGTATTACATTGTGTTTGACAGATTATTTTATAATTCTGTCACGTAAGTAAACATATAAAGTTTAGTTTTTTAAACTGTGAAAGGCTCTCGCGGCCATTGTCTATTCTATTGTATCAATGGTTTTTGGGCTATTAGGCCGGCGTCGATTGTCTTGCTGACAATCGACGCCGGCCTAATAACTTTAGTATTTTATATTAATAAAAATATTCAGTAATAAGTATTGTATTGTAGTCCATACTGGTTGCATTATATCCTGCACTATGATTTTGGGGTTGTTGGCTACATAAACAGTTTTTTTAAAATGGACGAAAAGTGCATTCCGAACAGACAATAGATAGAAAAATTACAACTCGTTAAGTATTCCAAATGGGTTCAATTTATGTACTCGAGATTTTTGGGGTCGCTGTACAAGAATATCATGATGTCGAAAGTGTCTGCGGCACTTGGTGCCTAGAGTATTTACCTCTTCTTCTGGTGTTTTATGTAAATTCTGTACAAAAGTACACTTGGAACCCGGCTGTTTTTTGGTTCGCTGAATACGAGTATGATAATGCCAATGGTGTCCGAAACACCTGTTACTTAAGACAGACCTCGTCTCCAGGAAATGTTATGCAAATTTGATACAAAATGAGTGTGTACTCGGTACCAGGAGGTTTTTGAGGTCGCTGAACACGAATATCATATAATGATTTTGCTAAATCATTCACATTAAAAGTTATGAATCCGGGCGCGTGCATAGAAGTATAACTTCTGCCGGCAGTTTTCGACTTAGCGAATCACCCTCTATAAGAAAGCCATGCTTTCGAAAAATAACTTTTTATTCTTATTTTAACAATTTTAATTATAAGGCAAAAATATTATCTCTAGTAAAATTTCCTGTTGACATGAAACCTAATTCCACTTCACTAACAACACTAGTGACAGTTTATTCGGTAAATTTGCAAATAATAACATAACGTATTTATTTGTCAGACGAGCTAGTGTGGTGAAACATTTTGGCTGTGACTTTTCTGGCTAGCCATAATGTACAATTCTAACTGTCCACTACATATTGTCAGATAAAGAGAGCAATGTAGTAACAAGCAGAACCGTAATAGTAAAATTTTAGTAATTGGACAAACAAAAACTGATATTTAATTAACAAAAATGGATAGGAATCAAACCAGTGAGCTTCGTCTTTGCGAGATACATCATTTTTTGTTTATTTCATTGTTAAAATTTTAAAAATTCTACGATTTTTGTCTTACATCTTTTAGCATCTCAGGAAAATTTTTAATTTATTTTATACACTTGCTAATAACTTTTAAGACTCTTAACATTACATTATTTACAATTTCGATGACTCTATACAAAGTGTTTTACAAATCAGTAATCATATGTTCCATGATATACCCCTAAGTAACTGAATAGCTGATGGTGATGAGATGATAAAAAGCCCCTAAAGACTACAACGGGTTTGCGTATACTTCTCTCTGGAGCTTTTATGTTAAAATTATAAAGCAGTTTTCAAAAAGTTTAAAATTTAAAGACTCTAGGTGGAGCTAAGCAGTAAATAAAAAGATGATAGATTCCTCTCGTCACTTTCTTGTTGTAAAGACAGTGAAATACTTCTGAGAAATTTCTGAAACGTTGACAACAACTTTTTAATTCGCTACATGTGATCTACGAGTAAGTTATGATTAAAGACAAAAAAACAGTAAAATATTTCTAAAAATATAAAATGTGTATGGACACTTAGAGAAAAATGTAATAAGTTAGCGAAGACAAAAAAATGTGTTTAATAGCTATTTCTCATTTGGTATATAATGTAAACAAATCAAAAAATCTTACTAAAGAATTGCTTAATTAGCATAAAAACTGCTAAAAGAATCACTTCTACCAATCTAAGGATGTTAATAAGAAACAGGAGATGTAAGGACTAAGTAGATATGTTAAAATGTCTCTAGACACTGTAGAAAAAATAAAATTGGATAAAAAAATATATATTTACATAGCCGAAGCCGGACCTTTAGGGTTTTCATTAATTTATAATTAGATCACAGTATGTTACGTGATAGGAAAACAGGGTTACTATTTAATACTTTATACTAATGGAAGTATTGTCCCTTATGAGAGAACAGGTAAAAACAGGAAAGGGTTATACCGTAATTAGTACTTCTAATTAAAGTTCTACTAAAAAAAGTAGCTAAATAATGTAAAGAACAAAATAAAATACAAACATGAAAGACACCCAAAAAGTCATGAAAGTCTGATTTTATTTACTTTGTACGTTTTGTAACAAAATTATGAAAAGCAATCAATTGTCATGAAAGATGAAGAGTCAACAAGTCCCTGTACAATAAGTAATAAATCTATAAAATTAACAATAGATATTTAACAACAAACAAAACTTAACCAAAATATGCGACTACACGATAAGAACCAAAACCCGTTACTCTAAAGACATCCAAAAGAGTCTTATATGAGTAAAATTTTACAGATATGTTTAGTGGGATCAGGTTCTTTTGTGTAAATTGATCGAAACCATAATTTAGGAAGAGGAAATAAAGAAAATAAATAAGAAAAGTTAAACTGTGCTAAAATTCAACAACAGTGCAAGATCTAAACGAAGATTGTCTAAAGACAACCAAAAAGGATCTTACAAGTCGGATTTTAGAGAAATACACAGTGACATCAGTTTCTTTAGTATAAATAAATCATTTTGTAATGAATTGACGCGTAGCACTGATTAGAAACTAGTAAAACTCACCAAAGTAAATTCTCCAAAAAATTTTGTCAACAGCAAAAGACAAGATGTGTGTCTAGAGATACCCAAAACAAGCTTACGAGTAAAAACAACAATTTTAAAACTATGCCAAAAAGTTCGACATCAACACAAGAAAAAAAAGCCGAAGTGGGCTTAAAAGTCTGATTTTACAAATATACTTTAAGATAGTATTTTCTTGTAGGGTTAACTACTTGATTGCAGTTTCCTGCTAATCAATTGTCATTTCAGTAAAACGTTTATTAAATAGATGTCAAAGATAATAATAGTATACCTAATACTATTATGACGTTTTACAGAGTCTTTGAAAATCAAAGAACATATAGACCGTTTACTAAGAACCAACAACTACTTCCCTGGCTATATGCCACGACGGACATTGAATTACAGTTCAAAGTGTGTACTCCATACTTGCTGCTAGAATTATTTATTTATTTAAAATCATAAGAGATTTAAAAATAATCACGAAGGATGCGTGAATTTTCAGAATGTGATCCAATCGGAACCACGTCTTTTTTGAGTTCGCTGGCTGTTACTGGTTTGAGCTTTTTGAGCGTAGAGCGTAGGTCTGATGATAGTATGGATTGATGATGTCAGAAGTTTTCGTAGGAGGTCTGGTGTTAATGTAACAAACACTACACAGTTAGAAGGTTTCGTGGGTGTCCGTGGAAGTGGTGTCACTTTTCTCGTTAAGTTTCTGGAAATTGGCTAATGATTGTTCTCTTTGACGTTCGTATCATGGGCGCTTGTGATTTAAGGTGTCTTGTAACATCCAGAGAGTATGAGCGCCGTAAATGGGTCGCGTAATATTTCTCCAGGATACGAAGACTACTAGTTTCCACTGCCGTAGAAGGTTCAGTGAGACTGTAGGGACCGGAACTTATAGGGACAGTCTGTGGAGAGAATCGCTAAAGGCGATATTACTCTTACAGGCAGACACAGATGGCGTCGTACCAAGATTTGTCTTTGACAAACCCTACAAAATATTAACAAACAAGACAGCAGCCCCCAACTTACTGAGCGCTGTGGGATGTGGAATTTACTCTACATCCTTAAACCTAAAAATGAAATGGGGTATGGATGGTTCAGTCAGAACTCACAGGCATAATCATAGCTGCAAAAGAATTAATCAATAGGAACATCACAGGCAGGAATGTAAATATTTACACAGACTGCCGACAAGCACTACTGACTATGAATAGACCACATATCACTTCAAATTTAGTACTAGGATGTCACCAAACTCTAACTGAGGTCAGCCAAAATAACGTGGTCACTGCGAGCTGCGTCAAAGGATATCGGAACTCTAAAGGTAACCGCATTGCAAACAATTTGTTAGCCCTCACCTATCTACCAAGCTAACAATGTCCGCTGTCGTGGACCTTATCAAACAGCACTCTCACCAAAACTTTATACAGTTATGGAATGAAACTATGAACTTTAGACTGGCCAGAGACTTATTACATCATCCTGACGAGGAAACAGCAAAAAAATTTAAGACATTGGCCCGACAAAATCTCCGAATTGCTGTGAGAAAATTAACAGGTCACTGCCAATTGCGACAACATCTCTTTAGGATGAAATTGGCAGAATCGCCGCTATGCAGAGGTTGCGAACAAGAAGAAGAAACAATAGAACATATAATGTATGACTGCTCTGCTTTTTCTAAAATCAGAAGATCCGTGTTTAGCGAGTAGTGGCTTACACCAGCCGATGTCAGAGAGATCCCCCTCGGAAGCCCCATCACCTATTTTAAATCTCTAGGCCTGATGACAGCCTGAGGTGTGGATATCTCTACACAACGGGAGGATGCACAATGGGTCATATGTGGCCTTAGTGCTGGCAGAGCACTTGCTCGCCCCTACCCAAATTTTCAAATCCAGATCCAGAGGTTCAGTGAAAACCTTCATGCCTGCTGTATGTTAACTTGTTTTCGTATGGTACGCGGTGGATCAAGGCGCGTAAACGATGCCCTATAGTGGGATAATTTGAAACTTTGCTAGCGAAACCTTTACGTTTACTTGAAACCGTGTTGCCACAAACCCAAAGCAGTCTTAAAGGTATGATGTTACATATAAATTATGTGAAAAACTTTTTTTTGTATGGACTTCTATAAGAATCCAGCTGATTAAAATTCTAACAAAAGAATTAACCAAATAATAAAAAAAATAACTATAAATTAAACAAAAAACGTAGGTAATAATGTATAAAAAAAATTCAACAACAGCACAATACCTAAACAGACTCTAGAGTCTAGAGTTACGTAAAAGTATCTTAGGAATCTAAATTTAAAAAAACGTAGGTAATAATGTATAAAAAAAATTCAACAACAGCACAATACCTAAACAGACTCTAGAGTCTAGAGTCTAGAGTTACGTAAAAGTATCTTAGGAATCTAAATTTAAAAATATACTTTGTTGAAATCGTTTCGTTGGTATAAACTAATTTTGTCCTTATGTTTTGTAATCAGTTAATGCATAAAAAAAAATCGGTGTTAATGAAAACAAACCTGTTTTAAAATAAAAATACTAGAACGATTTATCACAGGAGTAATGATGGGGTTTTCAGAATAAACCACATTGTTTAACTTTAACGTTTGTATGCTGTTAGTATGAATCGAATCAAACCAGCAAATGATTCAATTCATTCGGTACATAAAGCTTGTAAATAAATAGAACAGATACTTTGAGAGAGATGTATTCACCAATAAAAATCACTAAAATCGTTAAAATGTTTTAACTTTTTGAGTTCATCTAAAATCTATTAAAAAAAAAAACGTTCCGTCAACCAACCTTAAATTCTATAAACGTATTGAAAGTAATATGTATGAGTTTAACTAGACCTACTTGGATAGGCGTGGTCAACGCATTTCCAAGGGTGGTGTTTAAAACAATACAGGTGTGAGTCGGGAAGTTAAATGAAAAATTAAATAAAAATTTTACTAGGTTCGTTCATATAATGACGTTCTTTTGAGTTTCCCCTGGTAAAATCGTAAAAATAATTCCTATTCAAGTAGGTCTAGTTAAACACTAACAACTACTTTTATCACTTTTTATTGCTGCAAATTTCATTAAATCAATAAATTAAAATAAAATAAAAACTAAAATGTTGTGTCGTTTTTTCGTGACCCTCATCACATTATTACCATATGAAATATAACTTCAAAAATAAATATCTATACTATTTTTATTTGATTTTATTCTAATAAGAACCTGTGGTTCTAGTTCTTGAGCCATAACAATTTTATTTCTTGTTAAGTAGCAGATTTTTACAGTCATTACCATTTCTCACTTTCGTATAAAATACTATTAAGTTTTACCTGAAGTAATCATGAGTAGCTACACAAATGGTTCTAACCACATATAAAATGAATATAGGCAATGTTCCTGTTACATTTTACGGGATAACCAATCGGATTACCTGGATATTTCTTGGGAGCACAAAGAACAAATCGCTTATCTGCCAACTTTTATGGATTTTACTTAAATTATTGATTGGTTGGAAGCATCCTATCACAACTGATATAGGAGCAATACCGCTCGTATAACTGATACGAGAAAAATTAGAGTTTGGTTGTAGTTTTCTACAAAATCTAATATTGGGTGGTTATTCTTGTTAATAGGGAATATTAAATTTATATTTTAATTACGTATTCTAAACACACACTAACAAGAATAATTGGAGTTATTGTTTTGTCTTCTATTTTTTTGATAAGTAATAAAAGTTGAATTATCTAATATTTTTTTAATTATTATAATTATTATTATTATTTTTTATGGATGTTAATAGCTTAATAAAGATTCGCTTTTATGCGAACGGCACTTGGTTTTTTGGTGGAGAGCGAGTTGTGGATTTGTTCATCTAAATATTTTTTAATATATTTATGCGTCGAAATATTTGTCTAAATAGAAAAATAAATAAAGAAAAATAAAAATAGGTGACATTTATTTTTTATCCAATGGACGGAAAAGACAAGACACCCAAAAAAAGGTTAAAAAAAAATTTATAATTTAGTTAAAGTAACCCGCTACAGTATTATTAAGAAATTTAAAATTCCACACTTTATCTAGTGACCGAAAAATATTTTCTTTAATGAAAGTTAAAAAAAATATTGATCTGAACAACATTTTTTGTAAAAAAATTGTAAGACAATTGTACGTAGCAATGTATTAAAAAATTGGGCTTATAGATACTGCGGAGCCAACTTTGTGATTAAAATATAAATTATTGTTAGTCTTTTATTCAATTGAATTAAAAAAAAATATTATAAACAATTTTAAGCATCTTAAATTTATAAATTTTCAAATATTAATTTTTTTTTTCTTAACAAACATATCTCTCAAACATAAATTAAATTAAATTCTTTACCAAGAAAAATTGGCTTGGATACCTTTCCCTGACTTTTATTCTAACGTCCTTTATCCCAAGAGAATTGAACAAAAACATTTAAATAAATTATGAAAAGTCAAGCTTGATACTTTTGTCGATGTTATTCTTAGACTTTCGTCGAGCCATTCTAAATATTTAGTACTTGAATGATTAAGATACAAGTGGTTGTTTTTAGTCAACTTTATAAAACAAAATACAACTGATAAAAGATTACTTAGGTAAGTCATTTAAAAGCAAAAAATGGCTGTTAAATTTATTCCCACTGTAACGGGTAGCTCTTTCAGACACCAGACTCAGTAAAATTCGGTTTCGATTTAAATAAAAAAATTATTTATACAATAAAAATAAAAATAAATTATTAATTCTATAAGAAAAGAAATAAAACGGATCTGCGACCCCTTTGGCCCTCGGATGGATCTCCCTGTAAATAAATAAATTAATTATAGATCACGGTCAGTATCGGATAGTTGGGGTAGGTTCCAACCGATCAATACTTGGTTGCGGGGTAGGACAACCCTTGGTCAATACCCAAGGATCGGAACGGTGTAACCGATCAATACTCGGTTACGGGGTAGGACAACCCTTGGTCAATACCCAAGGATCGGAACGGTGCAACTGATCAATACTCAGTTGCGGGGCAGGATAATCCTTGGTCAATACCCAAGGATCGGAACGGTGCAACTGATCAATACTCAGTTGCGGGGCAGGACAATCCTTGGTCAATACCCATCGGGACGGTACAGCCGATCAATACTCGGCTGCGAAGGCAGGGAAGGTCGGTGGCTACTGGTCAATACCCAGAACCCAGGTTGAAGTTCTTCCAAGATCAGTACTCTCAGTCGAACTCCCTTCTACAGCGACGATATCGCCCTTTTATACCAGTTGACGGCGCTCCCACTCACTGAATGTGTCTGCGCGAGTTTGGACGACGTGTCGTATCTTGGCTGCGCATCTCGAACGGATGGTGGGAATACAAACGATGACGCGGGTTTCTGTGTTATCGTTACACCACCCAAAACAAAATATATTAAAATGGTAACATTTTTCCCTATGTAATTATTTTATCATTTTTTGTTTGTCTTTAGTCCTTATAAAGCATATTCTAACAAATATACTACTGCTTAGTAACAATTCAATAAATTCTGAGAATTTTCCGTGTAATGTTAAATCCCTATCTTATTTAATTATCTTTTAATTAAAGTCGAATATTAAGCCTACTTAACTTTATAGAATTACTAATTGTAGAGCTAAAACAAATAGTTGATCAAAGATACCATACCAAGATGAGATACAATTAGCCTATCAAGTTGGCAAATCTATAATAAATGCCTTGTATTATATCGTAAAATATCTTGAAAAGGCTATTGACGCAAAAGAAGTGGCTTTATGTGCGTTTATAGATATAAAAGAAGCATTCGATAACACCTCAGATGATTCAATAAGCACTGCGCAACAAAAATGCAGTAAGAGGCCGCCCATCCCAACAAAACAACACTCATTTCATTCACCAATAAACAAAATCAATGATTTAACCTCTTGTTATGAATGGAGTGTCTCTTTCACAAAAAAATAATAAAATACCTCGGATTTATCTTCAACAGAAGACTTACGTAAAATCCACACCTTGCAAAACCTCTAAAGTTGTTTGGGCCTGCTGTAGACTTTTTGAAAACACACGTGCTCTTAACCTAAAACGATCTATATTATATCCGACGGTTATCGAACCCATAATCACCTATGGTGCATTGGTTTAGTGGACTTAAACAACGCAACAAAACTCAATAGTAAAGTTGATAAAAAGGGCAAAGACTTGGCGCGAGAAGATCGTGTCCTACTCTTATACCTTGGAGGTAATCCTAGACCTTATTCCTTGCATTTATCTTCACAGAGGATTGATCTGCAAAGTTTCTATAAGTATGAAGGGACTTTAAAATTGGGCGATTTTTTATGACATCTTGGAATTCTAAAGGTCAGAACGACCCAAACCTTGAAGATATAATATATTATATATCCTAAATCTTTAAAAAGAGGTTTCTTTTTTATACTAAAAAAGAAGTAGGTATAGGTGTTACAGGCCCTAAAGTTAGGCTCTTAATGGCCCTGGAAAACACTCCTACAATCCTTCAAGAGGAGCTTAAAATCAAAATGTCATAATTCTTATTTTGGTTTTTTCTTGTTTTTACAAAAATACAAACCTGCTCTGTATTAATATATATGTTTACTTTTAGAATTTTCTAAACCTTATCTCTTAACTGAACCTAAGTTTAACATCATTATTGATTAGTTTTTATCCACGGCTTGATCCCATTCTTGAGCCTGAACCACCGAACCCATTGTGAATTTTGATCTACTACCTTTTTTTGGTTTGAATTTATTAATATGAGCCCATCCTGTTATTTTTTATTAGTTTGTATTTCAGTTAAAGTACATAGATGGTGCAGAGCTAATAGCATATTTTTATCAAAATTAATTAAATTTCTTTAAAATGAAACATTTAAAAACAAAAGAGATGTAAAATTTTAAATGTGTATCCATTTTAGCTTTCTATTTTTGAACAATCACAGTTTTACTCGAGTATTACTTAATTTAAGAGTTTAACATAAAAGCAAGAACCAAAAAACATATAGATATACTCGTAATCAAATGAAAATAAGAAGAAGAACAAGTAGAAACTTGATCATGTTTTCCGGAGTAGTGCGTGCCCGAGAGGAATTGAAACTACTCTTAATTAACTTAACTGATGTCTTTTGCATTGTAAATAGCATCTAATGTTATGGATTGATCTGCATAGAATACGAAAGAGTGATTTTATGTCCGCAAGAATTTTAATTCTTTAAATAAATATTACATTCCCAAAAAAACCTGTAATTTGTGATTTATTTACATTAGTTCTTATATCAATTTGCTAGTTTATATAGAATTTTAAAAACTTGATTAAATGATATATGATTTTAATTTTTTGTAGTTATACTTCTATTCGTTCACTCGGTGGAAAAGATTTGTGTACCTACAGCTAAATGGGAAAAATCATTACATATGTAATGGTGTGAGTAAGAGCAGAGGGACAGAAACACTTATAAGGTATATTGGTCGGTAAAAACAAAGATGAAATATTTACCACATGTTATTAGTCATAACTATAAGCCCTTTGAATACCATTTCAACATTCAGTACGTTGAAAAGGGATAGATATACAAAAAAAAAGTCTGAACTAATGTATGAATATCATAGTGACGGACCACATGATTATTTGACAGATTATTTTATAATTCTGTCACGTAGGTATACATATAAAGTTTAGCATTTTATATTAATAATAATATTCAGTAATGAGTATTGTATTGTAGTCTAAAATACCATCACATGGTTGCAGTATATTCTGCTCTATGTTTTTAAGGTTGTTGGCTATATAAACAGAGTTTTTACGAATAGTTGAGGAAATAAAGCACTAAACCTCCGAATTTTGTAACGTAAGATGGATCAGAATGCTTTTTTTGCACTGGATTCGTTAGAGTATCAGGAAATTTTTCGCTATTTTATATAATGTAAAAATGGGAAAATGCATTTCTGCATTCGAAAAGTACCTACATTCCGAACAGACAATAGAAAGAAAACTTACAACTCGGTAAATATTGCTGAAAATGGGTTTAATTTATATACTCGGGGTTTTTGGGGTCGCTGAATACGAATATCATGATGCCGAAAGTCTACGCGCACTTGTGCCTAGGGTATTTACCTCTTCTCTTACTTGATACTCGGCAGTTTTTTGAGTCGCTAAATACGATTATAATAATGGCGATGGTCTTCGAAACACCTGGTGCTTAAGACGGACCTCGTCTCCAGGAATGTTATGCAAATTCGATACAAAAAGAGTGTGCACACGGTACTAGGAGGTTTTTGGGGTCGCTTACCACAAACATCATATAATGATTTTGCTAAATCATTCGCATACAAATTTATGAATCCATGCGCGTGCATAGAAGTATGACTTCTGCCGGCAGTCCCACTGACTGCCACACTAGTTTTTTTTACTACTATAACTGATAAAAGTTTCCAACAGCTTTTTTATTACCTACCTAGACATTCTAATAGATAAATAAAAACAACTTCATAATTGATAATAATCTTTTCAGTTCTCTACTATTAAAAACTTTGAAACAGGGAAGTAAAAATAACTATTTATAAGCGATAACAATCGTAATATTCTTATCACTATTTTACTATTAGACTTTGAGGTAGACAAATTAAAATAACTGATAACAATCGATCATTGCCATGTCAGTTTTCCAAGTTTTTTACACACGCAATCAAACTTATACAAAATCGTTTTAGTAAAACAAAGTTCTTACTAAAGATTTTTAATGAAAAATAAGCCACATAGCAATAAGAAAATAATTAATTGGCAAAACAAGACAAAAGATTTCTGTTGGATTTCAGAAACGAATGAGTTTTAAATTTTGAATGATCAAAAATTAATCCAAAATAAAACTGATAATTTTAGTTATTTGTGTTGTCACCTCTAAACCTCATGCAAGCTTTTTTCCCCTAGCCTGCTTCTCATTAAATTGTTAAGTTGTCTTACCTTTAAACTAAAGCTGCATAAATGAGATGTGGAACATTTTCTTCACTTTTTCAAAGAGATCCAATTTTTCTTTTTGGTTGTTCTCACATATGTCTGGTTTACATGTAGGTCACATGTTGGTTAGCTTTTCATAACATTTGTTTTTTTCTGTCTCTATTTAATGCATCTTTTTTTTTCATTTTTATCTTTCAGGTTCTCATATTTTTATCCATTCATCTCAACTTCAGTTTTTCTCTTCTCTTCTTACCACAAATCTAACAATCGTCTAGTCTTTTACTTATTCAAATACCTATTTTCTGTATGACAAACAATCTCAACCTATTTTCTTGTTTAGCTTTCACTCTATCTCTTCTCGTTAATTCACACAACCATCTACACCTCCGCCATTTTTTACTCTTCCTCTTGCTTTTGTTACTAATCAGGTTTCTCAATTTTACATCAAAGCTGATCTTACAACTAGCTTCAAAAGTCCACCTTTCACACAAAACTCCACTCATTTTTCCTCAGTTCATCCATACACACTTAATTCTATGATCCATCTTAATCTTTAACTTTCCACTCTTTTCCAGCACAGACCCATAATATTTGAAGTTTTGGACAGCTTGTAGTACTTGGTCCTCCAGATTCATTTTAAGTCCATTCGTTTTGTATATTGTTTAAGACACAGTTTTCGCCTTTTTACTCCTAATCCTGTACTCTTAACTGCTTTTCTCCATTTTGAAGTTTTTCGTCCAGTGTCTCCTTCACAAAATCTACTATCACAATATAAGCAGCATACATTATATCACATGGGGTTCACCTCTTGTCCCTTAGATCATACTGAATAGATACAGGCTCAGAATTGAACACTGGTGGAGCCCCACATGCACCACAAATACCTCCGTAACACCAACACTGCTTTTTATTGCCGTTTTTGTTTCCTGTTTCATTTCTTGCATTAATCTGACATACTTTTTCGGTACACCTTACACTCGCATACGTATTCACACTTCTTGTCTCGACAGTCATCGGTAATTTTCTTTCTCTATCAAAGCGCGTAGATATCTCGCTGCATTCCACGGCATCCCTTAGTCGTTCCTCTTCCAGGCATAAATTCAAACTACTCTTTAGTTATACTCATTCTCTTAGCATCTTCTCTTCTCACAAATTTTTAAAGTATCCGACATCAGTTTATTGACTTTATAGTTACTGCATTCTTGCACATTCTCCTTTTCTTTTTAGATTTGTTTACTTTTCCTTTACTCACTCAATATTTTTTCTTGATTCATAACTCATCAGGTCCAACAGAATATCTACCCTATTCTTACCAAGCATCTTCCAAACTTCTGCTGATATCCCACGGCCTTTTCATTCTTCATTTTTGATAATAACACTTCACATCCTCAAACGACACACTTTTTACCATTTTTTTGTGAAACATTATCCATAAATATAACCCTCATTTTACTTGTTCGCCAGATTCTAGTAATATTTCTTCCTTTTATACTCTTATACATTAGTAAAACTCTACCTTATTTGTTCTTTATCGGATGGCAGTTATGTCTATTAAAGCTTTATCTTTTTCTTTACTTATAATTCTCTTTCTTCTTCATTACTTTCAAAGTTTTTAAAGTCTTTTTCCATTACTTCTGCTTTTCCGTTTGCCACTGCTCGCTTTGCATTCTTTTAAGCTACTTCATGTTTTCTTTTATCTTTTGGAATCCCTAATGAATTTTATTTCTTTTGTGCCAATTTTTTGCTTTCACTACTTTCTGTACTTCCTCATTCACCACTACGCCTTGGTGTACCTTTCACAATACTTCTTCTGCTTTCTTCCTAACAACATTAATATTGCTAGTTTACCACTTCTCAACATTATTTCTTATACTAATCTATCTTTACCCTCTTTCTTTAAACTCACTCTTATACTTTACTTTTTCTGACATTCATCATTTTACTTTCCTCTCGCTTCTTCTTTTTCTTAGGTTTCTCTGTTACGTACATGTACCAGTCCACAACTAAAAGTCTATGCTGTGGTGTAACACTCATTTCATTTATCACCTGACAATTCTTCATTTCCAACTAAACTTTATTAAAGTGGTAACAATAAACGTTTTGCATAATAACTTGTCAGAATATTACAGTTTCTCCTTGATATTTTAATATCTAACAATCTAAAGTGTTTCTTAATGTAGTTGTAAAAACTTGAAACTCATTTTTGACCAATTCTGCTCTAATCTAATTCTTATAACTCCAGTTTTGGAATTGACGACAGAAATTTAGCCGGTCAATTTTATTTTGCCTGGATTACTACGAGATCCGTTACTTTCTTCTATTGCACAACCATCGAGCACAATAGTATTATACGTTTGATGATTTGATGCTCATAAATTCTTTGGTTTGAGTTTACATTGTCAAATATTAATGTTTACAAACATAAATAGATAGTTATGCTACTTTAAAACCATCATTTATTACTAAAAAATTAAGAAAAACTAACTAAAAAATCAATATAATACAGCTAATGTATATAAATTTTCTGTATAAAAATACTGTTTTAGTTGTTATGAATATCGATCGGTTGACTTAAAGGCAAATAATCGCTCTGCTATAAGATTTATCGATTGTTTGAACGGCGTGCATGTTTGTTGGAAAATTATTTCCCATACCATTCTTTTAATTAACGACTTTAATGACGCCATATTTGACTAGGCTGTGCCCAGCTTTCTATCCAATGGGTATTTTTACATACTTAAAGAATGCAAAATTCCTTGATGTTTAAAGAAAATATTTATATTGCGATATGGGAACTAATATGTAACAAAATTCTGAAACTACATTTTACACTTCCTTCCTTTCTGTAACGAAAGAAAGGAGGTCAAGAGCCATCGTTAGTATGTAAGAGTGTGCTCTATAATTTTTTTTGCAAATTGAAATTTTATTGAAAAATCTACATTGAAATAATGATGTGTTTAGAAATATACAAATATTATCAGTCTAGTTAAAGTTAAATAAAGATTTAAAATAAATATATGTATTAAAAATTCTTTGGACCATAAAAAGTTTTTCTTGTCTTATTGTGAAACCCTATTAAATTTCGAAAAAATAATTCTTTTCAATATTCGATAGCTATAACTTAAAAAATATTGTGGGTACCTCATAAACGTTAAAAAATAAAATATTTAAGATTATATTTAAATTAGTGTATAGAGTAAACAGTTTGAACTGATTTTATATAGAATAACCATAAAACTCAAGAACTCGAGGTCTACTTTGGTCACCAGGCGCTTCGGTGACCGTCACTGTCGTAATATTCGTGTTCAGCGACCCCGAAAACCTCCAAATAACGAGTTTAGGCCGATTTTATATCGAATTTCTATAAAACTCCAGAAGAAAACTTCAGACCCTGGACCCCACGTGTTGAATTTAAAGGACAACGCTCTTTAACAGTTAATTTTATATTCTACATAAAAGAAACTTTACAAGCTCGCTTCTAGATATAACGTACTGAATTAGCTGAATAAAATATTGTCAAACACGATGATAGGATAGTTTTACTCTACGTTATAATTTAATATTTTTGTATTATTTTGTAATCATCCAGTTAAAAGTCAGTACGTTAGATCCCAAGGCGAGCTTAAACAGTTTAATTTTTATTCTCACGTAGAATATGAATTAGGTATAATAGAACGTCGTAAGAGTCTCGTTGTCTGTAAGAGTCACCCTTTGAAATTTCATCCCTCCATATAGTGTAATTGGTAAGATTGGTTAAAATTATTGTATTTAGTAATTACATATTCATATTGTTTATTATCCATTGTTATTGCTTATTAATTGGTCAATATATTTTTTTTTCTATTGTTTACTTCATTTTCCACTTGGTTAGATTTCTGCCTTCAGCAGGATACCTACCAGATGGTTAGATAACCATAACCTGTGTTGAAGTAAAGCCTCAAGTAAAGCTATCTCTTACCATAAACATTGGGACACATTCTGAATCCCCCCAGCGTGACAACTTAAAAGAGTACAGTAAAATATAAAATCAATAAATTAATATGTAGGATTGTAGGATCATCGTTTTCTTCCTCCCTCTTTTCATTTCGGGCTCCTTCTTGTAATGATATCTATAGAAGTACCTTTTAAAAAAGTAATAATTCGTCATTTTTTTGTCGAAATGTGATTTTTTGGAAGATGTCCTGTCTTGTCATGGTAAAGAAACGTTTTGGCGGATCTATCTTAGGTATTTCAGTCTGTTCACTATTCCATCACCAACACCTTTTAATATCTAAGGCTTATGGCTCCATTCATCAAGATCCATGACCGACATCAACCATATTACCATTCCACCATCCATGTCAACATATGTAATCCTTCTGCATTGTACATCAGCAGGCTTATTCTTTAGAAAGTTTACACCAATGACGTTGCAGCTCTACTAATACCAGAGATAATAGAACAGATATTTTGGTCCCTAACATAAAGTTGGCAACAAGTTCCGACATCAGCGCGCCATGGTCTCCTGGAAGAAGCTCATCGATTTAAAAATTGGCGGGATATACAGCATATCTAGTTTAAACGTTATATTGGAATAGATAGGTATACTTATATTTTAAAATTTTATATTCTTACTGTGATTTAAAACAAGAATATATAAATTTTAAAATATAAGGTATATATTTTCTTACTAGTAAAAATAAAATCAACGAAAAACAAGTTTTAATAACTACTATTTTTTATTTGAACACAAAAACATAAAAAATAAATACAATATTGCACAAGTTATGTATTTAGGATCTTAATAATAAATAACATGTTTAACAGATATTTTAATATAGGGTTCTTACACAAATTGGAAAGAGATGGTTCCGACGACTAGTTCTTTCCTACCATTTCTCAAAAAAGTAGTCTTTCTGCTGAATAGCATCTAAAACAAAAAAAAAACGATCAGTACTTCTAATACATAAACTTTAAGGATTGCTCTCGATCTAAAACGATCTCTATAATATTTCCTTATTATACAAAGAACTAAGATTTATGCTCTTGGCACATAAACCAATCAAAATCAATAAATTCACTTATTATTTTTTTATTAATCAATTAACCTTTTTTCTCTAAGTGAGGACTTTGAAAGAAATATTTGAAACTTCTAATAATGAAAATATGTTTCATATACAGGATAAAAATACTTACTTTTACAATGTACAACACAGCAATTATATCCAAAATAACCTGGTAGTGACATGTTCAAAACTATTCACTATACTTTTACACCTTTTTAATGGTAAAACTACATTAAATTTATTTTAAACTAAAATAATTAACACTTAACCTATCACTATGCCGCAATAACCAGCTGATCATATTTTGCTGGTTTAGTTCCAATTTTCACCACTACAGAATGCGATTGCGCCTCCAGGAATGCGCACAAACATGTTGGCACCTTTGGGCTATGTTTCAAAAAGTCTCTTAATTTGTCTATGACTAATACAGTTTTCTTCACTTTGGTTACCATCCATTGAAAAAATCTACTATTATTGCCGTAGGAGTATCGAAGTTGACCATTTTTATTTTAATAAGATAAATTCATATATAAATATAAACTGCCTATCCAGTTTAATGCATAAGTGGTGCTATTTGTTGATATAGCTCCTAAAAATATGTTTATTAGCTTATTCGATTCAGAATGGCGTCTGGATAAAGGTTTCTAAATTAAAAAGCAGTGGACAAAAATAACAAAAAAAGCTTGCATTTTTTCGATGATTTCGGATATTCAGATATTTCTAAAAAGGTCCTAAAAAGACAGTATTTTCGATAAAAAGTCGATACTCCACCTTTATTATTTATTAACGGTAAAAATAGCGTTCCACGCAACCTAAAAATCCGAGCATAACAACAATAAATATTTATTTAGGTCATTAAATAGTTATTTAAAATTAAAAAGAAACCTCTGTAATCAGAACATCCCAGAGAGTTTTTATATCCTAATCTATAAAGATAAAGATAGAAAGAGCGATTAAAGACGTAAAACTGAGGGAGCAGGGCAGGTAATACGAATAGGCAAAGTAAAACGCAGATAGAATGAAAGAAAACAAATAAGTTAGATAAACTAAAGATAAAAAACTACAACGAGAACTCCTGACCCACCACGAAAAAGTTGGTACGAGAGCTGGACCTCCGCCTTACATTTATAGTTTAGTCATTAGAGATTCTTGTGGAACAAACATTTTAAAAGCAAGCCACTAGTCGGCTTTCCCACCTACCTTTCTGGAAAATAGAAATCGTTTAAAACGACATTTGGAAGAATTTTTTGGCGTTTTCCCAAGTTATATTAAAATCAGAGAAAGATGACATAATTATTTTTTGATGACCTTAGTCTCAAATAGTGTCTAAAATAAAAAAAACGCATTTTCCGAGGTTTTTTAAAATCTACTAAGCCCAAAAAGTTAACTTTTATATATTTTATATAAATTTTGTTTTTTCATAACTTACCAACGACCATTTAAAAAATAGCATTACAAAAGGAACAGCACTTTCTCGCTGGGTAGTATTCACTAAGTTCTCTCGCCGCACAGTATACACACAACTCTCTCTCTCTCTACTAAGTAGTCTCTTAGCTCTCTCAACAGTCTCTAAGGTCTCTTGCTGCTTGGTAGTATTTTCATAGCTCCCTCGCTGCTGAGTTTTCTCTCAGCTCTGTCGTTGCTCATAACGTCTTCTCTCAACTCTCTCGTCGCTCAGTTAATCTCTGTGTAGAACCAAGTGATAGTAATACATAGTAGTAAAAGATTGCTTCAACCTGATTATTCCACTACCAACCAGCGGATTGTGGATTATAGCAAACCGCCTTGTAAGAAGTTGGTACTAAGGTTATCAGCTCCTAAACACATCAACACATCCTAAGGATGCAACTGTCAAAACTTACAAGAACTTGTAATAAATCTTCTAAGTGTAATATATATTCAATAAATGTTAATAGATCCTATAAACATTACTTTGTTTTTAACAAAAGCTAAATATGTTGTTAAAATAAAGTCAATATAAAATAAAATAAAAAATCTTTATTTCATATCCCAGAATTTCCTTTTAATAAAAAGTTTAGTTGGTACTTATAATCAATTTCAAAGCAACGGGAGATGGTTATGTGTCGGTAAAATATTGCCGTCTGATATAAAGTAGTAATATTATTGTATTACGACCCATAACCGTTTATGTGAAACCTTCCTAAGCAGTTTATCAAATTGCTGTATATATGTGAATGGCAAAAGTTCTTTTTACTTTAAAAAGAATGCAAAGGAATTTTCAATAAAGATTCTTGATATTATTGTTTTATATTGAATTTTTAACAATATATATTTTCTAAGGTATTTAGTTTTTAGATACGCCTTAGATATCTGCTTTGATTTTATTGGAACTAAGTTCCTTGCGGCAGGCTTGAAGGAGATAGGGATTTTGCTGCGCGACCGAACTGAAAAAATGTAATAGTAAAAAACCGTAACGAAAAAACCGTTAAATGAGCCGGGTTCAATTCCCGGCCGATGCAAATTTTTTTTTGTACATATCTCTTAATATTTACCTTTTTTTGTTAAAGTAATATGAGATATAATTTTTTAAAATCTTGATAGTTGAAAGTAGTTAGGAAAGGTGAGAAAAATAAATGTATACATTACCCTTTAAAGCTCACCTTGAATTTTAAAGAAGCTTCTTTCTTAACGCCAAGATTTAATTGATTTTGATATATTGACCCACGAAGTATAGATACCAGGAGTCGACACGGTATAGGATTTTTCATAATATTTCTGGTACCCAATAATCAACCCACATCATAGTTCTAATTTTTTCCACTGGCGGCGCGAGTAGGTAATCAGGAGCTACCGATGTTTTTATTATTATGACATTCAAATGTCACGAAATTAAATTAAATATATAATATTAATTTATTTATTTGAAATTAGTTGTCATAAAAGCTGTCAACAGTAACAAAACTTCCTGCGTAAGGATTTAAATATGGAGGGTAGAGGTAAGGAGAACTGTCTCCGTGTATTAAATGTGTCCGTCAAAATGTGGTAAATAAGGGTAGCGCTACGATCGTAGTAGGGTAAATTTTAAAAAAAGCGCCATAATTTCTTAGAGTAGGATAGATAAATAAACAAGGAAAGACACATTTCCGCTTTATTATGACACATACATAAAATAATAATAAAGTATATAAAATGAAATTTTATTAATGATTATTTTCCAGCAATAAATGAATAAGTATTTAAAAATTCATTACCACGTTTTTTTATAGCACTTATATTACGAAATCATACGACATTTCAATCAATTTGTCAAAAACTGCTACATTCATTCTGTACCCTACATCTACTTTAGCGCCATTGTAATGGCAACTTTGAGAAGTGTTATGTACCTCTAAAAAGTGGACACATTTTTAATCATTTCCCATTTAAGATCGTTCTCCTTACCTCTACCCTCCATAGATTTAAACGAGTATCTTTTGAACACAGGCGCACTCTACCGGCAATAGTTCTGTCCTCTAAATTGAGACCATTTGTTTAACATTACGTTTAGACTCCTGGTATCTATACTTCGTGTATTGACCGTTAAATGAGACGTGCGCAGGCGCTACACTCGTATACACAAGCGAATAGTGTTATGTGTCGATTCTACATTAGCCGAAGGAACTTCGTTCCTACCTGGTGTCCCACGACACCAATTTAACTTGTTTTTTTAACAAATATTAACTGTAGTAAAAGCATTTTGACCGCGCAAATCACAAGCTACACATTTGAACTTGCTATAACATTTATAATAAAATAGGACAAACTATTACCATCATATTTGCAAATTATATTTTTACTCAGCTGTCAATTCGAATTTTTAATAAATTTGGCTCCAAAAAGATTGCTATTATAACAACAAAAGCTAAAATATCAACAAAAGACCTCTCAATTTTTCTAATTCTTTCTTTAGTTGGTTAGACCACCTTCGTACAAATATTCGCATACAAAGGAAAAAAATTAATATTACTTTATTCCACTTGATTTAAAGCTCAAGTCTACTTTTTTCATCTCAATTATTGAACGTAAAGTTTTGCCGTTATATAACAAGAAGGATCCACTGTTAGTGTAAACTATAGACCTGTGACAACTCCTTGTCGACTCTCGAAAGTTTTTGAATATGCATTCTTGGATCGTCTTTTACTGTTCTTAGACAAACATAAAATCATTAGAAAAAATTAGCACGGGTTTAGCAGGGAAAGATTAACTGCAACAGCTATGCTTTTATTTTATAATCAAATAATCGATTACCATTAAGGCTAGCGAGTGTACGGTTGCGAATTTATGCAGGGCAGTTGATTGTGTCAATCATGAATCTTAGCTGATGTTCTTGAGATGTAAGGTATAATGTTTCTCAACATTCCTAAAAATCGAAATTAATATGTTGCAATCAATTGTGAGAAAAAAAAATGCCATGATTTACTAAAAGAAAAAACTTCGAATGTCGTTCACCAAATTAACAATTACATACTTTAATATTTTGGTTGTGTAAGAAAAATTGTTCCTTCTCATTACCTGATAAAACGTTTAATTTATTTATATTGTCTAAATTGTTAATATTTGCTGCCAATTGCAAAATATCATTGCTGTCATTTCTCATTGTTGCCAAGTTTAAACTTTCTTTTATATATCAATATTATAAACTTTTTCTTATTGATGATATTGCAACTGTTAATTTTATTGTTATTCTGATGTGATAATTAAACTTAGATTTTCTTTGAAAGATTTGTTAATTTTCCTTAAAGTTGAGCTAAATATTATATTTTATTTTTAATAACCTGTTAGTATAAGTAATTCTCTAGATCATAAACAAAAAACTCTTTGCATTATGCTAAAAACAACAAATACCATCACTCTTTTTTAATTGAGTTAAAAAATTTAGTTGGAAGAAGGCTTTTGATCGTTTTTAGTCATCATTTTCGCATCGGGAATTTAAAACAACGGATTGGTAAGAGGAGAGAAAAGTGGAAAAACAAGTGGAGGTGTACTCTAAAAACAATGGAATGAAGTGGCCAAAGAAGAAGAGCTAGAGACATGAATTTTCCAACAATATGCCGACCGTCCAGAAACGCCGCTTTTATAAAATATTCAACTTAGAGTATTGATCCGGAAGTTCCTTCACTCAAACTAGAGTGCTATTCTTACAGAGTGATTTATTTAGAAAAAATATATGTGTATGTATCATATAAATTATACAGTATTCAAAAAGGTCACTCTAGTTAATTAAGGCGATGTATATAATATTTAGTTATTTTAATTAAAAGATATTAAGTTCTTAAAGCTTTAGGGTTACTACTTGACAGTTGTTCATTATTAAGTTCATCTTTAGTTTAGTTCAGCTTGTTCAAATGAGTCTCTCTCTTTATTTTCTATTGTAAATATCTAGTAGTTCGATCACAAGTTTTACTCATTTTTGTTGGTCTAACAAGTAACATAAAAAAGTAATAATATACGATTGTTTATCAATACAATAATTTTGTTAAGTGAGGTTTGCTGTACATATAGTGGATATTGACGATATCAATGGAAAACTTTAAATAAAAGCAGTTTCAGGATATGCCAATAAGGCCAGTTACACACGTAGCGGTGAATCGCAGCGATACATAGCAGAGCCAAATCGTAGTGGTTTACCTTAAGAATGAGGGAACACATACATCCAGCTGTTTGTTTTACTAACTGTAAGTTAAAGGCATGGTGTCTACCGGAGTAGGCGAAATGATTGTGTTTGTTGCTTTCACAATAACCTTGAAAATGTTAAAAAGAAAAGAGTCAGTTGATTGGTACCTGCTCCCGATTTTTTTGTTGCTTTAACTTTTTTTCTTTATATAGGTGATTCAAATCGTTTTTACTACCGGTTTAGACTCTCTCAGCTTTTCAAGCAGCTCTGTTCCGGTTAGGATCATAATACTATTTACTTTTTACTTGTCATTAATATGGCTCCAATTTACATCTTTTAATAAACTCATTTAAAACTTTTTTTTTCTCAGTGATAATAATAAGAACAAAAAAAAATAATCTAAAGGCACTCTTTTTCTGCAATGCTTTAATATGATTTTAAAACGCTGCTATGTGCCTTCTCATTTTACTCACCTCGTCGGTGATCTGTTTTTACTGGGATTTCATCGCACGTTCTCGTGCACATGCCACGCTCAATTCCGCGATGCCGCTCGACTAAGTAAACTGTTGTGATACACTACTGCGTGTACAGCCGGCCTTAAATACTCACTAATGGCACTAAAACCTAATAAGACTTACATTAATTAATTGTATTTATTTCTAGATCTTGGTACTTTGTTCTTATTGGTACAGTTTTAAAAGATTGGTCGTATAAGCTTACAAAGTAATGAATTTATATCAGAATATGGACTTAAACGATCCTCTAATAACTGTTAGCAGATTTCTGCTGGTTAACGTAGTGGTTCAGCTTGTCTAGCACAAATTTTGTGTCTATATAACTAGGTATGAGTACTAAAATATGTTTTTCGAATAGAAGCTGTGTACTTTTGCCATCCAGATCAACAAGTTTTTGTCTGATAATAAATTTGGTACTTAGCAGCCTGGCTAAGCATACATTTATTAGCTTAGATTCCATCTTTGTCGAATAAGTGACCTCTGACATCCAGACTAATTTGTCATTGTTATTTTCAGTCCAATCAACAATTTTTGTTCGGCACACGTATACCAGTCTGGAGATTAGTTCCGCATTTTTTAAGACCTTAAAATTAGTCTAACTAAGAATACATTGATTCATAAACCCTTAAATTGTTATTTTTAACGCATTGCAAAATATCATACGCTAAGAAAGAAAGAAGAAAAAGAAAGAAACTGTGGGTTCCTAGTAGGATAGTTCCGACACTATTATTTTGTACCCCGTAAAATTCTATCTTTAACCTAACCATTACGATAATGTGCAGAGAAAGGATGCAATTAGAGTGCTCCTCAACTCCTATTATGCCAAGCTAGCAAATCTTTGTACCTTCTTATCTAAACGATAACATTATGTTGTTTGTACAATTTCACCAACAACAAATATTTGAGTTTTAACTGGAACTACATAAATCTGGTTTTAAACAACATGCTTAATTATAAGTGCAAGGACTGCAACGAATAATCGATTTACAGAAGTCTAAATGTTGGTGGGTTTTGGTGTTAGGTTTAAGGACTCTGTTATAGAACTTGGTGTTCTTTTTAGAGATGGATTGTGGAGTTTGGGATGGAGTCAGTTGCTCGGTACTCGGTACGATTCGTTACTCGCTTCGTTTTTTTACTGGAGTTAGTTTCCTGTTTCCTGGATCCTGGAACATGCTCAAACTGAATCTAAATCTTTTAGCGTTGTGTTAGTATGTGTAGCTGTGTAATCACACGATGTGCAATGTAGATTTGGGAGATTGACGCCCTTGAGACTCTCCTCCGACTCGAGGCTCCCATTTGGTAAGGACTAAGGCAACCACAGAAACCTTCGTCAAGTTTGTCTTAAAATTACTTTTTCCTTCTTGGTTATATAATTAATAGATATGATAATAAAACCTTTGGTACAAATAGATGTGTGGATATTAAATTTAAAAAAAATAAATAGAAAGTAAATAAATGCAAATTGGGAAAACTACATTTTTACATTAAGTTTTAATACGATTAAGTATTACAGGTAGTTTTAAAAATAACGCTTTTATGAACGAAATTGTGTCTTACTAAAGAAATCGCAGTAGATAAACGTAAGTTATCAATATCTTTAATGTCGTCAGCCCTGACAGGTTACTGATAAAGAGAAAATTACGACAGGTACAATTTTCCGCATCTATATTACTTGCAATGACAGTTTTGTTATTACGGGAGAAATACTTTTAGATTGTATTTTAGATAACGTCAATAAAATCATAAATGAAGGTAACATTTACACTACTGGGGATACATAAGGTAGGTATAAGCATATGTCTGCTTGTCATGAAATAATGAGCGGTTTTGTTTGCAGTAGAGAGTAAATATGCTGTTATATAATAATGTTTATATAAAAGTTAATTTAAGAAAATACAAACTTTTAACGATAAAAATGTGTTAAGTTGTAGTAAAGTAGTGACTTCAGTGCTGAAAATTTACGACTTCTAAAGTGTTGTTCTTTTAATGAGTCTAAGGGCCAGGGATAGTTGAGTATGCATTTCGATGTCCCCTTGGTATTTTTTATATTTTTTGATGCGTAAATTTGATTTTTTAAGGGTACCAGGCTACAAACATTTCAGATAATTTTTTTTAACAATTTCATTATTTAAATGATTGTATCTCCTATACTATTAAAGATATTTAATTTTACAAAATTACAGCTTTCATACGTGCGCAATTAACTTTCAAAACCTCTCATTTTAATACTAATTGTTTCAGTTTTAAAACAAACTTTGTAAAATTAATTTATCTAACTAAAAAGTTATAATAATCTTAAATTAAAAATTTCACGAAATATTTAATAAATAAATTAAAAAAAAACAACAAAAAAAATAGTAAAATCCTGAAAACTAACAAGAAAATATAATAAAAATGACAGAACCAAATAAAAAACAGGTCATTTGGCTTGAAATTGGTGGAAAGGTAGCTTATAACCAGGAAACCTCGTTTCTTTAATATTCTAATATAAATTATATAATTATTATATGGTTCGTTCGCTAAATTCCTAATAGATGGCGATGTAAGTTAATTTGTTTGGATATCTAGGTTAAAGAGACCCGGTAGATGGCGTTGTATTTTGACTTCTAAATAAATAGAAAAACAAGGAACTAAACTAAAATCAAAAATAGTCGAAAAAAATTGTGGAAAAAATTGTGGAAAAAATAAAATTAAGAAAAGACTTAATAAATTAAGCACTATGACGCCACCGTAAGGTGGCGCATTGAATATCTCATAGCAATTCATACTTAATTATTTCTTATGAAACCACCGTAAAGTGGCGCAGTTTATATTTTATGTATTTAAAGAAGAAAAACAAACTCAATTAAGTACTATGACGCCACCTTAATATCTAATACTAGCAGCCCTCGGCTTTGCACGGGGATTAAGGAAAAATAACAAAAGCCATTAAATTTATTGGGTCAACGCTTCCCTGTAAACAATATTACATGTTGTTTTATTTTCTGGCAGCAAAATAAATTGATTTTCAGGTGCTCCGACCCGCCTTGGGCGGGTGGCCATGAGAAAAACGGATCCCTACTATTTGGAAGGTTTGACCTTGAGACTTATTATTAGTAAAAGTGAAAGATGTTTTGAAAGGAAATTGAAGCGGTTTAAATGGATTTGGTAGATCAGTTGGGATCATCGGTATCCTCAGTGTATGAGCTAGTTGACCAGCTGGTGGTTAGTTATATTGGTTGCTACAACTTAATTGTCCTTTAATTCCTTTATAAGTAGCCTCGTCCCATTGCACATGCTAAATTTGTGATATCTGTCGTGATTATGAAATAAATTATTTTGATAAGGAATAATACCAAGATAAAAACTTTTAACAAATTAAAAATCAGTTATTGTGACGTAACTATAAAAGTTAGACATATGCTGTCGCGGCATTTTTTGTAGATATTTATATATTCTTCAAAATCGTACTACATTATTTTATTCTATAATCAATAGTATTCTCAGCGCATGCGATGTAAGGATTTTAAGGTAATTTTTTGTTATATTAATGGCAAGGATCCCTATTTTTTTTTAAATGAAACATAGCCTATGTCACTCGGGAATAGTGTAGCTTGCCAACGGTGAAAGAATTTTTGAAATCGGTCCAGTAGTTTCAGGGCCTATTCATTTCAAACAAACAAACAAACAAACAAACAATTAAACAAAAAATCAAACCTTTCCTGTTTATAATATTATATATAAAATTTAATTTATAAATTACAAAACTCAACGAAAAAAATAGTAAAAATCGGGAAAATATGATAAAAATGACAAAACAAAAAAAAACATTAAAGAACGAGACAAAATCGTAAAAATTTGAAAAACCAGAAATGAAAAAATGACATTAGTCTTGAGTGGTGTGAAGTTTAACGGGTCAGCTAGTATTAATATATTTTTTCACTTTTCTTTTTTTATTTTTTTTATTTTTATAATTTTTTTGCAATTATTTTTTCAATAATAATTAAATTTTGATTAACTTAAAAATAGATTGTTTCTTTGCGAAATTTTCTTAATTATAACAAAATCAAAAAGCTAATTTAAATTTACAAATAAATATTTTAAATGATCTAAGTTAATTTTCGCGCTTAATTCATTGGGGATTTAAACACTTAGAAGCGAATTAAATTTTCAGTCTTTAGACTCGAATTTTCCCAACTGTGCCTTCAGAAATAGTATCATAACTGTAAAATATGGCCTATCTAATTTTCCAAAACTAACTTAGCTCTTTCCAAATTAAGGAAACTCTCTACTGCTATCAATGTAGTTTCGGAAAGTTCTGGTAATGTAAATTAATATCGGTATGACAGTAGAAGTAGAAGTACAGCTTAAATTATTTTTAATGTGTTTTGTTTTTAAATAATCTGCATATTATTTAATAATTTATTATTGAAACCGAATAAACACTAAATAGCAAAAAATTGGGATAATTGTACAATAGTAAATTGTTACGAGAAAGCTTCTTTTATGAAAATTAAGGACATTAACAGAGATGTGTCATGGTGGAACAAGGAACTGGGAAAACTTAAAGTGCTAGCACAAATAGCTTTCAGTAGAGCTAAAAGAATAAGCAACTGGATTGTCTACAAAGATCTAACATATAACATCGAATTTAGAAGGTCTAAGAGAAGAACACGAAGGTAATTCTGTGAGTCACGCCTTTAAAAATTTATGTAATGGTATGGAACTGATGAAAATCCCAAACGACAAATTTATTAAATCTAAAGATGAGAGCAGAAGTAGCTTGCTTGTTGCTTACTTTCCTAGAGAAGTTATTATTGATGACAAAGCAAAGACTTATTTTAAAAAAAATAAACACATATCACGATCATTAAAAAACCTAATAGAGAAAATATTTAATGACAACAAAATTAAATAAGCTGTACCATTTACTTACCTTAGAGATCAATCAATTCAGTAAAAAACTGTTCAAAGAAGTTCTATCGACTTCAATTGTTGTTGACGACCTCATAGCAAAGTTTAAAAAAAGATTTCGTGCTCTGGACGATGCTGCTGGTTTTGTTATTTTGGTAGGTGGGAAACATGTATTATTGATGACTGCATTCAAAGTTCCATAAACATTATAACTATTTGGTTTTTGAAGAAATAATTATTAGCCAATCCTAACAAAACAACACATCAAACAACAAAAGAAAATTAATAATTTAAGCTTCTGTTAGGACAAGAGTGACCTTTCATTTTAAAAAGAAGTTAAACACCTCCCAATTATTGTCGACAAAAAATGGCGTGAAATATCCACCTCGCAATAATTATAACCTTTTAAGCTACAAGTTCTATGTAGAGCTACCGTAAACTTTTTAAAAAACATGGGGTCTTTAACCTTAAATGATCTATTAGTCATATCTTACGTTTCTCAGACCCCAAATCACTTATTCTGCACTGGTTTCGTAGAACAAAATAACGCATTTAAAAGAAAAAAAAAGAGTTCCAAAATCAGATCAATACTAGTGTGGACTTGAAAGTAACTTTAGACCTTCCCTCCTTGCATTTACATGTAGAGAGAATTGCTCTAAAAAGTGCCTATAGGTTAACAAAAACTCTAAGAGTATCTTAAACCCGTTGATTTTACAGAACATGTTAGGATTGTAAGGGTTGGAGCAATCCAATCCATAAAGATGTCTAAGAACGTTGTATCTTGAAAATGACACTTAATAGACTTTTGTGCTTAAGGGTGCAATAAAAAACGCCTTAATTCAGCCAAAATATTTATTGTCCACTGTAGTCAAGCTACTTTGGGGGCTTTATAATCTACCACGTTTGTGTCCTAAATAGCCGACATCTGCAAATAGCCTTTTAAACAACTGGTTAAACACAAGAAAGTAACTTTGCTGTGGGTTCCAAGGCATACAGAAATTGTTGGAAATAAGAGTGCTGATAGTCTTGTAAAAAGGAGCTAGACCTTTACGGGGCATCTTAAAATTACACATTATTAAAAAAAGAAACTAAGTGCAGTCAAATAGAAAAACTTAAATTCAGAGTAATCGTAGAAAGTCTCACAGAACATTGTTCACTAAGGTAAAATAAACAAAGAGGACAGTGGAACATGCAGATTCTGTGTAGGTATTTGCTAATGGACCTATTATCTGTAACAGTAGAATAATTGTTCGCCAACGACATAAATATTTGGTACAGGTCTTCTTAGATCCTAATTAGGTTACAAATGTATATTCTAAGTGTAAAATAGACTTTCTTAAATGTCTAGACCTTATTACCTTATAATCAGATGTGGGGTAAAGGTACACGAAAAATAATTTTGACCCATTGTACTAAGGTCACCTGGGTTAATCGACTTCACTACCACAATCTACAATCTAGGACTAAAATTAGAAAACAACTAATAATTAAGATTATTTTACCTTTAGATTTATATTGATAAACTAGTTGTACTCCCAACGTCGTTCGCGTGGCGTGTCATTGTTGTATAAAAAATTCTTACCCCAACCCATTTAAGGAATGGGAGAGAAATTTTTATACACCAGATGTGTTGAAAGAAGACAAATACATCTGTGAAAACCGCATTCGAATCGGATCAGTAGTTTTCATGTGATGCGCGCACAAACATACAGACAGACAGACAGGCAGATTGATTGTTGTATAAAAATTTCTTTCCTCACCCCGTTAAAGGAGTGGGAGGGAGAAAGTTTTATATACGAAGTGTTAAGTTGAAAGAAGACAAATACGTCTGTTGAAAACCGGATTCGAATAGGATCAGTAGTTTTCATGTGATGCGCGCACAAACATATTATACATTCCTACAGTTTTATTATATGTATAGATAGAAGATTATATGTTATCGAATGTGACTATACGAATAGTAAATTACTAAATATTTTTAAATCACATTGTTATTTATGATCTAAAAATCCGACCTTGGCGATATATAGAGAATTTAAACTGATCTTCTTTAAATTTTTAAAACCCCTTTTCTTACGCTACTGTAACACTTTTATCTGTATTATGTATGTTCCTGCATTACTTCCTGAGAAGTAACGGTTGGATGGATCACAATAAATCTTTTTAGAAAAGAGAGTTTCGTTCCGATCATGTTCCTTGAGTTCTACATCCCATTGATTGACTGATTAAAAACCAAAAAAGATTATACACGAAAAGTAATCTGCAGTAGTTCAGTTTCGAATAATGTAAGTATAGGAATATTTATGTGCATCTATAGGTTGACTGATACAATAGAAAATAGCATGTGTTCGGATTTGATTTGGATTAACTATAGATTAAAGTTTTTTTTATTGTATAATCCGTTAAAAAAATTGCAATAACTATAATAGCTGTATAACAGTTACTTAACTAACAAACTTGTTAAAGTAAGAAACAAATAGGAAAAATTAAGACCTAGGACAAATTTAAAAGAGGATTTTTTAAATAAAAAAATAAAAAAACAATAAAAAATAACATCTAGCAAAACTTGGACTTGTGATCTTTATCTATAGCCAATGGACACTTTAAAACATTCGCCACGGTTAGAAAGAGATAATCATCCATATCTCAAATATGGTCCAATAGTAATACAAAGGAAAAACTCAAAGTCTAGTCCCACAAAAATATATCATTTAAAGGGCTACTAGTTTCGGAAATATTCCCATCAACAGGCCCTCAAAAGTAAGCACAAAAAAGAAGTAACATACGAAAATGTCGAATTGCAGTCAACTATTCCCGTTTGCAGTTAGAGGGACAACATAACTTGTGGACCGGTTTCGACCTATTGGGTCTCGTCAGTACAAGGTATATGTTGCCATCAGCGAGCTTAAGGCATAATCGCTGACTGAAGAATACACTAAAATCACGATCTATATATAACCACAGAGTGATGGAAATATAAACGATGCGATAGTAGTGACATCTTCACCTCCAACTGCAAAATAGAAATCGATTTGACTGAAATCAATTCACACATATTCGGTGTTCAAAAGAAATTACAAAATGACGGATGATGATCGCCAGACTGGCACCTTATAGAAAGAGAAAATCATCCATATCTCAAATGTGGTCCAATAGCAATATAAAGGAAAAACTCAAAGTCTAGTACCACAAAAATATTTCATTTAAAGGGCTACTAGTTTCGGGAATATTCCCATCAACAGGCCCTCAAAAGTAAGCACAAAAAAGAAGTAACATACGAAAATGTGGAATTGCAGTCAACTATTCCACGGATGCCTAGCAGTCAATTCCTTTTGTATGGGAGACCCACTCAATTCCTCCTTCAGTATCTATATGGCGTTAATGAGAGAGATTATTTTTTAAATCGGCAATTAAAACATAAAACTTTAAGTCAATTTTTTGTGCAGTGTTTTATAATTTTATTTGATTAGAGTACCCGAACCATAGATTTTTAATAAATTAAATATCTTTCATTGAATTTTAAAAATTGACATTATAAATAAAAAATAAATCAGAAATTAAAAAGAATTCAGTTTCGGTAGGACTCAAACCTGCAATCTCTATCTCAAGCTACAAATAAGAAAACAAAAAAGTGAGAGGTGTTAAGGGACACCCGGATGGAACGAAGTTCCTTTCGATTAATTAGTGAAGGAATTGTAATTTATAAATACAACATTATTGTCTATATAAAATCTCTACTTACTTAACTCCATCAGCAATATCCGGAACTTGTGCAGAAACACTGTCAGGATTTATTTTTGTTATTATTTTCTATTATTTTATTTTTTATTATCTACAAAAAACCTGTATAAACTTAACAAAGTCGCGACACTACACTGTTCAAAGCAAAATAGAAAATAGTAAATCCATTATCACCTGAATATTTTCAACAGTTTGTTTCTTTTAACAAAAGTGACCATTTATACAATACCAGAGGTTTAGATGACATACATATATCTAGAATTACTTTTTATTTCAATTTAATTTAAAACAGGAATTAACATTTTAATACAAAATTTTAAAATTAAAATATTTGATAGTAACTGACAGTTAAGGTAATTTGACGTACCTAACGAGTCAAGTTACGAACTATTTTTAAAATGTTTATGAATTTATTAATTTATAAAAACAGGATGAAATAAAATATAATATTATTATAGGTACTTATTTTTTCTACAGTATTTTCTTTTTAATGTACATTTTCTTGTAATTTAAATTAGTGTCTTTTTAATTGTAATATCTCTATCTATGAGAGAAAGAGAGAGACAGACAGACAGAGAAACATGCGTGTGTCGTGTCGTGACAACTTTTGGTCTGAATTTTTTTCGGCTAGCCTCTAGCCTCAGTCGTAACTGGTCGTAACGCCCGAAAAGGAACTTCGTTCCAATAAGAACTATAATTTGCAAAGATTTTATAAATAAAGATAAAGTGCTTTATCTTTAGATATGCTCTTAAGAAGAGAAAATTTTATAACAAACAGAAGTCAGTCACGAACAAGAATGAGTTTAAAAAACAAAGGGACACACGGATAAATATATTGTAACGGGATAACCGTAAAAGAAGAGACCGTAATTTGAAACATTGTTATTGACAGTTGATTATTAGGAACTTCTAAAAACACTGACTAGATTAAATAATGTTTCTAGAAAATTCTAGAAACTTTTAAACACACTGACTAGATTAAATAATGTTTCTAGAAAATTCTAGAAAGATCTAAACACACTGACTAGATTAAATAAAGTTGTATATAGGGGGATGTATGGGCAGTTAACGTCAGTTCAAGTTCAAATATTCACAAGAGTTCATTGTATTGTCAAGTAGTTTAGACGTTATCCAGCAGAGTTCTGTGTATCTTAACAATTTTGTAAATAAATTGTGTAAAAGTCCCCATAAGTGTTTCAATATGTATTGCAGTCTGTATAGAGAGAATGCAAGATAAAGATTTTAACAATTATGAATTGGAATAAAACACAAAACCTTTAACAACTATTTGTGATAACATATAACCTACATCACCATTTTCACAATTTTTAGATGATCTTCCTTCTTAGATCAAAGGAAAGAACATCTGTATAAACAATAGCAAATAAACCGTAGACAAGTTGGTAAAAATATATAGAGGAACCTCAAACATTGGAAAGATAATATTTTTTATTAACAGGTTTTTAGAATTTGGAATTATTAAACTGTCAAATTTTGGACTTCTACTACAGCAATGAGTAACAAAGAGTAAGACAATATGGAAAAGCTTGTAACAAACAGACAACTAAAAGTAGGTACTGAAAATGCAAGGATGCAAGGAGTAATCGGTTTAATGACCCCCTTATAGGACTTGGTGTCCTTTTCAGGGATCAATAGTGAAGTTTGGGATGGAGTCAGGATCCGTTGGTGCTCGTTTCCTGGTTTTCCTGGTGTTGTTTCCCTGTTTTCCGTTTCCTGGTTCCTGGAACGTGTTTAAACTGTTACAGATTACTTTTTTGGTGTTGTGTAAGGGTGTTAAGGTGTGCAATTCCACGTTGTGTAATTTACTGAATATGTGAAAAACTAAAGATACCCCAAATTGGTAGTAAGATGGAGAGCAGTAATTTAATGAAATAAAAATCAAAAGAATTTTTTAATTAATTTACTAAACTTAAGTTTTTATTTCCAACATCGTAAATAGACTAAAAATGACAAATAAAAAAAAGGTTGTTTCGACTATAAATACATATGTTTTTAATCATATGAATAAGATTTTTAAAAAACATTTATATAGCTAACTTAGTTTCCTTAATGTATAAAAATTCCAGGTTATATACTTTTAGGTATATACTAATTAGATCAGTTTTAATATAAAAGGAGATTTCATTCGACTGTTTAAATTTGTCTAAAAGCGAGTGGCAAGCACTTTAAAACGCGACTAATTAAAAAAGACGATTATCTAACCAAAAGCACGATCCCGTAAAATGCCGTGCACACAAATTTTAATTCAAAGTTGTTTTATAAAAACCAAAAAACAATCTAAGTTAAAAGTCCTAAACAAAAGGAAACAAAGCCGTTTATTATTCGGAAACTTTATGTAAGTAAACGCGAGAAACGGATACTACTATCAACAAAGATGTTGAAGGAAAGAATGGATTGGACATATTTAAACTGTATTAATAATAGTAGGGAAAATACGATACAGTTTTATAATACATAATGAGTTGAATTTAACGACCGTTTGGCGATTTGATGGCTAAGCACCTATAGCTTAGTTGTTAGAGCGTAGAGCTGAAGGTTGCGAGTTCGAGTCTCGCTGAGTGCGACATTTTTTCAATTTCTCCTTATTGTCATTTAATATTTTCTTGTTAGATTTTCAAAATTTTCAAAATTTTCAAAAAATGCATTGAGAGAAATATCAAATAATCGTTTACTATAAAAACTTTGTCATAATATTAACGCAGCTAAATTGACATTATTCTTACCAAATTATAAAAATTAAAATTTGCTTTGTTAACCACAATTTATATATAGTTCTCGAATCGTTATATATTTACAATATTATTCTGGATCTTTTTATTCCATTTGTTGTTATACTTAAATTGGAATAACCAAGTTTTCTCAGAATTATTAGTGAAGTGGCCAAAAGTTAAGTTTAAAATTTAAGATATTATCTAAAGAATAAGAAAGGTTAAAAAGTAATGTGTGCAGACGATCCACGCTCAAAGAAGTTAAAACGGACTGAAAACTGAAATAAATTAAAATAATCCCAGGTCATGCATTCCACTTGAATTTTACAAATCCCCGAGGAACCAAACTCGAGACGTCTGAAAGGGCTCAAAAACAGGGCTCCGGGCCCTTCGCATTATGCATGTACATTACTTGGAAAATAACGGTTTGCAGGATCACTATAAATCCTGCTGGTTGAAAGTTGGAATATGTTTCAGTTAGTCTACTCTTCACTTGAGAGTTTTCATTCTACCATCATATCAACTTTATGTTGTTTGAGTATTCATATAAGGAGAAAACTGATTGAAAAACATACATAGATAACCAGATTTTTCAAGGTCTGTTTGTAACTATTTTTATTTTATGTTTTCCACTGTGTTCTATACTTATTAATTTAGATTGTAGACCAGTTCTAGTATTTAGATACAGACAAATGTGAGTCTCGTTGCAACTATTTTATTCATAACAAAATTCTCAACCATAAACCGTAACTCGTAAAACTACAGAAACAGAAACACAGCATTATTTTTTTAAGATATGTATTATATTGGAATCTTTTAATTTAAATTTACAAGTATAAAAATAGTAATTTAAGCCACAAGATCAAGAACTGATTAATTACGGTACAAGTTAGATAATAAGAGCTAAGGCGACGAAGGAGCCGAGGCTGTAATTTCTAAACGAGTATCGTAATAACAGTTCACGACCGTGTTCTATACAATGGTTTATTTTATGCTGTCTTGTATTAAAAATAAAATTATTATGTTTTATTTCAGATTACCTACGTGTATGTAGGTGTGAGCGTGGTTTTTATCGCATATATTTTGATTTACGTTGCTTAGTGATGCAAAACGGTAATGTAGAGACCAAAATAACAAATGTGAGAGTTTGTTATCATGTGCATATTAAGCAACAAATTATACTGACCGCCACTGTTGTGTCAAGTGAAAATGATGTCTCTAAAGCTATTTCTGCATACCGTTTGCAAGGAAATTCACATTGCAGATTTATTTGTAATTTTAATTATAATTAATTTTTAATAAAATATTAAATATTGTGTTTATTTAAACCAATCCGGAAAGTAAAATTTCCCGTACTCAGTAGAGAAATAATTTATTTCCCGGACTCAAACGAGTTCAGGAAAAATCTTAATACAGCACAGTATGAAATAAAATTATTTACGAGCAGATGGTGAAATTTTCTTTTATATGCAGAAAAATACCTTAAGTTTCACAAGTTTGTTATAAGCAACAACACAACATACACTGAATTTTTTTGTATTGAAAAAAAGAAATTCTTCAAATTGTCAGATAGTCAAGCAGCCATCAAAGCTCTGAACTCAGATACAATCAGTTCAAAAATGATCTGGGAATGCCTAGGCAAATTAAATGAACTAGGACAGAGTAACACTGTTACCCTTCTATGGGTTCCAGGACACGTAGGAATAGAAGGAAATGAAACAGCAGACAAGCTGGTAAAAAAAGGAGCTGAACCATCCTGTGGAATCAGCAGTAGTTCAATCTTAAAAAAACTAAAAAAAAAATGGATAAAAGGAAATGCAAGTACTGGAATGATTTAGAAGGACTAAGACAATCGAAGACGCTCCTGGGAAACTATAACCAGAAGAGATCTCACAGCTGTCTTAACCTGAGTAAGAAAAACCTCCGAATTATAACAGTAATACCGGCCACTGTCGATTAAGAGGACACATGAAGAAACTAGGATTAGTAGCTGAAGCAAACTGCAGATTCTGTGAGGTAGAGGATGAAACCTCAATACACATACTTTCAGAATGCATGGCATTAAGTACTTCTAGGGTCAAATACCTAGGGTCATACGAAATGGAAAGGAAAGAACAACCCAATTTAAAACCCAATGATATCCTAAATTTTCTTAGGAAGATAGGACTAGAAGAGCTGCTATAAGTCTGAGGAATCATCAGAAATATAGCAAGAAAAGGGGGACACAATAGATCTTATAGGTCGCAGGTGTATCTGTTACCCCTAACACCATACATACATGGTAAGTGTTGTTTTATTTTAAGATCAGAACAGTAAATTCTCGGTTACTCAGTTTTAATACCCTTTGTAAGCCCATTATTAAAATCACTAAAATGTTCTAAACTACTTTTAAAATTTTTTTTACTCTGCAGTCAGCAATTTTTAAATTAAGAGTTAAATCAAAATTTCCCAAATTAAAACTTGTGTTGTTACAAGACAATCTTTAAATTTGTACACTTAAGATTTGCTTAGTTGTTCTTCAAGTACAAGTCATAAGTATCCATCGAAGGTTGCTCATAACAAGGATCAGTATCAATAATAGATAGACGATCATTTCTGAATCGCTCATCCCCAAAGGCTTGCATCATTAAAATAGTTTTCAAACTAGTTTTTTCCAGTACTGAACAAACTTTGATGCAAATTCGTTGATCTGACCATTTAGTTATTTTTTTTATCCAACAAACGCAAAAAATGTTAGAATTAGGTATATTAGAATTTTTCCCTAAAACATTTTATGCTTTAATTATTAAAAACAAAAAAACCGTATCCAAGATTATAGTTTAATCTTTTTTTATATATTTGCTTATTTTTTTTAATAGTGTTAGAAATATAGCATAGATTACATTTTAATTTACGCAAATAGAAAAAAAATATAGTAATAAAAAATGTAAACACTGTATTGAAAACAATTTTTATGGCATTTTCTACAAAAGTAAATTAAGACTGAATAATTCATTCATCATACCAGAATGTATGCATAAATGTTATTTACTTTAAAAGCCCAGTGGTATTTCTAGACAGATATCTATCTATGTTTTCTTTGTGTAAATAGATTCCGGAATCAAATTAATTCATAGCATCACAATCAGAGTTTCCAAATTTACAAAGCTTCAATCTCTATAATAATATTTGATATAATGATGTATTCTATAGTTAAACAAATTAGTTATCTATACTTATAATAAATCTGTAGAGAGGTCAATTCTGTACATGAAATATATTTCCAAAATTACTATCAGGGGGTGATAAGGGATCGATACTGATGCCAAAAATAAAATCAATAAAATTTTTGTCTGTCTGTCTGTCTGTCTGTATAACCGTTATAGAAACAAAAACTACTCGACGGATTTTAACGAAACTTGGTACAATTATTTTTCATACTCCCGAGCTGGTTATAGGGTACTTTTCATCACGCTACAATCAATAGGAGCAGAGCAGTGAAGAGAAATGTTGAGAAAACCACTTTTACGGTGTGGGGGAGAAATTTTTATACAACAATCTATACGTCACGTGAACGACGTCGCGGGTATACATTGATATAGAACCCAAAAATGTGGTTAGATTTTTTGTTGTACGTCGGTCTATCTTTATGTTTGTGCGTGCATCACATGAAAACTACTGATCTGATTTGAATGCGATTTTCACATATGTATTTGTCTTCTTTAAACTTAACATCTGGTGTATAAAAATTTCTTCTCCCTCTTTTACGGTGTGGGGGAAGAAATTTTAATACAACGATCTAAGTATACATCACGCGAACGACGTCACGGGTATCTACATCGATATAGAACCCAAAAATGTGGTTAGATTTTTTTGTACGTCTGTCTTTCTATCTATATATTTGTGCACGTATCACATGAAAACTACTGGTCCGATTCGAATGCGGTTTTCACAGATGTATTTGTCTTCTTTTAAAATAACATCTGGTGGATAAAATATTTTCCTCCTACCCCTTTAACGGGGTGAGTTAATGAAATTATTAAACAACAATCAACACGCCACGCGAACGACGTCGCAGGTACACCTAGTATTAAATATTTCTTAAGTCATTATTTTGTACGGAAAACTATATAGTAAAAAAAGTGCGATTTTTTTAGTTTAACACATTATTTGCCATTAAAAAACTACAAAGGGACACACATTAGATTATCTTAAATATAATTGGTCCCAAATCTAAGGATTCCATTCAGCGACTCTAGTGGTTACCATGGTGTCATGTTACCAGGGTGCGCCTCCCTTGGGGGCGCGAGACTGTTACAAGGGGGGCATGCAGCTGTGTTCTAAAATATTAATTTCGCATACAAACCAAAAAAGTCGAAAAGGTGTCAAAAAAAATAAGTCAGCAAAACATGTACCTATTTAACAGATAGAAAATTTTGTGTTAGGTTAGGGACTCTTTCTCAGTCGAGAGAACGGTTTTGAGTGGGGTACCGCAAGGATCAGTTTTGGGCCCATGGTAATGATTATGGAGTGATTTTGAATGAATATATCTTAAAACTTAGGCGACAAATTCCACCCTGGGCACCAGATACCTCGGAAACCATTGCCGTCATGAAATTCGTGTTTAGTGCCCCCTAAAATCCCAGAGAAAAAATTGAACTCATTTCTGCCGATAATTCCCGAATTTTAAAATTTTCATTTTCCATCTGTTTGAGGTGCACTTTAAAAATGCATTTTTCTTATGCACAAAATGCAATTTCCATCTCCGGAAGATCAATTTAGTTCACCAAATTTCCTGACACTCTCTCGAATCGACTGCAAAAAGTTTCATGACGATTTATCTTGATGTACAAAATTGCTAGTCCGAAATAAATATCTAAATATAATTTAATCTCATTTTTAAAGTTACTACCTAATTACTACTAATTAAGTATTACTTATTATTACATAATTATACCTAGAAGACATTTGAATACATTTTAAGCATGTGCCTGAGCCACCAATGAAATGGAATCATTCAAAGGGCTTCCTTTTGACAAGTCTACCACGAAAATCCATATTTAGAAGCGGCGCGCCCCTCAAACTCTGAGACATGCCAATTTTGAACATTATGGTTTCGTGACTGTAACCCTAACCGTTTTTGGTATAATGTTTAAAAATTGCATGTAAAACATTGTGGTGAACTTGTCCGACAAAAAATGACGCGTTTGTTTTGTCCGATATCCGACATATGTCTGTTTTTAGCCTTATGAGTTCGTGACATACCTAACTTGTAGGACAGACATTAACTCTCGCTATTATATCTATGTCCGACAAAAATATGAACAGCCCGAGAAGAAACATGCAAAAAAGATGTTTAATTAACGGTGTTTTTTTTTAGGAATAATTTTAGACTGGTATGCATCTGTTTTCAGTTAACTGTTGTGAAGCGCACGTAATTTATTGCAAGAAATTCTTAACAGCAACTGAAGAATTCGAGAAGTTTCAAAATGTTTAGCATAATTCTTAGCGAGTAATTTGAAATAATAAAATAACTTTTCATTACTTTTATTAGCTTAAGTTATAGGTCAAAGGAGATAAAAGTTTTACAATTAAAAAATAACATAAGATCTTCTGTTTACCAATCAAGGGTCAACCTCTTTACGATTTTCTTTACAAAGTGTAGGTACTTCCAGGCTTTGCGGAATTTTCTTAATATGCATGTTCTTCTCTGGCTCATACCTACCATTCTTCTGCTATGCTGTACTCTTTAATATGACATTTCTAATATCTAAATTTTTAAATTTCACCTGACTAAAAGTATAGGTACCTGTAACATTTTTTATTTTTCCAATCGAAATAGTTATTTATGATATGAGTGTTAAAAGTGAGGTTTTATTTTGTGAGTGAAAACGTTTGTAAAATGAGCGGAGCGAATTGAACAATTTCACGAACAAAATGAAATCACTTTTAACACAAATACCATACAATGTTTTTTGTACAACTTCCCTATTTTGATAATGAAACGAGCGAATTTGCAATGACAATAAACCAAACCGTGTTAAAAGTAAACTAAACCGTGTTAAAAGTAAACTTGTTTACATGGCAACGTGTTAAAAGTATTTTTAACACGCTGCTATGTAAACAATCGTTTTTAACATTGTTTGCTATCATAAAAAGTGTCACTTTTAATGACAGTTGTACAAAAAGATATTTACAATCATTTGAAGGTTAATTTTCTTCTTTTTCTTAAAAATTTTTAAATTTTTAGTTGACATTGTTGAACAACATAACATATTACTTATATTAAATTTGATTGTATATATCTTTATAATCTTTTCTACCTACTTATATTAAATTTGTTATTAAATTTTCCTTCTTTGATCATTATCTAACTACATTATTAACAACTTTGTAAAGTTTTCCTGTGAATTTTGTTCTGTGACTTTGCTGTTATATGAGGTTCCTTCCCTCCGCTTAATTGTCATTAATGTCAGTAGGTCATTTCCGTCTAGTACCTTTAATAAAGTTTAATTGTCCGGTTTATGTGGTGTAGTTTTTTAAAAGTGGTTTTTGATCAAGCTTCCATTAGATTGTCAAGAGCTTGCAGTACAATTTTAGTTGCTTTGATGAGTCCCAATATAACGCCAGCTGTCCTGTATACCGCCTTACTTTGGTTGGTCTTTTGGAATAATGAACAATGTAACTTGCATAAACGACGCCATTTGCTTCCACCCATTGAAGCATTTAAGACACTTTTTTCTACTGGATACTTCCTTTTTCCTTTTACCTCTTCATTATTCTTAATGTGTGAACTCTTTTTCATGCAGCCACGGTTTTCCTGTAACCATTCTTATGTTCACTTCTCCTATGATTTGTGGAATATTGATCTTCCACGTGTTTTAATGAAGTGGATGATAAAGTATCCTCTCTCTCAAGATTTAATTCTCCATGTTATAATAGTACCTCGTATTATTATACCTAATTTTTGTGTTCTTATGTAATCTGTTCTATTACCTGTTAATTTTCTTTTATTTAGCTGGCCAGCTCTTTATATTTTTAATTTTTATCCTTTTAATCAACTAAATACCGAATGACTTTTTGGTTTGTACTTCAATCCACATTAAACCTTCATTGATGGTTCCCCGTATGATGCAATGTCACTGATACACAGGAAAATTCACTTAGATACTGATAATGATGTTACCCATATTTTGAACATTACTTACATTTTTAATAAGGTTTGTACAATGTAATTACCGTTATATTTTTTGTAACTAACTATCTCTTTTATAACTTATAGGCCTGATGATGGGATTGTTTTCCCGAAACTAGTTGCCAACACTTTGTAGAAATTTTTACCAACAAATATATTTTATGTGGATTGATTTTGAGTTTTCGTTTATGTTTTTTATTTTTGTTTGGTCTAATGACAGGCGTGACCTCTTTGAATAAATTCGGAAGTACCCTTAATAGAAACGAATAATAAGTTACATAACTAAAAGTAGGTACATTAATTTTCCTAACTACATGAATTTTTATATAGGTACTTCATTAAAATTGCTTTCAAGGTTTTAATAAAATTTACTCCTTAAAAGTATGCAGATTTAAAAAATTAAATAAAATTCACCACAGCAACAATTTTTACTTGAAAATATGAAAAAAGGAAGAATATAAAAAAAAGTTTGCAGTTGTGGGACTAACCAACTCTGTATGTTAAAATAAGTTAAAAGAGCCTCTCTTTAAGCATTTCCATTTTTCGGTTTTACATAATATTCTGCTTAAATAAAAAAGGTTTCACGGTTTTTCTCCTGGTTTTAATATTTTTGCAGTTTTCTAATTTTCGGATTTTTTTACACAATACTTGTAATTGTTTATAACTGTACATATAAGTAAGTATGCTGACCATAGTCTAGTATAGCTTCTCTTACCGCAGACGGTGTGGTGCTACCCAAGTCGATTTTTTATTTGATTAACCTCAAAACGAACAAGGCAAGGCAATTAAGTCGAAAAAATCCAAAACCTACCAATTCATTGCAGTAGGATAGATTTATATGATTCTTGTTGCATATGATTCGTGAAAGCATCAGGAAATTTTTGTGACAAAAATGATTATGTCAAAAAAAAGGGTGTGGCACTCAGTAGAACTGCCGGCAGAAGTTATACTTCTATGCACTGTTAACTAATAAAACTTAATAACTACAAACACAGGCAAGTAAAAATATTTTTTTTTTAAATTAACTGTATTCAATTAAATAAATACTTAGAAAAATAAGACCAGTTGATGTGTGTCCTTACTTCAAACACGAAAACTAACAGTAAAACGATCAATGTACAAAAAAAGTGTTTACAAAACCCCATAGTGCAAAATATAAAGCAACCATGTGACGGTAGTATGGACTACAATACAATACTCATTACTGAATATTATTATTAATAATATTAATATAAAATACCAAACTTTATATATGTTTACTTACGTGACAGAATTATAAAATAATCTGTCAAACACAATGTAATATGTCACTATGATATTCCAAAACATTAGCTCAGACTGTTTTTTGTATATCTATCTCTTTTCAACGTACTGATACCTTATATGTGTTTCTGTCTCTCTCTTACTCACACCATTACATATGTAATGATTTTTCCCATTTAACCCCACATAAATCAAGTCCATAATAAGAAGTATAACTTCAATAAAAAATACATTTTCTTTATACAATAATGCATTTTAACATAATACATATCGACGTAATAAACATAGAAAAAATGTAGTTTAAATAAAATCGACGGAAATCAGTTCAACTTTACTACTGGGGGGGTTTAAGATCGTTAAACACAAATATCACGACGGCGACTGCCACCGAACCATTTAGTCCAGAGAAATAAACCTCGTTTACTAAAGTTTTATAAATATTTCAGATAATTCAGTCCAAACTGGTTACTCGGGAGTTTTCGGCCACTGAGCCACCTGGTGTCAAGATTTTACTTCTTCTTATGGAGTTTTAAAGAAATTTATAACGTTTAATCCAAACTCGTGTCTTGTTGGGTTTTAGCGTCACCGAAGTACCTGGTGACTAGGTTTGACCTCGAATGTCATGAAAATTCGAAACAGAGTCACTCCAAAATGTTTGCTCCATTCCTACAGGTATTTATTTGTAATCTTAATAAGAGTATGTTTGGTAACGTCTATGAGGTACCCACATTATTTTTTAAACTTTAGCTCTTAAGGAGACTGTATCTTCAGGTAAGAAACTGGCTCCATGAAAAGCAAAATGGCTTAAACCCCACAGACTGGAGATGGGAAGTTAGAGAACTAATTTTGGTTCCAATGAACATGACAGAACTACCTTATCCACAAAGCATCATAAATTTAATATTCTGCTGCTGTAAAACCGACTAAAATTTCATGTGGATGTTGAAAATATGGCTTCTATTGCAGTATCGCATGCGAAAATTGTGCAGCCAATAATTGCACAAACAATAAAAAATATGCAAAAAGAATGAGAAAATAACTCAATAAATAAAGAAAATCAAATGTTGGATAAAGAATATAACAATATATAATTATAGATTTGATAAAATTATTTTTTGTAATAAACAGATGCATTTTTAAAATAGACGTTATATTCAAAATCAGCTACTCCGAAATAACCCCGAGTAACAAGTTTGTACTGAATTATATCGAATTTTCTTAAAACTTCAGAGCACGAGGTTCATCCTGGACAACAGTTGCTTCGGTGACCGTCGCCGTCGTGATATTTGTGCTTAGCGACCGCGAAAAACTCCGAGTAAAGAGTTTGGACTGATTTTGTATCGAATTTCTTTTAAACTCCAGAAGACGATGTCAACTCTTGTCACCAGGTGCCTCGGTGACCATCACCATAGTGATATTAGAGTTCAGCGACCCCAAAAATTCCCATGTATGAATTTAGAGACAATCGTATTAAATTTTTATAAAATTCCAAAAGACGAGGTTAATCTTGGGAACCAGGTGTTTCGGAGATCGTCGCCGTCGTGATATTCGTGTTTGGCGACCTAAAAAATTCGAGTAATAAAATTGAACTGCTTTCCGTCGATTTTTTTTCATTACAAGTTTTCCACTTTTTATCGCTTTAACATAACTCTTTAGAAATTACATTATTGCGTAAGGATAAATGTACTTTTCATTTTTACCATTTTTGTTTACAAAATTTCCTGAAGTTCTTTCGAATCTAATGCAAAAAAAATCATATAAATACAGTTTTTAAGGCTGAAATTTATTCCTGTTTCAGGCGGATAGAGCCTACAAGTTTGTCGAAACGGAGTTTAGACAAAATAATCACAATTTATAAATAGAACTTTTTATAGACTACCTTTTTATATTTTATAGGACATAGTATAAAATTATAAATTATATTGCTTTTTAAATTTTTGTATTTGATTTTAAACCCACTTATAGAAGCGCCATACATTGAGGAAAGTTTAAACTAGTTTACCAAATAAAATTAAAATTAGAAGAAATTATAATTAAACCTCTATATATCTGTCGAATAGTATATTACTTTACGAGTGGAGTAAATTGCATAATACAGCGAGTGTGTTTGGCCCATGAGCGAGCTTGCGAGCGAAGAGGCTAAAGAAACGAGATAAATATGCAATTTGTTTCTCGAGTGAAGTACTATGCTTTACCCACGACTTACCAAATGGTTTTGTATTATGGAGGGTCCTCCATATTTTGTATAAAACTAAAATAACAAATATAAAATTTAAATTTTGGCATAAGTTGTCAAAAATATTTGATTTCGCAGACAGTTCTGTCTGAGAAATGTAAAATGTTAGTTTAATTTAATGAAAACTGTAGGTAACCAACATGGCTCCGCCAGAAAATAGCGAAGGACAAGATGGCGCAAAACTAAAAAACTGCGACAAAATAGCGCTGGATGAAATAACGAGGTATCAAAATAGCACAGGACATAAGTTTTCTGAGCCTAAATGACGTTGGGGCAAATAGCGCGCGACAAAAATCTGGAACACTTAAACGGGAATTTACTACAGAACTTTATTATTCTTAATAAAACAAAAATAAACAATAGGAAAATATGTAGTCTAACATCAAACTAACACAAATACCAAACAAAATTTACAAAGATAAGTTGTAAGCTAAATAATTTTCGATATTGGCAAACGTGTACTCGGACACTAAAATTTTCAATCGGTTCCTCAACTGAACATATTTGCTGTTGGAAGATTCTGCCTGCCTTATTCCTGACCTGTATCTTGTAACATAATTTTCGGTTAAAGAGTCTTTCGCGTCACCCCTTAACTGAGCCCAGTAGGGTGCTAATAAAATAGCAATAAAAGAGACCTTTTCACCGCATGTGGTGGTATGAATTCACGATTTTACAATCTATTGTTTATATTTAACAAATATATGTGTTTAATTTTTTATAAATAAAAATAAATAAATAAATATCAGAAACGTAAAGATAATTTTTTTCTTATTTCAACCATATATAGTACTTACGCAAAATTTTATAGTTTACAGATATGACACCAAAATATTCTAAATTACACTGAGAAACAAACAAGAGATAATCTCATGATGTGTACAAAAATGCCCAATGATTATAAAATTTAAATCCAAGACAGCAAGGGATAATCTCATAATAATGTTTTGAAAATAATATATAAGTAATAGAATACCTTAATACTACAAAAATGCTTAATTATCAAATTTAAATCCAAAACAGCAAGGGATAATCTCATAATGAGGTTTTGACAATAGATAAACTTTAACAATTCCAATAACAATCAGATTGAAATAGATTTACCCTAATTAAAATTGCATTACAAAACATCCTAATGTTTTTTTAATATCAATTTGTATTGTTCGGTAATAACAGAAAATCGGTGTCTTTAAATTGCACCACCAATTTCTTATATTATACAAAACGTGAAAATAAGGGATTAAGCAGACACTTAAATAGCACCACTAACCGCTACAGGGGGTCGGCAGGTAGCTGCCTCTTTAGAGTGGGATTAACCCAAGAAAACTTACGATTATTTTAAAAGTGAATAAAGAGTGAAAATATCTGAAATTTGAATTCATTTGACTATTGTCCACGGCTAAAATTAATCATTGAATTTAGTTAAACTTGTTTTTATTGTTTTAAAAGTGATTAAACAGTCAAAAGATTTAAAATTTGAATTCATTTGATTGTTGTCCACCGCTGAAATTAACCATGAATTTTGGTAAGTACCTACAACGCTTTAAATACTGTATGAATGTAAAAATAAATTTATTTTTTTTACTCTTAAGCTTCTATATCTTTTTGTATATCTGTATTCTGTATATTATAATCTTTATATAAATGCTTATATTTTTATTTTTTAATAAATATTTTTTAATATACCTACCTATACATATATTTAGAACTCCAAAGTATACTTAATTTAAATAGGGTGGACTTAAAAGGTAAGTTTATATTATTCAATAGAAAAAGGGTGCAATATTATCTGCAGGGGTTCCTAATCCTATATCCCAATTTTCGTGGTGCAATTTAAAGGTAAGATTTTAGACCCCCCCGTAGCCGTGGTGCAATTTAATAGCGCCCCAGAAAATATATAAAATGTTAGCCAGTAGTCACAAACAATTATTTGTGTCTTGTTTTGCGCACGGTATACATCATCCTATTGATTGTTTGGTGGTGATAAAATAGTATTTTGTAATACAAGTGTTACAATGACAGAGGTTTCGTAGTACGAGTTCAGTTTGTGAAACGAACCGCGAAGCGGTGAGTTTCGCAAAGAAAGAGTACTACAAACCGTCATTGTAACTCGAGTGTTACATACTATTTTTTATAATGAACTTTTAAAAGTATAAAAAATATATAAAATGAGAGTTTTTCGAAATATTTATTTATGTTGGCAATCTTGACACTTTTGACACTTGTCAGTTTTAATGATTTTAAATTTGAATGTTTGTCAAATTTGTATAAAATATTCCGAATTTAGCAAATAACGCTGATAATGTAGTTAATAATTTAGTACAACATACTTTTTGATTTACTACCTAAACTCTTTCGTTGACAATCAGTGCAGTGCAACCAATTAAACCAATTAAAAAATTAAACACATATATTTGTTAAATATAAACAATAGATTGTAAAATCTTGAATGCATACAACCACATGCGGTGAGGGTAGGCGAAAAGGTCTCTTTTATTGCTCTTTTATTAGCACCCTACTGGGCTCAGGTAAGGGGTGACGCGAAAGACTCTTTAACCTAATTTTCTGTCGAACTCTGTTTTTTTTTAGTTAGGCTATTAATTTAAACAGATGAGGATGGTGGCAATCTAATGAATTCTTAAAAGAATTATGCCATGCCTCCAGTGAATTGTTTGTTTTCGGCAGATCAGTTGCCACTCGATCGAACATATTCCAAATGTTCAGATCGAATTTAGGTGGCAAGTTATGAAGCCTTCTGGCTACGTAAGTACTCTCCGAGTACTCAATCAATGGTTGTAGCTCTTGCGCAAAATTATGAGAAATGATCTCCAACGCAAACTGTACGTCCCTTTCAGGGACGAACGCGTGAGCAACCAGCATTTTACACGCCATCCTAACATCGTTGTCATTTTTATAAGAGTTTGTCAAATCCAACTGCTGAATTTTTCTCCATAAGTTTTGGCCTAGATGAAAGAAGCAGCTTACTATTCTGACAGCCGGACCAAAACATTTTCGTAAGGCGTTCAACGACGCCATTTCAAAGTCCACTAACACGGTTTCGGGATTCAAGTTCGGTTCTAGGTTTTTTAAACTTTGAAAAAATGTAACATATGTTTGTTCTTGCTTGTTGGGTAGCAGCCCGAAGATCAACGGAATCGCTTTACCGCCGTCCATAATTGCGTGAACGGTAAATAGTTGCTGGAATAACGAAGGTGCCGTCTTAAAAGTCCCGTCTACCGCCCAATGGGGAAATTCCTTGAGGAGATCTAAATTTCCCCGAGTTCCAAAAATTATAATTCTTTGTTTGTCGCCTAGACCCGTGTCTGATAATAAGAAATTTTCACCTCTCTCGGAACTGGTTTCTTGTCCCCCTATGACAATATCTTCGCGACATGTAAAGTTTTCGTCGCTTTCCTTCTGACTCTTTAAATATATTTTCGAGAAGCCTTATATGATGGCAAGAGGACGGCGGTTTCTTCTGAAGCGGCTCCGGTAGCCTCTTGAACTATCTGTCTGGGTTTCAAATGAGAACTTGTTGCCATATCCTTAATCTGGTGCTTCACATGTGCGACTTGCAGGCACTGGTCCGTGATAATGGCTCGTTTTGGAAGTGGGTTTGTTAGAATTTTCTAACACAAGCAACCGCCCTTTGCAGCCCTTTTGCGAACACCGCCAATAAACTGAACCGGTGGCGTTCTCTTTGTCTTTGCGATATCGGTAGCCCTCGTAAAACAAGATTTTTCCACCTTTTTGAGATGGAAAAAATTCCATGATAGATGGACGAGAATGACTTTTGAAAAATTTCAGTGCGACGCAAACCTACTACAAAATTAGAAATTTTGTTGCGCTCTTTCGTCCCAAGATAAAATTGTCCGGCGCTATTTAATCGCATGCTGTTTTGTCTCCGGCGCTATTTTGTCCACATTATTTAAATATTGCGCTATTTAATACAGCGCTATTTTGTCGCAGTTTTCCAGGTGTTGCGCTATTTTGTCCTACGCCAATTTCTGGCGGAGCCAACCAACATAATAAAACAGGTTTCTATTACTTACTCCACTAGTTTAGTAAATAAAACTATAACACAACTCCCCAATAATTTGACACTTACTGACAGCGTTATATGTTAAAAAATCCGCAATTTACTTATGAGTCGTGGGTAAAAGTACTTAAATCATTCATTGTCAAGGCGTTCTGAACGACCCTGAAAGTTTCAGATCTGTACTTAGTCGGAAAGTAAGTTTAAAATCGAAAACTCAATTCCATCCGGACAGACATAGACACAAACAGAAAACAAGCGAAGAATATAAAAAGATAGTCAAATATTTTAACTTGGGTATGTAACGCTTTTTTTGTCGCTCTTTTTACGGTTGCTTCGTTCACCAAAATATAACATAACCATCTAGTACCTATTTCTTGTTTTTATGATTTTATAAAATAGTCAATTCGGTATATATTCAAAACTACTTTGAACTATATAAAAGAAAAACTACACATAAAACTTTATACATTTAGTAACACTTTTAGTGCTCTATGAAAACAACTGTATAATGGTGATATATTTTACTGTCGAACTTTGCTTGAAATTACCATGTAGTGTTAGGCGTACCGACATTTTTATTAATCTTTATCCAATTTTAAAATAAACGAGTTTGGAAAACAGAGCATATTGCTGGCAGGACGCAAATGCCGTTTATTTTAACCGAAAATGTGATGTAACAACACACGGAAAGCCAATTTTGGCGGGTAGGGTGTCGTATTTTAAATTTTAGGTAAAATTGATGTTGGGGCCCCAGCTTGACTCGGTAGGTACTAAACAAAGGCTTGATAGTTACGAATTATGTGAAAAAGTTATTAAAGAATAAATAATAAAAGAGTGGGTGAAAATGGGTTCAACGAATGAATATTTTAATAAAAAAGAAATAGATTCATTTGGAATAAATCAGGACGGTAAAAAATTTATATGTAATATCTGACCAATAAAGTTTAATCAACAATGCATTAAAAATCTTTTTCTTTGTACTATGCCGAAAGTACGTCGTTCCAGCTTTAATATTACGGCAGAAAGCCTAACTTTTATGCCGTGATAATGTCGCGCAGACAGCGGGCCGAAAGAAATTATTCCTGCACTGACGTCACTGTCAGTGACACTGTCACTGCAAATGTCGCTGCAGGCATCAATATCTTTTAACACAGAAGGGAATTTCCTTTATACTTTCGGCATAGTACAAAGAAAAATAGTATATACTACATGGGCAGAAAGTTTGAGAGCCCTGCACTGCGCGCCATGTTGCCCACGGCTTCGCCTCGGGCATCATGTCGCGCAGTGCAGGAATCTCAAACTTTCGGCCCTTGTAGTGTAATATACTATTTCTTTGTACTATGCCGAAAGTACGTCGTTCCGGCTTTAATATTACGGCAGAAAGCCTAACTTTTATGCCGTGATAATGTCGCGCAGACAACGGGCCGAAAGAAATTATTCCTGCACTGATGTCACTGTCAGTGACACTGTCACTGCAAATGTCGGTGCAGGCATCAATATCTTTTAACACAGAAGGGAATTTCCTTTATACTTTCGGCATAGTACAAAGAAAAATAGTATATACTACATGGGCAGAAAGTTTGAGAGCCCTGCACTGCGCGCCATGTTGCCCACGGCTTCGCCTCGGGCATCATGTCGCGCAGTGCAGGAATCTCAAACTTTCGGCCCTTGTAGTGTAATATACTATTTCTTTGTACTATGCCGAAAGTACGTCGTTCCGGCTTTAATATTACGGCAGAAAGCCTAACTTTTATGCCGTGATAATGTCGCGCAGACAACGGGCATCATGTCGAGCAGTGCAGGAATCTCAAACTTTCTGCCCTTGTAGTGTAATATACTATTTGGTAAAAAAAGCTATCTTCATATTAAGAATATTTAGAGTAACTTGATTTTTAATCAAATGATGAAAATTTTATAAATCAGAATGTACTTTAATTATTTTAAATGAATTTGTATATATCCTTAATCCTTTAAATTATTAGGCGACGCAACGAAGCATTAAACCTAGCAATTTCGTGCAGCAAAATGAATCGTTAGGCAAGTTTTTGCATTCGATTCGAGAGAGTGTCAGGAAATTTTGTGAACTAAATGATCTCCAGGAGATGAAACTTTCATTTCGTACATAAGAAAAATGCATTTTCATTTTTCATTTTCATCTTAAGAGATGGAAAATGAAAAAATTTTGAACTTGGGAAATTCAATTTTTATACTCTGTGGTTTTCTGTGTCGCCGAAAACAAATTTCATGACGGCGATGGTCTCCGAATTACCTAGTGCCCAGAGTAAAAATCGTCGCTTAGAGTTTTAAGATATATTCATTCAAAATCAGTAGAGAATCATTACTCGAGGGTTTTGGGGGTCGCTGAAGCTACATCGCTACACAATAAAGCAGCACCGTCATTTTGGTGACGGGCGACATAACGGTGGAAGACAGTGCGTTCAACGTTTTTTATCTTCGGTGCGGTGTTGAGTTTGTTTATTTTTATTTAATTGGGAATTGGGAACATTAAAAATATGTCGAATATTAACAGAAATGTAGCCTGGACATTGGAGGAAGATGAAGTATTAATTGATTTTGTGAAAAGTCATGAACTTTTGTATAATATAAAGTGTAAAGCTTTGGTTTCCTAGGATACCGGTGACGCAATAAAGCTCTTCTTCCAAAAATATTATCATTGCCAAGTCCAAATCATCCATTTTTTGCTTTTAATACAGAAACACTGTAATAATTGTCAAATAATGAAACTAAACACAAGATATAAAACAAAATATAAACACACAAATTAACGAAAGCAAATACAAAAATGGATTTAGGCGGTCAATAACGTGAGCTCTTACTTTACATCTGTGCTCAGCGATAGCGGTTGTCTTGAACGCTGATAAAAAACGGCCGTCAAATTACGGCCGCTTTATTGCGGCACCGCTATCCTAGGAAACCAAAGCTTGAGCAGAAATTTCATGACGGCGATGGTCTCCGTGGTACCTGGTGCCCATGGTGACCACCGTCGCCTGGAGTTGAGGATATACTTACTTATTTAAAATCAGTCGATAATCATTACTTGAGGGATTGAGGGTTCGCTGAATACGAATTTTTCATTAGTAAGAGATAGCTGTACCTCATGTGAATGCAGAAAGCATGGAATTAGCTATAAGACATTTATAAATAAAAACGTTTATTATTACTTATGTACGCACGTTAAAAGTTTTACTTCATTGGTGTTACAATATAAAAATATTTATAGAAGTTTTATCCATCGCTTTATCCTATGTTTGTAGAGAAAACGACACTAATAATAAAAAAAATGTGATTAATGCATTAAAAGAAAGCTTTATTGTAACGCATTAGCTGGTTAAATAAATATTATTTATTTGTACATAATTCAACATTTTATACACAAATTATACTTAAAACGATTTTTATTATCTTTAATTGTTTACAAATGACATTTATAGCCTTTTACTGTTGTTTTATCTATTAGCAGAGAAACTGTCGTTAAGAGTAGAATTGTTATAATTAAAAGTAAATTACCACAAATATCAACGTTATATTAAAATTTTAATGTAAATAATTGAAAAATGAACTTAAGTAATTAAACAAGTAAACTTCAAATTCAAAATTTCAATATCACAGACGCAAAAAAAAAATAAAAATGTTGGAGCCATAGATATATTAACAAATAGACACGAGGCAAGGTAAATGTCGAATATCGAATCGAATGTCGAATATCATTCCAAATTTTCTAAACGTGTACGATTTTTCGTGATATACTTACTTTTAAACTACCCATTTCCAGTGGCGGCGTGTAGTGGTATGGTTTAGGGTGCACAATTAAAAAAAAAGTACAAATATTGGGTTACCGGTAAAACGACGAAGGCAAAAATTTTTTGGGTTGCACCGCAAAAAGAGTTTTTTTTTTGACTTATTAGATGGTATACAAAAATTAAGCAAACAGCATCGTGGTAATTTGGTTTTAAAAATGATTAAAATCGTTTAACAGGTATACCGTTGGTTAAAGTATAACGGTAAACTATGACTATTTGGAAAATGTTAGAAATGTCACTTGTTTCATCACTCCTAACAGCCACGAAATTTGAAGCAGCAATTTATTTTTTGATATGTAACACATTCTAATAAGTCTTTTTAAATATCTTTTGAGTAGCACTAGCTAATTTTATGGTGTATCAATTTTTCTTGACAGTGTTCGAGACGATATTCGCTCGGTTTTTCGTGACGGTGGGTGCACTTTGTAAACAATTAGCCTCATCATTTTGCCTACCGCCCAAAAGAAGTACAAATTTAAACAGAACAGCATTTTATAGTTATTTATGCAACTAGTGCGTAAAGTGACCTTTTTTGACGAATGTGAATTTTGTCAAAAAAGGAATGAGTCAAAAAAGGAACATTTACGCACGAGTTGCATACAATATTTTTTCTAAAACCGAATTTCTTTACAAGAAATACAAGTATAGGCCTGATTTTTTTTACGCTTTACTGCAAAAAAAAAATTATACTTAAAACATATTTTAGATAACAAAATATTTACTTTTTAAATTAATCTTACCTTATAATACCGGTACGTAGAAACGCGAAATGCTTGAATTATAAATTAATTGAAATGTCAATCAGTCATCATTTAAATAAAAATACTTACCCTTATTAATGAACTGATATTTCTGTCATATTAAAAATCAAATTAAAAATTACTGAATATAATATCTAGTTTTATATGTATTAAACTGCAATAATTTAACAATTAAATATATTTACACAAATTTACACAATTAACAATTACATAATAAAAAAAAAAAGTGTCCTTACCCGGAATTGAACCCGAGTCATCTGGGTAGAAGGTAAACACCTAACAATCTCAGCCAATAACACACGTAAAATTAATTGCATAATCTTATACAAAACAGTGCTTATTTTACTTTTTTTCACTAGTGAAAAAAAAAACTTTTTTTTTCACTAGTGAAAAAAAGTTAAACTTTACGAACCTTAAACCGTGCGTGAAGGTAACACTTTAGGCACGGTTGTAGAAAAAAGTTTTACATGTTTTTTTTAATAAATTTACTTGTTTATATAGCATTTTAGCGTAATTGCTTACTATAGTAGTTAGAACTCAGAGTCCCGTATTAATACTAATTGTTTGGTGGTTTATTTTTTTTTATAAAACTATTTTAATAAATATTATTGTTTAAACTTATCCAATATTTAATTATATAAATTGATAATAATGCAAATTCTAATTATAGAAAGGTAGATGTGTATAATAAAGTGTTCAAATGGTAATGGTTGAAATACTAAAACCTATTGACCTTATCGAATGATTTTCTGATGTGAAAATGTCTATTTCAGTTGCATGTTCGACCGTGACCGTAACGAAATGTCAGGCAGCCCTTCGCACCCTACAAGCTTTTCCGTTTTTCAAACCCACGTGTCTGTGTCGAGAACCTCACGTAGATCCGGAGTGCAACTCTTTTAGGGATTTTCTGTTCGATCATCCATGTGTATTCGTCATGAAAAAAGGTAAGTTTTATTACATAGAAACTTAATATATTAGTTCATTAAGGAGTTATACTTTTTGACTTTTCAACAAATCGTTTTTTTTTTGTTTTATTTAACTTAAATAGAGTACTTTTACAAATTTTTAAGTAAATCAAAGCAAAACAATTCGAATTGTGATTTTGAAAAGAAACCCCACATTTTTTGTTTGTAATATACCTACACGCAAAGCCGTAACCACTAATGGTAGAAACGTGAAATTTGGACAGATGTTTATTTTATATTGTGAACACTCACTAGGAAGGGATTTAAAAAAATTTTAACCCTGAAGAGGTGAAATAGGAGTTTATATGGAAAAAACTTTAAATTTGCCCCATAAGGGTACAAATAAGGAGATAAAATTTGTGTGAATTATATTCAAAAAATACTCCTCCTTCTATGAAAATTATTATGCAGACTTCTACTAATAAATAGTAACAAATGTTGTTCAAAATCTAGTAAAAACGTTGAAAACCGTAAAAGTTGTTGAAAATCGTAAAAAATTGTTAAAAATTAAAAAAAAAAATGAAAATGGTAAAACAAATTTAATGATTATAAGGAGATCTGGAAAAGCTTAAATAATTGTAGGAAATTCTTGAAAATCTAAAAAAATAATAAAAATGGTTAAAAACCTGTCAAAAATCATAAAAAAATTGAAAAACTGTAAAAAAATTGACAATCGTTCAAAATTGCCGAAAATCCTGAAAAAAATTTAAAAATCCAGAACGATTGTTGGAAATCGTGAAAAAACTTCTAAATATTAGAAAATCCGGATATACTGTTAAACTCATGAAAAGCTATGTTGTATACATCTTAAAAAATAACGTTGAAAATTGTGAAAAGTTGATAAAAAATGTAAAAAATAATTGGCATCTAGGAAAATGGTTGACAAAGGTAAAAGATGCCAAAAATCGTACAGAAATGTTAAAAAACGTAAAAAATTGTTGAAAATTGTGAAAAGTAGTTGGAAATCTCCAAAGGTCTAGGTAAGTCCCTAAAATATTATTAAATATCTTAAAAAATGCTGAAAATAATCAAAAAGGTTAAAAAAGATGAATAACTAGCAAAATTGAAAAAAATCTAAAAACAGAAAAAAATAAAACAGAAATAGATAAAAATGTAAAATGAATGACAATATAAAAAACTTTAAAATGAAAACAGAAGAAAAGAAAAGAAAAATGGTAAAAATCAAAAAAACAACTAAAAATAAAACAAAAGCGTAAAAATTACAAAATACAACAAAAAATGAGTAAAATCTGTAAAAAGATAAAAAATATGACAAAATCGATAAAAACCGTAATAAAATTTTGGAAATGGAATCGAAAAACAAGAAATAATTTCATTCTTTTTACTCTGGATCTCTTTCAATTTCTTCTCTTTATTTGTAATATTCTTTTTAATTTTCTTTAATGTTTGCTAATTTTAATCAAAATCTACTTCATAATTTGGAAAGTTGTACTAACATTGCAAAATGGTAATTTACAAACTCGTTGTATCTTATTGTAAAAATTCATCTCTTTTCGATGTATTCACATGTGTCTGGTCATTCTGAACTGTATTTGTTCTGTTTTGTTAAAGCAGTAAAAAAGACTGATTCCTATAAAAAAATAAAAGTATTACTAATATATCTTCTAAAATGCATATTTTTGTTTCCTTATAAATTAATAATGAATCAAATCAATTAAAAAGTAAAGTTTATTATTTGACTAAAAAGTATAGTAAAACCATAAGTCATACTGTTTTTTTTTCTGCATAATAAATATTAATATACGAGGTCTTGCAATTTCCGAGACTATTGCAATAACATCTGTATTTCGCAATTTTTTACAAAATTTCATTTTTCACCTTAAGTACTCTCTCCATTCGCATCTCTACCCCTCTTCATGCAAAACTTTTACTGTAGTGTTAAGTAGCTGCGCCGATTTTTATTTTACGTCCTCTATACTCTTGTCTGTTTTCCTTCAAGCAGGATTTAATATTTGGGAACAGGTAGAAATCGCAGAGTGACAAGTCTGGCGAAGGGGGCATGTGTGTCAAGACCTGTGACCTGATTTTTGGCTAAATGGCCTTTGACAGACAGCGCGTTATGAGCCATCGCGTTGTCTTGATCTAGTTTCCAGCATTTGTCTTTCCACATTTCGGGCCTTTTTTGCGACTTTATTCTTAGAGTCTTTATAGAAGTATTGATTGACTGTCTGACCTTGTGGTAATCATTCCATGTAGGCTACACCCCGTATATCAAAGAAAACAGTCAACATCTTCTGGAACTTGGACTTGCTTATCCTTGCTTTTTTGGCTCTCGGAGAGTTTAAAGGCTTCTAGTTTGTTGATTGCCGCTTGGTTTTAGAATAAAATTGAAAAATCAAAGTTTTGTCCCAAGTTATGACCTTTGACCAGAAGTTTAAGTGCCATTCGTTGCATTTTACAACGATTTTACAATGCATCTTCTGTTCCGCTGGTAGGAGTCTGGGCACAAGCTTAACACACTCATTCCTCATGCAAAATTTGTCTCACAGCTTCTTTGTTAATATTCGCATCTTCAGCAATAGCCGTGATTCTTAATCGACGATCTTTTCAGTCAGTTTTAATCAATTAAAAAAATGTGTTCCTTAAAACAACAGTCGAAGGCCAACAACGTTTTTTAAGTAGCAGGTTTACGAGATTTTATCTAAATATTGTTTAAAGAAATTTTACTATCCTTAACCAACCTATTTTCTGTATTAGTTAATCCCCATATTTTGGTTAATCGAAACCAATGAGATTTACAACAAAAATCAGGACACCTTTTAACTTGATAAAATTTAGATAATGTAACTTTACATTGGATTTCCTGGTTAAGGCGCTGTTCTAAATCGGCAGTAGCGAATCCGGTTTTCGATTTATGTAATTGGTCTAAGTAAATTATCTGTTTGAGAGATAGATAAGGTACGATTTCGAAGTAGATTGTTGGTGTAAATCTCTCTACTGCAAATTACTTTTATTGACTATGACGAAAGGAGAAGATTACCCTATATTCATATTACGTAATTAGCTTAATTACGTTTTAGATCATTTGAATTATTTAACAGGCACTATAGTGTAATGTAGGAACGTTGATTAATCTAGTCACAATATATATTAAGGTTATATAATAGAGAAAATTTCTAAATTAGCATCATTGTCACCTATAAATTAATAGAAGTTCACTTTAGTATTGAAGCTCGCAGTAAACATTGAGGATGATGATGAAAAGTTATGATTGATATTTTAAATACCAATTCACTGTTGATTTCTGATGTAAAATATCGAATTCCAAATGAAATTATAAAACACTTATAATCCAAATGTAATTTTATTGTACATTTTTATTTTCTTATCCTTTTCTGGCAAAAACATTATAAACATTTTGTCGACACCACAAAGAAGAGTTTTAAAGTCTAAAATCATGTTTCTTTGTAATTAATTTAAAATTTCTTTTCATAAAAAAGATTATTCTTACATTCAAAAGACTCTGGTAAATTCAAAGGAACTTTTTGTTTCCTGTGATATAAAAGCGGTGACAAATTGTTTGCTAGAAGGCATGAAAAAACGTGAAAAAAATACTGAGAAGGGCAATAAGTTTTAACTAAATGATACAAAAGATCACTCTTTTTGTTATCAGAGTAAATGTTATAAGATAAGTACTAAGTGTGATAATATACGGTTTGAAAACGAAGGAATAAAGCTGATAATGGTTTCTTACTAACGTAGTTCTTGGTAGTCATGTTACTTGCGATTATGACGACTATGATTTAAAAAGTAATTTGGACTCAACATTAGACTAGCTTACAAAAACTTATTTAAATTTATTTCAAAAACATCGAGGAACCTAAAAACTTTCATCAGTTGCGTCAAAAACATCGAGGAAGTAAATTAACTTTTGAAAGTTAATCCAAAATTAAAAAATTGCGATCAATTGGATTGTGTCTTCAATTTAAGAAATCAAGAATCATGTGAATGTGGATTAACGTCAGTCAGTTGACATCAAAATGTGTTTTTAACTTTGAAAAAGTATATTATACCCTACATCTAATCATAAAGCCATAAGATCTAGATATTTTAGAAAGCCTATTATCGGTTTAGGATGTACGTATGTAACCTGATCAGGATCTAAAAAGACCTGTCCCAGATTTATGCCGTTGGTAAACGATTGCTCTTCCGTTTTGAGATAATATGTTCCACCGTTTCAACTGGATACAGAATTTGCATTTTTCACTGTCTACTGGAGTACTATCTCTGTAAAATGGGCAAAATGTACAGTGCAAGATCAGATTCTTTAAAAATTCCTGAAGCTGAAGTATTTGAAAGTATCGCAGTGAAGGTATTATTAACCATTTTGCTTGTCTTTGGCCTAGAGAGTTTTTCTAGCAGGCTGCATGGTTCTTTTTCCAATTACAAATTTTATTAGATGGTTTTTAAGATGCCACAGAATGATTCAAGTATGATAAAAAAATATTTCCTTTGCTGCGAGACTTTTATCAATCTAGTTTTCAACAATCCCTATATGCTCTGGTACCAGGCAGATTCTGTGAAAATTCCTGAAGCTTTAAGAGTATTTGAAAGTAGCGCAGGGAAAGTAATATTAACCATTTTGCTTGTCTTTGGCCCAGAGAGTTTTTTTCAGCAGGTTGCATGTTTCTTTTCCCTATAAAAAATTTTATTAGATATTTTTAGGATGCCACAGAATGATTCAGGTATGACAAAAATATATTTCCTTTGTTGCGAGAGTTTTATCAATCTAGTTTTTAACAATCCCTATACGCCCTGGTACCAGGCAGATTCTGTGAAAATTCCTGAAGCTTTAAGAGTATTTGAAAGTAGCGCAGGTAAGGTAATATTAACCATTTTGCTTGTCTTTGTCCTAGAGAGTTTTTCCAGCAGGCTTTATGTTTCTTTTCCCAATTACAAATTTTATATGATGTTTTTAAGATGCCACAAAATGATTCAGGTATAAAAAAAGAAATATTTCCTTTGCTGCGAGACTTTTACCAATCTAGTTTTCAACAATCCCTATACGCCCTGGTACCAGGCAGATTCTGTGAAAATTTCTGAAGCTTTTAGAGTATTTGAAAGTAGCGCAGTGAAGGTATTATTAACCATTTTGCTTGTCTTTGGTCTAGAGAGTTTTCCTGCAGGCTGCATGTTTCTTTTCCCAATTACAAATTTTATTAGATGTTTTTAAGATGCCACAGAATAATTCAGGTATAACAAAAGAAATATTTCCTTTGTTGCGAGACTTTAAGCAATCTGGTTTTTAACAATCCTTATACGCCCTGGTACCAGGCTGTTTGAAACTCGAGTGTGTCAGAATTTAGAGCCTTTAAAGTAGTTCGGCTATCGGATGGAAAAAATATTTTGGATAAATTGGGGCGTTTTTTAATACACTTTTGAGCACAGAAGTAAATTGCTAAAAACTTAGCTTGGAAAATTGTACAAGTAATTCCCATTGCTATTGAAAGTCTAAGGTTGAGACCTGTAACTCCTATACCTTCTGGTGTTTAAGACCCATTAGTATAATAAGCGAGGGCTCCTTCTGTAAGGTGGGCAATTTTATTTTGTGCGTATCAATACTAACATTTAGTGTAAATTTAAAATCTCTTTTTGGATACAGAATACCAGTAGGCATTTCAATAAATAGATTGGGTGACACTTAGAATCCGAAGATATCCTCCAAGATGGCCAGGTTTTATATACTTAGTCCTTGGCTTCCCATAAGCACTTTCCAGAGCAATAATCTTTACATTTAAATGCAAGGGAAGAATAATAATAATAATTATTATTAATTATTGCACAGAATTTTATATATCCTCATTTTATAAACTTTAAGAAAGTAAATCAATCTCGTGGGGTCTGATCTGGATCTGAAAATTTGGGGAGGGGCGAGCTAGTGCTCAGCCAGCACTGAGGTCACATATGACCCATTGTGCATCCTCCCGTGTGTAGGGATATCCTCACCTCAGGCTGTCACCAGGCCTAGTGATTTAAAATAGGTGATGAGGCTCCCGAGGGGGATCTCCCTGACATCGGCTCTGGTGTAAGCCAGTACTCGCTCAACACGGATCTTCTGATTTCAGAAAAAGCAGAGCAGTCATACATTATGTGTTCTACTGTTTCCTCTTCTTGTTCGCAGCCTCTGCATAGCGGCGATTCTGTTAATTTCATCCTAAAGAGATGTGAAATATCGTGGGGTTAAACCACCATTAAGAAATTGTGCAGAACGAAAATTTATCTAATCTTAAAATAAAAGAGTGTATTAATATAAAGGGGTTGGTTAAACATAAATGAAAGGGCAATAAAGTCAAACAAAAGAGTCTAAGAAAATTAATATATACTTCGTTCAGGAACCACAAAATAAGAAATATCCTAAGGGATTGTAACAGAAGAATAAAAATGGGTTTAACTTGCAGAAATTATAAGAAAGTAGTTTTCCTCCAGAATGTTTGCAAAAAATAGATTTGACTTAACACCGATCTATTAGAAGTTAATTTATAGTTGAGAAACTGCCTTTAACTTGGTCAAAAATTAATTTAAAGTTCACAAAACTTCAAGGATTTGGTAACAACTGACGAGTAACAAAATAAGTAAAGTTATAAATTACTTTGTTTACATCTAAATTCACCACGCAACAAAAATGATCTTAAATTTCAAAGTTTATACATACAACATGTGGTTCAATCTGTGAATACTTTAATTTATAATTACTATAAGAGAAATAAAACACGATTTGCTATTAGTCACTAACTGGATAAGGACCTTTCGACATAACAAAGCCAGTGAGAGAAAGAGAGAAGAAAGGAGAGGTTTATGTTGTCACTTCGTTGGGTGTTAATAGGGACAAGGACCTTTCTCAGAATCGTGGGTATTTACTGCCCTTAGGAGATCGGGCCAACATATATACAGAGGAGTGAAAAGTTTTATAAGAAAAACACATTTAAATAGAGTAGTAAAAACTTGTAATGAAACATCTTTTTGTAATTAATCTTAGTATTAATTGGGTTTTCGATAAATATAAATATAAAAACTTCGTCTTATTAAATTTATTAAAAGTAAGCAGCACTTTAAGATTATATTATGCCATTTTTTAACTTTTTACGATGAAACTCTTTAAGCTGAGAGGCACAACAATCAGATTTTTTTTCTTTGCTCATCTGAGTCTTGATACTATTTTAAACTTTTACTTAGTCCCTAGTCTAACTAAAATAGAATTTTAAAATAGAATCAAGGGATATCAGTTTACTGAAAAAATGTAATATTTAGAATCTGAAATTCGAATTAGTATAGATTAGGAAGAGATGTTACGACTGAGAAATTGTCACCAAAATGAGTAACGGATCTTGTACATGTCGTGGTCACTTGGCGATTCAGGCACACAGCTATGTGCCCGTCACTTAGAAACGCACCGAGTATAGATCCATTAGGTAGGTACATCTCTATGTGACTGATTTTAGCTCGTAGTCACATAGCGATTCCGGCACATAGCTATGTGCGGAGAACAAGTCAGTCACTTAGAGATTTATCAAATTCAAGACCATCGCATCTCTATGTGACTGATTTTAGTCCGTAGTCACATAACGATTTCAGCACATAGCTATGCGCGGAGAGAAAGTCAGTCACTTAGGATCTACCAAGTTGAGGGCTATTGCATCTCTATGTGATTGAATTTTAACCCGGACAAAGCGAAGTTATAAGATTGTGTTATCAAAATACTTTTTTCCAAAAATGATAACGTTTTTTGTTAAATCATTCGTATACGTCATGCAAAGAATTTTTTTCATAAATGTGCCGTATAATATAAATTATTACACAAAATATGTTTAAGAATTTTCTATTTCAATTTATTTAAAAGAAAAAAGTATTTCTTAATAAAACTAAGCATTAAAAAATATATAAAAAAAATTCAATTTTAATTTATAAATGAACTTTTCCGAATCTCTCCAAGTTTCCCCGTGCTATGTGCCTGGATCGCTATGTGATTGCGGCTAAAATTCAATCACATAGAGATGTAATAGCCCTCAACTTGGTAGATCCTAAGTGACTGACTTTCTCTCCGCGCATAGCTATGTGCTGAAATCGCTATGTGACTACGGACTAAAATCAGTCACATAGAGATGCGATGGTCTTGAATTTGATAAATCTCTAAGTGACTGACTTGTCCCCCGCACATAGCTATGTGCCGGGCTAAAATCAGTCACATAGAGATGTGCTGGATCTATACTCGGCGCGTTTCTAAGTGACGGGCACATAGCTATGTGCCTAAAATAGCCAAGTCACATAGCTATGTGCCTGAATTTACAAGTGACTACGACATATATATCTTGTTACTCCGATTTTCGAGTAAGGCTGTACTTAACTGTCTCTCATTCGGTGCTATCCGTTTCAAAAACAAAAGGTATCATAAAATGCTTCTCTTTCGCCAGATTCACCAATTTCCAAACATTTTTTATTAAAAAAGTATACAAAAAGTCCTTAAAAAGGAAATAACTCGAATATTGTAACAAGAAGAAAACGTAATCTGTCGTTGTGAAGTCAAAGAGGGTTTGCTCTCTTAATCTTGTTGTACACGAAAAGCTACAAACTACATAACGCAGAAAAATGCATTAAAGTAGACAATAGATTTTTATTTACGCTCAAAATGTATATAAGGACCATCACATATTGTCGACTTGGCAGTATTATCAGAATCGTATTCAGAATTTCCATACATCTTATTTTTAGTTAGGTCTTAATTATCAAATTAAATAACTTTAGTAATTTCTTAAATATTAGCCCACACAAGCTTATAAAAGTGGTCGTGGATTTCACTTTGAATAAGTGTTATGAGTCTCATTCAAAAACAAGAATTAAAAGGCTTCAAGAACAATCTTCACAATTTAAAAACCTAAGAACAGTTTTAAAGTTTTTATTTAAAATTAAAAAAGAAATCCGCACTTTTTGTTAATTTAAAAAAATTATTTCTTTTATCTTGGATAGCTGAAATTTGATTCTGGTATGTATTCATCAAATAGCACAATTTTTTTTTCTGAAAAATAAAACTTTGATCTTCGTTCTGGATCTTCATCCGGCCTCCTCCAAATATAAGGATGTACCAAGTGCGTCAGAGAAACTGCATACAACTTCAGACCGATTTATCTGTCAAACTACTAATGACAGAGCGCTCAAATTTATTCCAGTGGCAGTTTATTATATTGTTTACAAGCGAGCAAAAAAAAGTTATTGGTTCAAGCGTGATAGTGTGATTGCTTTATATTTGGGTGAAAAATCTCAAAAGGCTATCGTTGGAGCCCTCCAGCATTTACGTATGAATCAATCTTTTGTTTCTCGTACCATCGCTCGTTACCGTGATACTGGTAGCACAAACCAACGCCCAGGAAGTGGTGCAAAAAAATCGGCAACAGCATCTGAAATGGTTCGGAAAGTAAAGGCTAGAATTGATCGAAATTCGCGCCGCAGTGGCCGGCAAATCGCTCGTGAGCTGAAAATATCGGAAAGTTCGATGCGACGCATATTGAAAATGATCTCAAACTAAAGCCATTGAAGTTTCAAAAAGCGCAAGATCTTACCGATGCAGAAAAATAAGTTATGTTCGAAAGAGCCAAAAAGTTGCTTCGCTTGCACGAAAGTGGCCAGTTGCCGACTTTGGTTTTCGCTGATGAGAAACCATTCGTTGTCCAGCAAGTTATACCTAAACAAACAAAATGATCGGGTTTACTTGCCAGCTAGGTCAGCTAAAAATTTGGACCTTCGGTTGCCACCAGAACTCAAAAACCGGCCATGGTGATGGTGTGGGCCGCTCGTTTTCATCGACCGTGGGGTCAAAATAAATGCCGAATATTATCAGGAAAAGATTCTGGACGGAGCACTGAAGCCTTGGGCACACAAACATTTCGGCCGCAGACCATGGACATTCCAACAGGACTTAGCACCATCGCACTCAGCACGCGTCAACAAAGAATGGATGAAAAATGAGGTTCTTCGCTTCATTTCCATCGCACAATGGCCGCCAAAATCACCGGATGCTAATCCGTTAGACTACTGCGCCTGGGGCATTTTGGAAAGTAAGGTTGGCACTAAAAAATACCAAAGTTTGGAATATCTCAAGAATGCGCTTCGCTGGGAATTGGTCAAAATATCGCAGAGCCACTTTCGTGCGGCGTGCGATGCCTGCGTTGGCCGTCTGAAGGCCATAGTTTGCGCCAAAGGTAGCATTTTTGAACAAATTTGAATTAATTCTTAAATTTGACTTGCTTTGTTACAATTTTCATTCAATTTCAATAAAATTTAAAAAAAAAATAACAAATTACAGCGTTTTACTTCTATGCAGTTTCTCTGACGCACGGTGTACTATTAAAAGGGCTAGGACAGTAATTAAAATTAAAATTCTTATAATAGAAATTTCTCAAGTAAGTAATGACGGAAAATTACGACAAATAAATAAAATAATGTGATTCGAAACTTTACTCTGGTAAATTTTTACTTAACTTAAAACTACCAATAAAACATTACAAGATAAGGAAAAAAATAAAGTTAACTAACTTTATAGATCAAAATTTTGTCACTGCTTTATATTGGAATATATTCTATTTTAACCTGATCCGTTACTGGTAAAACAAATAAAAATCTCAACTCCTCGACTATGGTAAAGTGCAGTTTTAAAATTTTTATTTCGGTTGATATGACAGTATGTCTTTGTACGAAATGAAAATATGTTTTGTGAACCAGATTGTATACTTAAACTTTGCTCGAAATAAATAGAATATAGTTCTCCGACAGTATAGTTATATGATTTTCTTTTTGATTGAAGCAAACATCTGGTAATATTCAATTTTTTATACAATTTACATACGTAAAATATTAAAGTTTAATAAAAATTTTAGCAGTTAAATACTATATATTCGGTGCACTGGTAAAATTACCACACCTTGTTGCAATACCGTCATCGATCTCTTTAATTATAAATTTAGAAAATTAGGATCTGCTTAGCTTTCCTTTTAATTTTAAAAACTGTTTGAGAAAGTTATCTTTAATAACTGCTTAAAGTGTTGTTATAAACTAGAGATTATTTCTCAGGCTGTTAAAGTATTCAAATAATTGGAGAAGATGAAAGACTAAGCTGCTTTGAACGAAAAATCTTAAGAAAAAAATACATCCAACCATGGACAAAGATACACGGAGATACTCGAGAAAAACAAACAACCTGATATTGTACGAGAGACAAAAACATAGATTGAAATTCAACGAAAACCAGATGACCGATGGTCAAAACTAACCCTCAAGAAAGATGACCACCGGGACGACCACGCAGTAGATTGAATAAGAATGTAGAAAAATATCTGAATATCATGGGCCTAAAGATGAACAGGGACATACTGATGAAGCGGAAAAGATGTAGGCAAATAGTATAGTCAACCAGGACCCACAAAGGGTTGTAGACATACGGAGAGAGAAAAAGAAACAATTGGAGACTGTATTTCAAAGCCAAGACTACTCCAAAAAGTTTTTCTTTAGACAGTTCTTTCGATGTTTTCAACTGTTTTTTTTAACATCATTTAAAACTGTTTTAAAAGTTTAATAATTAATGAGTGTGTTTCAAAATTTATATCAGTATTCTATAACTATTAAGAATGATTTAAAAATATAAAATCTTTTTTTGTAAGTGTCAAGCCGGGAATTCACATATAACACAAGGCTGCCTCGCCTGATACTCACAAAATCTGCCACTGTCCAATTTGCTCATTTTACAGTGTTCTGTGAGAATTCCTGCGATTACTGAGTTTAGATTTATAAAATTCTAAAATTAATTTAAAGTAGCGCTGGAAATTCCGTATTAACATCTGTTACACTAACATAAGACTTCCTACAAAGACTTCTCACATCATCAATCTTAACCATTCTTAGAGCTTCGCCCTGGGCGCTCATACCAGTAACAACCAGTGAACTCTAGAAAGAGGTAAACCTGATTGAACCTTACCTCAAAGATCCACCACGTTGCCAACAGCATAAACTTTGTTGCGAATCGACGCAACCTTCATGATTTTTTTAGTAGATATTTTTAAACATTTTATATTTTATAAATCATTATGTAATTTAAGTTAATTATGTTAATCAAAACATTTAACAAATCAGCTAAACATTTATTCAAAGTTATAATATTTAAGACAATATTTAAAACAACATAAGAATTAGCTTAGTGAATACAAAGATAATTATAAGTAGTTTGGGACTGTTTCTACAGTTTAAAACTGTTTTCAAAACTGTTGAGATTATTGTAAGAAATTTAAATATGTTTTTAGCTGTTAAGAATGTTTTAAACTATTTAAAACTGCCTTAATAACATATACGTATGCAACCAACATCCCAATTGTTGTGTTTTTGTTTTTAGTAAATTTATTCCTTAAAAAAATCGTTAAATAAATAATGATAAGCAAAAACGTTAAGGAGTTACAGGATCATTTGGTGAATGTAGTTTTATTTGTTTTGGTTAAGATTGTTGTTCCACCAATTTCTCTTAATAATTGTTGTTCCCCAATCTATATCTCTTTTTCGAATTTTTACAATCTGGATTTTTTTATTTTATATTACTTTTGCAAAAAGTTAAGTGGTCTACTAATTAAATTATAACATCCCATACTTTGACTTTTCTGTCCGTTACACTGATTGAGAATCCACGTCTCGCTCTCCTCCAAAATTTGAGTGTCCGTTCGCACTTTGTTTTTAAAATTTGCCACTAACATCTGTCAGATAGTTTAGCAACAATTAAATTTTTGGTTATAGTTTAAATCCTTACACGATTACGGTGACTAATTAGATTTTTTTAATATGAAACACTTTACAGTAACATTTAACAGATCCGTGAGCCAAGAATGTATAAAACACAATCCATTTGTCCTGGATAAAATAAGTAATTGTCTGTTTTTTCTATTTCAGAAAAAGACCCTTATCCAGTTGATGCTCTGCCAACATGTAATCACGCTCTCTCTGTTTGCCAACAAGAACACAAGTGTATAAAACTGTATGAGGATTTCAAAGCGAACTGCAAAGTCAGAGATAACAGATGCCGTATGGATGACAGGTAATTCTTACACAAAATTCATTCTATTTAAATTTTGTGACCCGCTTTTTCACGTATAAACACACTCGGTTCTTGTATTCTACATGTGACATGGATAGATGTAGATAGCAGTGTTCATAATGGTAATTTCGTTGTTAAAATGGGAGTAATTATAGAGGTTGATGTTTATACAATTGTTGAATGGACAAATGGACATGTTAACAGTAGTCTAATTAAGTTTTATAAAATTTTATTTGTATATGATGTGCCTGATAATATCTTTTGTGACAGTAAGTATATAAAATATATTAAAAATAGTTATTATCCTAACAAGTGCGGAAAGTTATACTTTCCCGCACGCGTACTGCCGATGCCCGAACGACGCGAAGCGGAGTTCGGGCAAGTTAACAGACGAAAAAACAACATTGATGATTATTTTTAAGGTTATAGATAGAAATAGAAATGACAGCGGTAAACAATTTGCCATAGTGACAGAATAAATAGTCCCTAGTTACAAGTGTAACTACGCATGAGAAATTTTTTCCTTCCGCCGTAAACAGGGACTAAATGTTAAACTTTCTTCCCTGCAATTAGGGACGAAAGTACGAACTTTCGACCGAGGTATGAAGAAAATAAGCTGTTTTAATGCATGTGATATGAAAAATGTATTTCCCTAATTCTCCATTTATTGTTTCAATATTAGTATACAGTATCATTACATTCTAAAAACCATATAGAACTATTCTTATATAATATAATGCCGTTTAATTTTGTTCTGTATCACATATTGCTTATATTTCAGAGACCAATGTTATCAGGCATGGACAAACCTTCGGAAATCTCCAATGTTTGGTTGCATCTGCCCAAATAACCAAATGAAGAAGAGATGCGACAGGATTTTCAGCATGGTCAATCACAATCCTTGCGTAGGTGAGTTCGGAATTTCAATAATGCGGCCTTGTCTCTCTCATTCGTTTCGACTTTTCCTTCTCGATGTTATTTGATGTATAGGGTAATCGCTTTTAAATGATATTTAAGTAATCAAATTAATTTTAAACATTCAAATTTAAACTTATTGCTTTTTTATCATTAACAGTATAGCTATAACTATTATTTTTTAATTCTTAATATTTGTGACTGAGAATCTATTGATTTTTTCAGTTCAAATGCGATAACCACTTTAAAATTGGTCGAACACACTTGCGAAAGAACGTGGGGTTTAAGATCATATATGTTTTACTAGATTTACAACATAGTGGTTAAACCAACAGTCACATATCCGTCTTTGTTATGGTGGCAGAACAAAAAATGCCATTATCAAGCTAAGCAGGGTCTAAAGACTTGCTTGCCTTGGGATAAATGGAGCTCTAAGAGGCACTCCAACACTTGAAATTAATGTTCTGTTAGACCTTACTTCTATTTACTATTTACTCTTAAAGGAGGAGGAAAGGACCGCGCATCTACAAACTGCAAAAAAACCTAAACAACATTTTTGTTAGATCAGGGCACAACATAATAAAGCAGGAAATTGGAGAAGACATCTAGGAATTGAAATCAGACCGTACAGTTTTTAAATACCTGTCTAAGAAAACATTTTAGAAAGAGTAATGTCTACGTAGGGAATGGAAAAATGCAGGCACTTAACTGAAACTTCCGAAATATACCTAATGCACAGACGGTTCTAAGACTTAAGAATGTTCAGGAGAAGAAATTTACAAAAAAAATTCTCCTTCTGGGGACATATACATCTGTATTTGAGGGCTTATATATCTAAGCGGATCAGTATATGCACAGATAGTCAGGCGGCTATTGGAAGTTTAAAGACCCATAAAGTGGTCTCCAGACTAGTGCTCGAATACCGAGTAGAACTCAATATCCTGGCGAAACATAACAGTGTTAAACTAGTTTGGGTGCCGGGACATAGAGAATACAATACTTGCAAGAAAAGTATTAGTCTCAACATTCTACGATCCAGAGCAAGCTCCTAGGAGTACCAAATGTACGGTCTGGGGCCAAATTAAATCATGGATTCATATACAAGACAGTAAACACTAAAAAACCATATCTGGCCAAGAAATAGCAGAATGTTTGCTAAAGAGCTAAAAAACAGCTACGATTGATTACCGGATAACTTACAAGCCACGCACCTGTCAAGGGACATCTGCATAACCATGGTTCTTTAATAGAGACCAAATCTGCAGATAAAATTTTCCAACTCAAAAAAGCTCATTTATTATTTTTTTAAATTATTTTTTTTTTGGATTACCTACATGTTACATTTTATTTTAATAAGAAGTTATCATAAGGTCTTATTAATATTACGGTAATTATTCCTATAACCATGCTGGCATGCTACCAAGTGTTGGATTAGAAATTATAAAATTTAAAAGCTTTACCTCATACATATTTCACTAATCATATAAAAAATATACTTCAGCTCAATAAAAACATTTCTTAAATAATCGATAATTTAATTACTGAGAATTAGAAGTATATTTTTTATCAGATTATTTGTATAGATTAATGTTTCTATATTGTAGGGTATTTTTGAGTATTTATTACTAAGGTAAACTATTTATTAAATCTCGGTGTTTTATCTCAAAAATACCCAATAAACCGTAATTTATGTTGTGTATTGAATGTTAACTAAGGTGATATCGTACGGTGATAAATAAACTGTTGAAAATAAATCTTTTGTTCTGTTTAATCGTGTAAATGATAACTAGTCAATAGGCCAACAATGAAAGTTCCAGTTTCTATATTTAAAAAAATAATATTTTATCCAATTGATGTATTTTAATATATTTCTCATATCACATGCATTGAAACAGCTAGTTTTGATTCCTGTTTTGCCAGTTGAAACAAGACAATTTCAGGCCAATGCAACTGTCAGTTAGAAACTGACAGTTGTTTCTGCCCTAGGGGAGAAACGACGTTGTTTCTCCCCTAGGGCAGAAAAAAATGTCATTATTTTAAGTCTGTCTGACAGAAGGTTTCTGACTGACAGTTGCATTGGTCTGAAATAGTCTTACTTCGACTGGCTACAGAGATCAAAACTCGCTGTTTCAATGCATGTGATATGAAAAATATAGTGTGTGGCACGGGATTAAAGAAAGACGATTTCTGACCGGGCGATAACAGCCCTCGCCAAGCTCGGGTAGTCAACTCTCGCCCCAGACAGAAATCGTCTTGTTTCAACCCTTGCCACACAATATACTTTTTCACATCACATGCATTGAAAGAGCTAGTTTTGATCCCTGTTTTGCCAGTAGACACAAGACAATTTCAGACCAATGCAACTGTCAGTTAGAAACTGACAGTTGTTTCTGCCCTAGGGTAGAAATGACGTTGTTTCTCCCCTAGGGCAGAAAAAATGTCATTATCATAAGTCTGTCTGACAGAAGGTTTATGACTGACAGTTGCATTGATCTGAAATAGTCTTTCTTCGACTGGCTACAGAGATCAAAACTCGCTGTTTCAATGTTTCATGTGATATGAAAAATATAATGTGTGGCACGGGATTAAACAAAGACGATTTCTGACCGGGCAGAAATCGTCTTGTTTCAACCCTTGCCACACAATATACTATTTCATATCAGATGCATTGAAACAGCTAGTTTTGATACCTGTTTTGCAAGTAGAAACAAGACAATTTCAGACCAACGCAACTGTCAGTCAGAAACTGATAGTTGTTTCTTCTTTAGGGCAGAAACAAATGTCATTATTTCCAGTCTGTCAGAATGTTTCTGACTGACAGTTGCATTGGTCTGAAATAGTCTTACTTCGACTGGCTACAGAGATCAAAACTCGCTGTTTCAATGCATGTGATATGAAAAATATAGTGTGTGTGGCACGGGATAAAACAAAGATAAAACAAAGACGATTTCTGACCCTCGCTCTAGTCAGAAATCGTCTTGTTTCACCCCATGCCACACAATATATTATTTTCTTCTGACGATTTAATTCCTTAGATTATTCACACACTATACCGTGCCAGCCAAAATGCCCCTCCCCCTCGTATATTTTGAATGATTATGCTTATAATAGTAAAATTTGAAGGAGGGAAAGAAACCGACGCAGGCTTCTTAACTTCTCATAAGAGGTGACGTAATAGTCATAGATGACGTTATAGAGCCACTGTGACCGATAATTTTACATGAGATGTTATGGCAAGTAATATCTCGTTTGAACGGTATTGAAAATACATTTTTAATCATACACATTTTGTTCGGGTTTAAACTGAATTTGATAAAAAAATAAAAAAATAAACACTAAAATAATTGTAGTTTCGCATTTAATTAATTAAGTTTTAATGTTTGCCTCTGGTTTGTTTGTTTCTTAAAATTTAGCTTAATTATAGGTGTTATATTTTAAAACTGTCTGGTTGACCAACAATTAAGGATAATAAAAAGATTGACATAATTGTGGAAATGGTAGTGAACCCTATTTCTTCTACAGCCCAAGTTGCATCTATCTGTGAAATCAGTCAGAAGACAGTACACCGAGTGTTGGCTGAAACCAAATTTCATCTGTATAAATTAAAAATAGTTTTCCAACATTCAGATGATGAGCACGACCGAAGACTAGAAATCTGTAAAAATATTTTCAAAAAAATTAACCAACAGGCAGATTACAGAAAAACAATTTGTTTTAGTAACGAAAGTACTTTCTTTCTTATTGGAAATGTTAACATACAAAATGGGAGGTATTGGAGTGGCACAAATCCTCCCATATTTCGTGAAAAACATACCCAATTTCCAGAAAAAGTAAATGTTTGCTCAGGTAGATGGATTGGACGACGAGGTTTGATAGAATGGCCAGCTCGGTCACCAGACCTCACACCATAAGGATTTTTTTCTGTGGGGTTCCTTGGAATCTAAAGTTTACGCTTCAGCACCCAACAATATTGACATTTTGAAAGAACGAATTGTTGAAGAATGTAGGTCAATTTCCCTTGACACTTTTGAACGAGTACGACAAGAGTTTAGCAATGGAATACATTACAGTCAGGAAGTAGATGGAGCACATTTTAAATACTTAATATAAGAACTGGTTCTAAAATCGTTATTAATTAAATGTGAAACTACAGTCTTAGTATTTATTAAATTTATTCATCAAAATCAGCTTAAACCAAAACAAAATTAGTATGATTATATAGGTATTTTCAATACCTGTCAAACGAGATATCACTTGCCATAACCTCATATTTAAAATTATCGACCATCTGTAACGTCATCTATAGCTATTAGATCAATTGTTAGGTATGACTAGTTGAGAGGCCCACGTCCGTTTACGTCCTTCCTTAAATTTCACTATTCAAAGTATAACCGTTTAAAAGATACGAGGGGTAGTAGACTTTTGGCGAGCACCTTATAGAATATTGTCTTACATCACTTGAAAATTTTAATTATTTTGTATACACACCTAAAAGTTTAATTTAGATTAAACTGTTAACCACTCAGACATAAACGTTTATATCTATAAGTATACAGGCTTTTACTATATAGCACATAAGCCACTAGATGTTGAATGATCTAAATTTTTTTTTACCATTTCTTTGAAATAAAGTTTTTTTCCACCGTACAAGAGCTATGCGTTTATGTTTAAAAATTAAAAGATATGTAATGGTTCATAAAAAAAATTGTCATTGTTTTTTAAACAATTTCGTATTTCGTATTTCGTATTTCTTTGTTTAAAGCTTTATTGTGAAAATACTACTACTAGAATTGAAAAAAGTTTTTTGGGATAGGGAGTAGTCGTACAAGGATAGTTAGAAATTTTTTCGTCAGAGTAATAAAATAAGGTCCTGCGTTATTTGGAAACCAAAATAATGTAAATTTTTTACATTTATAAGGTGTATTTTCAGTTTTTATTTGATTGAAAGTAACTCCCTGAAGAGCTTCTCCTGCGTACCCTTTCTTTGACGAAGGTAGTAAATTAAGTTTGGCGTATTCAAAATACCGTTATTTTTGATTTATTTGTAAATAATTTCTGGCGTAAGTGACACTCACTTTCAAAAGTCTCGCTTCCCTATTTTTAATTATTAAAAGATCGACTTATTGATACTAAAATTTCCTGATTACTTTAAAACAAAAATATAATCAGTCAAAATATCTATGTCGTAAAATTTTTATTTTTATGGTGGTCAGTAATTATTGGTTTTTACCAAATTAGTGCAAGAAATAAGTAATATGTCCAGAAACAATTTTTCCTATAGCTTAAAACTGAAATCTATCGAGATATACACTCACTCCAATATACTTGATTCAGAAGGCATTAACTATTGATTTTGCAACTGTTAGTCGTTTTTTTTAGAAACTTCCGAATTGCTTGTTTAAATCGCTTAAAACTACGAAATTTTTTAATTAGTTTATTAGAGAAAAAAATATACTTGTTAAAATTTTTTAGTTATAACCCATCACCCAGATCGTTGGTCTTAAAAAGTAACGTTGTGATTACAAAAATAAAATAAGCAATTGGATTTCTGTAAAAGCTGTTAAGCCAATCGAGCTCTTTTTTTTCATATCTTCCTTTTAGAAGTATGATAACACACATTTTTTGGAAACATTTAAAACATTTTATTTGATAGTTAAAAAGTTATTAACACCGTATACAGACAAGATTATTAGGATCACTCTAACAAAAACTCGTTCCATTCCTCCAAAGCTCTCGGTCCGCATTTCGGTCCGTATCGTTCTCGCACATCAGCAGAGTTACCTAAAATTTCTGAAATCTGTAGATTGATACAAAAAAATAAGTAGAAATTGGTATATATGTCTAATGCGTTGAAATAACAAAAAAATGTTGTGTGGTTTTATGAAACCACGGTAAAAGTGAAACTTTTTTCACACTATAGACATTTAACTAAAAATTTTTCGAATAATATTCCATTAAGGGTATCAAAATCGCTTTATCAATCTTAATTTTATACTCAGACTGTCTCTAACTAATATTTTTATTGAACTCTGTATATTATAGAGTACGACTTACATAATACTTAACAATTATTTAGATTACATACACATATCAAAAAACTGAAAATAATATTTTATTATCGTTGAGTCAGTTTGATTCGTTTTTCAATTATTTTCAATCATTCTATCATCAATTCCATCTTCATTATGAGTTTCAGCCTTTCAGCCTTTCACTTTATACCTACTCGGCGGCCGACCGTCACGCGACATGCGCTACACAGGCCAAAAAGTTTGAGACGATGTAATAAAAGTTTCACTTTAAAAATTAAATACTATAACCTAATGAAAAAGTTAATAACAATCTAAAATCGGTAGATAAAGTAGCAAAAACTGTTTATTTGTAGATTACTTCCTAAATCGGACAATTTATCAAAAAATCGGTAGAGTTGGCATATTCTTGTTTATATTATATGGTGTTATTAATTTGAAATACTTTATTTGCTACTAAACCACTTTTAAGTTATAAATTAAAAAAAAAAATTTAAAATAAATCGTCTGTTGAGCACTTTATGTTAGGGTTCACAATAATGCTTTAAACAAAGAATGAAAAGTTTTTTACCGATTTGTTAAAAAAAAAATAACAATCCACTTGTTTCATGACCCATGTATCTATAGTTCTATCTTTATTTATCTCTAAAATTACAATCTAAAATATTTACATATAAAAATGGACTATATTGAAGTCTATATCAGGTGCACCAAAAGAAATTTAAACTTTTCAATTGATTGAACTGGATAATGACAAATTCATGTAGGAAAATATATTTTATATGGAGTTTACATCTGTTAATGCAATAAAAGAAAATAAAGGAAAACTATACAAATATTTAATTTTTTGTTCTTTAATAAAAAAAATTATTTAAAATATTTTATAAAAAAAGAAACATTATTTTTAGGTTATGAAAAGAATTTATTTGGTTTGTTGGCCTATAGACTAAAACAGATGCATGACCGTAATTCTCTTTTTATTTTTATTTTTAATTTCATCGTATCATCCTTTTTTTTACGTGTTGTAGCATGCATGAACAATTTCAGCGGTTTTCATGGATTTGCAGCACATTTTTTAAGCGAGGATATCTAATGAGTTTATTGCTGAGAAATGGCAGTGTTAGCAATAAAAATCGAAAATCTAGCTAAAAATATTCGAATTGCAATTCGGTATGTTTACACAGACTTCAAAGATTATATTTTTTAATAAAAATATTAATACAAAGCATAATTTAATTAAGAGGGTAAAAATTTATATATCCCTTCCCTACTAATATTATAAATGTGAATGTAAGTTTGTTTGTTACGCTTTCACGCGAAAACTACTCAACCGATCATCATGAAACTTTGTACACATATTCTTGAAGGTATTAGAAGTAACATAGGATACTTTTTATTAAAAAAATTATTTTTTACGAAAACTAAAAAAATTGTTTGTCAAAAAATCTCAAAAACTAGCTTCTTCAACGCCATCTAGCGGTTCAGTAATGAAGTTTCAACCCAGAGCAATATTTAAACTAGCAATTACGACTTAATAAAGTACTATGGCACCACTGTAAGGTGGAGCAGTTAATATCATATATATGTAAACGAGCAATTCTTACTTAAGGTTTATGACGCCACCGGAAGGTGGCGCAGTTTATATCTCACATATTTCAACAAATTCTTGCTAAACTAAATAATATGACGTAAGGTGTCGCAGTTGCTACGTAATATATTTAATCGATAAACTACAAAATATAATAAAAAAATAGTATACACCTGATAACTTACGAAAAAATATGATAAAAACGATAAAATAAAAAAAAAACTGTAAACAAAATAAAGTCGTAAAAATTTGAAAAAAAAAAGTGTGAGGTGTCAAGGGACACCCGGATGGAACGAAGTTCCTTTCGATTAATTAGTGAAGGAATTAGTAATTTGTAAACACAGCAGAGTGTTTATACATACATAAGCATTTATTATAGTCTGTATAAAATCTCTACTTACCTAACAGTTCGTTTCTTTTAACAAAAGTGTCCATTTATACAATACCAGAGCTTTAAATAACACATCTTTTTAAAATTACTTTTTATAATTTAAAACAGGAATTAACAATTCAATACAAAAAATTTAAAATTAAAATATTTGACAGTGACTGACAGTTAAGGTAATTTGACGTAGTCAAGTTACGAACTATTTTTAAAATGTTTATGAATTTATTAATTTATAAAAACAGGATGAAATAAAATATAATACTATTATAGGTAATTATGTTTTTTTCTACAGTATTTTCTTTTTAATGTACATTTTCTTTTAATTTAAAATAGTGTATTTTTAATTGTAATATATCTATCTATAAGAGAGAGGGAGAGAGAGTTTTTTATTTTTTGGTCTGTGAGAGAGAGAAACATGCGTGTGTCGGTGCATTGTGTCGGTGCATAGTGTCGTGACAACTTTTGGTATGAATTTTTTTGGGCTAGCTCCTAGCGTCAGTCGTAACTGTTCGTAACGCGCGAAAGGGAACTTCGTTCCAAAAACCCAAAATGAAATCAGTTTTATGCGGTACAAAGACCGCTGGGTCAGCTAGTAGCATATAAATAGTGTTTTTTATGTGATAAATTTAACTAAATATTAAATTTAACATTGATATCAAACAAATAAAGTTAATCTCGGTAACGTTTGAGTTACTCATTACTCACATATGCAAATTAACCAAAAATTAGGGCAGAAAAATGCCCTTTTCGCATGTAAACTCTGTATTAATTGCTAATAACTGCAAACTAACACGAGTATATGCAAGTAGGTCTATATTGATTGTATCCATTGTAATTTTTTTTCTTGAAATATATCCAGTAATCATAGAGTAAGTATAAAACAACATATAAGTTAAAAAATATGAAAGTATAGGTAGTAATTTCTATAATTAAACTAGCTACATTTAATAGACTTGTAACCCGTGGAGAAATTTGAATAAAATCTGAGTAGATCTTGACCAAGATTTTAAAAAAACATACATAGCAATTGATGACTCTAATGTCTATATGAAGGATTAAGTTAAATAATATCGAGTGCGTTTGAGTCGAAGGCGAGCGCGATAAAAAGCACGAGTGATCTGATTACCTGCTCACCGCACGAGTTGCGTATACTACTTTTCATCAGTCCGTGAGGAAAGCTCTTGAATTTGTTTAAAATATATTAACTAATATCAATATTATCATATGCTTGAACACAAGTAATGCGAACAAAGTGTTGGTGGTGAACACTGCATTTCACTAAAATATTCTGTAAACATTCCTTCCACAAAGAACGAGAATTTTTTGGTTTTTCTCCATGTTTTAAAAGCATTATATGTAGCTGTATATCGTTGTTTTGACTTTTTGGGCAATAAACTTAACTCTACAGTTTTTGAAGTTTCTCGTACCTATATTTTCCAGTATTACATCCGGATAGGAACCAGAATTACTCATTGTAAATAAGATCGGGATATTCACTCACTATGCGTTATATTTCACTCTATATGCGCTTACAATACGACTGATATTATTTGTATGTCTCATTAGTATGCCGGCTAATATTTTACAGATTTGAACAGGCGCAATAATAAAAACATTGCGGCGCGCGGCGACTTCAGGATTAATATAATACACTCAGTGAGTGGAAGTTTTATATTTTGTAACTGTTGAAGAAAGCATTGCTTTCCGAACGGTCCTGCATGGTCGAAAGCTGAGCTTTCCGCACGGAGTGATGAAAATATTATCTTCCTGTCAAATTATAAAATACTAATCTTTTTTTTAAATAAAATAAAATTATAGTTTTGTTGAAAAAGCTTTATTTTCGATGTGTGTATTTTATTTGTTAACCTAATACACTAAAAGAATAGATTTAGAATGATTGCTATGTCTTGTCTGTAAACAAGTTAATGTGGAAAACAAAAATTTATTATTATGACAACAAACCCAATTTTACGCCACTGTAAACATTTCGTGAGTAATAAACAAGTCTAAGTATGTTAAATTTACTGAATTTATTGTGAATCTATATTGTAAAACCTTAAGTAAACTAATAAACTATTCTACAGTAAATTAACTGTATGCAGTAAGTACATCCTTTTAATCATGATAAAGTTTATAGTAAAATACGGTTTACTCTAAAAGAAAATAAATTTTCTTCTTTACCAGTAGTACACTATATGTTTCACAGCGCAATTTTCACTGTTATAATAATGAAACCACGACAAAATTAATTTACGTTTCCTATTACAAAATCAAACACATTACGTTTAAAACTGTTATGACCACCGGAAAATTAAAATTAATCAATATAATTATTAAATATTAAGAGGATATTGTGTTATAATTTAAACATAAAATTGTTTATAAAAATATTGGTTATTGTCACGTAAAATCTGTGAGAAGTAGGCCAAAAAACACAAAAAATTAAAAAAAACTGGAACGACAGTTATTAAAAAGTAACAAACAAAACTTGAAACAAATAGCAGTAAAAAACATTTATAAAAGTGAAGATTTAAAAAATTAAGTTTAAAAAGAAAAGCCAACAAATTATTAAAAATGCAAACAGAAAAAACAAGAGAAAATATTTTTTAAATTAAGAAAACTTTACAAATAAGTATGTAATAAGTGAAATCAACGAGAAAATAAAAAAATCGCATCCTGTAGGACTCGAACATTTACCTTTACCGAATAAAAATAAAAGAGAGAACACAAAAAAGTGACTCAGTTTGATGTCTCAAATGTCTATTTGACAAATAATCCCTCTCTTTGATGTCATGCATACGTGTGATTAAAAAGAGTAAAGGCATAAACAGACTACTATCACGTCACGTGAGTTTAAGTGACCTCACACAGACTCACGCCATCGTCATTGCCACAGAGTGGGCAATGTTGTTTTGTATGGTTCGTTATGAACGAGAACCATACTAAAGTCACCTTATATATTATGTCACGTCATAGGCTTCATGTGTGATTTTAAGATGTTGTTTTCCTTTACCGAATAAAAATATAAGACACAACACAAAAAAGTGACTCAGTTTGATGTCTCAAGTGTCTATTTGACAAATAATCCCTCTCTTTGATGTCATGTATACGTGTGACTAAAAAGAGTAAAGGTATAAACAGACTACTATCACGTCACGTGAGTTTAAGTGACCTCACACGGACTCACGTCATCGTCATTTCCACAGAGTGGGCAATGTTGTTTTGCATAGTTTGTTATGAACGAGAAACATACTAAAATCTCCTTATATATTATGTCACGTCACATGCTTTATGTGTGATTTCAAGATGTTGTTTTCGTTTACCGAATAAAAATATAAGAGCGAACACAAAAAAGTGACTCATTTTAATGTTTCAAGTGTCCATTTGACAAATAATCTCTCTCTCTGATGTCATCTATACGTCTGACTAAGAAGAGTAAAGGCATAAACAGACTACTATCACGTCACATGAGTTTAAGTGACCTCACACGGACTCACGTCTTCGTCATTTCCACAGAGTGGGCAATGTTGTTTTGCATAGTTTGTTATAATTGAGAACCATACTAAAGTCACCTTATTAATTATGTCACGTCACAGGCATCATGTGTGATTTCAAGATATTGTTTTCCGTTACCGAATAAAAATATAAGACAGAAGACAAAAAAGTGACTCAGTTTGATGTCTTAAGTGTCTATTTGACAAATAATCCCTCTCTTTGATGTCATGCATACGTGTGAATAAGAAGATTAAAGGCATAAACAGACTACTATGACGTCACGTGAGTTTAAGTGACCTCACACAGACTCACGCTATCGTCATTGCCACAGAGTGAGCAATGTTGTTTTGCATAGTTTGTTATGAACTAAAGTCACCTTATATATTGTGTCACAGCACAGGCTTCACGTGTGATTTCAAGATATTATTTTCCTTTACCGAATAAAAATATAAGACAGAACACAAAAAAGTGACTCAGTTTGACGTTTCAAGTGTCCATTTGACAAATAATTCCTCTCCATGATGCCATGCATACGTGTGATTAAAAAGAGTAAAGGCATAAACAGACTACTATCACGTCACGTGAATTTAAGTGACCTCACCTAGCCTCACATCATCGTCATTGCCACAGAGTGGGCAATGTTGTTTTGCATGGTTCGTTATAATAAGAACCACACTAAAGTCACCTTATATATTATGTCAAGTCACAGGCTTCACGTGTGATTTCAAGATGTTGTTTTCCTTTACCAAATAAAAATATAAGACACAACACAAAAAAGTGACTCAGTTTGATGTTTCAAGTGTCCATTTGACAAATAATCCCTCTCTTTGATGTCATGTGTACATGCGATTAAGAAGAGTAAAGGCATAAACAGACTACTATCACGTCACGTGAGTTTAAGTGACCTCACACAGACTCACGCCATCGTCATTGCCACAGAGTGGGCAATGTTGTTTTGCATGGTTCGTTATGAACTAAAGTCACCTTATATATTATGTCACATCACAGGCTTCACGTGTGATTTCAAGATGTTATTTTCCTTTACCGAATAAAAATATAACTCACGCCATCGTCATTGCCACAGAGTGGGCAATGTTGTTTTGTATGGTTCGTTATGAACGAGAACCATACTAAAGTCACCTTATATATTATGTCACGTCATAGGCTTCATGTGTGATTTTAAGATGTTGTTTTCCTTTACCGAATAAAAATATAAGACACAACACAAAAAAGTGACTCAGTTTGATGTCTCAAGTGTCTATTTGACAAATAATCCCTCTCTTTGATGTCATGTATACGTGTGACTAAAAAGTGTAAAGGTATAAACAGACTACTATCACGTCACGTGAGTTTAAGTGACCTCACACGGACTCACGTCATCGTCATTTCCACAGAGTGGGCAATGTTGTTTTGCATAGTTTGTTATGAACGAGAAACATACTAAAGTCTCCTTATATATTATGTCACGTCACATGCTTTATGTGTGATTTCAAGATGTTGTTTGCGTTTACCGAATAAAAATATAAGAGCGAACACAAAAAAGTGACTCATTTTGATGTTTCAAGTGTCCATTTGACAAATAATCTCTCTCTCTGATGTCATCTATACGTCTGACTAAGAAGAGTAAAGGCATAAACAGACTACTATCACGTCACATGAGTTTAAGTGACCTCACACGGACTCACGTCTTCGTCATTTCCACAGAGTGGGCAATGTTGTTTTGCATAGTTTGTTATAATTGAGAACCATACTAAAGTCACCTTATTAATTATGTCACGTCACAGGCATCATCTGTGATTTCAAGATATTGTTTTCCGTTACCGAATAAAAATATAAGACAGAAGACAAAAAAGTGACTCAGTTTGATGTCTTAAGTGTCTATTTGACAAATAATCCCTCTCTTTGATGTCATGCATACGTGTGAATAAGAAGATTAAAGGCATAAACAGACTACTATCACGTCACGTGAGTTTAAGTGACCTCACACAGACTCACGCTATCGTCATTGCCACAGAGTGAGCAATGTTGTTTTGCATAGTTTGTTATGAACGAGAACCATACTAAAGTCACCTTATATATTATGTCACGTCACAGACTTCACGTGTGATTTCAAGATGTTGTTTTCCTTTACCGAATAAAAATATAAGACACAACACAAAAAAGTGACTCAGTTTGATGTTTCAAATGTCCATTTGACAAATAATCCCTCTCTTTGATGTCATGTGTACATGCGATTAAGAAGAGTAAAGGCATAAACAGACTACTATCACGTCACGTGAGTTTAAGTGACCTCACACAGACTCACGCCATCGTCATTGCCACAGAGTGGGCAATGTTGTTTTGCATGGTTCGTTATGAACTAAAGTCACCTTATATATTATGTCACAGCACAGGCTTCACGTGTGATTTCAAGATGTTATTTTCCTTTACCGAATAAAAATATAAGACAGAACACAAAAAAGTGACTTAGTTTGACGTTTCAAGTGTCCATTTGACAAATAATTCCTCTCCATGATGCCATGCATACGTGTGATTAAAAAGAGTAAAGGCATAAACAGACTACTATCACGTCACGTGAATTTAAGTGACCTCACCTAGCCTCACATCATCGTCATTGCCACAGAGTGGGCAATGTTGTTTTGCATGGTTCGTTATAATAAGAACCACACTAAAGTCACCTTATATATTATGTCACGTCACAGGCTTCACGTGTGATTTCAAGATGTTGTTTTCCTTTACCGAATAAAAATATAAGACACAACACAAAAAAGTGACTCAGTTTGATGTTTCAAGTGTCCATTTGACAAATAATCCCTCTCTTTGATGTCATGTGTACATGCATTAAGAAGAGTAAAGGCATAAACAGACTACTATCACGTCACGTGAGTTTAAGTGACCTCACACAGACTCACGCCATCGTCATTGCCACAGAGTGGGCAATGTTGTTTTGCATGGTTCGTTATGAACTAAAGTCACCTTATATATTATGTCACATCACAGGCTTCACGTGTGATTTCAAGATGTTACTTTCCTTTACCGAATAAAAATATAAGACAGAACACAAAAAAGTGACTCAGTTTAATGTCTCAAGTGTCTATTTGACAAATAATTCCTCTCTTTAATGTCATGTATACGTGTGACTAAGAAGAGTAAAAACATAAACAGACTACTATCACGTCACGCAAGTTTAAGTGACCTCACATAGACTTACGTCATCGTCATGGCCACAAAGTGGGCAATGTTGTTTTGCATGGTTCGTTATGAACGAGAACCACACTAAAGTCACCTTATATATTATGTTACGTCACAGGCTTCACGTGTGATCTCAAGATGTTTTTTTCCTTAACTGAATAAAAATATAAGACAGAACACAAAAAAGTGACTCAGTTTAATGTTTCAAGTGTCCATTTGACAAATAATCCCTCTCTTTGATGTGATGTGTACGTGTGATTAAAAAGAGTAAAGGCATGAACAGACTACTATCACGTCACGCAAGTTTAAGTGACCTCACAAAGACTCACGTCATCGTCTTTGCCACAGAGTGGGCAATATTGTTTTGCATGGTTCGTTATGAACGAGAACCACACTAAATTCACCTTATATATTATGTCACATCACAGGCTTCCCTTGTGATTTCAAGATATAGTTTTCTGCGCTTGGCACATATTTCTTGTTCGTGAGCTCATAGAGCTCATAGTACCTTTTATCTGATTAAGAATAATGGACAAAGTTCTACTAAAAGAAGTTCGGAAACATCAAGTGATATATACCTAAGTAAAAATCAAGTAAATTAAAACATTTTTATTTATTGTATAATAAATTATTCTTTAGATAAAAATTATAAGAGAGTATATTTATAATAATTCTTCTTCTCCAAACACTATTTTTTTGCTAAACTAAACTATCAATATCTGAAATAAAATAGTTCTTATAAATTTCTTGAACTTCAATTTTTTTTATAGGGTTCCAATTTAACCATTACATTAATTGGGTGTGAGACTCGAATATTTTATCTTTGTTTAACATGTTATACAGGCAACACGATGTAAGGACAATTTTGTCAACAAAATCGGGATATACTTCTAAAGATCTTGGGAAACATCTCCAACGAGTAGCTAATATTCCAAATGCATCTGCTTTCTGTTTAGGTTTTTACCACATTTATCTAAAATTATACAACCTTCTACACTTCTTCCCATTCCGTAGAACTTTTTGAGCTATCAAATTCATTTGCCATTAAAAACCAAAAACTACCCCAAAAACCAAGATAATACTACCGAAAATTTCGTTATACATGATAGTAGTGTGTTTCTAAGCGTAATGTTACGATAAAAACAAGATAATGTAACGCCATATGAGCTCACGTGACGTGATAATAGTCTGTTTCCAACTTAAGTGTCACATGTAACAAGAGTTGGATCCAAACGATCCAAAGGCTGACTAATTACTAAGGCATCTGTGGGTTAGATGTTAGAGAAACGTACCTATAGATTGTGGGTTCGAGTGCTGCCGAATGCGACAATTTTTTCAATGTCACATTAAAGTCATTTGTTTATAGAGTTTCTAAATTCCAAAAATTCCATAAGAGATATGTCAAAATAATAGCTTACTAAGAGAAAAAATATTACTAAAAAACTATGATAATCGATCGTTATAAAAAACTTAAAAAGAACGTTAATATAATTCAATAATATTAAATTTTAAAAATTTAAAGACAAATATGAAATAGCATAAAGAAGAACTTGCTATCTCTAGGTATTACGCCAGTAAAAATAGCCGTTTTTTCGGGTCAACTTTGCACTAAATTTCCGATCCAAAATTTTATTTTTATAAGATTTGGGATCACTTACTGAGTATAAAATCACAAAATGCTGACAGATCCAGGTGACGCTAGAGGCGTCATCTTGAAAAAACGTTTTCGGCCGATATCTTGGAAACTAAGCTCTTTAGAGCAAAAGTCATATAGACCATTATTATAGAAAATAAAATTTTGCATCTTTTGTTTTTAGTAAACTTTTTTGTAAAACCTACAGTTTACGATTTATGGCCCATTTAATGAACCGGTTTTTCGATCGCGGCCAAAAACTCTTGAAATATTAGATTAATCAATAAAATGCATTTATTCATTTTTAAAGATCCGTTTATTCTGTACAACTTTTGTTTTAAACTTTTTTTTCTAATGTCTATACTTTTTGAGTTATAGGACGTTTAATGGAGAAATGTCGACGCTCGGCGGGTGACGCGGCAGCGAAATATAATTAAGTAAAATAAAAAAATGTTTGTTACTATTGCAGGTAAGGAATTGAACTATTATTTGTTAACTACATAAACAATCGGGATATTTTTTTAATTTATTTGTTGAATTTGTACTATTATATTCTATACGTATCTTGAAATTTTCAACTTTTCGCCCGGTAGTCCAACATAAAACGTCCTATGACTCAAAAACTATGGACATTAGAAAAAAAAGTTTAAAACAAAAGTTGTGGAGAATAAACGGATCTTTAAAAATGAATTGATGCATTTTATTGGTTATTCTAATCTTTCAAGAGTTATTGGCTGCGATCGAAAAATCGGTTCATTAAATGGGCCATAAATCATAAACGGTAAGTTTTACAAAAAAGTTTGCTGGAAACAAAAGATGCAAAATTTTATTTTCTATAATAATTGTCCATATGACTTTTGCTCTAAAGTTCATAGTTTCCGAGATATCGGCCGAAAACGTTTTTTCAAGATGGCGCCTCTAGCGTCACCTGGATCTGTCAGCATTTTGTGATTTCATACTCAGTAAGTTATCCGAAACCTTATAAAAAAAGAAATTTGGATCGGAAATTTAGTGCAAAGTTAAATGCTATTTTTACTGACCTATATAGCCGAAATCGACATAACCTATTTTAAAACTCCCATGAATGATATCGTTACTATTTAAACTACTAATGTAACAACATAATTTAAATAAAGTAGCAATAACAAATACCCACAAGCTATTTTCTTGATTAATTCACCAGTTACATAATTCAAATCTTGATACGCATTCACCATTTTTTTAGTTATTCAGATTTTGTGTTACACCCATTTTTTGAAATAATTAAGTTCAATCTTTTGTCGCATTCAGCATAATTTAATCTGGAATATTTAATTTGACTCATTTTTGCAAAAAAAAAATAGATTATATCACTATTTTTATTACTAATTTATACACTTAAATTAGATACAAGACTGTAATGGCCAAGGTTAAAAAAATTATTCAAGAAAATTGTGTACATTATATATCGATATTAAAAGATGGTGGTTTTAATTTTTAAGAGATATAAGTTTTCTCTAAGATGTATATATAAACTATAAGACCCTGAAAAAAAAAGACCAGGAAAACCAGTAATTAGGAAATAAACAAACAAGAACTAAGATAATTTAATTCAAATAGCGTTGTGTAGGCCCAGCGCATTCACCAGTTTTTTATATAGAATAACTAGTGAGGCATTCACTTAGAATAGATCTAAAAAATGTGCATAAAAAATACCAATAAATATTTAGGTCATATCTGTTACATATATATATATATATATTAAAAATAATGGATGTTTCTGTCAATATATGTTATGATGAATGAGTGAAAAATTTTCATAAACAAAATAAAAAACATTTGTTAATCAAGTTTTATGATACAAATTATGAGATTGTTTAAAAAGTCCAACCGAGCACTTACTTGTATTTTTTTAGTTTTCTTATTATTAAAAAGTTGGATGTTAAAAATGCACCATGGTCTCAAAACTCCAATAAAATAAATATTATATATTCGTACAATATATATTATTAACAACTTGCTGTACCCGCGACGTAGTTCGCGTGGCGTGTTGATTGTTATATAAAAATTTCTCCCCCGAATTCGTTAAAGGGGCGGGGGGAGAAATTTTTATATACCAGATGTTACGTAGAAAGAAGACAAATACATCTGTGAAAACCGCATTCGAATCGGATTAGTAGTTTTAATGTGATGCGCGCACAAATATACAGACAGACAAAAAAATCTAACCACATTTGTGGGTTCTATATCGATGTAGTAATACCCCTTGCTAATTATTTTTTAAATATCTTTAATGTACAGAATTTTCATTTCTACAGATTTATTATATGTATAGATTATTTTTCACGCCCCCGCATGCTCCGTTCTGGGTAGAATTTTCTAAAATCCGTTCATAATTGACCTCAAAATTATAAACATAACTATTGTGCAAAGTTTTAAACCTGTAGGACTTATAGATTTTAAATTTTTATTTTTATATTTTACGCCCCCGCAGGCCGCAACCCTCTGAGGGAGAAATTTCGTAAAACTATTTCACAGTTGACCTCAAACTTATAAAAATAACTATTTTGCAAAGTTTTAAACCTGTAGGACTTATAGATTTTAATTTTTTTTTACGCCCCCGTAACCCCTCATGTGGGTGGAATTTCTTAAAATACGTTCACAATTGACCTCAAAATTATATAAAAGCTTTTTTAAAAAAATTAAACCTCCTTCAAAAAAAATGCACTAAAAACCCAGAAATAAAATCTTTATTTCTTAAAAAAAATTGGAAACAACTAGGCATCTGATTTCGATTTCCTTGAAGTCGGCTCCAATGGTTTATATCTTTGTAAAACATTTGAGTTACTAACATTCAAAATCTAAATTTAATAGCTAAGATTAAAATAGAGGGTAATTTGCCAAAAAAAAAAATATATGGTCGGTTAAAAAATAACTATTTTGCAAAGTGTCAACCTGTAGGACTTATAGATTTTAAATTTTATTATTTTTCACTTCCCCGCATCTTCCCTTGTGGGTGGAGTTTCGTAAAATTCGTTCACAATTGACCTCAAAATTATAAAAATAACTATTTTGCAAAGTTTCAAACCTGTAGGAGTTATAAATTTAATTTTTTTTATTTTTTTTATTTTTCACGCCCCCGCAACTCCCCTTGTGGGTGAAATATTGTAAAATCCGTTCACAGTTAACCTCCAAATTATAAAAATAAGATGATTTCTGTTTAGCTTTTACCATTAATGTTGCACACGCGACGGAAGCTTAAAAAATTGAGTAACTTTTCCCGTTTTCCCAACATTTCCCTTCACTGCTCTGCTCCTATTAATTTTAGCGTGATGAAAAGTATACCGTAACCAGTACATGAGTATGAAAAATAATTGTACCAAGTTTCGTTAAAATCCGTCAAGTAGTATTTGTTTCTATAGCGGTTATACAGACAGACAGACAAAAATTTTACTGATTGCATTTTTGGTATCAGTATCGGTCACTAATCACCCCCTGATAGTTATTTTGGAAATTTATTTCATGTACAGAATTGACCTCTCTAAAGATTTATTATAAGTATAGAAGTTAATATAGTCATTAAACTTGAAGTATTCGTTCTATAGAGAAAACAATCTTCTAAATATTGTATCTGCGGAAAGTTTTTAAAGGGTGTGCGCAGTTCTTACATTCGTGTTGGAGATTAAGGGAAAATCCGCAGAAAAACAAAACCTTAATCAGAACTACTTGCTGTATAATCAAAGACTCTTGCCATTCAATGGCATTTTGTGTCAATTCATGTAATTTTTGAAAACCGCCAGCAAATCTTGTAAGATGACATTCATTGACTAAATGTTCAATAGTTTCTTCGGCTATATTGCAAGAGCATAATGGGCTTTCTACAACTCCCCATTTAAAGAGAGTGGAATTACAGCGTCCATGACTAATGCGTAGACGGTTCAATTTACACCAGATATTTCTAGGCTGTTTGAATCCAGGTAGTGGTTTTGTTGGACCTTCTACTAAACTTCGGTTAAAAACGTTCTCACTTACCAAATTCTTTTCCAATCTTCATCTACTGAGAAATGTTCGATACTGCTTACTAATAGCCAAAAAGGATTTCTTGATTTTAATCTATTATTTTGGTCCTGGAGGTCTTGCCAGATGATGAAGTCTTCATTAAGCTGATATATCTGCCACAATTTTTTCGCAGCTAGTTTTCTTCGTAAACTTGGTTGAGGAATGTTTGATAGAACAGGTAACCAAGGGGTTGGAGTAGACTTCAACGCACCACTGATGATTCTCATTGTTGTATTTATTTTAGTGTCAATCTTGTGTACATGGACACTGTTCATCCAAACTGGGCAGCAGTATTCTGCAACAGAAAAAACCAGAGCAAGAGAGGATGTACCAGATAATTTCGAAATTATGTTATTTCTGGTTTTAAGTTTTTGGCGAACTTTCTCAATGTGTTGTCTATATGTTAAGCTTGTATCCAACGTTACACTAAGGTAAATAGGATGAAAATTGTGATTTAGTTTTACAGAATTAAATGTTACGTCAAGTTCTCCAGTTTTGGCAGAATTAGAAAGATGAAAACAGGAAACCTCTGTCTTAGTAGGATTAGGACATAAATAAATAAAGATAATAGTTGATCCAAACCACTATAAATCAACTTATGGGATTGCTTAGAAGGCAAATTTGTCAAATTCGACCGTTTATGATCACGTGAAACGTATTGGCTAAAATTAAAAACTAGACATATAAGTTTTACGTGTTCTTTTATAAAAAGATATTTGCTTTATCACATTAATTTGCTCCTTAAACGTCAAGAAAATGATCCATCTTTACTGACAAAAAATGTTTTTTACGAAAATGTTAAGCTCAGAAGTAAAAAAAGCATACATGCGGAAATTATTATAAAGGCCGATATTTACTTAATTTCTTTTTGTTTTTTTAAGAGGATTTTTTTATGAGCGTCCATCAGGACATGGTTATTTATCAAGTCAAACAGCTCATTCTTCAATTGTTGCAATGGCTAAAATCGACGAATTTAAGTTCGAACTGTCCCCACATCCACCATATTCACCAGACTTACCTTCCAGCGATTTTCGTTTGTTTCTTAACCTTAAGAAATGGCTCTGAGGTGAAAAAAATTAAGGGAAACTTTACACCCTCGTATAACCATTTTTTTAAAGAAAAATTTTTGGTAACAAGACTGTTTTTATGGATTTAAAAATATTTCCTGTTTATTAATAATACTGAAAATGAGATAATAAGAATAAAATACAGTAAAGTTAAAATTAACTATTCCAATGCATTTTGGTACAAGGATAAACTTGATAGTAAAATACTGTTTTCTGTAAAAGAAAATAAATTATATTTATCACAAAGTTACCATTTATAGTCACCTACCTTTTAAAGGATAATTTCCAGTGTTTATATAATAAAACAACGGCAAGGTTAATCCACTATTCCTATTACTAATTCATGTATTTACATTACCTACAAAACTGTTATTGCTGGAGTTATAAAAATATAACACCAGAAAATAATGTAGCTATATTTATCATTATTATTTAATATTCAAATATAAATAGAATAATATAATCGATTCCACAAAAAATGATAGATAATGAACAATTGAGTAATGGAGATCCAGGCCATTTATCTAACAAATTAACCCACATAAAACTGTCATCAACTTTTTAAGAATATTAAGGAATATTCTATGAGGTTCTATTAATTTCCAATATATTTGATATACTTATAGACGAGTTGTTTTAATGTAGCATTATAATAATTTTTAATTTTTAAATAAACAGTTATAGATAGTTGGTTTGTTTAGTTTTTTTCTATTGTTACTTTCTTGAGTAAATTGTTAAACCCGTCTAAATGCAACAATTGGTGTTAGGAGTTGGCCATACTCTCTGGATCTATAGCGACATCTAATATACCGCTTCGTTTATTAATATGTTATCATAATCCGGGGTCGCACCTTTGATAAAATAGTATATTACGTATCAAGAGTGGTAAGTAGGACATTACGTACGAGTGGAAAAGTTACGCACGAAGCGGCGAGTGCGTAATTACACGAGTACGTAATACCTCTGACCACTCGAGTTACGTACTATGCTTTATCTACGACTCAATATTTTAATTTTAATTCTAAATATTTGACATCGCTTAAAAAATATTTGACGTACGTACTGTACTGTTATCTACTCCTTTGACAGTAATGTAATTTATACTTATTGTCAAAGGAGTAGATAAAGGTATTTATTAAATCTTGAAGAAGTTCTGAAAAGACAACAGGTTGCGAACCTTAGAAAAGACGTCAAACAGCGTTACCTATTTAAAACAAAAGTTAACTACAGTTAGGAGAAAAGGTGTTGCTGTTGTGTCAGAAAAAAAAATCGAAGTTAAACAATAGCCAATTCCTACTGACAAGCAGTTGTTTGGAAGTTTACTGGGTCTTTGCTTTTACTTTTGTCGATATGTAAGGTTGTTTGAAAAGCAACTGACATTAACTTTGATCCTGAGTTATTTACTATCTAAAAAAAACTTTATCCTTAATATAACATGGAAATTGACTTTGTGCTATTGCAATTACAGAAAAATCTGTAAAGTACTTAGAAGAAGCCGATTTTTTCTCTAAACGTACCATGTTAGTCTTTACTTAAAAAATTGTGAAAATCAAGTAGCAAGATAGTTGAAATCTTTAGAAATATGACTTTTAGATTAAACATGACTCTCGGTTTAAAACACCATAGTGCCGAAGCATTTTCCTGGAGACCACTAATTACTTCTATTGGGGTAGAAAAAAATGCTAGTCTTAGTCAGATTGAATTTTTTGGTTGTGAGGTGGCTAAGAAAAAAATCAGTAGCACCAACAAAGAAATCCAGAGGTTAAAAATATTCTGAAATAGAATTTGATAGATCTTCATTTAATTTGGTAAGAGATTTCTTAGTCTTTCCTGAATATAAAGTTGTTTTAGGTGTAGTAGAGTTTCTTGGCAATTCGGAATAATTTACTTGAGGGGATTTTTCAAAATGCTGGTGAAAGGAAATCCGTGACGCAACTTTTGATTGCTGGAACTTATGTTCTTAATATGTTACGGTATCTTTACGATGAGACATCTTGGGGACACTTGCGTGTAAAAAAAAAACATTACAGTAGTTACGCAAAAAGTTTTACTGGATAAATTACTCTATTGATGTAAAGGATTAATACAGAAAATGTACTTTCTCCACGACCATTAATGAATGTAATAATTCCGACTTCATTTTTAATAATAGAAAGTGTTCATTCCTCTTGAGATAGAATATTCATTCTGAAACAATTGCTTCTTATGTGTTTTGCATGTATTTCCATTCTATTACTAGTGACAGAATAACATTCTGTAATTGCTCAACAAAAAACATGGATTGCCATGCGAATTTCAAAACTGTCACTTAGTTTGTCAGTGCGACGTTCTAATTGTTTTGCTTCATATTTCAATTTAAATAAACAGAATTATTACATGGTCGTGGAGAAAATACATTCTGTTACACGGTTAGAGTGAAAATTCGATTACTCGTGGTTCCTCTCGCTCGCTACGCTCGCGTTCAGAATTCTCCACTCGTATCGAATTTTCATTCTAACCTTGTTACAGAATTTACTATTCTATAATGTAAGTAATGGTTCATATACGAACCGCAGAGCTGTTAGGTGGTCCGTTTAAAAGAATTGCTATAGATATTCTGGGACTACTACTACAAAAATCGACGCTGGAAATAAATACATTTTTATCAAAATCGGTAGAAGTTTATGAAATTCGTAACCGGGTAGATGTCACCTTAGCCAAAATCTCGGTAAACTATGCCAAATTAGTATGTCTTTTGATCGGGCCAACGTATACATTTTGAAACAGATTATACCATGAAATTTGCATGAAGTTGGGAATACGTAATACAAGAACTACACCACTTTATCCTTAGTCAATAAAAGGAATAAATAAATAACTTGTCAAACATCTATTAAAGGTTGTCTTTGAACATCAACTACACTGGGCTGATTATATTCCACTATTTCTAATGACACACCAATTAGCTGTCTATATCCACAAGACAAACTGTATCCACAGTTCTTGTTGGTACAGAGAAAAAATTACAGTCACATGATGGTTGGCTCCTGACTTAATGAATATGTATCGTAGAAAAAAACGAGCCTGTGTTAAAAACTGAAGAAGAATTGGAAGCGTTCATATATCGAAATGAAAAGCACTGATAATGTGTTTTTTTTTAAATCAACACCCAAAAGAGACCATTTTAAAGGGTATTAAATTTGTAGTGACTAAATATGGCTTAGTCAATTGAATAACCCACAATATAGTATTTTTTATTGTTTAATTTTACTCTCAGCACGTCTATGACCAGATTCCCCGACAAAGATAAAAAACTTCTCTCTAAGAGCAGCTTTTGGCTACCTGTGCTTATACGAGTTGTCACCATGCAGTCTGTTTAGCCTCTTTTTAACTTTTTTCACTTTTAAATCCATATGTGAATTAGCTGTAACCCCGAAGCTTCGGTTGAGTACACGCATTTTGCCAAACATTACGTTGATATAAACGTATTTGAGATTTATTTTGCCTTAATTTATCTACCATATGTCTTTTCCAATTTTTAATTTATCTGGTTATGTCCTAATTTAAAAAATTGTTGATCAGAGAATTTTGCAGCATTTAGAAGCTAATCCTGTTCTCTTCCCTAACAAAAATGTGCTGAGAAAAAAGGTTTAGCAGATGTGTTGTTAAAGCTGATAGAGTTCCTCTTAGAGTCCCTGTTTTGCTAGGGCAAGCAAATGCTTAAATTGATGATGGTAGTCTGTAGTCACCATATTAAAGATGCATGTGTAACTGTTGACTTAACGAACGTGTGTTAGATAAACTATAGTATTTTTGATTCTTAACCCGATATTTTGATTTTGGTATATTTAACCACTATTAGGTATTTACCTTTTTTTATTACTTAAATGTCAAAAATTATAGTTTCTTTTCTGGTAAATACTACAGCCTAAGACTTCTGAGCCCTGCTGTAAAATTTGGTTGCATTTAATATCTGAATGTAGTATACAATTTTTCGTAAATCAAAACAGCCAAATCATCTTTATCTGACTTTTATTGCTAAGTCTTACCATCCATCAGCTCGTTCATGACCAAATTCCAGAATAATAAAACTGTCACTAAAGGCTACCGGTAATGACAGTGTGTCAAGCAAGATCTTTTAAGCAAACAGTCTATCCAGCTGCAGCTTATTTCGAACTGGACCTTTAAACAAATAACCCTTGTGATCACTTAAAATAAACTGTTGTTAAAGATTATTTCTGTGACTAGAAAACGGCTAATAGCTTATTTGTATTATTTACAACGGATTTAAGGAGGTGTAGATGTGTCTGCTCTATACGCAAACTGGTTTTGTTAAATTGGATTATGATTTAGTATTTTATATGATTACCTATTAAACAATTTTTAAGGCCTTTAGAACCAAACACTCTTTAAAAAATGGCCTAAAATACACCAACCACATGCGCAAATATTATTAACATTGTTATTATTACTAGAAGTAACTAGTTCATTTTCATGAAATTTTCAGGATAGCTAAGAACTGGATGACAATGCATGTTTCAAGTGTGTTTAGGCATATACATAGATTTCGAAATTTATACCGAATTGATATTAAACATGATCTAAGTTGTGTATAGATAATATTATTTTGAAAGTTATTAAATAAATCGTTCGTAGCGTAGTTGGTTAGGCGGCGGATCAGTCCACTTGTGACAGTTCTGTTATGTTATCATAATGGGATCGATTACGCGACAGAGAAGTTTTTTTTTCTTTTTTTTTTTTTTTTGTTCTTACATGTGAAAACAGTAATTATTATTTTAACTGGTAATAAAATAAACTGTTTTAGAAAGTTTTTAGATACAACTACCCTAGATTTTGTTAACAAGGAAACAATCTTCTCTATGATCAATCACAGCGTTGTATGACTTAATATTTTTACAATGTCAGGGATGCTGTGCATTGTTGAGATGACACAAAATATGACCTATAAATCAGTAAAAAACTTTCTATTATAAAAAGTTCTTTTTGTAAATTGTGCTTATTTACTGTTTGAGAGAATACCATAAATATTTTTTTAACTTTAGTCTAACTTTTTTAATATTAATATTTTTGTAAAAAAATATACCAGGAACAGGTTAAGAAATAGATGACAAAGATAATAATAGTTTAATACTATTATGACGTTTTACAGAGTCTTTGAGAATCGAAGAACATATACACCGTTTACTAAGAACCAACAACTAGTTCCCTGGCTATTTGCCTCGACAGACATTGAATTACAGTTCAAAGTTAAACGGGGTTAGTATATCTGCAAGATAGAACCAACAATTTTAGTTTGAAATTCGCAAGGATATCACTTATAGACCGGTTTCGGCATATTGCGCCTCATCAGTACAAGGAAGATATCCGTCCAGAAGCTCTAAGAGCATCTAGACTGGAGATATGTCTGAAATCACACAAATACATTATCTTTAGTAAAGAAAATCTTAAAAGTGCGATAATAGGTAGCGACATCTCCATAACTAATTCCTTATACTGATGAGGCGCAATACGCCGAAACCGGTCTACAAGTGATATCCTTTCGAATTGCAAACTAAAATGGTTGGTTCTATCTTGCAGATATACTAACCCCGTTTAACTTTAAACTGTAATTCAATCTCCGTCGAGGCAAATAGCCATGGAAGTAGTTGTTGGTTCTTAGTAAACGGTCTATATGTTCTTTGATTCTCAAAAACGTAAAACGTAAAACGTCATAATAGTATTAAACTATTATTATCTTTGTGATCTATTTGATAAACGGTTTACTGAAATGACAATTGATTAGCAGGAAACTGTAAATCAAGTAGTTAAGATTAAGAAATTATAAAAAATTTATTTAGTTGATTAAACATCACTAGATTAAGAAAATCTCCAATATATTTTTTTAATTTACCACTATAACAACCCGTACAAAAATGTTGATAAGAATATTTTCATATTACCCAGAAAAGGTAATTTAAGATTATCATAAAATGTATATTTTTTTATCTTTTATAAACATTTTTGGTGTTAATGAAGTCTGTGAAACATCCGAAACTCGATTCGAAATTCGTTAGAGGTAAAATCGGCTTAGACGCTATAATTTTCAGAGTATCCTTCTAATCCAAGTTATTAAAACGTATATCCCAGGATTAATGAAATATACTTTATAGATTTTTTTAACATGTTATACAAATAAATACATGTAAAAAACTTAATTGGTTTTTATAGTAGAAATATAAAAAGAGTCTATCTGAAAACCATCCGATCTGCTTTTATATCATTGCGTTACCTTTTCCGAGAGGCATCTACGAAGAATTTACATCAGCTGTAATGCATCATCAACTTTTAGGGTGCTCGCTATCACGTACGTATAGTTTATGTACAAAGTATATAAAATTACTGAAAGATAAGAATTTGTGTCAAATTTTGATTTAGACTTGAAAAAACTAGTAAGAAAACTATTCAAATAATGTTTTTAAAGATATGGGCAAAATTAGGGGTAACAGATACAACTGCGACATAAAGGATCTATTGTGTCCCCCATTGCTATAATTCTGATATTTCCTCAGACCTATAGCAGCTTTTCTAGTCCTATTTTCCTTAGAAACTTTAGGATATCGTTGAGCTTTAAGTTAGGTACATCTTTCTCTTCTATTTTATATGACCTTGGGTATCTGACCCTAGAATTGCGTAATGCAAGTGTATGTGTATTTGAAGTTTTGTCCTCTTTCTCATAGAATCTGCACTTTGCTTCATCTACCAATCATAGTTGCTTCATGTTTCCTCTTAATCGGCAGTGTCCGGTTAATATTCCCGTTATAATACGATGGTTATTTTTACTAAGGATTAGATAGCTAAAAGGTCTCTTCTGTTTATAGTTTCCCAGGAGCATGTTCGGTTGTCTTACTCTTTCTAGATCGTTCCAGTTCTTGGATTTTTCTCTATCCACTTCTTTCCTTAGTTTTTGTACTACTTTTGTATTACTTTTGTATTGTATTACTGCTCATTCCACAAGATGTTTCTGGTCTCAAGTATGAGGTTTCAGTTCCTTTTTTTATCAGCTTATCTGCTGTTTCGTTTCTTTTTATCCCTATGTGTCCAGGAACCCATAAGATGGTAACAGTGTTATATCTTTTGTCTATGATAGTTCCCTTCGATATTAAATTCTACACATCTTTCAACGGCACCTATTTCTGCTTAAAAATTGAATTACAGATAAATTTCATTGGTTTGAAGTGCTGGTAGATTTGGTGATTAAAGATAATGCAGAAGGGATACTTAAAGCGTCTTAAAGCAACTCAAAAACTTTACTTCCAAGACTGCTGGTCAAAATGTAAAGACGAACGCGAGTATGTTTTTTAATTAAATATTTTAAAAGATATTGCAAAAAATAACGCATAATATATATGAAAGTAGGTCGGATACAAATTGGTTGAAATAAACCTTAGAAAAATAATTAATTAATAAATTTAAAATTTTCTATTTAAATTTATAACATCATAATATTAATGACTCTAAAAATTAATTACTGTTCTTAATCCGACCTAAACAAAATTTACACCTCTACTTATATATATGGAAGGTTTAAACATTAGATATCCTAATTAATTACCCTGTGCACTCTACTTTGCATGCGCTAATTTTCCTTTAGCCTAGATTATGTCAAAAACTGTTAATTTTTAATTAACTTTTTTTTTAAACGCAAATAACAAATTTGTATTAAAACATGTAAAGTTTTAGTAAGCAATATAAAAAGTCTTTATATTGCTTTTTAATTATTAAGAATTATTAATACATGCAAGAAGCAAAAAAGGTTTGGTTTGTAACGTATACAATTATAATTTATTCTATTTTATGGTTACAAAGAGAATACGGTGGTTTGATCCCTTAATAAACACTTTCTTATCTAAATCCGTATCTTCTTCAATTGCAAACGGTTACCTAACTTCTCAAAATTTCCAATAGTCCATGGCATTGTTTAATAGAGAGAATTCAGAGAGAATATTTAATAATTTAACTATTTAAGATATATATTATAAGATTTTTTAAATTTTAGAAATAAAACAAACAAAAATTGACCTTAAAAAGAAATTGAAAAACTGTTACATCTGACAGATATCGAATCTATTATCTCTATCTATAACCACTAGCGCCTGAGACCGCTAGGCGCCGGATGACCTTAGCGATTAATTGTTTATGATCTTTGGCTGGCCAAACACTTATCTTTCTTCAAGTCGACTATTCCATCTATTAAACTCCTGCCTAAAGACATATATGAGCCCCATCTATCTAGCGGCCCAAATTGAGAAATTTGAGTTTAAAACAGTGCTCCGAATTGATCACCAATTGGTCACTTGGTCCAATAATTGGTCATTTATACAGAAATTTTTGTAATGAGTTTAAAATATCAAGCCAATCCAAAAATTTTAGCGGCTCTATTTGATCGTACAGAGCTCAATCAAATTGAATTTAATTGGTCACAAACTGGTCAACATTGGTCAGTATATGATGATAATTGGTCAGCGTTTTTGACGCAGTTATTAACCAAATAATGACTTTCAAGGACAGACCCATCTATCTAGCGGCCCAAATGTCAACTGCTTGTGGTCGAGCGCTATTGTGCAATAATATAAATCTTTTATATCCGATATAACTAACTTATGACAATAAGTATTCTTATTGAATGGTTTTGCAATAAAGACTTCTATACATGTCAACCAATATATGTAGGAAATATCAACTGTCAAAAATGCCAAATGTAAAAATTGACACATTTTAGAAATGTTAAATGCCAGACATGTCAAATCTTAGATATGCTAAATATTAACTTTTCTAGTGTTAAATGTCAGTTGTCAAATTTCAAAAATCTCATCTATATCTCATCTCATCTATACGAAATTCACAAACTGACACCACTTCCTAATTCTACTATTTAACATCGTGTAAAGGTACTTGCAAAAATGTATGCAAAATTTGTAAGTCAAAAAAATTGTAATTAACATAATTCCATGGACTATAAAATCCCATCGGTTAGGGAATCCTTAACCGGAACTGATATCCAGCTCGAACGACAACCAAAAACAAAAACGCCGCGTTTCCGGCCTTAACGAGATTTGCTTCTTGCATCCGGTCAACGCCTGCCTTAGAAACCGAGGCCATTAGATAACCTTTTGATATTGACCGTTAGATAAGTTTATTTTGTATTTCTCGTCGACAAAGCCGTGCGACAACTCTCTCTCTTCTTCTTTATCTATTGGCCTTGCGCAAAAACAGGCCAGTCCGCACACCTACAACTCGACTCTTTATGTTAATGAGAGTCGTTAGAGGGAAATTGGGCTGTTTTCGAAATTGGATCGTTTGCGAATTATGTATTGTAGTTCCAGAACGAGTTTTATCCTGGATTTAATATACTACGATTGATAGATAACAATAGAAGTTTTTAAGAAGTATTTTTATCTGAGCGTACTACAACTACGTTGAGAAAAATAAGATTTACAGAAAATATGCTAACATAGTTGAAAACTATCGGTTTTTGCTTAGTAATATATTTATTTAATTCATACTGTTGTGCTCTTTAAGTGATGATAGAAATATCTCTAAAAGAATACGTTAGATACTCTAAGCCAGCCTTCTTCTTTATCTATATTTGAAGAAGCTTTAGAAATTTTGAAAATTTTTATAAAGTACATACATACATACAAGAATGACATTAAGGAGAAATTGAAAATGATAAAAAATATAATAAAAAAAAAATAATTTTTAAAAAATCTTAAATAATCTTTTACTTAAGATTGGTTGTACCAAAATACTGTATATATATATATCCCAGCACTGCAAGCCTTAAAGGCTTATGGCTTCCGTTTCTATTTTCTTAACTATCTCCTTTCACGTTTTCCTATCCCTTGTCTTGTTTTCCCAATTCTGAATTCCCACTCTTCTGATATCTTTCACAACGGTTAACCACTTTTTCTTTGGTCTTCCTCTCCTCTTCTTTCCTCCTTCTCTTCCAATCAGCAGCTTTTTCACATGTCTAACCTCCGGCATTCTATATAGATGATCCAACCACCTTGCTCTTTGCGCTTTAATAACCTGAGTAATGGAAGATTGGCCATATGACTGCATTATTTCGTCATTAGTTCGGCGTCTCCACTGCCCGTTCAACCAAAATACTGTAACTTCCGAAAAAAAAGTACTTCCATCCACATTTATAGTGCAGTAAAAAAAAGTTTGTGTACAGTAACTTGACTATTTATCGAGAAAAACCAAAAGATATTTTCTTTTTTAAATTACGATAAAGAGCCAATTTTATGTCTGATAAAATTACTATTAGCAAAAAAGGTATAAAACAAAAAATTATTTAAGAAATTTTTTTATGTAAATCTTACAATGAGCCTCGAACAAAAAGTAGAGTGATCTTTAAAAAGGCAATTTTGTTTAACCATTTAAATTGTCAGTCCCTACTGGAATTAAAAAAAGAGATTCAATTTACTGCAAAAACGATTCTGTTTCGTAAACTTTGTTTTGAATTCTATTGGGATTGGTTTTAACTGAAATGAAATGCGAAAGTTGATTTAGTGCGGTCTGGTCTACTTTTAAGCTTATCCCTATAGTGAGTAACATTCTGCATGTACTAGCACAGATAGTGTAAGCGGCACAGGCACTGGCACAGAAACAGGCTCAGGCTCAGGCACAGGCACAGGCACAGACATAGACGCAATCCTCGGCACAAATGCAAGCGTAGTCGGCATGGACTTTGATTCTCACTTGGTAGGAGGATCTTTTGACCTCTTCGACGGAAAAATATCTTCAGAGATCCACGCCGAATCGGATAATACTGGTATGAGTATTTTTATCTGAATAGGTATGCCAATGGTTCTATTAGACGTGTGTTTTTTAAAAAAAGTTTCATGAAGAGCTTATGAGCGGGTTCAAATCTGTTAGTAAATTCACTTTTTTACATTATTAATTCTATTTTTTGGTGTTTTATTGGTAACAACATAATTACTTATTGTATGAGATAAAATCATATTTTTAATTCTATATTTAGTATTAAAAAAAGTTTATTATATATACTTTTGCAACAATGATTTTTGCATTTGGTATTTAACATTTGTATTGTATTATATAATAAATATAACAATAAAAAAATAGTTTTAGTGTGTTTATAAAATATATAACTTTTTCTATATTTTTATTTTAAAACAGTGAGCATAGAAAATTTATTTCATCCTGTTCAGTAAATACACTTTCCTCCCTATAATCAATTTGGCGCCGCTAAGTAAAACATTACGGTATCAGGTACTATAATGTGTTGCCTAGCAACGCTGCTCTGGTTGCTTAAGAGAAGACAATTACTTTTAATTTTTGACATATAAAAATACTATAATGACTATAAAATAAAAAAAAAATAATTACTTACTTTTACATCCATATTTAAAAAGAAGTCAATGTTATTCAATTTTATATTAACAATTAAATCTTAATAATAAAAAAAATATTCGACAGTGACAGATGGCTTTTAAGGTATTTGACCTAACTAATCAAGTTACGAACTATTTTAAGTCAAGTTACGAACTACTGTTAAAATTTGTATGAATTTATTAATTTATAAAAACAGGATAAAATAAAATATAATACGATACATGGTCGTTAGGTGTTATTACAGTACTCGTTTTTATTTCCGGACTTGGCTCCTACGTCGTTATTGTGCTTTTTTTTTGTTTTCCTTTTTTTCTCTCAATTTCTGCTTTTTTCACAATGTGTAATTTATTAATTTTATTATATTTTCTTTTTTGTTTCGAAGTTTTCACAAATTTTTTCGTTTTTTCTCTTAATTTAAGCATTTTTTCACAATTTGTAATTTATTAATTTTATTATATTTTCTTTTTTGTTTCGAAGTTTTCACAAATTTTTTCGTTTTTTTCTCTCAATTTAAGCATTTTTTCACAATTTGTAATTTATTAATTTTATTATCTTTTCTTTTTTGTTTCGAAGTTTTTACAAATTTTCTCGTTTTTTTATAATTTTTCTAGATTCGGCGTTATTTTTCAGTTTTCTTGATTTCTCATATTTTTCGTGGTATTTTCTGTTTTTCTTTTTTTTTAGTGTTTTTGAATATTTAATATTACACTTTAGTTGCTCGTTTCTAACCACTATTTGACCATTTAAACCAATATTTTCTTTGTCATTTTTTTCTTTTTTTTTTTTCTCCCTTTTTCTTTTTTTGTGTTTTTTTTTGCAGATCTTTTTTGTTTTTGCTACTTTTTCGTATATTATATTATTATATTATATTCTCTTCAAGTTTCTTTTTGATCTTAATTTTTTTTTTCGTTTTTACGCTTTTTTTTAATTTCATTGTTAATTTTTTGCTAGTTTTTCACCTTTACTGTTTTTTCAGTTTTTTTATTATCTCCAATTCCAATTCATTTTTACAACTTTTATAAATTATTATTTTTTCTAACTTTTTGGCTATTTTTTAGTATTTTTCATTAATTATTATTTGTTTCTTACCATTTATATCTTCCTTGAACACAAATAATTCGAAATTATAATTAGCCACATCGGCCCAGCAGTTCTCAAATTTTATCAAGACTAACGAACAGTAATTCGTTTTTATTTATATAGATTATTTTATTTTATTATATTTATTTATCATTTTGAATTTCCTATTTTTTTATTTTTTTATTTTTTTTTATTTTTTTTTTTTTTGTTTTATTCTAAGTGATTTTTTGCAGATAATGAAAATATCGTAAGATTTTTTCTATTTCTCATTTTACATTTTTGAGTTTTTTATTATTTCTATGATTTTTAATTTTTTATTATTATTATTATTATTATTTATTTTTTTACGAATTTATTAAATTTTTATACTATCGTTTTAATTTTTTTAGCTTTTCTGCAATTTGTTTCAAATTTTAAAAAATAAAAACAATACACAAAAAAAATTAATAAAATAAATTTAAAAATATAAATTATTAACATAATTTTAATATTTTAAAACACAAAAATTTAAAAAAAAAATTATATTAAAGGAAAACTAAAATAAGGAAATAAAAAATATTAAAAATTATTAAAAAACATCAACAATCAACAGTTTATTTAATTTATTTAAGTTTTTTATTTTACTATAATGATAATTAGAGCTTTTCTTCTAATTCAATCTAATTGTAAATTATTACGAGTTTTTCAATGAAAATACAAAAAATGTTCTCAATAAAACAGTATAAGATTGCTATGTTATTAAATAACTAGTTGTACTCGCAACGTCGTTCGCGTGGCGTGTGATTGTTGTATAAAAATTTCTTACCCCACCCCATTTGAGAAATGGGAGAAAAATTGTTATACACCAGATGTTAAGTTGAAAGAAGACAAATACATCTGTGAAAACCGCATTCGAATCGGATCAGTAGTTTTCATGTGATGCGCGCACAAACATATACATTTCTACAGTTTTATTATATGTATAGAATAGAATATTTTCTTCGATAAGACAAAATGTCCTACAATTACAACAAACAATATCTACTAAGTTATAAATCCAATTAAAAAAATTGATTTTTAAACCCTCGAACAAGTGACAAAAGACACAAAGAAACAGAAATAATTATTCATGATAATTAACATACACAACACATTCACTTTAAAAACCTGCTCTTTTCAACCGAACTGAATGCCTAGTAGTGTGCGTGCTTTTCGTGTAACAATTATGGATTTTTTTTTGCTTCATGACTTTGAAAAGATGGAGAAAAATGATGGTGGAGACATAAAATGAAAATCGTGTACGTACTTTAAATATTATTTAGCAGTGACTATATATTTTCAGTACGGATATTCAAATTTAATAGATTTAACTTTTTAGACAGCAATTATGAATTTATACATACAGGTAGCAATTTATACATACTATGCAAGTTATAACATTAAAAAGCTTGAATTTTAATTTATGTATAAAATAAATTCTTTACTGCTATTTTGAAATGCTAACAATTTCCAAATCTAATTGCTTGTCTTTTTTGCGTTTTCGTGTAAACTAAAATATTAATTGTCCTACAGGGTAGTGGTACAATTTATTGTGTCTATGTTTTATATATGGGAGGTGCAACAAGCAATTTATGTTTTATAAGAAAAAAGATTTAGCAAGATTTTTCTTTAAAAATGAAATTGCAGATTAAGCTTAACTTGAGGGAAACGATCTCCTATATCCTGTACAGATTTTCCCAATTAAGAATTGAAACAATATATAAAACATTCTGGTTGAGTAACCTTAACTAAAGAAGAGACAGTTTTCGCTGGATGGGTCTGCGTCCTCTTTTTTAGGGTCTTTTAGATCCCAATATAAAGCCTACAGAATTTCTTGGTCTTAATGAAGCAGTTGTGTAGTGGTTCTGAACTATATATAAAAGATACTACTGTGGAGAAAGGCAAGCTTTCTCTAGATGGTTACAGGTCCTCTATTTCAGGATCTTTTGGATTTCAATATTAGTGGTCCCGTACTTAAAAAGGCAAAGATGTTATGGTACTCTAAAAAGTTCGGATCCATATATAAAACGTGCTTGTTAATTAATCTTACCTTGAAAAAATTCCTCTAGAGGACTCTATGTTCTGTGTTTTAGGATCTTTTAGATCTCAATGTTATAGCTCTATAATGTCTTGATGACACACGTCCTTTGGAGATCCCGTACTTGAAGAAGCAGAGTTTTTTTTTTATTAAGGATGTCCTCTTAGGTATAGACCTAAATACAAATTTACCGAGAACATCTATTGGGGCAGAAGAGACAATTTATTAATTTGGGATTTAAAGGCCTGCAAGTTAGAACGAGTGGGGAAGACGTGGGAAGGTAAGAAGTTCCACAATCTGGAGACCCTGGGGATGAAGGAACGATCGAATCAATCCGTTCTCGATGTCGGGCATTGAACAGTATAAGGATGCATGGAGTTGGCACGTCACGTTACTCTGGCTGGTCTGGCAAGTGGAGGCAGTATAGAGCGGAGTTCTTCTGAGCAAAATCCATTTATGTATCGGTAAAACAAGGAAAGATCAGCCACTGCTCTTTGCTGGGATAATGGGGCTAGGTTTTTGGTTTATTAGTCGAACTGCTCTTCTCTGTATTGCATCAAGAACTCCGAGCCTTGACGGAGCCGCCGAACCCCATACATGCGAGCAGTATTCAAGATTAGGCCGTATTTGGGCTTTGTAAAGAGTAGCTAAGTTGGATGAAGAAAAATATTTCCGTGCTCTAAACAGAAAGCCTAATTTCTTTCCTGCTGCAGTTGCTATGGATGCAATATGTTTGTTCCATAGTAAGTCCTGGGAGATCGTTATACCAACCAGCGTAATGAAGTCGCCCGCTAACAGTGTCTGATCGTTGATTGTAATGGATGAGTCGCATGTTTGCCTTTTGTTGGACAGGCAACATGTCTTTGTCTTGGAAGCGTTGAAATTAAGAAGATTCTTTCTTCCTCACTTGTCTACAATTCTCAAATCTTGATTGAGAGAAGCCGTTGGTGTGGTAGGTACTTTACAAGGTTCTGAACCATATACGAATAATGCTGACTAAATAACGTCAACTAAAGAAGAGAAAGCTTCCTTTGGATGGATTTCCCAATGTTAGAGCTGTACAATGTCTAGGTTTTATCCGGTACTTAAGGGAAATACTGCTTTAAATGAAGATACTGGTAGTTTCTAAAATTTATTGTAGCTGCTTGATAATCTTATGTTATTTCTATGGATATAGAGTAGTTTCGATGCGTCCAGGTCCACACGGAATGGCACAATTCGACGCGGCCGATTCAACGCTGCCTATTCGACGCGGCCGATTTGACGCGGAGATAATTCAACGCTGGCCCTTTCAACGCAGGGCCGATTCGACGCAAAGTAGAAGGCGAAATACTTATACATTCGGAGATAATAGAAACACGGAGGTGTTTCGTAAAACGAATTAATTTTTCATTGAAATGTTCTTTTATAAGTTTACATTCTATCCTAAAGTTAATATTCTAACGTCATTAAAACTACGTAGATACTGTTCTAAAATCAAGTTGGTTAATGGACCTGCGCTAAACATTCATTACATAATTATGAGATAAAGCTCGTAAAAAATCGATAATATTACGATTTGCATATTCTCTTACTAAGGTCTCAATTCTTTCGTCACATTCTCGGTGCTTCTTTAATATAACTGGTGGTTGTTGTCCGGAAAGTTATTGCACGTAATACAGATCCCTATCAGACTGTACTCGTTTCAAAGCACCAATAAACCAAATTGTTGGATGGTCCATAGAAAGTTCGTTTTGCAATCGTCTGTGGGCTGCTTCAGCTTGATTATTTGTTCTGTCTATATTATTTATGACACGGTTGTAGACAGACCAAAATGATGTGGGAAATAAAGGCTGACGTCTTCCATTGCCTCGTCTTTGAGGGCGCCCTAGGTAGGAATCTTCAAACCATTCCAGAAGAGACTGTAATGACCATTACCGGTAAGGGTAATTAACTGTATTTACTATTTTAAACAAAAAGTGACACACTGAGATTAGCCATATTATGACAACTTTGCGTCGAATCGGCCCTGCGTCGAAAGGGCCAGCGTTGAATTATCTCCGCGTCGAAACGGCCGCGTCGAATGGCCGGCGTTGAATCGGTCGCGTCGAATTGTCCTAGACCGAGGTCCACACAACGTATCAAGGCGAGGTGTATCATTTTTCGAGTTTACGTCAAACTTCTTATTACTGAACACGTTAGGTAAATGTTATCGAAATAATGATTTGGTTTACATTTAGAGAAGTGGAGCTAAATATTATTGTTTTCTGTTTGGATTTATAGATATCTCTATCTTCTACACCAATCTGTGAACTTATCAAGCCAACGTTATATCGTGATAGATAAATCAGCTTTGATTCAAACATATGTATACAAGGCTGTGTTGACAGCATTTAACCAAATATTCAGAATATTCTTATAGATTACATATATCGGGATAACTAATATGGTACCTTGGAGGTCTTCTGGTTATGTCGTGAATGGGTTAGAAAGAGATTAATCATTTTAGACCATAATTGTTCGGTCAAAGTAGTATAAAGCTTTCACTTGACCAGATTTATTGGAAAGCTTTCTTAACATCTGGATATAAAAGGGCATTTTGCCTTACTTGATTTCTGTTGCTACCAATGATTGTATTTTGATTGGAAGCAGTCTTGAAATTAAGAAATAATATAGTTTACATTTAGGAAAACTATTCTGACTGTTAATGACTAGTGTACTTGGTGATGAAGACCAGAATTTGTTACCAAGTTTTACTTGTTAGTATTTGTAAGTAGCAAATTGCAGTAATTGTAAATTGTCGCAATGTGACCAAATGTACAATAAAACTGAACCTTTAGTGGTGACAAGAAGTCAATGGAATCTTGTATATATATTAACTAAGACTATCTGTACACTTTCTATGCACCTCACTTTTCGGTAATGACAACAAACGATGAAGTTTTGAATGTGTCCTTCCTATCCGTCTGAAAAAAATATATTCCAAATAATACTTATCTTTCACAAACGATTGTTAAGATATGTAAGCAAGTTAATGTCACAGAAAACAGCACCACCCATTTTTACCACGAAATAATGAAGTTAAGTGTTCTTAAACAGAAACTTGTAAATCTTTTAACAATATTTCGACAAACAACATAAGGTGTTTGGAACTATAATACCAATAAATAAAAGATTGTTATACCTTCTGGTCTTTGTCGCAAATTGTCTAAATGTCATTAAATTAATATAAAATAAATTAATCCACTCTGTAGTGACAAAAAGTGGATGAAGTCTTTATAATATGTTAACTAAAACTAGACCATGTTTCTACCATTCATCTGTAAAAATAGATACAAAATAATAGGTAGGATCGTTCCTTATCTTTAACAAAAGAGTGTTAAAATCTGTCAGCAAGTTATTGTAATAGAAAACAGCATTGACTAGTTTTGTAAAAAAAAAATTATATCTTTCAACAAAGACCAGAAGCTGCTACACATGCTACCTATGACCCCTAGAATATTGTAATATCCACAAACTGTCAAAATATTGCCAAATTATTGCACCATAAACTATTTATACTACACAACGGTAACAAGAAGTCGATGAAGTCTTGATAATTTGCCATATAAAATATTTCTCCTATCTATTTATATTAATAATTCCATAAATCGTTTTCTTTCGCTAAAGTTTTGATAATCTTTGTCAGTAAATTATTGTAATAGGAAACATTACCACCCAGTATTACCCATTAACAGATCAGTATATTTTAAGAGAGTTTGTCAAAATAGGTTAGGTACCACTTAGTATCATCACATCACGTAGTAAAGAAGTACAGTGTTTTTGTAGGGAAACTTGTTAATCTTTAAACAAAGTGTTGACAGAAGGTGTAACCAATTGCCACTAGTTGGTACTTTTTTCTATTACAATAGATACAGTCTGTAACAAAAGATACTAAATAAAAGGTAGTAAAAGCTTCTGATCTTTGTCGATATACAGTCGAGATGTTAACTCCGTTCTTGTAAAAGAAAACTGTACCATCCAGATTAGCAATATTCAGTGTTCCTGAAGAACAACTTGCTGATACCACTTTTCACCTTTAACAAATAAGCTGAAGTAAAAAATGACAACACCTTCTGGTTTTTGCTGATATATTGTCAAAACAGTTTCAATATCTAATCACACAATGGTAAAAATAGTTACAGTAATTTTTCTACTTTACTACGAAACACAATAGTTTAGATCAGTATAATAAAAACTTAAAAAAAAAAAATTTTAACCTCCTTCAAAAAAAATGCACCAAAAAGCCAGAAATAAAATCTTCATTTCTTAATAAAATTGGAAACAACTAGGCATCTGATTTCGATTTCCTTGAAGTACGCTCCAATGGTTTATATTTTTGTAAAAGATTTAAGTTACTAACATTCGACTTCTAGATTTAATAGCTAAGATTAAAATAGAGGGTAATTTGCCATTGGAGCCGACTTTAAGGAAATCGAAATCAGATGCCTAGTTGTTTCCAATTTTATTAAGAAATGAAGATTTTATTTCTGGCTTTTTGGAGCATCTTTTTTTTTTTTGAAGGACGTTTAATTTTTTTTAAAAAGTTTTTATTTTATCATTTTTAGTTGCTACTTGATTTATGATGTACCATTTTCAAAACCTTCCAAATACCGTGCAAGAGGTACTGAGTTCAATCCCCAATAATCCCGACATGTACCAATGTGACTTTTTGGAGACATAAGTAAACACCTAGAAACACGAAGCCCGTACGGTAAAGAAAACATCGTGGTGAAACGTGGACTTAATTGTCTGAAATCACCAACACGCAGTGAGCAAGAGAATTGATTAAATCCTCTTTCCTTCTCCTTGTGATAACAGGTCTTTGGTTTTAGAGTGGGACAGTAACGGGTTTTAATGTTATACAGCATTATTAGCATATTAACCTAACTGCAGAGCTTATTTTATTGATTTTTGTGGTGTTTCTTGGAATACCTTCCACATTGATGACCAGACCTTAATCAAATTTCTATGTGATCACACGGACACTCTATTCTTTTGAATGCAAAACGATTTTTTCAAATCGGATTATAAATGCCGGAGATATTCGGTAATATAAAAAACTATGGTCGAATTAAGAACCTCCTCTTGTTTTAAATCGGTTACAGTGGGACTGTAACGCGCCAGTTATTATGTTTTTATGTTATACATCATTATTTACATATTAACTTAACTGCCGAGCTTATTCTGTTAATTTTTGTGGTATTTCCTGGAATATCTTTTACATTGATGAACAGACCTTAACCAAATTTCTATGGGACCAATGGGAAACTGTACTCTTTTGAATGCAAAAAAAAATTTTTCAAATCGGATTATAAATATGTACTGGAAATATTCGGTAACATCCATAAAAAAAAATAAAAAACATATGGTCGAATTGATAACCTTCTCCTTTTTTGAAGTCGATTAAAAAATAAATAACAAATTATCAAATATCTTTTGTTTCCATAATTCTCTTCTAACACGTATACGTAGTATATATTTCAACATTTTGTAAAATATTTGGCCTGCAGCAAGTTTATAAGCAATTTAAGTGTCCAGACTTGGTGAGTGGAGTCACTCCTATATAAAAAAGTGTTGCAAGATCAATAAACTGCGCCTCTATTGAAGTGCCATTGCGACCTGAGATGTAATTTTCGTGATTATATATAGTTGGTATAAACAAAACTTTATGAGTCATAAAAAATATAATGTTGGACAGTTTATGAGTTTATTGTTTATGAAAAAAAACTAGACAAAGAAAAAGTTTGAGCTATGTTAATTAATAATAAAATCGAGAACATATTTTTTGATTATAGCAGATTTATTTAGGCATAAATAAAATGTATTTTTTAAGTAGCATCTATGCATTTAAATTATTTCTGCTACCATACTCTCATTTTTTACTGGAAATTCTTATGAGGGTTGTTTCTGAAATATGACTCTATCTTCTCTGATGATTTTTTTATTATCTCTTTCATACAATTTCATTAAATTTATTGTTTGATGTAGTGGAAAAATTTATCATGGAAATAACTTGCTTAACATTTTGACGCCCCTGGCGAAACATATATATGGTGACAATTTGCAAACCACTAAAGATCTAAAACCGTAATTCATTATGTAAAAATTTGCCAGTTAATAAGGTTAATAAGTCCACATTTCTGCGATAAACTAGATAATTTGTTATAACTTTTTCATTGGAAAATAATTACTGCTGATAAGAAGAAAGTATTGTAATTATTTATAAACTTAAGAAGACCTTACGTTATAAGACGCAGCTAAAATTTATAATCATGTGCTCTTTCTGCGTTTTCGCTTCCTAATTTGCTGTATAGAAAGTCCAAAATACTGTATGACCACCTATTTTTTTAAGAATAGAACTTAATATTTACTGTTTTTTTTTGTAATAAAAGATGTACAAAGCGCTGATGAAGAGGTGCAAACACCTGATAAAGATATCCTGTTTTTTTAAGAACACTATTACTTTTGACCAATTCCACTGTTCTGATTGGTCTAAGTGTTAAAACGAATTATATAGACCGTAATAGTATATTACATAACGAGAGTTGTAAGAAGCTTATTACATGCGAGTAAAAAAGTTGGGCGCGAGCCGCGTAGCGGCGAGCGCAGTAATTTTACAAGCATGTAATAAGCTTACAACTCAAGTTGTGTACTATACTTTTTCTACGATTATTTCCATTTATAAAAATAAAAAGTATAACAAGTAACTTTTATTTATTTAACAAAATTCGGGAACAATTTAAATTAAACATTTATTTATAATAATTAATTGTAAAATTTTATTAACAAGTACTGTACAACAGGAGCTTCATTTAAAAAAAGTTTTATTTCATCAGGATGTAAAATTTTAGATTTTTGTTTTTAAAACCTTTTGATTGCCTTTTTAGATAAGCTCGCAATTTCGGGTAATTTTCAATATTAACAACATTATTTTTTAAAGTTATAACACTTCTTAGCATAGAATATATTGTAATGGTTTCTCTTCTTAACTCCGGCTTTCTGGGATGGGTTTCTTCTAATTTCTTTTATTATTTTTTAATTTTATTTAAAATTAAATTCACTATTCAATTAATTATAACTCTATATTAAGATCAACTTTAAAATACAAAAATGACAAGTTCAAATTATCCATCAAAAATCAGCAATCAATCCTCGTTTCCATCGCATTTCACCGCTTATATACATAAAAAAAATAATAGTCACTGGTCTATGTCGTCACACTATACAGTAAGATATTTTAACTTACACAATAGACACAGTGATACCATAACAAATCCCCACAATTAAAAAAAATTAAAATTTTCTTCAAAGACATATTTTAATTTTTTTAAATTTATTTTTAATTTTTTTTTGTTTTATTATTTTTTTTATAACTTTTTTATTCAGTGTTCCTTTACATTTTGTTTTAAACATTTTATAAAGCTTTATTTATTTATTTTTATCCATATTTTTAATTTTAATCTTAATTTTAATTTAGTTTTAATCTTATTTACTTTTATTTAACTATTTTATTTTTTTCTCGTTTTATAATTATATACAATGCTCATCCAAATTTTCCTTAATCTTCTAATCATCTTCTTTATATGTTTTATGTTTAAACTTCTTTTTATTCTTATAATTGTAATTCAAATTAGTTTTATGTTTAATTTTATTGTCATTATCATAATCTAATCTATTTTTATATTTATTATCACCCTCATATACTTTATTTTCACATTTTGCTTCTTCATTTGTATAATAATTATCTTTATCTTTCTTTTTATCATTATCATATTCATAATTTAATTTTAATTTCATAATTTCATATTCTTGTTTCATATTGTTTTTATATGTAACATGTTCTTTATAATAGTTATTTTTACTTTTTCCATTCTGTAAAATGTCTTCGTAAATATATTCTTCTTTATATCTTCTCATAGGTTTATTTTTATTTATTTTTGTTTCATACATTTCTATTAATTCAGATTTATCTTCATTTTTAAGTTTATTTTCCCCCATATCTTTTTCTTCAGGAGCTTTAATTTCATAGTCCTTATTAATTACTGATTTGTTATAAATTATTTTCATATCTTTTATTGTTTCTCTATACATTTCCATTTGGTTCCTCATCTCATCTTTAAATGCTTCTATATTTTTGTTCATGTCTTCTTTAACTCCATGTAAATCTGATCTTATTAATTTAATTTGTTCAGTCATGTCTTTTTTCATATCTTCTTTATTTTTGTTAATATCTTGTTTTATTGCTTCTGTATTTTGTTTCATATCTTCTTTTAAATTATTATTCATTTTCTCTAATAATTTAAACATTCTTTCCACATCACTTTCTTCATGTTTATTACCATTACTTTCAATAATTGCTTCTATAATTGTGGTATTTTCTTTTTCATCTTCCGATTCATTATTTTCCATAATATTTATATCATCATCTTTTTGATGATCTCCTTTTTGTGCATTATCCCTATCCTGTCTTTGTCTTCTTGTTTCCATAATTATATATATATATTTTTTTTAAATTTTGGTTTTAAAATTTATTTTTAATTTTCAATTAAATAATTTTAGTTTTATAATTTATGTTTAATTGTTTTAATAAAATTTTCCCCACAAATCACTGCGTCTATTATATAAATGCAAATATCTTACCTATCTGTCAGTCCCGTCTGTCAAAGTCCTTGGAGGTGTCTCGAATTTGCAGTTCTAGGTGCTAGTAGGTGTCTTGATTTGCAGTTCAGGTACTTGTAGGTGTCTCGAATTTGCAGTTCAGGTGCTTGTAGTGGACTGGAATTTGCAGTTCTAGGTGCTAGTAATGGGCCCCACGTTGGTTCGACAATTTTGTTATGGTTTCTCTTCTTAACTCCGGCTTTCTGGAATGGGTTTCTTCTAATTTCTTTTATTATTTTTTAATTTTATTTAAAATTAAATTCACTATTCAATTAATTATAACTCTATATTAAGATCAACTTTAAAATACAAAAATTATCCATCAAAAATCAGCAATCAATCCTCGTTTCCATAGCATTTCACCGCTTATATAGGTACATAAAAAAAATAATAGTCACTGGTCTATGTCGTCACACTATACAGTAAGATATTTTAACTTACACAATAGACACAGTGATACCATAACAATATATAATGAGGATGGTTTAAATTTCTTAGCGATTTCTCCAAAATAAGCCAAGAGTACGTTTTCAGAAAATGAATTTACATTATTTGTTGTACGCCAATCCATAAATTGCTGATATACCTTTTAATATCTTCCTCTAGATTTTTCTGGTAATAGGTTCTCGGTAGTGTTCGCAGCTAACTGCATAATATTGAGTGGTGTGCTACTAAATTCATCTTTACTATTCGATGAACTCATTTTATTTATCTGTATTTAAATTACCACTATATTTACACTGACAGATTAATAATTTTTAATCTGTCAAAATAACGTCTGTTAATTCGTTTCCATCGTAACTCGACCAACTGACTTACAAGGCTTATGTGATATTACACATTTTTATAGAACTGAAGCGTAATTTTTTTTATTACATGCTAGTCATTACGTGTCAGTATCTTTTTTAATGTATTTACTTAGCCTCCAAATAGTAGGTAATATACAATTTACTAGTAAGAGAGTAGAAAAACGTACTTTACAAGCCAGCTTCACTACCACAGAAACCAGTTTTTGCATCAGTGAAAAATCGGTTAGAGCTTATGATTGTTTAAATCGGTATAACTGGTTTTGAATTTGGTCAAAACTGGTTCGCTGGACGTAGGTAATGAGGTAATCTATTTAAAAAAAGCATGGCTGAGTACAGTTTTGTTTTGTGCAAAAAAATTTTAGGTTAAACATACTCCCGCGTCACCCCTTACCTGAGCCCAGTAGGGTGCTAATAAAAGAGCAATAAAAGAGACCTTTTCGCCTACCCTCACCGCATGTGGTTGTATGAATTCACGATCTTACAATCTATTGTTTATATTTAACAAATATATGTGTTTAATTTTTTATAAATAAAAATAAATAAATATCAGAAACGTAAAGATATTTTTTTTCTGATTTCAACCATATATAATACTTACGCAAAATTTTTTAGTTTACAGTTATGTCACCAAAATATTCTAAATTACACTGAGAAACAAACAAGAGATAATCTCATAATGTGGTACAAAAATACCCAATGATTATTAAATTTAAATCCAAAACAGCAAGGGATAATCTCATAATAATGTTTTGAAAATAATATATAAGTAATAGAATACCTTAATACTACAAAAATGCTTAATTGTCAAATTTAAATCCAAAACAGCAAGGGATAATCTCATAATGAGGTGTTGAAAATAGATAAACTTTAACAATTCCAATAACAATCAGATTGAAAGAGATTTACCCTAATTAAAATGCTATTGCATTACAAAACATCCTAATGTTTTTTTAATATCAATTTGTATTGTTCGGTTATAACAAAAAATATATAAAATGTTAGCCATTATTCACAAACAATTATTTGTGTCTTGTTTTACGCACGGTACCTATACATCATCCTATTGATTGTTCGGTAGTGATAAAAAATATATGTGTTTGTGTATGATGGAATTCCTCCGCAGTTCTACAGCTTTTAAGAATCACATAAAGGAATTGGGTTTGGTAAATTTTTTGATAGTACATGGATTTGTTTCACGTTCCAGGACATGTGTGTGTGGGAATAGAATCCAACTTGGCCAACAAAAAAGGCAAGGAAGAGAACCAAGTTATCGGTGTCGCAGACGGAACTGTTGTACTGAAACGTCCTGTAGGACAAATTCATTTCTAGATTTTTCGACACTTCCTATAGTTCAGCTGCTGATTATTTTAGTACTGTGGATTAATGAGTATCCAGTCACAGTAATAGCAGCGGAAACTGGAGTTTCCACGAAATCTGTGAGTCGCTGCCTTCAACATTTCAGAAACCTTCTTTTTCACTGGATGCTGGAAATCGATGAGCAAATAGGCGGTCCTGGACACATAGTGGAAATTGATGAAAGTGCTTACGGAAAACGAAAGTATCATCGCGGACGTCTGCAAAGGACACGGTGGGTGGTTGGAGGAATAGACCGACAAACAAAGAGAATTTTTCTTACGTTTGTGCCTAACAGAAACGCTATTACATTACAGCGTGTTATTCAGGAAAATGTTTTGCCTGGATCCATTGTAATGACTAACTCGTGGAGAGGATATACTGGTTTAAACCACCTTGGATACCATCACTATCAAGTCAATCACCAACGAAATTTTGTGGATCCAAACAATCGACTTATTCACACCCAAAATATCGAAAGTAAATGGTCTGTCATTAAGAGGAATCTTCGTCGACGATTGGGAAGGATGTGCACAACTAGATTTGAAACATATTTGGTGGAGTATGTTTGGCGTAGTCGATGCACCACACATGAAGAGCAATGGACGGATATTACCAATGCGATACAACATTTTCACCCACTGATGAACTAATCACTTTTTTACATTGACAAGTAAGTACTACTATTACATACATTTGCCAGAGGTATTTTTTTGCATGTTGGTGAGGGGTATATTTATTACTATTAATATTTAGATATGCATTTTTGGGGTATTTAAGGTTCTTTTCTATTTTGATTTCTTTTTGCATGTTGGTGATAGGTATATTTATGACTATTAATAGTATTAATATTAATTGACAAGTCCTGTTAGATACAGGCGCTAAAGGTATTTTATGTTATATTGGGTGTTGTTTGTTTCTCAGTGTAATTTAGAATATTTTGGTGTCATATCTGTAAACTACAAAATTTTGCGTAAGTATTATATATGGTTGAAATCAGAAAAAAAATATCTTTACGTTTCTGATATTTATTTATTTTTATTTATAAAAAATTAAACACATATTTGTTAAATATAAACAATAGATTGTAAAATCGTGAATTCATACAACCACATGCGGTGAGGGTAGGCGAAAAGGTCTCTTTTATTGCTCTTTTATTAGCACCCTACTGGGCTCAGGTAAGGGGTGACGCGGGAGTATGTTTAACCAAATTTTAATTTAACAGATTCGAATATTGGTTACCTAAAGATTCTTCAATAGTTTGACATAATTTCCAATTTATCCACTTCTTCTAGATCACTATTTGGAAGCATTTGTTTACGTGAACCTATACCTAAGGCACATTTAAATAAAAATATTCAAATTGATCAATATTATAGACCTTGTCTTTAGTTTCTTCAATGGGAAAACAAAGTAATCAGAATTTTTTAGCTATTCCTATTAGGTACCTAATTGTTGTTTTTAAATAAAAAGTTTTGATAAAAAGGTATAAGGGGCTAATAACAACGTTTAAATTGCTTACCAGATGGCCAGGACATGATTATTTTTAACTAATCCCACCTTTATTCTGATTGGTTGTAATGTTAAACCAGTTGACTAGACTAAAAATCTATAACAGTACCTATTGAATTTGTTTAAAATTAGTTTTACTACTTTAGAAACCAGTTTCTGTTTCATATACAAATCGGTTGGAGGTTGTGACTGCCTAAATCGGTTTAAATGGTTTTGAATTTGGTCAAAAGTGGTTGTATTTGCTGCGTGAGGTTCCTCTTTTCTGTTGTTTTTTAAATAAAAATGTTAAACTAGATAAAAGAGCTGATAAAAAAAACATCTTGACCAGAGAGTCAGGTCAGTCAACAACATCATTATTTTTGACCAACCCACCTATATTCGGATTGTACGTAAGTTTACTTTGGTAAATGAAGTAATTAGCATTGTTAAGGTTATTCTCATTTTTAGAACTAAAACATAACAATTTCTTGACATAATTCTTAGTCTTGAAAACAAGCATTAGTTCATAAATCCACGATAAGACGTTATTTTATTATGATTTTTTACGAAGAAGTGTATTAATCTTTATAATTGCGTAGGGTAAACTAAGTTAAACCATTAAAAATCTTTACCCAAAACTACAAACTTCAACTATGTCACTAAAACAGATATTGTCATGCGCGCATTTTACCTCCAATGCCACTGAACGAAAAACTCGGATCTGTACATGACTAATAGTGAGCTTAAAGTGAAAATGATGAATAATATATTTATAAACATATGATACCTATGTTGGGCTTTCCAAGTTGCGTCCGAGGGAGAAAAAGTATCGGAGCAGTGGGTGCTTCTCTTTTTTCTTTCTATGCTGAAAGCAAAACCAATATCTTATTGGTACATTAATATCACGTGATAAATATGCTCTATACATCAGAAAGAGAAGCAAATGCTGTTTTGATCTTAAATCGGGACGTGCAGAATTACGGATAATACTAATTAATGTACCTATTTCGTAGCTTAACGTAGATTTTTCTACACTAAGACCTTAATATAATAAACGTTTGCTAGATCAGATCTTTAATCAAATATTTAAAATCAACACTAGAATGGACTTATAATGTGTAATTCTAGTATTGATATAATTAAGAACCATTGGCGTACTTGTGTTTTTCCCCTTTTTTCGCGTATATACCGATTCAACCGCTATAAAATGACACATGACACAGAACAGAGTGTGGGGGCAGAAAAATTGAGTAAAGGTCATTTCACAGCTTCGTCGGACAATACGTCCGCTGCCGCTGGTGCCACGTCATATGACGACGACTTAGGCATAAATGTGGTTGAAAATCCGCTGGTTGACGCGGTCAACGGTCAAGAGGCTCACGCTGGTTACGATCACATAAGCGTGAGCGTTTTAAAGAACAAAGAACGCACATCATCACTCAATCGCAAATATCCGGAGGATGCTGAATATGGTGCTGGCGGTGTTCCGGCACCACTTGACAACTCTATTAGTCTACATAAACTATCAAGTAGGTACCTTTTACATTACCTTAGAACCAAAACATCATAGATAATATTATATTTTTTAATAAAACGAAATCTAGATCAATACATTTTAGTATTTGATAAAGCTTTTAATTTTATCAATATTAGTAAACATTAGATTAGGATAGATATTAACAACCCTGCTTCGTGCAATCAAGGTTTGAAGACTGTTTTAAAAATCTTTACATACTGTTTTTGCAGTCAATAAAATTTGTTTAATTCACTTATCTGTATAAATCTTTAGGTACATCTTTGTTAACAACGCATATTGAGAAAATTGTTTTATATCATATGTTTGTAGCTATTAATCATTATTGTTAATTAAACTCAGTTTCAAATCTTCTCTGGATATGTTTTATATATTAGGTAGTAAAAAATATGATCAAAAAAACGTTACCAACCACGTATCAAAACTAGGTACCTATTATTTTATAAAAGTGTGTCAGTAATAGAATATTAAATGAAACTAAAGCTTAACTGTTTTCTTTATATGTAACTCTAAAGTCATCAGGAAAACTTGAAAAAAACTATAAAATATACGAAAATATACAAAAAAATGGAAATAGGAATGAATGAAAACAAAATATATCAAATGTTGAACGGTTAGCTTAGTAAAAATAGAGCAGGAATATTGTAAAACCTTTAAGAAGCAGAAAATATGCAAAAATATATAATACAACAGAAAGTAAATTATTTTAAATACAGTTGTTTTAGGGTTATAACGAGAACTGGAAATAATGTTCAAGAAAAAAAATAATATTGTTAAATCTATATTGGCGACCAAAAAAAAATTTGGGAGATTACCAAAGAGTGGGAGGATAACAATAATATCAACAGAGAGAAAAATAGAGCAGATCACGGAATATAATTTTAAATAAAGGCAAATTTTAAAAGTAGAGCGATGTTAAATAATTAAGAATAGAACCCATTAAGAGATGTATTTGAAAAAGAAAAATAATTCACGAAGGAAAGCAAAGAGGAATGGCAAATAAGAATAATACAAATAAGATGTTAAGCATAAACAGAAGATAAATAAATAAAATTAAGAAAAGGAAAATTAAAATGCTACGAAAATAATGAGATATCGATATAAAAGAATATCAGAAAAGCCCTGAGAAATGGTGCTTTTATGAATTTTTTAATATGACAGGATCAATAACAGGAGGACCACAGGAGGTAGTGGCATACCTCACTTTAATCATCAATGGGTTCCTAAAACATAGGCACTTTTTAACGAGAGAGAAAATAGCAAATGATATAATGACAAGAAAGCCAGGAAAGGACTGGATCAAAAATATCGTCTAATCAGAATTAGTTCAGCACTTAAGGTAGTAGCAGAAAGGGTAATGCTCAAAGAACTCTGGGAACAAGTTGAACAACTAAATATATTGTGAAAAGAACCATCCGGATTTAGTACAGAGCACTCTACACAATGGCAATTTTAAGACTAGTAAAATACATCAGTGAAGAATTTAATAGACAACAATCCAATGGAGCCGTCTTTTTATGTATCTGCAAACCGGATTACCATATGGAAGGACAGATATGAGTATCTTAAGAGCAAAGAAGTAGTGCCATTCTTGGAAACAGGAAATTTGGGATTACAATAGGCCAAGTTATGAAAGACCAGGAGCAAAAGTTTTAAAATGATTAGTGCTTTCTTGATTCCTGTACACAGTATATACAGCAGATGAGTCTAGGCCACCACATACCATGTTGTCTTTATACGATGACGAGACTACCATAGCAGCAAGGAGTACACAACCAAGAATAATTACAGCCACCAGCATAAATCCATGGGAAAATGGAATAATGGTGCATAAAATAAAAAATAGCGATAAGTCTTGAAAAACAGAACAATTTTATTTAAAATAAGTTGCCACCAACCATATGAAGATATAACACTGAAAGAAGACGACATCGAGTATATTAAATTCCTAAAATTTCGAGGAGTTACCATGGATCAAGGATTATGCTTATGGAAAGCGTAGTAAAAAAGCAAAATATGCAAGAAGCAAGCATGAAGGACTAACTAGAAGGAAAATTAAGACTGATTCATACTAACGTATACATCGGTAGCATGGGGCCTTCAATGTATACCACGATGACAAGTACATAAGAAACAACACGTTATATTTAGAGGTTAGAAAAATTACAAATACCATGAAAGAAAAAGAAGATCTACGGTGGTACGAGAAACCATCTATACCATGATCTGTGGGAATTAACAGAGTACGTCCCAGGCGACTGGCTATCGAAATATAAGAGATCACAGATGCAGACGGGCAGCAGTAAACAATCAAAAGACCGGAAGACAACATAGCGGTAAATTGTCAAAAGATACACCTTAAGAGAGAACGCTATTGAAGAACGCACACATAGAAAAGCACGCAACGAAAGACTCCAAGAATATAGTGCAAGATCACTATCTTAGCAGGAGCAGATGAGGAACGCAATTTCTTCTCAAAGGTCATGTCCTCAGAGTGAAGGAGGTGGTAGAAGAACTAATTCGTTACCAGAATGATATTCCCTTTATCTCGGGCTTATTTACCTGAGTACGTATGTGATGCTTTCGCCATTCAAATCTTGTATTTTTTTTGTTAATGTAATAAATTTAACCGAATGTCAATAATCTGATGGTTTTATTTGTCCCAATTTTATCATTATGTTAGGTTCAAAACGTTTCTGATCTGAGTTAATGTTTTGTCGAAAAATTTTGATGGATTAATTTTAAATTTAGAATTAATTTATAAAAATTAGAAAGTATTATTAATATAATTTTTTTCTAAATAGAAGATATACAAATACAATATTTTCTACAATCGTTTTGGTTCTTTGGTTAATTTTGTATGTGTTTGTTTAGTCTTTTAAGGACGTCCTGCATGCCATTTTGTAACTTTGTAGAGTTATAGTAGATGTACAATTTTTTTCTGGCCTTTATTTAAACAAAATATAAAAAAAAATTAACTTAAAAATATCTATATTAAAGGTTATAATTCAGCCAGAAGAAAATATTTTAATTTAAAAAAAATTTAGATCACAGTTACAAAATTTTGATGATTATTAAACACGTTATCCAAATTTTAATTTTTCATGAATTTAATCTCATTATTATTAGATATTTTGTTTTTGTCATTAATTGTATTTCGGATTCAAATATTATTAAAAATATTCTTATTTAAAAGATATAGGTAAATAAAATTCCACTCCCTTTATAAATGTTAAAAAATGATTTTTCTAGTTTTTTATTTATTGAAGTGAAACTTCTTTAGAATCGTTGTGATTTCAAACCGGATGCAACGGAAAAACGACAGGTAAGAGACACAAATACAAAAATGTGTAGGATGAAGCCGGCAAAGAATGAGACAGAAATATACATACTATTTTATATTATCGGTCTCTCCTCTTTGTTCCATACTTCGTAGCGTCCCCACTCTTGTCTTCTAAGCATAGTCGCCTGTACAGCTCAACAGATATAACTGCAACTGTCAAGGTCAATTCCTCGATAGTGGGAGGAGCCGAGAGTCAGTTGCATTCAAGCGCCCGATGCGTAAACATCCGTACTTATACTTAACATTGTACTTCAATTCTAGTGCGTTTGCTACGTTGTTAGATAACTTCGTAAATCGTGAAGTAATTATTGTTTGTTGAATTTTCATTTTAAAAACTAAGAGGTGAAATATTTTTTTATTTAAATGAATCGCGCAATGGCCGTAAAAAATCGGATTCTGAGTGCACAAGCTCGTGAAATTATATACTCGGTTTTAAAATTTACGCAACAGGAAGCAGAAGGAAATGTTCTTCTTATACCTCTAAAATAATATTCGATTAGGCATCACAGCATCAACCAACGTCTGTTGTGTCCGGTTGTGTCAAATCGTCACGGTTGAAGTTATATCTGTTTAGCTGTAATTAGTGAGCCAAAGCGAGAGAGCAAATGTCGGTGTGTATGTATATTGCACACTGTTTAATACTTGCTTGTTAAATAAAATATCTTTTAAAATTAATCAAAATACTTTCATTTTTAACCAAATAAACTTTGTAATTATCCTACCCTTGTTATATATATTCATCTCATTCTTTTGTCGATTTACTGAAGTTTCACTTTTATCGTGCGTGAATCGCACACAGACCTTTTTTTATTAAGGTGTTTTGATCACTTAAAATCAGTTTTGGTCAATGTGATCACGCTCTTAAGTATTATTTGAACAAATAAATGTATGACGTCTTCCATAAGAAAACTAAGCTTTCAATGATAAAAAAAATAAGATACTCACTTATTTACTTACTACCTTTAAGTTCATAATGGTGCATAAGCACGAAACAATACCTAAACTGATTAATAATAAATTGTAACTATACATAAAAATAAAGGATTCTATTTTAATGGTAATAAAATCTTGCTTTGTTAATTGATGTTGTTATAATTAATTTGTAATTTGTAAATCCAATAAATGTGTTGTAATAAATGTTTACTAAATTCTAAAAAAGAATATTGATCAGTTTTACTAAAACTTTAGACGACATAAAAACCATCAAAAATTATTCGTATACAAATGTATGTAGAAGTAACAAAAATATCATTCTATTAAAGAGATGCAACCAACGACCAATTGTTAAAAAGAAATGTCTTCTAAAAATTGTTAAAGTAGGAAAACTGATCAGTATCTCTTTTATTGATGTCTAAATATTTTACCACTCTTTTTTTCAGGTCCAGAAGATTACAATGAAGTAGAAAAAATTGTGTTTCAAAGTACGTGTCATACAGCTCTTACAAGCTGTAACAATGTCTATCATTGTCGTATGCTATTAAATCCTGTTCTTCATCACTGCGACATGTCAAGATGTAACAGAAATTCCTGCATGGAGGCGTTGCAGAAATTCTATACAAAACCTGATTTTCCATGGAATGTGGAAATTGCCTTTTGTCTTTGCAAGTAAGTTTAAACTAATTTTAAAAATAAATTAGCGTTTGTTTAGAGAATATAAAGAGCTATTGTGTTAAAACCTAGTAGTGGTTTACAAACATGAAATGTAGATGAACAGATTTTTATTATACAAAATATTTGTTTAAAATGAATAAAAGTTTTCATTGCATAAAACATAATAAAATCCAAAAAAGTTTTCAAGAAGCAGGAAATGTATAAAATAACATTTTAGAACGAATAAATTATATAAAATATATTTTTTAGCACATATTCATTAAAAAGAATTTCTGGCCTAATGAACTGTTTCTTCTTTATTTCATTCCTCATTAAAGTATATTGCTCCTATATATCCTTCTTCATTTGCTCCGTCAGTTTTCATTCTTATTCCCTACCTGACTATCCTGGTTATCAAAATTTTGGATTTATTTCGGATTTAAAGGACTGCAAGTTAGGACGAGTGGGGAAGACGTGGGAAGGTAAGGAGTTCCACAATCTGGAAACCCAAGATTAGGTCGTATTTGGGCTTTGTAAAGAGTAGCTAAGTTGGATGGAGAAAATATTTCCGTGCTCTTAACAGAAATCCTAACTTCTTTCCTGCTGTAGTGGCTATGGATGCAATATGTTCGTTCCAGAGTAAGTCCTGGGAGATCGTTATACCAACCAGCGTAATGGAGTTGCTTGCTACTAGTGTCTGATCGTTCATTGTAATGAATGAGTCGTTTGTTTGCCTCTTGTTGGATGGGCACATGTCTTTGTCTTGGAAGCGTTGAAATCAACAAGACTCTTTCTTCCCCACTCGTCAACAATTCTCAAATCTTTATTGAGAGAAGCCGTTGTGGATCTTCGGTCCTCTTCCAGAATATCTAGAGATATGGGATGGTTGTGCGCTTTGCTACAGTGTATCGGGTTATTAGTGATTTCTAGTAGATCATTAATGTGTAGTAGGAATAGAGTAGGAGCTAGAGCTGATCCTTGGGGAACTCCAGCGTTGATCTTGTAGAGGTTGTAGAGGAGGAGCAACTTGGATGCGCCTGTTGGAGAGAAAGTTGGATATTCATCTGCAAACGTTTTGCGAGAGTCCGTATGAAAGCAATTTGTTTAAAAGAGCTGCATGCCACACTTGATCAAATGCTTTTCTGATGTCAAGTGATACTATTTGAGTCTCCCCATAGCGGTGGATGGCATTACTCCAGACATGAGTTTCAAATATTAGCAGATCTGCTGTTGACCTTTATTGCCTGTCACTTAAAAAGTTGTGTGTCTCAAGGTAGCTCAGGATCTCGTGATTGACGTATTTCTCCATAGCTTTGCTAATAACAGATAGAAGAACTATGGGTCTGTAGTTATCAATATTGTCCCTTTGTTCTGACATAATATATTTTCTCCCTCTTAATTTTATATACTTTTTAATTTCTTTAAATTTGAACTATTAAAAAAATTCTTACCAAAATTGAAGTGCCGAGCTCTACGTTCTGGTCGCCAATTGATATGTAGTTTTTCCTCCTGGACTTTTTCCTATCAATAAAATCTCTGGGTTGTTAATTCTGTACTTAAAAAAATCGATTACTATTAAAGGAATATAGGAAAAAAACTTTTTATTTTCTTCTTGTCGTTGTTTTTTTCTTCTGCATACCTGTTATCTCTTGCTTGTTTTGTTCTCTTGGGTCCAATTTCTTTTCTTCTTATAGTTTACTTTTTGTTTTAATTTATATATTTTTTTATTTGTTCATTTTACTTTCAATTTTATTTTAAATATTAAATTTCAATTTCTATTTTCTGTTTTACAATTTTATTTTTTCATTTAGTTCTGACATTTTTCAAATTAACTATCCAATACAAACTTACAACTAACACTAGCAACCGATTTCCCAGAAATAAGCACATTTTTATTATAAAACAGAAAAAAGGTACAAATCAAATTTAGAAAAGTTATAAAATGGACAGAATACGTAACATTTTTTACACTGGAAAAAAAATGGTAAAATTACGTTGCGTAGTATGCATTTTCTGTTTTAAAGGAAACAATTCGTTTAAAAAATATAAAAAAGCATTCTCAGTATAAAGCAATTTAGAATGCATATAAAGTCAGAAAAGCACGAAATGTACCGAACACATACTGAAATAGTTATTTATGATATGAGTGTTAAAAGTGAGGTTTTATTTTGTGAGTGAAAACGTTTGTGAAATGAGCGGAGCGAATTGAACAATTTCACGAACAAAATAAAATCACTTTTAACACAAATACCATACAATGTTTTTTGTACAAGTTCCCTATTTTTATAATGAAACGAGCGAATTTTCAATGACAATGAACCAAACCGTGTTAAAAGTTTTTAACATTGTTTGCTATCATTAAAAGTGTCACTTTTAAGGACAGTTGTACAAAAAATTGTAAAAATCACGTTGCTAAGTTTGCTTGTTTTATTTTCTATAAAACAGTTTATTTGAAAAAGGTAAAAAGCTTCCTACACATAGAACAGACAAAATATAACACTTTATAAAGTGCAAATCAAGTTGAGGCAAGCAGTAAATATACAAGAAAACGTTTTTAAAGTAAAAATAATGTACAAAACTAGAGAAACCTGAGAAAATTTACAAGACATTATCTATATGATTCTTAGTTTACAAAGTACATAACATAAAACTGAGAACTACAAAGCAGTTTTAAAATATCAGGAAATGTACAATAGTATATTGTGTGGCAAGGGGTGAAACAAGACGATTTCTGACTAGGGCGAGAGTTGACTGCCCGAGCGAAGCGAGGGCTGTCATAGCCCGGTCAGAAATCGTCTTTGTTTCATCCCGTGATACACACTATATTTTTCATATCACATGCATTGAAACAGCGAGTTTTGATCTCTGTAGCCAGTCGAAGTAAGACTATTTCAGACCAATGCAACTGTCAGTCAGAAACATTCTGACATTTGTTTCTGCCCTGGGGTAGAAACAACTTTGTTTCTCCCCTAGGGCAGAAACAACTGTCAGTTTCTGACTGACAGTTGCATTGGTCTGAAATTGTCTTGTTTTGACTGGCAAAATAGGGATCAAAACTAGCTGTTTCAGTGCATGTGATATGAAAAATAACATTTTTACAATAAAGAAATTATTATTAATAACCTTAATGTATTTTAATATATCTATAATAATCTTTAAAGAACCTGATAATTGGGTTAAAACGTTATGAATGAGTTAAATCGCTGTTGTGATTGTAGTTTGGAGTTTGTATGAAATAATGTATAAACTCTATTCAAATAACACAACCTAATGTAAATATTTTTGAATTAATGATAACACGACAAATACATGAATGTGCATTTCATTCTGCGTATTGTCTATAAACACAAACGCATACTTCTGATTATTAATGTATATTTGGTTTAACTCGAATTTCCTATTAAGGTAAACAGATTGCAAATGAATTAATCTGATTATTAATTCGAGAAAGACACACTATTATTTGCAATAACGATTTGTATTTGTACCAAATTTAATCTGTGGTCACAAATTTTTAAATTAACTCAGGAGAAGGTATTGCTAGCACGGTTTAAAATTAGAGCACGAGAGAGCATTGTTTACCTTGATCAACCGCGTACCAAACGAGATCAACGAGCCGTTATTTTTTATTTGTTATTTATTTATTCATTAACGGGTTCATCCCTTTTGTTTTCTACCCACCAAATATGTGCGAAGCCATTCCAGAAAATCAACAGGGGAACCCAAAGCTCCTTACTTAGACAACAGTATTCCATGGTTCACTCTATCAAATGCCTTAGCATAATCCAAATATATAGAATCAACCTACGACCCATCCTCCAAACTCGACAAAATATCCTGCTCATAAACAAGCAAATTAGTAAAAACAGATTTATTCCAGATTTAAACCATGCTGCCTATTATCCAAAATGTTTTTACAATTCCACAATAAATAAGGCACCATTAATTTTTCAAAAAGTTTAGGAATCGAAGACAAAATATTTTTTGCCAGATAATTCTTAATATCATTTCTGGAGCCATTTTTAAAAATTGGTGCAAAAAAATTGGACAACCATGAGTCGGGAAACAAACGTTCCTGTAAAGACTTGTTAAAAAGTAAATTTAAAGGCTGACAAAGACTATAAATGCATCTTTTGAGAAAGTATGGAGATATATTATCTGGACCCGAACTAAAGAACTAAAGAAGAAATACCCATGAATACCACACTACAAATAATATGACCCAAATCCATCATATTAATAATCAAATCAAAGTTTTCAGTCCCAAACTGCACATTATTCTCCCCATAACAGTTGGCAAAATGATCTGCAAAAAGATCCGAAATTTCTGATCAGGAACACGCTGTTTTATCATTTAAGTGCAAAGAAGAAGGTATATAGCTATCAACCCTAGACTTACTTAAAAACCCCAAAACCGGCGAGAGTCTTCCCTTATTCGGCTCTCCAGACTAAAGACACAATTATTATAACAAGTCCTAGATAATTTACAACATTTTGAACGCAATTCACTAAATTTTAGGCAATCCCATTTAGATCCAGACCGTTTAAACCGGATGTGTTCCATCTCTCTCTCCCAAACAAGCCACTTCATCTCACCATTAAACCATATTGGAAAGGAAGTTGATTTACGTTTTTTGATAGGTACAGAGAGAGAAATACTGATTCGGCAAAAGGAACAGTACAATTGTAACTTATATGGTGATGGCTATCAGGAAACAAAGTATCACATGCAGGTTTGATGTCAACATCTGCATCACCAGGTCCAAAAATTAAATCCAGAAATTTGTTCTTCTTGTTAGGAATGTGTTTTAACTGTATGGGACCCATAAAACAAAAAATTTGACAAATCAATTCGGTAGGATTGCCCTGAGGTCAACATGCTGTTCAACAAAATCGGATCCAAACCACCTTGCAGAAGGTAAATTATAATCACCGAAAAGGTAAATTGGGCATACAGTATACTTAGCGGCCACATCTTCAACTGCTTCACAGTGTATTTCATAAGTTGACATATTTTCACATGGTGCAATATGAACTGCTTCCAGTACAAAATGGAAACTGCCAACAGAAACATGAAAAAAAACATGTTTCAACACATTCAAAGCAAACATAGCAAAAGGAGCAAAAAACCTAAGCTACCAAAGCACAGTTAAGGAAAAATTTACAACCTTGAGAAAAGCAAAAAAAAACTGGTTACAACTTACAGGGGAAGAAATCCAAGACGCGTCAATAAGTATTAACCACATATTTATATCTCAAAGGCTTTATTTTTATTATTCATCCAAGGTATGAACGTTCTTAATGATGCGTCTACGACAGTTTAAACAAGAAAAAGAGACCTTAACATTATGAAGAAACAAGACAGACGAAAAAGGGAGAAACCACATTAGAGACAACATCAAACCATGTCATGTGTTAAATGCACGAAATGAGACAAACTACTGTAAATAAATTTCTGAAGCAAGATAGAGACCACACAGAAATAACACTAAAAAGTCAGAACCAAAAGCAAAAGAAAAATCTAAAAAAATAGTTTTAAACGATAAAGTGAACAAAAATGAACCTAAAACAAAAAGACAAGAAAAAAGATAATTTTAAATAGAGGAGAGGACCTCTTAGGATAGATGGTACAAAATTGCTTAGAATAATGGAAAATGGAAGAAAAAGTAAAAAAGTCCTATTTTGGTGGAATAAAAAATCAATTCATTAAATTTTTGTACAAATCCTTATAACAGTCAACTTTATCATTAAATGAATTAATGATATTGCTTTTATATAAAATTTTAGCAATTGAATCTCAACTATCTATTTGTCATTTTAAATGTCATTTGATAATTTATTTCATTTAATAAACATTTTCGTTGGTTACAGATAAATACGGATAATATAATTAAAATATGTCTAAATAATTAATTGATTAAATTTCCCTATGTTTCGGTTAAAAGGTTATTGATTTCAATTCCGTAACAATTCTAACAACATTTGGTACCTATTATATGTGATGGGTAAATTTAGGTAAAAGTCCGAAATAAAAAAGTTTTAGAATATGATTAGAGAAAAAAGGCTAGAATAAGCTAGAAATTAGCCTAAACTAAAAAAGACAAAACTAAGCAAAAAAATATAAAATATATAAAAACTATATGGATGAATATGAGGAATATCGCTAGCGTAGATCGTATAGAGAAAAGGGGCTAAGATGGACCCTTGTGGAACTCCTGAAAGGGGCGTAAGAGGTTCTGAAATTGAATTACAAACTTTGATACGGATTATATTGTTGGAGAGGTAGAAGCAAATTAATTTTATTGCTTAAATGGGGATTTGTAGGTCATTTAACTTTCTGATAAGGCCAACGTGCCAAATCTTGTCGAAAGCCATTTAAACATCCATTAGTAAGCAGAGATAACTTTCTCTGATTTAGGTCAAAGGCGGTAACAGTGTGAAGTTATAGAATCGGGTCTTGGGTGGAATGGTTTGGTCCGAATCCATGTTGGAAAGGGGGATTATAGAGTTGGTTTCTAGAAAGATCCTGATTCTATCTAGGAGCAGGATTTTAAAAAGTTTGCCAATGACATTTAGCAGAGAGATTTGTCTGTGGCTTTGTGTGTTTGTATGATATTTTTCAGGTTTGCGGATTAGGATGGTGTTTAAGGTTTTTAGGACAGTGGGAAAGTATGCTTTGCTGAGACAACAGTTTTAGTGGGTAGTAAAAGAGGGGAAAATCGAAAGGGGGAGTTGTTTTAATGTTTTCCTGGAGAGTCGGGGCCAGGGGCTATGAGAATGTCTTTACCAGTAAACGAGATTAGAAATGGGATATTCTCCTAGGGGGGTTTTGTCGATAAAACAGGAATCGGGTCATGTGTTCTGTTTTCAGATAGAACTGATGATAGAAATTTGGGTTTTAGCGAGGATAGTAGATTTGTTCAAAATGGTTTTTGAAAATTGAAGCTTTATCTTCGTGGATTTCAATGATTTGATCATGTACCTCTAGATGGGAATGGGTCTTGGATTTTTTCCAGCACTTGGCTCCGTCCCGATAGTCTAACGAAGGTGTGACCTGCCTCCAAAGTGTGATTATGTGCAACCACTTTGAAATCGCTTGCGATCACTTTAAGTCACTTGTAATCGCTAGCAACTACTCATTAAATTTGAGATCAGTTGTAATAATTTGAATTCCTATAAGTATTATTTAACCGAATATACAAATACCGTGACGTCAAGTATTTGGGGTTGACTTCTCAGCGAGCTGATCGCGTAGCTAATAAAATAATTATGAGCATTGTTGGAAAAACTAATATAAAAAAAAGGGTTCACTTATGCGAACGGCACTCAGTTATTTGGTGGAAATATACAATTTAGTTAAAGTAATAGTATATTATTATTAAGAAATTTGAAATTCCACGCTTTACCCAGTGACCAAAACAAAATAATTATAAAGATAATACTTACAATCCTTAGCTTATCCTTTGTGGTTTAAAACTAAACTTATTTTACAAGAAAATTTAAGATAAATCAAAATTTAGTTATTTTTTTATAAAAAGTTAAATGAAAATATTGATCTATTACATATCCTTATGTGTATCCACAAATAAGGCACTTACAAATTTAAGCACTACCATATTAAAGAATTATATTTATTGTGAGCCATATACAAACTAAAAGACAGGTTATCAATCAATATTGCTATTAAATTATCCATTCAGTAAATCAAGTTTATACTGTTACCGATGTTTTTCATTGTACGAATACTTATAATAATTACCTATTATGTTTTATCAATTGTCAAGAACTTTAGTTAATTCATAAAACCATTACTATTTATGTTAAAAAATATATTGTTCTATAAGTATGGCTATTGTTATGACATTCTATTTTAGTAAAACACGCATTTTCCCTTAAATCAATAGAATAATAATAATTATATTTTTTACAATTGGTTTTTAAATACATGTTGGATGAAAAGTTTTGAAAGCAAAATTGAGAGAATGTGTATTTTTTAACGAAATTTGTTTTCTATTGAACATAACCTCCTTTAGCTTATTCCAAAGATACAATCTCTGTAATGATATTCCATAAGCTATGCAAAATATTGTTACATGCTTTTGTGTGACCACTCTGACAGAGCTGTTTAACGGTGCTCTGTCAAGAGTAGAACGCTGGTACAGGAGTCGACATCTCACGGTCAACCCTGCCAAAACGGTAGTCGTACCTTTCAAACGCAGGTATAAGCTGGCAGGCTTAACGCCACCCAGAATCTTCGGTGAAAGAATAACAATTGCCGAGGAGTTAAAGTTCCTAGGCGTCCATCTGGATAAGAGACTTACCTGAAATCGGCATTTAGAACACATCATAGACAAGTCTAACCGTGTTTTAAACATGCGTAGGCGATCCGTGGGAAAGACGTGGGGACTCTCACCCATGGTCATCCGATGGATATACCTGGCGGTTGTCAGACCCATTGTCTCCTACGGATCATGCGTATGGTGGAACAAGGTTGAGCAATCAACTGTTTAGAGGAAGCTGGACTCATTTCAGAGGCTTGTATGCCTGCAGATCTCTGGGACTATGAGGACAGCCTCTACAGCGGCACTGGGAGTTATCCTGGGCTTGCCACCCCTCAATGTTTTCATTAAAGGGGAGGCGATGTCGGGAGCTCACAGGCTGAAAGTTAACGGGTGTGATGGTGATGGCCTGCATCGTTACCGCACGCTGTCCACTGGGGATTATCAGGTCTTGTTGACAGGTTTGCTCAAAAAAATTTTGACGATGCAGGGATCAAGTACTTTACTGACGGATCTCGCACTTTAGAAGGAACCGGTGCAGGGGTCTTCTTTCTTCGGGATGTTTGTTCTCTCTTCCGGGTGTTTGTTCTTCCATCGGGGTTCGCCAATTTTTAGCTAATTTGTAGAATGGTTTTATTTAAAAGAATGTGTGTTTACATAATCAACTAAAGTTAAATTATTTCAAAATTTTAAAATGTACAAAATAATTACGAAGTCCTTAGTCTTTGGTCTTTCTAGAGTTTTAAAAGAAGATGTTGAAAAGCAAAACGGAATAATCAATTTTTCTTCTTTTTTTGCAGAAAAATTCTAAACCGTCGAAAAACAAGCTATGAAAATCCTTCTTGCTAAGAATTTTTTTGATGATGTATGTTCTTAGCAAGAGAAAACAAAAGCTTCTTTCTCTAAACAAGAATTTTGTGTGTAGCTCTTTTTATCCTTAATTGTATACACTTATTTTAAAAATAGTTATAATGCTATTAAGAAATAAAGATAAATTCACCACAAACATTTTTTATCTGTTATTATTATAATAATACAAAATGTTATGTACTATTTTTAACCTTTAACTTTTTTTAAGGAAAACTGATAATAAACAAGATGCTTGTCTAGTAGCACAAGAGAAACTACATCCAGTATGTGCACAAAGAACAGACGAAGTACCTCCTCCATCATGCTTACACCTCGCAGAAATTTGCAGAGAAAATAATGAATGCAGGTAAAAAAAGCTTTTTTTCTACTTAATGATTTTATTCGATATAAAGTTCTTTCTTTCTGGAATTCCGGAATGAAATCATTTTGAAAGGAATTTATTTGTTCGGGGTGAATTATGGTGAAACTGTTGAAAGGAAGAGAGGCTTTAAACGGTGTGTAAGTTGCCACGGCACATCCTATCTAAGGGGAATCCACACAGGAATTGGGTAATCACAATCCGCTGTATATCTAGAGATTAGTTTTATAACCTGTGCTGAAAATGTCAGACGAGCAGAAACAGTGCTGAAATAAGATCTTAGTCTTCCTCAACTGTCGCCTCTGTTCTATTTCCCTCGATGCCATTTCCAAATTGTATATTCGAGGAAATACAACGAAGAGAAATGTAACTAATTAAAAAACTTTTGTTAAATACAAAATTCTTTGAGAAAAAAATATAAATTAATATATTTTCTAATAGTATCAACCATAAATTCATTGAGCTTTTCAGTGAAATCATCATTATTAAAAACATAAAATTTGACCAAACATGTTGGTTATTGAATGGTGTATGCTAGGTTTGTTATATAGTTGACTGGAGGCCAACAATTGCTTAGACTACAACATTCGAAAAGCAAAATAGAACTTAATGTCTAAAAGTGGTGTGTTTAATGTGATGCAGAAACCTAGCACCAAAAAGCTAAAAGAGAGTCAGCAGATAGAACACAACACAAAAAAATCTTGTCGAGAAAAGAAAACTCGACAAGTAATTTTCACAAAAAGTGTATTTTGCCATTTCGAACTATTATTTCACCATTGTACGTTTGCGTTATGAAGTGTTTAATCCAACTATCTGGCTCAATTTCAGGTAGGTTATTGGCATTTGTTATTTAATAGTGCACGATCCAATAAAACGACGTTTGTGCCAAATTATTTGGTTAAATAACGCATATTTATAATCAGTCATTTCTATTTGCCTAATATGGCTCTGTAAGTCTACATTCTAAGATAAAGATATTTGGTCAAAAAAAGATCGTTTTTAGAACATAGAAGTCATTCACAAGCATTCTGGAGGTCTTTCAAACACCCTAGCGTATCAATCGCTGTACCGAGTAAAAAGAATTTAAATAAAATAAATTTATTTTACTAAACGATTTGATTATTGTTTTTATTTCTAAAAAGTTTCGTTTATATTGGAAGGTTCTCGTATTATAAACACGTCGTCCAGTTATCAATTCTGGAGAAATTCGATAAAAATGTACTATTTTTTTACTCTTTTTCAGATCGAAGTTAGAATATTACGAGCAATCTTGTGCAGTGGACTCCGTGACAAAGAAATGCGCTGGATCGCCGTTGGAATGTCGATCGGCAATTTTAGGAATTTTGGGAACCGACCTTAGGACGACGTGCGCCTGCAAAGGCACTGACATGACCCAATTGTACGAATGTCTCGGTTGGCAACGCCTTTTGTGGGTTAATCCGTGTGTAGGTAAGTGAACATATATGCTTTACAATCGAGTTAAATCGTGATCCTACAGACCGCGCCAACTACATTTACAAATTAAAATTAATAGGTTTCCTTAACTATAAAATCGATAGGGTTTTAACCAAAATTATGTATATATCGTTGTAGATTAAATGAGGGGTATTTGACAAATTTACTACTAGACCAAACAACCATTATCTTCTATAAAAAATTTCGCGCAGGGCCGGATCCAGGAGGGGCAACGGGGGGCATGTGCCCCGGGCGCCAAGTTAGGAAGGGCGCCAAATTAAGGGTTGAGTTTGCCAACAAGTTTAGTTTTTTGTGTGGGGTTCAAATTAAAACACTAAACGTTACGACATTGAAAAGTAAGGCTAAAGAATTGATTTGAACGAAGAGAAACTTGTAAATGAAATACCTAGAAAGTTTTAAGTTTCATGCCTTAACTTTAGAAGATGGACTGAAAGACGCAATAGCAGCATCTATGCTCAGAATATTGCATAAGAGCAAGTTGGAAGAGGGTTATCCTAACTTATGTGTTGCTCTAAAAATATTCGTAACGCTTCCAGTTTCTGTTGCATCTGGAGAGAGAAGTTTCAGTAAATTAAAACTTATAAAAACCTACTTAAGAAATGCTATGACACAGCAAAGACTAACAAATTTAAGCATTATAAATATTGAACATGAAAGGGCTTCTTTGCTTTCTTTTGATAAAATAATCAACACTTTTTCAGCAAAGAAAGCCCGAAAAATAAGAATTATGTAATGTAGGGTCTTGTGGATCTAATCTTTGAGTTGAGGCTTTAAATTGTTCGCTTTGTTTCAATTATGTATGTAAAGTACAATGGCCCATATCATTAAATATGCCCTATAATTCAACCTAAGTTTTATTTCAACCTCGTATACGACTCGTGTAGTAATAGGCCTTCGCTTTTTTGTAAATCGGCCGTGACAGTAAGCCAGGGGGGGCGCCAAATGTAAAGCTTGCCCCCCCTAGAAAAATTGGTAGATCCAGCCCTGATTCCGCGCATCACATTCCTGATCTGTTTTTATTTAATTCTCTTATTATTACGTTCCATTGTCACAAGGGATGAGTTTTCTGTTACCAGTTATCTAATGAGATTTGAAAGAAAAAAAAGTAGTAAGTCACAATAGCATACGGCAACTAAAGTGGTTGGAGAAGAGCGGATCGTGGATCAAAGGAGATAGTAAGAAAAATTTATTGTTAATTACCTTATTTCTTGTAAAGAAATAACTCAATCACTACAGAAAATAACATTTTTTACTTTACCTCACTATTATACTACTCGTATCAGAAGCGATAAATCAAAATTGGTTCACTAGGAATCCACGCATAGTCTTAGCACAAATTTTAAATTTTACATGAAATATTAAATATTATGTTAGCTCTGGTAGAAGAAGAGGTCAAAAAAGAGCTCTAGAAGTCCCGTTACTCCTGTTTACTACTATTTATAAAGTTACCTCCGTTTTGGGTACAGCGTGACTTACTGACGTATAATCGATATTCGTACTGATCCGTTACTGATTAAAACAGTAATTAAGCATTAAACAGAAATTATAAAAATTCGTTTTTTTCTGCTACTACCTGAGGAGATGAAGATTCACGATATATCAAGGGAAAAAAAAGACGTACTCTAATTCAAAGTAAAGCTTTAGATTGTGTCGATTAAAAACAAGAGAAAGGAATATTAAATAAAAAGATAACGACCTATTAATTCTAGTTAAGAAATGCCAATACCAAAGAATACTACGACCTACATAAAAAATATGCCAATAAGATCTCTAAACAAAAAGACATTTAAGGGAATTGTGCATAAAAAAATTCCAGCTAAAGATTTTTTTTTACAATATCGTATTCTATGTAAAGGATGTTACTGCACGACATAGAGTATGTTATTGTTTTGAAAAATTTTTGTTTCTTCTTCTTAAAAGAATCTGATAGAGATGTCCATAGTTTGCTAAACTTAGGAAGATTTAAGACAATAAATTCTCCAAAACTACATTTTCTAAAAGCTATACAATCTTTGTCAAAAGTGTTTCTAGTGTTGGCTACTTCAAAAATTAATGAAAATATTATACAAACATTCTTCTTTTTCATTTTACTATACACACCTCGTATAGTAAAGTTTCATAGAGAGAAGTTTGACAAAATATTTTAAATTTTGTTGTTAACGGAACTTTTTGACAGCATCAACTCGGAGTTTATTTCTAAAAGTTTACCTTAAAGATTAATAAGTTGTACTCCAAAAATTGTGTATTCAAAAATGCAAAGAGTAGAGTTTGTATAATGTAAATGTAGATCCTACTGACGGCGCCATATTATAATTGACAGCTGTCTGCAACTGCTTCTCTGAAATTGAAATATTTCAAATAAAACTGGTAAAGTGAGTTTAGACTTAGTAGTTATATGCAAGTTTATTCGACAACAATATTTACGTCGCAGTTTGGCCACAAAATACGACAGAAATGTGAGAACTTGCCGGAACGAACAAAACTTGAAACGACTTTCATAAAATTCAGGGGAAACTATCTCTCTGAGGACTTTGTCCGTTTTCCCAAACTTTATATGAGAATTCTTCTTACCGCTGCTTTCTACAGGTTTAATTTGTTCGACTTATTTTGTTTTACTGTTCATAAACTGAAAACGAATTATGAATTCAATAATCTGAAGAATAAAATGTTTTGAAAAATAATATTTAACATTGTTTCGCATAAGGTATTTTGGTAAACCTTCTAAAATTAAATATAAAATTTTAGAACAGATATTAAAAAATCTTTTAACTATACGAGGTTTGTCCCAAAAGTATCCGACTTGCATTTATATCTTCGCTCCAAAGTGTTCTAGCGACCTCTACCGGGCGGGAATGTCAACAGTAAGGTTTTGCTTTAAACTTAAAAAAATTCACAATTTCTATAGTAGAAAGTTTTTTTTACAGATTATTTCGTTACTAAAATGTGTATATTATGTGTGAATTTTGTAATCGATTTAAAACTCGTATCAACCCAAAAAAAAAAATTTTAAACAGAAGTTTATAAAGAAATATTATTTTTTCTCTGATAAAATTTCTTGAAATTGTATCAAAATCTCTATGTCATCCAGTTCTTAGCTATCCTGAAAAATCCTCTATATGTTCGGGAAACAGGTTTAAATTCTATTACAAATATCTACCCGGAATGACAAAGAGATAAAGAACACGACGAAAATAAAAATAAACTTTTTAAAAACAGAAACAGAGACGATTGTATGGGCAAATCTCAAATAAAACAGTGGTATAAACGGTATGTTGACAGTAATTCTCGTTCTGGTCGACCTTCGACGGGAAAAACATCGGATACCTAATGTTGAGCGTGTGCAAGCGTCAATTGAACTAGATTGTCGTTTGACTGTTAGCGAACTAGAAAGCACCTTTCAATACCAAAAAGTATAGTTTACCGATTTTAACCAAGAATTAAAGCAGGACTCGTGTGTGTTCTAAATTCATCCCAAAACTGCTCTCAGAACAGCAAAAAAACGTTCGATTAGTAATCACTCAGGGCAATGTAGAAATGATCAATAGCGATGAAAATTTGCTCAAAAAGGTTATTACCGGTAATGAATTATGGGTTTACGATTATGATCCTGGGACAAAACAAAAGATTTCGCAGTGGAAGCAAGCTTCTTCGCCCCGACGAAAAAAGCAAGTCAAAGTCGGAGCAAAATCAAGTCAATTTTGGTTGTTTTTTTTCGATAATGAAGGCGCCGTGCATCACAAATATGCTCCTGCAGGTCAGACGATTAACTTCATGTAACTTTTGGCTCTTTCCTCGATTGAAAAAGCCGCTTAAATAACACCGATTCAACGACAAGAAGACTGTGAAACTAATGCGACATATGCGCTATAGGCAATTCCGATAACTGACTTTCAAGACTACTTTGGGAAGTGGAAGCATCAATATGAGCGTGTTGTTCGATCAAAGGGGGACTACTTAGAAGGATGCCACCAACCAGATGACGAAGATTAAGCCAAGCGCCGAAAAATACTAGCAGACCTTGTAAATTTCCTACTTAACTTTTAGTTGAAAGGTCAATTCTTCACGTTAGATGTCAAGATTTATTCACAAATATGAAAACATCGCAGAAATAAAAAAATTATTACAGATATTTAAAAAATATATATATTTTATAATGTTTCTGTTTAACATTTAGTTAGTTCTCACGTTGGACGCCAAGATATATCTTCAAATACAAAAACATTGCAGAAAAAAAATTAAATGTGATAGCAATAGTTTCAAAACACAAAAAATTTGCTCCCTGGACTAGTTCCTGCTCAGACTTCTAAATGAAATGTACATAAATATTGTTGTAGGATAGTAAATAAAAGCGCAGTGTTGGTCAAAGTTCAGGACAGTCATTCATTTTTATTTTATTCTGAATTTCTCCATACAATTCGTTTATGTCAAGAAAAATAAATATGTGTTCGCTATTTGTAACCAGTCCAGAGATTTTTCAGCGTTTACTCTCACGGACATGTCCTGAATAAGTGTCTTGTGTCTTGTGTAAGATATAAACGTTAAATTCTTCTTTTTTATTGTATATTTATGATGTTTTTACGTATCAGGATACATTATTGCATTAAAAAAAAACTATAAATTTTACGATTTCATACCTATTTTACAGTTTTTATAAGGACTGTTATATCATTTTCCCATAGACTGTCTTAAGAACTTTATAATCCTTTACAGTATTCCCTGTATTTAAAAATTCTTTCTATTACTATCAGCTCTTTCTTAGAGAGAGCAAACGAAAAAGTCATGTGTCAACTTCAAATTAAATTTAAGACACTGTCACTTGTCAAGTCAACAACTTTCACGACAGTATTTTATTTTTAGTGTGACAAATAACAATTGTCACTACTTAGTTCACCTTATATCTTGTGGCCCAATTGTCTGTCAGTGACGTCATTGTGACGTAAATGCGAGGTTCGAATGAATGCTAGTTGCCATGTTTAACTTAGAAAGAATTACTATCTTTGTTTTATTAACGCGCAATAGAAAGAGATAATTTTAAGAAAAATGTCAACACTGGAGAACATTATTAAGTGCCTTAGTGCCGCTTGACATTTTTCTTGAAAGTATCACTTTCTATTGCGCGTTAATAAGACAAAGATAGAAAGTGTTTCTAAGTTAAACATGGCAACCAGTAGTCATTCGAACCTCGCATTGGTTCCACTTGCATTAACGTCACTGCCGGACCATTGGGCCTCGAGGTATAGTAACTAATCATAGTGAGTGAAACAGGATGCCATGTGTTAATTAAGTTCTTTAAATTTTTAATTTATATGTCGAATCTTTTACTTCTCAAAATCACACACAATACAGGTACCGGACCGAGACAGAAAGTATTATTATCACCGGCTATGACTCGTTCTGGGAGCTGTATATTCACTTGCTAGCTATAACTCAGCTGTATTCTCTTTACGATCTGATTTTCACCACGTTATTCTTAATTATTTAATCTAATTAAGCAGTCAATGTAGAAGTCACGTTTTAATTTGGTCTGCCAAATTTGCCACTTTCAAATCGAAGGTATTGAAACATGTCCATAGATACAAATCACTGTTAGATATAAACAATTTTACTGGTCAAAGTCAATGACAACTCTTTCGTTTATAAACATCTACTCTAATATTATTAATCGATCATTGTTTTAATTTTAGTGGAATCTCAGAAACAATTTCACATGACAAAAGCACTGGAACATGCAAAGCACACTTCAGCTCCATCTACAACTACAACAACTCCAATAATACGTCATCGTCCGACACCCGTCCATCACCATAACCATCACCACGTAATTATTACAGCTACAGAAGCTTCCTTACAAACTAGAATTAATACTATCGCCGAATTCATACCACCACCTCAAGCTTTTATCCCAACTAGTACCACCACTACGACTACTACTACGACTACAACAACGACTACGACAACTACGCGACCTACAACTACAAAGAGAACTAGGCCACCTACCACAATGACAACGTTGCCACCACGTAAGTTTACTTTTTAATGAACTCATTAGACTTTATTTTATTTAATTTACATATGTTAGTAAAGAGAAAAAAGAACAAACAAGAAAGCAAGTGTTAAAAACGATGTAGAAGGCTTCAAGATCTTCGAAAGGTATCAGAAACTAACTGAAAACTTTAGAACGACTTTGGAAGAGTTAATAGAGTAAGTATAAAAAAAAAATCTTGAAGAAGCCTTTGAAGAACATCGGAAATTATTAAATTAAACAGTGAAGGGTGCTTTAAATTGGGTAAAAACATTAAAACAACCGATAAAAATAATTAAAAGATTTAAGAAAGTAAGAGAATTAATGAAAAAGTCTTGTAAAACTATAGAATGTTGTCACAATCAACTGACAAGTTGAAACATCCATTACAAACATTTGAAAGATGCATAAAACAAGAAGACTTCATAAAAAAAGCTTTTAAACACTACAAAACATATAAAGACCAAATTAAACATAGGAGATCTTTTTGAAATTATTAGCAACCATAAAAAAACTCGTTGGAAACATTAGCAAAGTTTCGGAAACACAAAGTTATGAAGATGTTGTCTAAGATCTTAGAAGGATATTAAAAACTCTTTATAAAAAGTCTTTAAGAACACAGACAATATTAAAAATCTAAACAAACTAAGAAGTACGATTTAAAAATATAAAAAATGTTAAAAGGGTCCTTGAAAACATCAGATTAAATCAAAAAACAACTGATAAAGACCTCAGCGAGGTACGAACGAAAGAGAATTTATGAAAAAACTTCTGAAAATTGCAGAAGTTGTCAGAAGCCAAAAAAAAAATATTCAAAAAATTTAGAAAGGTTGAAGGCAGAAAAAGGTTTAATGAAGAAGTTCAAGAGCTAAAGAGAATTCATGCCCAAATCGTCTGTAGCCTCAGAAGGATATATGAAACTAACTGAAAACTGTTGAAAATATCAAGAAAAAAGAATATTTATGAAGTTCTCTATATGCATAAAATTAAACAAACTATGTCATTAAAACATTTAAAACATTTAAAAAACAAAGAAATCTGTTGAAGAAGTCAAGTAATAAATTGAAACAGCTATTAGAAATGTTGAAGAGGTGCAACAAGAATATATCAAAAACAAGTTTTTAAAAAACAACAAATTAATTAAACACTGACAGTCATTTCGAGATTATTAAAAATATTTAACAAACCGTTGCAAACATTAACAAAGTAAAGAACGAAACAATTATGAAGAAGTCTTCTAAGACTTAAAAAGGATGTCCAAAACTTAATAAATAGTTGCAGCAGCACTTGGAAAACACTTTAAAAGATTTTATTTAAAATCATTGGAAACTTTGAGATACCATTAAAATATTATAAAGGTTCGAGAGAGATAACGATTTAATGAAGATGAGAATTGATTAAGAAGTGATTTCATATCCTAAAAGACTGTCAGAAACCAACTAAGAAGTTGGAACAAACATAATAGCAGGAGAGCTAGAGCCGAAATTTCGCCGTCTTCTTTGCAACATGTTCATTCAACACAGGTATTTACGTTCCCGCTCAGACAGACACTCTAGAGAATACAAGGGTAATTATAAGAGGTAAAAGTTTCCAATTTTTACAGGAAATATGGATCAAAATTTTCCTAAGCGTTGATACGACAATTCGAAATCCCGACGAGCGGACACCCGAGTTCATACCAAGGAGGTGGCGAACAAGGGTAAAGAGGACCACCCAGCTGTCTGGCATTTTTGATTTAGGATGCTCGGGGGTTGAACATTGAGTGATTAAAATGGTAGACATTTTATCGATTATGATTTTTTACCCTTTTACGCCATCTATTTCACTTAGGTGTTCATACCTTCGACTGGGAAATTTTCATCTATATTAACGATGACGACAATTTTCCGTAATTATTGGCATCTTTCAGGAACGTGAATACCTGTGAATGAACATGTTACAAAAGAGAAATATCAGCTTTAGCTAGTAGATACTTATTAAAGGAGTGTTTAAAGAACGCAGAAAATTTCAACAACGAAGAGAATTGATAGATTATAAATCTTTTTAGATCTTTAAAGAGTCTCAAAAAACAACTAAGAATTTGGAACAGTTCTAATAAATATTGGAAAGAGCCATGAAAAAAGTAAAGATTTTTTTGAAATGGGTACTAAAAAACTGTTAAAACATTTGAAATTCTCTAAATCAATGAGAACAACCATTGGAAATCTTGGGAAATTTTAAGAAAGAAAAATATTTAGTAAAGAAATCTTTAAAGAAAAATTGAAGAAAGAGGGTGTTATGAAATTATTGAATATGTTAAAATAGCTTCTAAAAACATAAGAAAGGTTCAAAAGGCAAAAAGAATTGATGATCAAATGTCTGTAACCTAATAAGGGTACCAGAAACAAGTTGAAAAGTTAGAACATTCCTGGAAATTGTTTAAAATGTTGAATGAAGAAGTGGATTTGATAAAGATAGCTTTAAATAAAATAAAAAAGGAAATACCAAATTAAACACTCATTGGTGTCGTTAAAAACGTTAAAAGAAACAAAAAAAAATATGATAAAGGAGTATTCTCACCATCGAAATCATCGAAAAAGATTACTTTGAAGACTGCTTAAGTAAGAAAGGCATTGGATATTTTCTATTATTTGTTTTATTATTTTTGCAGGTTCTTGTATTGTTCAAAGACCTCAATTTCCAAACCATTTTATTCGTGAAGGATCATTTAAAAGAGTAAGTAAACTATTAACTTTTTTATTGTAGATATTTCGTCAGTTACACTTTCAAAAAGCATGTTTGAACATCACATAATCGAGTTTTTGCCTGCTTTCAAAAATAATTTAGGGAATGCCAGAATATAATAACCGTGTCATAACAAGGTAGAAGGATAATTCGTATTTCGACACCGATGTTGGCTTTGCTCAAATACACAAAGGGTTAAATTAACTCAGAGTTATTACAGTGAATTTGACTACATTAAGGTTTAACCGGTACTAACAATTACATTTTAAATTATTCAAAAACGAAAACGGTGATTTATGACAGCAAAATTAAATGTATAAAGAAATTTTGAATATATTTCAAAGTCAATTACATTAATTTTAGGAAATTAAAATATCCAGCTTTTAAAAACAGGTGTATTAGTTGTTTAAAACAGCCAAATTACATTTAGATTTCAAAGAGTAGGTAATTGAATGATAATGATTTTAAAACATTCAATAAATTTTGCTTTGTAAACCAAAAACTGGATGTAATTTAAAAAAAAACTTTTGCTCACTCACAATACCCTCACAATGTTTGTGGATTTTAAATTTTTTCACCAAACATTCAATCCTTTAACAAAATTTTCAACAAAAATGAGTTTACTCGGGAAATCTGTGTTACGTATTGGACAGTTAGTAAAACGCGATAATCGATTTTTATCGAAAAAAATTTGTTGTTTTTTTTAGATGCACTTTGCATTTTCCAATTTGCTTCTTTTTTTAGAACGTAATTTTATTGATGTTTTTTCATTCATGAATTCCATAATTGGTTTCACTGCAACAGTGTGATTTGTATTCGACTTTTTTATGATAATACGAAAACCCATTCATGTTAACAATATATTCAGTAATAGCGAAGATTCCCCATATATTTTTAGAATATTTTTTTTTTCAGTTTTATGTTTTTAAACTTTCAGGATTTTTTGACTTATTCAATTTTTTTAATGTCATACGACGGAATTTTTTTTTTATTTTTGAAGTGATAACTTCTTATGGGAGGGTAACTGATTTTTAGCGTAACGCGTTGAAAAAAGCGTTTATCATAACGCGTTGTTTATCGTTGTTACACGCAGGCGCAGTGAAACATAATAATACCATCTCACTCTCTCTCTCTCTCTCTCTTTCTCTCTCTCTCTCTCTCTCTCTCTCTCTCTCTCTCTCTCTCTATGCTTTTCCCAATGTAAGTTTTTTGAATTTACCGTGTTATACGGTATTAATCTGTCACTAAATACAATTCATTACTTTTTGGAACTAAACTGAACTGAATTGAAAAAAATGTAATAGTAAAAACCGTAACGAAAAACCCGTCAAATGAGACGTGCATCAAATACATTCTGGAAGTTATTGTAGGTACATAAGTGGTTCGGTGGTCCATTGGTAGAATGCTCGCCTGTTACGCGGCCCCGGGATCGATTCCCGGCCGATGCAAACTTTTTTGTATATATCTCTTAACTTTTACCTTTTTTGTTATTTATTTACTCATTTATTCAAATAACAGGTTGTCTAAGAAGAAATGACAGTCTGATTAGCCTAATTTTAGCATAAAAAAGACGTGTTTTGGTGGTTTCATTTGTGATAAATCTTATAAAAATTGATTATAAAGTGTGTTATTAATGTTATTATTGATAATATGAATCAGAATTTAAGTTTTAAGTGTGTATTAAATAGCAATCATGCCGTTCCACGTAAAGGGTTGTTGTATTGCGAATTACTACGTGACTGATTAGAAATTTTGAACTGTCATAGTAAAAAATTTTTGTATCGTAATTAGTGAAAATTATAGTGATAAAAAAATTTTCAGAATTTTCAATATATTTCAATTTTTAAATTTATCATATTAATTAAATAAAATTTAAGTAATAGACAAAGTTTTTCTCAAGTTAAAAAATTTCAATATTAAATAGTTCAACTTGGATTAGTTGAAGTTATCACTTCTGCCGCGCGTCCTGAGACGCACACGTTTTTTTTATTTTTTCCACAATTTTTTATTTTTTTTAGTTTTTAATGCATTTTTTAGTGTTTTACGGATTTTCGAATTTTTCGCTCCAAAATATTTAAATATTGTCTCTAACTTCTTTGTGGCATAATTGTATATATATATTTAATTTTTTAATCGGGGAGCTTTTGCCACTAAAATCTAAATCATAAAATAATATTTGGAAAATGACCCTTATCTTGATAGTTATGTCAAATGTATGTAAAAATAATTTTCCTTACTAAGTTTTCGACAACCAGATACATTTTTTTTTAAATGTACCTACTTCTTCTTATTTCAATGCTTTTTTTGAGTTTTAAATTTTTAATTTGTTTCTATAGAAACAAAAAGAAACATTAAAAATTCACAAATCATTGAAATAAGAAAAAGTACAAAAATTTTTATCTTTGAAAACGACAACTGATCTTGTTGAAATGAAAATTATTTTAATTTTTGTTGGGCATTTTCAGTTTAAAAAAAAAACGACCCTTGACAAATTTGACCTTGTTTCCGTTTTGAATAAAAGGAAACTTGACATATCTATCAAGATAAATAAGCAAGGGCCATTTTCCAAATATTAATTTATTATTTTGATTTTAGTGCAAAAGCTCCTCGATTAAAGAAGTAAATAATATTATGCTCCAAAATATTTAAATTTTTTAGTATTCACATTTTTTTTTACTGGTTCTTTAAGTTTTTAATGGTTTTTGTATCTTTTAGGTTTTTTACTAGTTTTGCAAATTTTTGATGATTTTTAATGATTAGTTCACTTTTTTTTAATTTTCATATTTTTTTATATTTTTTTAATAGTTTTAACAATTTTCGTTTTTATCTTCTTTTATATGCTTTTACTACTAATCGGTTTTATTTCATATATTTTTTTATGAATTTTTTTGGTATAATTTGCTCTTTATTTTAGTTTTTTATATTTAGCTACATATTTTTTTGTTTTTAAGATTTTTTAAATTTTATTAGAAATTTTTTCAAGTTTCTTCCAATTTTTTAATATTTTCTTTAAGTTTAGGATTTATTTGTAATATTGTTTTAGTGTCATTTTATATATATTTTTTGATTTTCTTCGATTTTTTAATTTCCTAAGTTTTTCCGATTTCCTTCAGTTTAATACGATTTACGATTCTATTTTTAACGATTTTTATTTTTGCTGTTTTATTTAATTTTTCAGAATTTATGTTGTTTTACAACTAATTACTTATTTTTTTTTCTTTTTTGTTTTATTTTTTTAGAACTTTTTCACGTTTTTTACAATTTTCTACGTGTTTTTTCTCGGTTTATACATTAAATTATGATTTTCCATTGATTTCAGTTAGTTTATGATTTAAAAAAAATCACAGTTTTTATCTTACCTTTTTTTGGAACAGTTTTTTGATCTCTATTTTAGTTTTTCGGATTCTCTTAATAAGTAATGTATTTTTTTTGTTTGTTGGGATATTTTTAATCAATTTATCTTATTTTTATGTTTAACCTTTATTACAAATTTTTAAACTGCTTTTTCCAGATTTTTAATAATTTTTGTCATATATTATTTATGATTTTCCGAATAAAATTTTTTTATGGATTTTTTAATTTATTTTGTGATATTTTTTTAGTTTCATTTTATAATTTATTTTTTTTGATTTTCTTAGTTGTCTTCTTAATTTTTTTTACAATTTTTTGAATTTCCACGTTTTTCTGTTTTTTCCAGTTTTTTGATTATTTTTTCAGTTTCTTATTTTTTTTTATTTTTCTCATTTTTACAGTTAATTCATATTTCTCTAGAATTTCTTATGACTAATTACCACTCCATTACAACTCCACTGATTTTTACAGTTTTTAGGTTTCCTTTTAATTATTATTGTTTATTCGTTTTTTTCCAATTTACTCCAGTTTTTGGAATTTGGATTCTTTCAATTTTTAACAGTGTGTATCCGTTACGAAAGATATCGAATTTTCCATTTGATTTGAATTTTTTTAAGTATTTGATGATTTTTTCCAATTTTTTCTTTTTTTTATAATTTTTTGTGGTCCTTATGATTTTTCATATTTTACACGTTGTTTTTTCGATTTTTCCAGTTTCTTTTGTTTTATAACAGTTTTTTGGATATCTTCCTTTTTTTTAATTTTTCTGTTTTTAAATCCTTTTCATGATATGTATTACGATTTTTCCCATTTGGAGATTTTTTTTAAATTATTGCAAGATTATAGTTGAAAGGGTTTAAAGGACAATTAACATCGCTTTAACGGTTTGTTAAATATTTTCAGTTGTGTTAGTATGGATTTCATTAACTTTAAACTTTAAGTGGCTAATCAGAAAAATAGATCTTTATCTGCTATAAAAAAATAATATAGAAGCCACTTAGGTATAAACCGAAAATTAACTAAAGTAGAGAAAAAATTGGTACACAAAAACTATAGATCATCTGGATAGTTAAAATCACACTTTTTGATGTTTTTTAGATATACCATGAAGATGAATTTGAATGTTCGGACGTTTGTGAGTGCGAACTAGGTGAAAAACTAACTTGTAGAACAATTTGTATCGACAGAATGCCATGTAAAACAGAATTTGCGTATTACAATCATGCAGCTCCGGCTTTTCAAGCTTTTAGAGGAAGATGCTTATGTTATTCTGGCAGGTACGTAAAAAAATTACTTTTTACTTGATTTTATTATATTGTATACCAATTATAAATTAAATTTACATGTGTAGAAGTTCTGACAAGAGTTAAAATTTGAATCAATCACTCTTGATTTTTTTCTTCTGGGCATCTAAACGCAATTTACTTTACACCATATAATAACTACAATTTTTTTTTTGTAAATTAGAATGAAAATACGAGGTCCGGCAATTCAAGTTTTTTAAGAACAACTACATAGCATGAACAATAAAAGGGTCGAATTTTTGTTCTACAAACTTTACTTGACCTGGGGAAACAATTCGAGGCCGCTGCAAGAGACAGTCACGTTGTAATTGTCAAATAAAGATAGTGCAAATATGCGCGTGTCGATAAAATATTGGATGTAAAAATTGAGCAAAGAGTGAATTTAAAGCATTTTTAAACCTTGGAAAGTTCGCTTTACTAAGCTATGAAATTTTGCAGAGGGTTTAGGGGATGATTGCCTATCCAGAGCCCGAGAGGTGTCAACGTTAAGACTAGATGGAAGATGTTGAAGGTGACGACGTTCAAAGTGACCGAAATGGTTAGAAAAGATAGTCGATTAAGTATCAGGGCTATCGCTGAAGATGTAAATATTAACAAAGGAACTTTGAGACAAATTTTTCATGAGGACTTTAACATGAGGAAAATGTGTGCTAAACTTCTTTCCAGATTCCGAACTGCGAAACAGAAGATACATGACACCCGAGAAGGTATCGATAGGGATTCAAAACTTCTTGCAAATAATCATAATTTGCGATGAATCTTGAATTTACCCCAAAATCAAGGGACAATCAATGAACTGAAAGCCTCGAATCTCTCCAAGATCCAAAAGAGATGCATAAAGCTGCATCACACGCTAGAATGTATCGAAAGGGACTTAAAACTTCTTGCCAATGATCATAACTTGCGATGAATCTTGGATTTATCAATACAACCTCAAAATCAAGGGGCAATCAATGAACTCAAAGCCTCGAAACTCTCCGAGAGCCAAAAGAGATGCATAAAGATGCATTACACGCTGGAATGTATCGAAAGGGACACAAAACTTCTTGTCAATGAGCATAACTTGCGATGAAACTTGGATTTATTAATATGATCCCAAAACCAAAGGGCAATCAATGAACTGAATGCCTCGATACTCTCCGAGAGTCAAAAAAGTCCAAATTCAAGACAATTGTTTTCTCTGATATATGGGGTGTAGTTCAAATGAGATGGGTACCACACGGTCAGACGGTCAATCAATATATAGACGTTTTACAATGAATCTGAGGAAAAAATCGCAAAAAATCCCGAAATGTGTCAAGTGAACTGCTGAATACTACATCAAGAAACGGCTCATAACGCGCTGACTGTCCAGAACTATTTGACCAAAAATCAGATCACAGTCTTAAAACACGTGCCCTATTCTCAAATCCTGCTAAAAGAAAACTCACCACGAGTCTTGTTGGACGATGACCTACAGCACTGCTTCGCACAGTGGAAGGTTCGCACCGAGAAGTGTCGAGATGCAGATGGAGTGTATATTGAAGAGGAAGAATAAAAAATTGCGATATAAAGATTTTAATTGCCAGACCTCATAACAACCAAAACCTGCTTTGTTAACACCTCAAATAACTGACACATACAACTTTACATTATATATAAGGCCTTTTACTATATAGCACATAGATAAAAGTATTTATTACCATAAAATATTTTTTTTAAGTATAATATAGTAAGGTTTGAGTCTTCTTAAATTATACAGATAGATTTTAACATTGTTTCTGATATATATTTGTACTTTTATTCAATTTTTGCTATTAGAAGTATGAAATACCATAAAAACAAAAATGTTCAAAACCAATTTATATTAAATAATTAGTTTTTTTCCAACAGACCAAAGATCCATTCTAGAACCGTCCGGGAAATACGCATTAGACTAAATCTCGATACCTTTAATGTACTGAGTTGTTTCGTAACGGTTCTAGAACGGTTTTTTGGTCTGTTGGAACAGACCTATTGTCTTATATTCCATTTCAAAATTTTAAGAATTTTCTATAGTAGATTAAATTTTCGATATCTATCGGACCGTCAACTACCCACACATACAAGTATATTTCTATTAGCGTGCAGCTTTTATCTATATTATAATAATTATTTTTGAAATAATAATACTTTTTGGTGCATTTGCAATCGATATAAATAATCCAATTATATAAAATAAAACTTCCAGAAAAGAGAGTATAACCGCATGACTCACAACTTTGAAATCTCTAAAAAATATTTCTCACATTACAATCTCTTAAGCTGCGTATGTCTTTGTAGTAGTCTGTTTTAGGAGCGCAAGAGTTTTAATATGCAAATTATAGTTAGATACTAAATCCTTGTTACTTAACCAGAAATAAGATTGTCATTTAGCGTTAATAGACTCCTAAAATAATACACCCTTTCTGTTTATAGATTCATCTGTATGAAGCCAATGCCGAACGATTACACTCTGCCTCAGGGAGTCTTCCTCTTTTTAGGTTACAGCGAAGTAGATGAAAGGGAATTGAATAAAAATCATACAGTGATTGTTGTGCAGGATATAGTGAGAGTTTTGCAGAATATCATCGAGGAAGAAGCGGTGAATGGGGTAAGTATGATCTGCATTTTATATTCAAAAAGAAGTGTTATTTAAATTCCGTTAGTAAATCGTTAAAGGGTTACTAAGATTATAGTAAGCAATTATTTATGCCAAAAACTTTGTTGGACGTCGATAAAAAGTGTTTTATAAAGTCTGTTTTAAAAAGGAAAAGATGAGGCGAAAGCTGAAAATACAGGAATTAAATTAGATTTGTTGACATCTGATTGTCGAGAAATCGACTATATTAAGAGTAATAAATGTTCAAGTTATTGTCTTCGGATACCTTAACAGAGAGGAATAATCTAAAGAACAAGAATTGGTTATCATTAATTTAACAATATCTTAATTTACATATAAAGCAATGAAGAGATAGATACTGGAAAATAAATTGTAATAGAAAACAATTAGAACTTTATCCACATACTATTCCAAGAGCTATATTGGAAAATTTTAAACTGGCACACACGTGAAGCAAAGGTATCATTAATAATATCCTTTAGATTAGAAGATGCAGGACGATGTAGTAACGGTTACAGGGAAAAATTCTCTATAAAAGTGGACAAGAATAGGTCAAGAAGAGAAAAATGAATTTAGAAGTCTTTAGCTATTGGGTCTTATGTAGGTTTTCTACATAAATGTTAATGTGGAAATAACATCGTTATCGCAGTAACAAAACTTCTGCACACTTTTTTGAATGCATTGATAAGGAATAGGACTCGCATAGTACAAAAGTTAGGTTTGATTGTGTGTAACAATTTCTGATGTGCCTAATCTAAGACAGAAAGAGGAAATGTGTAAATTTGATTGCTGGAAAAAAGTTAGCATAAAGACAATGTTACGTTAGCACTAAAATACAACGAAAAGAAATATGAAATTATTCCAGTGAAGCTACGAGACAATAAAGATAAGCTCGCAAAAAGAAATTTGATATGAAGACGATCTTTATTCAGTAGTAAATAATAGAACGTTAAAAAAAGAAAAAAAGAAAAGTCGAAGAATGAGTCTCTTTATAAAGTTTACTGTTAAAATATCGTCAATATCGTCCATATTGACACTAAGAAATATCTTGGATTTGTATTATCATATGTGGCCCTAAAGGAAAAATCTTACACCACTACACATTTACGTTGAAAGTGAAAGGAAGAAAACAATACATAGTCAAAGAAGGAACAATCAAGGAAAAACTTCGATTACTTCAATTTCATCAAACTTAGGAAGTGTCTCATGATGTGCCAAAGAAATTTAAAAATTTACTACACAACTTGGTAATAAATCTGAATGGGACAAAGACATCATATTGAAGCTAAAGAAAAATGCCATAAAGTGATATGCTGACAACTCCAAGACAGATGAAGGAACTGGAGTAGGGATTTTTGGAACTGGAGCCAAATACATTTTTCAAGTGGAAATCCGTGCCATTGAAAGATTTCTAGAATGCCTAGGCAATCTAAATGAACTAGGACAAAATAACACTTTTACCTACTTATGGGTTTTGAGGACACTTAGGAATCAAAGGAAACGAAACAGCAGATAAGGTGATAATAAAAGAAGCTGAAACTCCATATTTAGGAGCAGAACCATCTTTGTGAAGTAGTACAGTATTAGAAAAATTAAGAAAGAAGTGGATAGAGAAAAAGCCAATACTGGAACGATCTAGAAGGACTTAGACAACCGAAGATGCTCCTGGAAAACCATGACGAAAAAAGGTCTTTCAGCTGTCTAAACATCAGTAAAAACAACCTCCGTGTTATAACAGGAGTATTAACCGATTAAAAGAACACATGAAGAAACTAGGATTGGTAGACGAAGCAAAATGCAGATTCTGTAAGGAAGAGGCAAAACTCCATTACACATAATCTCAGAATGCATTGCCTTACGTAATTCTAAAGTCAAATACCTAGGATCATACGAAATAAAAGAGGAATATCTACCTAGCTTAAAGCCCAACAATATCCCAAACTTTCTAAGAAAGATGGGACTAGAACAGCTGTTATAAGTCTGAGAAAGTATCAGAATTATAGCAAGAAAAGGGGAACAATATAGATCTTATAGGTCGCAGTTACCTATATCTGTGACCCCTGATTACGTACAGGTAAGATGATATAGAATCCAAAATTTACTGAAATACCACAATTATATTGCAAATTATAAAGAAAAAGCATTCTAGACATAACTAAGCGATCATATCCGATCAAATCCAAAAGAAGCGATTGATGGTCCGTTCAAATACTCCATCAATTTGTATATTAAATTTTAGATGGAGCCAGTTGAAAGTCAAACCGATTAAATAGTAATTTGTTATAAATTGGTTTAATTAGTTTTTATCGCATTTGTTTATTTATCTTAAAAAAACTGAATTCAATGCACACCTGCATGAGTGCAAGGTCATGACCATTTAATGATGACACTTCCATTCCTGATAATTTTTCAATGTTAGTGTTCGATACAATTATTGTTTAGCAATTAATTTCAACCTATACATAATTTCAATGTTTGCATACGATATGAACTTGACACAGAAATCCTAAACAACATTTAGTTTATTTCTGTGGAAAATTTGATTATAATAGATTAAATGTTTAAGTGATTTTAACTTGATTTTATGTAACCCTGTAGATTTTTTTAGGTACTTAACTTGTTGTTAAGATTTTGCACCAAGGTAATTACCATAATTTGCAGAATTAAGGTATATTAACAGAAATATGGAGGCATAATAAAATTGATAATAATCAACTTTTTTCTATATAATGTCCTTAATATTTTACCATGAGGTGTTTTATTCATCAAAGTAATATGTAATTTTAATAAATTTACAAACTCAATCAATTCCCTTATTAAGCTTTTTCATATATGTTTTTATTAAATTGAGCTAGAGCTCCACATATGACCCATTGTGCATCCTCCCGTGTGTAGGGATATCCTCACCTCAGGCTGTCACCAGGCCTAGTGATTTAAAATAGGTGATAAGGCTCCCGAGGGGGATCTCCCTGACATCGGCTGGTATAAGCCAGTACTCGCCCAACACGGATCTTCTGATTTAAGAAAAAGCAGAGCAGTCATAAATTACGTGTTCTACTGTTTTCTCTTGTTGTTCGCAGCCTCTGCATAGCGGCGATTCTGTTAATTTCATCCTAAAGAGATTGGCAATTGGCAGTGACCTGACAAGAGGCCCTAAAGAAGTCTCTCAGATTGTCGCTAATTTTTTTACATATCAAACCTTCAAACGCTTTTTGTAAAATTAAACTCGGTCCACTAGGAAAGCCTAGAATTTTTCAAACATTTTTTTAGGCTTATAAACAATTTGAATAACTTTACGACCTGTAAACATATATTTTTTTAAATTCATACACTCAAAAAACAATAAAAGACGCTTCTATTTAAAAAAAGATACATTCGGCTTGCTGGTTGTCAAGATATTGAAAGTCAAAGTTGGCATAAATTTGCCGTTTAACCATAAAAGATAGAGGACTTGTTGAAGTTATACTTCTATTTATGCACTGGATTTGTGTGGGGTTAAACGGCAAAAATCATTACATATGTAATGGTGTGAGTAAGAGAGAGACAGAAACACATATAAGGTATCAGTACATTGAAAAGAGATAGATATACAAAAAACAGTCTGAGCTAATGTTTTGGAATATCATAGTGACCTCCTATTACATTGTGTTTGACAGATTATTTTATAATTCTGTCACGTAAGTAAACATATAAAGTTTAGTATTTTATATTAATCATAATATTCAGTAATGAGTATTGTATGGTAGTCCATACTACCGTAACATGGTTGCATTATATTTTGCACTATGATGTTTTGTAAACACTTTTTTTTGTACATTGACATTGATCGTTTTACTGTTTAGTTTTCGTGTTTGAAGTAAGGACACACATCAACTGGTCTTATTTTTCTAAGTATTTATTTAATTGAACACAGTTAATTTAAAAAAAATATATTTCTACTTGCCTGTGTTTGTAGTTATTAAGTTTTATTAGTTAACAGTGATGCCATTGATGTATATTTGATGGCGCCGAGTGATGATGATATAAATGTGAAAATTACATGCGCGAGTTGTAAACGATCTCTAAAAGGCGAATTAAAATGTACTAAATGTGAAAAACAGTATCATCCTGCTTGCCTAGTTCGTCTAAAAGGCGCAAAAGTGGTTGGTCAAAATTTAATCATCTGTCCATCATGTGCTGAAACTGAATGTGATGGCGACCATACGTCATAATATAAAATACAGTGCTATTTGTTTGGTCGAGCACTTTCTTTAAACAGAAGAGGTTCAGCATCTAAGTGTCTTTGGTTATGACCCGAGCTCTTATTTTTGTCGTGTACAGAATAAACGTGGTGGAGCTATGATTTTGGCAAAACATGGTATGGAGGTAAATCCTTTAAAAATGATCGAAAACTTATCAGTTGAAGGACGAAACATCTGGTACTTAAGACGGACCTCGTCTCCAGGAAATGTTATGCAAATTTGATACAAAATCAGTGTGTACTCGGTACTAGGAGGTTTTTGAGGTCGCTGAACACGAATATCATATAATGATTTTGCTAAATCATTCGCATAAAAATTTATGAATCCGGGCGCGTGCATAGAAGTATAACTTCTGCCGGCAGTCCCACTGACTGCCACACCCTTTTTTTTAACTTTGACCATCAATATCTCGGCAACCAGTAAGCCAAATATATCTTTTTTTAAGATTCCTTTTATGTTCTTCAAGTGTATAAATTTTGAAATTAATATAAAGTTATTTAAAATGTTTATAGGCCTGATGTTTAAAAATTTTTTAAAAATTCTAGGTTCTTCTAGCGGAACGATTTTAATTTTACAAAAAGCGTTTTAAAGTTTGAGCCTTTCTTGATATGTAAAAAATTCGCGAATATCTGAGAGCCTTATTTAGGGCCTAGTATGAATTTGGAAATTTTTTTTCTTGTAGACTGGATTACAAACAAATACATACAAACACTATCCGACCGAACTTAACGAAATTTAACAGACGTGCTAATCATATTTAAAAGTTTTTCTAGCGGAATATAGGGATTAAAGGTAATTTTGGAAGGTCAAAATCATTTAAAGAATAAACTTTATGTTTTTGTACTTTTTTCCCAATTATTGCTACTCTTCCAACAAACTAACGAAATATTGGGTAAAATTTAATTATTATCTTTTAACTTGTTATAATTGTTTCTCTAGGAGCATTATTTTCCCAATTACACACGAATATATATAGAAGCAAAAAAATGAGAAATTTTCAATTTTAAATATAGCACAGGGTTTGCGACTTTTGCATATCGTGATTATCGATATTGGGCAAATCCTGAAGGGATTCTAGCAAAAAAATAACTTCCTATGGAAAATGTCCAATCCAAAACATATCCCGCCTAGACTATTGGTAATTGTGATTTTCAAAGCAAAATTTATGAACAAAAACTTGTTTAGTTAACCAACAATTTCGAACGTTAATTAAATTCTTGTTTCGTTTATCATTTATTCATAACTTGTAATGACAACAATTTTTTTCTTTACCCACAGTTCTACTATAATTAAAGTATGGAAATAAACACTAATTGTTTTATTTTTTATATAAATATCACATATAGCTACAGATGTTTAATTTAGTTAATAAATTATAATAGTCATTACTCATTTTATATAAATCAAATTAAAAAAATATCGCTTATAATAGAATCTATATATATAAAACTCAAAGGTGACTGACTGACTGATTGACTGACTGATATAGTGATCTATCAACGCAGAGCCCAAACCGCTGGACGGATGGGGCTGAAATTTAGCATGCAGGTAGATGTTTTAACGTAGGCATCCGCTAAGAAAGGATTTTGATTAATTCCACCCCCAACAGGATAAAATAGGGGATGAAAGTTTGTATGATCTAGCAACGCACAGCTCAAACCGCTGGACGGATGGGGCTGAAATTTGGCATGGAGGTAGATGTTATGACGTAGGCATCCGCTAAGAAAGGATTTTGATTAATTCCACCCCCAAGGACATAAAATAGGGGATGACAGTTTGTATAAAACTTTGTCAATTTTAAACCGTTCGGGCTGAAAATTTGCATGCATATAGCTACTATGACGAAGGCATCCCCTAAGAAAGGATTTTGATTAATTCTACCCCTAAGGGAATAAAATAGGCGATAAAAGTTTTTATGAAACTCTGTCAATTTTAAACCGAACGGGCTAAGATTTTGCATGCATATAGCTACTATAACGTAGGCATCCCCTAAAAAAAGATTTTGATAAATTCCACCCCTAAGGGGATAAAATAGGGGATAAAAGATTATATGAAACTTTGTCAATTTTAAACCGATCAGGCTGAGATTTTGCATGCATATAGCAACTATGACGTAGGCATCCCTTAAGAAAGAATTTTGATAATTTCTACCCCTAAGGGGATAAACAAGGGAATGAAAGTTTGTATGAAACTTTGTCAATTTTTAACCGATCGAGCTGAGATTTTGCATGAATGTAGCTACTATGACGTAGGCGTCCCTTAAGAAAGGATTTTGATAAATTCCACCCACAAGGGGATAAAATGGGGGATGAAAGTTGGTATGAAACTGTGTCAGTTTTAAACCGATCGGGTTGAGATTTTGCATGCATATAGCTACTATGACATAGGCTTAGGCATCCTCTAAGAAAGGATTTTGATAAACTCCACCCCTAAGGGATAAAATAGGGATGAAAGTTTGTATGAAACTTTGTCAATTTCAAACCGATCGGGCTGAGATTTTGCATGCATAAGTATAGCATGCAAGTTTTTAAAGTTTTAAAATAATAATAGTCTAATACCACTCGCGCTTTACTGAGCGGGGTGTGTGAAGCTGAGACGGTAGCACGCTGCTGCTGACCGACATGGCACTGTTGATAGACGCGTATAGTCTTGAAAATTCAAGAATAAATTTGTTTTATTACGTAGTGGTGTACTAAGAAATTACTCTTTTAAATTCCATCCCTAAGTATTTAAAATAGGGGTTGCAAATTTGTATGAAACTCGGTGGCAAAAAACTAAAGTCCACGCGGATGAAGTCGCGGGCGGCCGCTAGTTTGATATAAAATTATTAAAATAAGATTTTAGATATGACTAAGCGAACTGAGCTGATCATATCTGATTGGTGACTTCAGTGGCTAAAATCTTGTTTAAATATACAAGGTCTCTCGCAAAATAAACAGGACTCCGATACTAGTAGCGCTATCTGTTATTGCATTCGATAGATACATCTTTCGTTGATGTTCTGTGAAAATTTCATGACAATCGAACCACTTCACGCCGAGTAATCGGGCTCAAATTACCTTTTTAACATCGGTCGAAAATGAGCTTCGAACGAAGAGCCAAGATTAAGTTCTGTTTTAAACTTGGTCAAATGAAAAGCATCGATTGTTTAGACAAGTTTATAATGATGATTGTTTATCGCGCAGCCAAGTCCACGAGTAGTTTACACAATTCAAAGAGGGTCGTGAGTGACTGAAAGACGACGAACACGTTGACCAGCCGAAATTTGTTATAACGCCAGAAACGTCTAAATCAGGTGATCTTGCAGGCCATGGTACAGATCCGCTGCTACCTATCTATCTTTCTTCAAAAGATCCGTCTAAATGCTCTCTTAGGACAAATAAAAAATGAGCCGGAGCACCATTGTGCTGAAACCACATTTGATTTCTTAGTATTAAAGGAATATCGTCTAAAACAACACCTAATGTGTTCTGCAAAAAGTTTAAGTACTCAGCTCCAGTTAATCGGTTAAGTAGTAAGTACAATTGGACCTATTAAGCTGTCGCTCAAAATACCTATCTAAATGTTCAACGAAAAATGTACTTGATGCCTGGATTACAGAATAGTATAGTGACTAAAAACAGTATTTCGTCTAAACCCTGCCTCATCACTAAAAAGAATATCTGCAACAAAATAGGCGTCCTCAGCATCATATCTTAAAAACCAGCGGCAAAACTCCAAACGTGCCTGATGCTCTAGTTGATTCAGAGCATGCATTTGTTGGACATGGTACGGGTAAAGCAGCTGCTTGTAGAGTATTCTTCAAACCAGAGTAGCCCCAATTCCTACCTCAGCTTATATTCTGGATTCTCCTCTACTCGTGCCAAAATGACTTCTTCCGTCTCAGAGGTGGAAACTGCCCTTGGTCTCCCGGTATTATAGGACTTTACCTGTATCCTGCAACCTTTTGGTGCAGTCTTCCAAACATACAAACTGAAGGCATGTGGCGATTAGGGAAAGCATCTACATACAGACGTAGCGCTTCCCTCGCATTACCATTTGCACGACCGTACATGAAATGCATATCAGTTTATTCAATATTACTGTAAACAGGCATAGAGAAAATTTGTCCAACAACTAAATAATAGCTAAAAATAATATCCAGATAAAACATTGGTCGAATTTGGTAAGAGAAGCAAGTTTTTGTAAATGAAAAAAGAGATAATCCAACAATAACACAAAATGCTCAGTAGGTATCTCCGAAACAGTTAATTTGTGGGCATAGGTTTATTAAGACTTTTCTGCATATTTTGGGTCATACTACCACCGATTTTACTGTGTGACAATTTTTTTAACACCTTCTAATGTAATCTGAATGGTTAAGCAATCTTAACTTAACCAATCATTTCTGATTGAAATGATTGTCGACGTCGAAATACTATGCTGTTTATAAATATATTGATGGCGTCAATTGAAAATTTAGTAACATCTAATCGTAGCAATTACTTCTTTTTTACTTAATGGGTAAAAATTCATGAGATTATCCAAGTTGATCAAATGTTGACTTAGCGATCTCTACTGATCTAATCTGATAGAAACAATAAATTAATAGATGGCGTTAATTGAGAATTTAATTTCATCAAAAATTAGCTTCTACGTATAAGTCTTGTTGACGTCATTACTTTTTTTGATTAGTACTGGCTGAGATTTGTTTAAAGCTATTTATAAACCAATTTGTTTGAGAAAATATAATTATGATAATACTGTAAAACAATTTAGAATTCAAAATTGCATCTGGTACACTAATTCCTGGCTATTTAACAAACACACAATGGCTTTATATTTTAAAATTCTTGTAGTGGCTTTTAAATACTGCGTGGTGTACAATACAACAAATAAAATGTTAATTTCCAGCAATTGTCATAAATTTTCTTTGCTATTATCCGAGTTCCGACGCCGCGTAACCTGTTGAATAAAACCAATTAAATTCTTTAATGTGTTTTACAGACTCTTTGTACCTTGGAGTTCTTTAATGCCACAAAAGAAAATGTTATAATTGCCGGAAAACTCTCTGAGGACATCGACTACACGAAATTGTCCCCACCGGAAATTTTGGCCAAAGAAAAGGTTTGTTTTTATTATATATATTTAATTATTTTTTTATTTGTTTTATGATCACTATTTTCAGAATAATATAAAATAGATTAGACACAGAACGAGAAAAAAATGATTAAAACAGGTCTAAGCTTTCCAGCAAGAATAGCAAACGCATGAATTTGGGTAGTCTAAAATAAAACATGGGTAACCAAAACATAAGAAAACAATTAAATCTAGATTATCAAAAATACACAAGATGAATGAATATCTAAGATAAAAGAAATAATAAAACAGAAAATGCCAAATACAAAATAGGGAAAAAGAAAACAAAAATCAATAATGAAATAATTCATAACATTAAATCATAATAAATTAACCAGAGCAGAAATCTCTAAGTATAATACTTATTAAAAAAGAAAGGTCCAAAAATCCATAAAGTAAAAGAAATTTCTAAAAAGCGAAATGCAGATCACCAAAACTAAATGAGAATAAAAATGACTCAGAAGGAATAACAAAAACTGTGCAGAATATTAAAAATAGGGTTACAAAAAAACCAGTTATAAAAATGGGGAATAAGAAAATCACAAAAAAAGAAAAGATATAAATGAATAAGAAGAAAAGAAGTGAATATTGTTCTAAAACAAAAAGAAATAAAAAGAGAAGAAACAATTATAAAACAGTTCAAGAGGAAAAAAGAAGATGTAAACGAATATGAGATGGAAAGTAAAAGAAACATTAAAACAAGAGAAGATTCATAACACAAGGTCTAAACAAAACTAATAATAATCTAAGAGAAAGGAGGAATAAAAGAAGTACGAAATACCAAAAATAGTATGATCTCTGTAATAGCGCAACAGTTGAAAAAAAACATAACACTGAGAATAAGAGAAACACCAAAAAAATAAATAAAGGATGTGCAGGATCTTAAACGAGAAAAAAAAAACATAAAACAAATCAAACGACCAGAAATAATTGAAAAACTTAAAAGAAGGTGAAGCTAATAACAAGCAGAAATATCAAAACCCAGAAAGATATCACTAAGACTAACTGAAATTAATAATAATAGAAGAGAAATCAGAAATAAGAAAAGAGGTATAATATATCAAAAAGGTATCATGTATCATAAGCACAAAAGCCAAAGAAGTCGATAAAAAAATGGGGATAACAGAAAGAATTAAGAAAGTAAGGGTTGATCTAAGACGAAAAAAAAAACAGATGTAAAATCGGAAAATCGCCGATAGTTAAAGAGTTAAAAGAAGGTGAAAAATACCATAACAAGATGGTAAATAATAGTATATTCTGTAACAAGGTTAGAATAAAAATTCGATACGCGTGGAGAATTCCGAACGCGAGCGTAGCGAGCGAGAGGAACCACGAGTAATCGAATTTTCATTCTAACCGTGTAACAGACTGTATTTTCTCCACGACCATGTAATAATTCTGTTTATTTAAATTGAAATATGTAGCAAAACAATTAGAACGTCGCACTGACAAACTGAGTGACAGTTTTGAAATTCGTATGGCAATCTATGTTAACGAAAGTAATATTAATCTAAGTGGAAATAGGAATAAGAAAAGAAAACAGATTACTAAAACCAGAAATTCTGGCTGAAAGAGCACAAAAGTCATAAGCTCATAACTGGAAATAACAGTAAAGCAAAAAAATATATACAAATTAATAAAAATAAAGTAAAAAATAATAATTTTATCATTTATTTACTTTATTCTTATTAATTTGTATCTTTTTTTGCTATTTTTGTTATTCCTATTCTTGAGTTAAGTGTCAGTACTAAAAATAATGATTTTATTATTTTTTTGTTTTATTCTTATCAATTTGTATATCTTTTTGCATTTCTATTATTCTCAGTTATGAGCTTTTTGACTTTTGTGCTATTTTAGCCAGAATAGTGGTTTTGGTAATCTGTTTTTCTTTTCTTATTCCTACTTCCACCTAGATCATTAATAATTTCGTTTAGTCCTCGTAAAATGTTTCCATGTTTTAGTGTTGTTTCTTATGGAATTTTTTCACTTTTTTTATTTGCTGTCGTTTCATTGGTTTTACTGTTTGTTTGCCTTGAAACATCCCTTACTTTCTTTATTTTTATTAATTTCTATATTTTCTATTCTGTTATTTCTGTTATTCCCATTTTTTATGAACTTTCTTGGCATTCGTGCTCTTTTAGTCAAGATACTATTTTTGGTATTCTATAATTCCTTTCTTATTTCTGTTTTCTCTTCTACTTCTACTCCCACCTAGATCATTAATAATTTCGTTTAGTCCTCGTAAAATGTTTCCATGTTTTAGTGTTTTTTGTTATGGAATTTTTTCACTTTTTTTATTTGTTGTCGTTTCATTGGTTTTACTGTTTGTTTGCCTTGAATCATCCCTTACTTCCTTTATTTTTATTAATTTATATATTTTCTTTTTTGTTATTTCTGTTATTCCCATTTTTTATGGACTTTCTTGGCATTCGTGCTCTTTTAGTCAAGATACTATTTTTGGTATTCTATAATTCCTTTCTTATTTCTGTTTTCTCTTCTATCATTTTTAATCTCGTTAAGTCCTATATTTCCGTGTTTTGATGTTTTTTTTATTCTTTACCTTGTTATGGTATACAAAAAAGAAATCACAAAAACAGACGAAAACGTCACAAATAGTTTTAAAGCAAATAAAGGTCCAAAAGATCATAACAAAATCTTGTAATCTAGTATCTAAAAAGACTAATGCTATGAAAATCCTGCCATAAAAATTTCATAATTTTTTTAATTATATTTTTTTGAAACATTTAAAAAATATATATATCTACTATTTTAGATAAGGTGTCAAATTGATTTATATTTATTATATATTTTGTAGGAGGAATGCGTGGATTTGTTGGAGATTATCAGCGATAAAATAAACACGAAAAACACCGATTTCGTGTCTCATTTGCTCCTCTCGATTTTCAAGATGGCAGAAGTTGAAATAATTCCAATTGAACCGAAATCGTCGTCTACAAGATATTTTTATAAAATTCATCTTTTAGTATTATCGATATTATTTACGAAATTAGTTTATTATATTCAATCCACACCATCGTGACAATGAGACTGAAAATTTTAATTTTACATTAAAAATAATATATACATATACATATCATATAAATATGCCAATGGGCAATAAAAAGGGATTTATCATTGAAAAATACAGTCAAAGAAATTCTTACGAACTTTTTGAGGAATTTTGTTAAAAAATAACAAATCCTTAAATTCAGTACACAAATGAATATTTTACACAAATTAAGAATATCTTACGCACAAATATACATCCAACGAATTTTAAAATTATAAATAAAAAGAAGAAGAGTAAGGTTTGATATTACCACTAGATGGCGTTATATGGTACGAATCTGTCAATATAGCAGAGGATCAAATATTGACTGCTAACGTGAGCTGTTAACTTCTTTATTGTAACAATTTATTAAATCGCTAGGCTAATTCTTTTTTCTTTCTCACCAATTGCATATTTTCTGTATTTAGCGGGTTAGAGCTAAGAGAACGAATTCAATGTAGCCGATTAGATAATTCGAGACCATAGAAAAAGAAGAATTGTTATTTTACTTATGAGTATATTGGTATTATAAATAAAGTAGATAAGACATACAGCTGCCTGTAGAAATAGAAAGAAGATCGCAGTAACATATCTGTCTCCCTCTACCGACGATATTAACATAGTTTTAGACACGGTTTTAGAAATTAGCTTTTGTTGTCTTGTAAACTAATCGAGCAACCACAGAATAGTATATTGTGTATCTAGTAGGAAAAGCGATACATTCCCGGACGACAATGTAAATTGTTGGCCGAGGCGTCTAACCGAGGCCAACAAACATTGAGAGTCCGGGAAGTTGCTTTCCCTACGAGGTACACATACTATTTTTTCTGAAATCGCATTAAATATAATCGTAAATAAGGAAAGTCTTATGAATGCATAACTGTTTTTAATATCATCTTATTTTCTATGAAACCGTTTCGTTGACATTGTTTATCATTGTTGATTAGTGTCACAAAACTGTCAGTTCGGATAGTTAAATATTGCTTAAAATATTTTAAATTATATTTAAAATGGACAGTGACGATGATGTCCAGAGGTGCAAAACGCCTCCAGAGTTACTAAAACACTACTACTAATGTGGTTTTAAATTTATTGCCAAATAAAATCAAGACGCTAAATATGAATTTGCTTATATACGTTTTATGGATCATTCCCGTACACTGGTACGGAAAAAATATTCCCGTACACAGGTACAGAATAGTATATTCTGTAACAAGGTTAGAATGAAAATTCGATACGAGTGGAGAATTCCGAACGCGAGCGTAGCGAGCGAGAGGAACCACGAGTAATCGAATTTTCATTCTAACCGTGTAACAGACTGCATTTTCTTCACGACCATATAATAATTCTGTTTATTTAAATTGGAATATGTAGCAAAACAATTACAACGTCGCACTGACAAACTGAGTGACAGTTTTGAAATTCGCAGGGCAATCTATGTTTTTTGTTGAGCAATTACAGAATGTTATTCCGTCACTAGTTATAGAATGGAAATACATGCAAAACACATAAGAAGCAAGTGTTTCAGAATGAATATTCATTCTCAAGAGTTGGAATTAACACTTTCTATTATTAAAAATGAAGTCAGAATTATTACATTCATTAATGGTCGTGGAGAAAAAATATTCCCATACAGTTGGTTGCCCAGTAACGGACTAAAATACAAGAATAGTGTATTTTGCGGCTCGAATTTGATCCGAGAAACTAGACATTTCCAAGCGATTTCAGAAAAATTAAATTATAACAGACGGTCAATAAGTTCTGCAAGGGTAACACGATCTTTTTTCTCTTTCCAACCGTGAAGCTTGGCTCTCCTACTCTATTTGTTAATAATATTCCTCTCAGATCAACTTATCCGGTAGAGTACCATATGATTAGAAAATTCAGCAGAAAAAGTGTCCGCTAATAAACAGCAAATAACAGTTCAAAATTCGATTGAAATGGCGCTAATATCAAGTAAGAGTATAAATAATTATAGAGAACGTAACGTAACGTACGTACCTAAATATAACCTTAAAAGTTATTGTGAGATTACATTGATTATCAAATCCTCCAATTTTAAAGCAAACGTGTTTCATTTTGTATATATCCACTTCTTCTTATTCTTTAATAGGGCTTCATTTAAAAATTACCCTCTTGCTAAAGTGGCGCTACCTTAATTTGTTCACTTCCAATGGACACTATTTAATACATTCAGATGGTTCTCCTTTCTTCTACCTTCTATAGATCATCCACTTTCTAGTATATTTTTGGTTATCTTTATTTTCTTTTCTTATCTCTTGTTACTCACCACTTACGATTGGTTTTTTATATGGAGGGTAGAAGTAAGGAGGACCATCTCAGTGTATTAAAAAGTGTCCGTTGAAATTGGGCAAATTAAGGTGGCGCTATAGTAGCAAGCGGAAGAATTTTAAAACGAGCGCCACAAACTATTAGAGTAGGATACTAGATTAAAAAAGGAAAGAAGAATTTCCGCTTTGTTACAGCGCAATTTTTAAAATTATTATAATATATAAACAAACATGAGCATGGAACAAAATTATACAGTGTTTGCAATATATTTGTAAATAGCAGGAGTTTCATAGGTTATAGGTTATTGTTTCAACTCAGCACACTTCACTCTGTTTATAACTAAGTTCATATCATACCCACTTCCTACACGCTATTTCCGATCAATAATTTGCTGTTTACAGCTGGACACCTTTTCAACTAATCGCCCATAAGAGATGGTCCTCCTTACTTCTACCCTCCATAGTTTTTTAGACATATTTTATAGCCATTTTACCGGTTTTTGTCAGTTTTCTCTGTGATCACCAATTAGCTGGTTTCTTCTTAGTGATGTGTATCTTCTTTCTTTTTTCGCCATCTACTAGTCATCACTGTGTCACAGACCTTTTTGACGTTTGTTTTGCTTTCACTCCAGTAAGTATAGCCTTTTTGGACTTCTCTTTTTATGACTCTTTATTTGTCTTTAGTTTGTTTCCTCTAAAATAATCAGTTGAATTTATATAAGTTTAACATTGTAATATTGTAAAGTTGGTAACACTGACAAATGACGTTGATAGAGAAAGATTCGTAACATGCACGATATAAAATAAATGTAGTTAATTGTGGACGAAAAGTAAGAGACCATGAAAAAATAAGTTGATAGCTTTCCTTTGCCATGATTCGAACCATATAACGATCCTAGCGCCACCAGTTTTATATCAACTTTTTTCGATTTATATTTGGCCAACCATTCAATTCCTCTTTACATTTTTCACAATTACCATCAACAATTTTATCTTGAATAAGTTGGTCAAACTTCACGATAGCGCTCGTATTTACACTTGTTATCAAAATTCACGAAAATGTTTGATCGCAAGAAGGTTTATCAAATTTATATTTTACCTAACAATTTTTATGGTTATGTTAACCGTAAAGTTTACTGTAAGTAACATTGTGTTAAATACTCTAACATTAAAAAATGAAAAATAAAAAGAGGAAAATTGCCCTTATTGCTATAATTATAGCTGCTATTGCTTCGTTAGTAGTATCAGAAAAAAAAACATTGAAGTTGGAGGTTTAGACTTTTTTGTGGTCTGTTGTTAAGTTTGGCACCCCTGAATTCACGATAAAATTTGATGAAAATTAGAAGAAGTGCTAATTTGAAAAGTTGGATATGAATAGAGACCTTGAATTTATTCGTGAACTTCTTCACGATAAAATTGTAGATGTAATCCGGGTAATATTTGGCTAATTCGTAGTTTACTATGCTGTTGAGTTAACGTTCGTCAATTGTTAAATTATGAGTAAAGTTATGATCACGTTGTTAAATAATAGATGATAAGTTGTCGAAATATAATTAATCACATTTTATAAAAAGAACTTTTTATACTGATTTATAGGTCATATTACTATTATATAAAAAAAAACAGAAAAAAAAACTTCTCTCTCGCGTGATCGATCCCATTGCGATAACCCAACAGAACTGTCACAATTAGATGTTTATCCAATTCAGCTACCATCAACTTATATGAAAACTTTTAAAATGATAATATCTATACACATATTTAATTTAATAACAATTCAGTATAAATTTCAAAATCTATGTATATGTCTAAATACACTTGAAACATGCATTGTCATCCAGTTCTTAGCTATCCTGAAAATTTCAGAGCTCTATATTTTTTAATCAGGAGGTACAATATAGCTTTACTATTAAATGGTCTTTAACAAAGCATTAATTGCGTTGATTTTATGGTTACCAACTTAGTAATAAACACAATTATCAATTTACAACCAGAAACATAATACACAACGTAATTAATTAACAATTATCTACATTTTTGTTTAAACATCGTTAAACGTAATATTAATTAATTAATTTGGTTGCTGAAAACACTAATATATATTCTTAAATTAGTGAACTGTTTACTATAATTATATTTAGATTATAGTTAATCGTAACTTTAACCATAAATTATATAACCGAAAGTATTGTAGTGATAATTACGGATTGAATCCATACTTTACTGCTTTAAAAGTTAATCACATCTTAAATAATGATTACCTAAACATATTTTTAAAACAAAGAACAACGTAAAGTATATTTAACAACATGATCATTAACTATAACTACGATTTAACCGTGAATTTTATTCTAAAATGTTAATTGTAGTGTTAAATACAATACATTGTTAACGTTAACTACCCAAATTATCAATTAACAATTTTCACTTTGTTTTTCAATAAAAATCCCCTTTAAAAAAATCTGGTTTTTATGAAACTAGTTAATAAACACTTTGTACATATCATTGTTGACTATTATTGTTACTGTTAAGATAAATAGACTAAATTAGTCACAGACTGTCGTTTTTTAAGGCATTGCTCAGATCTTTAGATACGAATTGTATCCATTTAATGGAGCAATACTATTTATACCTTTATTATTTATTTTTTGACTAAGTAGTCAAAGTGGTGTACTATATAATTTTGTAACTGCTTTTGATGTAGACAAAAAAATTAATTAACTGAATGTCTATTCTGTATAATCAGTGACAGATTAGCATTTCTATAAAAAAAAAATCGACTTAGATCAGGAGACGTCTTCCTAAAATGTGAGTTTTTGACATCTTTGAAATGTCTGATTGTTAAATGATGGAAAATAATAAAAAAATTGGATTAACTAGGTACATATATTGTCTAATACGAAAATTTATGATATCTTACATCTGGCAACATTGCTTTACTACTATTTTAAAGAGGAGGAGTTTTTAATCCAGATAGTCAGTGGCACAAAATATAAAATATAAAGTGTTAATAATTTAGGGGTTACGATGTTAGAAAGTAATATAACAACTACATCGGGAGGCATGCAAGGTGTGCATCTCTCTTACCTTCGTTGTTATCTTTATTATTTTTTTCTTACTACTACAGCGTCTTTCCATATTTTTATCAGGAATAGGATACTTCAGGGTTTCCGGGTCGGTTATCTATTTATCCGTGCACCCTAGAGTACACCCTCCTCCTGATATCTTTTCTCTTCCATATCTTTAGCAGTCATGATCTTCGTCGCAAAGGTACTCTAACTGCTTTCCATGCTGTTTTAGTAGCAATTATCTTTCCTATGTCAGTTTCCGCGTCCATAACACCAATCTTGGCTTCCGCTTCCGACCTTTCTCTGTGCCTTTTCTGGAATACGAAGAGGGTGTGCTCCTCTGTGTCGTGTTGTCCGGAATACATGCATAGTTCGTCTCTAGCGTTTCCCTATACGTTGCCTATAGTGCCGAAACGAACCATGTCCAATCAGAAGTTGGCTAAGGAAGTAGTTTACCTTCCTATGTTGACAGGTAGTAATATCTTTAATCAGTCTTCTCGTCCACACACCTTTTGTATCGATATCCTACCTTTGCAGACAAGGTCGATTGGGATTACACCTGCGATAACATGTGCTAAAGCTGTAGAGATCGTTCATTAGCCAGATGTGATACTCAGCCACTTTTTTCGTTGGAGGCACTCTAATGTAATTTTGTATTTTTGGAAAGTCCACAGGATCTAGGCTCTTAATAAATTCTGTCATCCACTTAGAGCGTAGACCTGTGTAATATATTTATGTAACAGAATCTACATGTTCTATTGTCCCCTTTGTCCATTGTACAGAGATGGTACCTCAGAAGACAGTGTCCTGTAAGAATTCCCGCGATTATTCTGAGTTGAGGTCTCTGAAGCTTTAAAAGTAATTTAAAGTACCACAGTAAAGGCTATGCAAACCTTTTTGTTTCTTTGGCCTAACGTGTTTATTTAATAGGGGTCGTTTCTTACTCACCATTTTAACTCAAATCAATATTTTCAATGTGAATTACTCAAATATTTCACAAAGATATAAACTGAGGTCAACTTCTGCTCTTACTCCTGCTCCTGCTTCTTCTTTGGCGAGACTATCAGCAATCTGGTTTCCGGCAATCCCTTTATGACTGGTAACCACACAAAAGTTACTTTTTTGTGTTTAGCCAGTTGCTTAAAAGACTGCTTGCAGTTCCAAACTGGACTCGAATGTGGTAGGATTTAGAGCCTTTAAAGCAGTTTGCTATCGGAGCCAATAAATATTCTGGCTCAATTGAGGCTAAAGCACTCTTGAGCACAGAAATCTGTAGCTAATGGCTCCCTTTGGGGGATCGTAGCAGTATTTTCCAGGGCTATTAAAAGACTAGCATTACGACCTGTAGCTCATATACCTGGTGTTTTAGACCATCAGTGTAATAAGTAAGGCTTCTTTTGTAAGTTGAGCGATTTCGTTTTATTAACATTTAATGTGAGTTCGAAATTCGGTTTGGAGACATAATCTTTATGAATTGGGTTGCTCTAACCCTTAAAATCCCAATGTTCTGTAAAATCGCCGCGTTTTAGAGACTTAGTTCTTATAAACCAATAGGAATTTTCTAGAGCAATAAACGCAAGTGGGGAACGTTTAGAGAAACGTCCAATGTCGCACTAGGACACGATATCTTTTCGTTAGTGATCTTTTTACAAGCGATTCTTTGTAGCTTTAGCAACTCTATTATTGCCTTTTGTTGCGTTATTTTTTTATACCAAACCAGCGCATCATAGGTGATTAGAGGTCTGTGGCCTCTTGATTTGACACAGAACTAATGTCTCTTGTCAGTTTTTAACATTTTTTTTGGCAGATACCTTTAAGAATAAATGTTAAACATCATTTAACACATAGGTATCTAGTTAATTAAACTCCTCCTCAATGATTTATTTGAAATACTTAATGATATTTAGTTTTTGTAAAATTTTAATATTTACCATCTGTTGAAAAGTAAATAAGCAGCGTTGCCAGTTTTATATATTTTTCTTTAACAAACAGACAGTTCTTCCTCCACTTAATGTAAAACCAGAGCAGATTTTTAATCGATGCTTTATATATTAAAAAAATGTCAAGGCTTACGTGTGTAACTAATACATATCACTTTTAGCTTTAAATTAAGTAAAATTATAAATCGTGATTGATTTAATCATGTTAAACATAGAAAAATTGTTAGTTTGTAATATTTTCAATGTTGATTTAGAGTTTATATAAACAATTACTATTTGTTAGAGATATAATTTTTCATAAACAAGTTGAAGTATTAAAGAAACTAAAATGGATTAATAATTTAAAAATATTACCTAACCAGAGACTTTAAGAAACGAAAAATAAAAAACTGAAAATCGGTTTTGAAATCTGGGGTTCCACTTATTTAATTTAATTAAATAATATTTTTTCCATTAAATTGAAACTATTTTTTCCTTTAAATTACATTCGAGTGTTTTAATCATTTTTCTGCTAATTTTCCCTGATAAGATCAATTGTAAGTTTTTTTTGTGATAATTGTCCCGTCAGTGGTGGATGAACTCATTTGCCCCCAGTAGGCAATTAAAATTTTGCCACCCCTCTAATTCAATAGGTACCTTAGTTCACAATTAATTTAATATTTTTATCTTTTTAATGAATACTACACAGGAGATCATTTTTTGAAAAATTAGCTTAGAAAAACTTAGTTGGAGCAGATTGTATATTGGAAAATGTGGATTGTAAGTGGGATCGATTGGCTCAGGTGAACTTACTTATGAGACATTGAAGATCTATTATCCACTTAGTTTGTAAACTGATCAGGCTCTAAGAAGACCTGACCCATGGCAAACTATTACTGTGTGGGTGACAGATAAAATCTTCAGCTATTTCATCCCCATTCTCTCTCACAGAATCTGTATATTACACTGTCCACTTTACGCATTTTACAGTGTCCTCTACAAATTCCTGCGATTACTCGGATATCAGGTTTCTGGAGCTCTGAGAGTAATTAAAAGTAGTGCTCTTTCTGGTGTTTGTAGAAGTGTTTCTCAAGACTATTGAGAACATTAGGACCTATAATCCCTTTAACTACTCCTTCTGGTGTTTTAGGCCATCAACATAATAAGTAATGGCTTTTTTGGAGACATAGTGTCTGTAGGCATCTTCATGGATTGAGTTGCTCCTACCTTTACAATTCTATTATGTCCTGTACTATCACCGAGTTTTAGAAACTTACTCGTTCTTACCTTATAGACACTTCTTTTAGCAAACCCCCACCAAATTTGGCCCACCCTAAGCTCCAGCCCACTTAGCCTGCTGGTAAAACCGCCACTGTCTCTTATATTTTATTTATCATGTCCTCTGAATTACACTATAGTTTAATTATTTTTTAATAATTTATACTAATTGGAACAATTTTTATGATAATGTGTTCTAATAACCTAGAATATTTAATAATTGATAATTACCCCTAATTAGCTCAAAGATAAGTAATTTTTTTTTTAATTTTTCTTTCAATTTAGCTCGAGTGTTGAGTGATTCTCTGATAATAATTTTCCTCCATAACTTAAAGTGTAACACGCGAACAGGTTCTTCTAAATAGAGTATAAGTAATTGGTTTAAAATTTCTCATGATAACTTCGAGTGCAAGTAAATTTTCTGATAATTTCTTCTAAACTAATCTCCAGTATTAAATGTTTTTTTTTTATTTATATCTCTAACAAATGGTATAAATAGTTATTACGTTTAAATGTTAAAATATCACTTTTCAAGTGATTGAATAGTCAGTTTGCACTGTGTGTTTGTAAAAAATATTTTGTTAACAATAAATATTATTTCACGGATTTGTGTTTAGAGGAATATTGTTATTTTCAAAAATATTTCTATCGAAAAAATGTTAACTCTGTTCTAGAAAATTGCAAAAATTAATAAAATTTTAAGAATCTTGCAGTTAAAAATTGTAATCTGTTTTTGATGTTGATTTTAATTTTCTTATAGCCTTTTACTGTTTTTCTATAACTACGCGAGATATAAATAAAACATCTTGAGAATACCCAACTTCAACAGGAAATATTTTCTTATTAGATCTGAATTGTGTATAAAACCAGAATGCAAATATCAAAAAATACTTTTGCAAATTATGATGAATCACAATATCATAGATGAGTAATAGTCTTGAAAAATAAATAAAATATATTAAATTGTATATTTAAAATGTCATTGCTTATGCTTAAAAAATTGTTTGTCAAAGAAATCATATAAAAATTAATGAATTAATATATGTCTGTCAATTATTGTATATGTCAATGTTTGATACGTCATTTTCCGATTAAACTGACAGATGACAGAATATACAATAATAAACATTAATGAAAAGCAAGAAATCCATAGACAAATTATCTCTGAAGAAATCAGTATTAGCATAATCTGTATGTCTGTGTGTCAATATAATGACAGATGACATGTTTCGTATTATGGAAAGATCATGATAACAGGCAAACAATGAATAAGAACTACAGTTTAATAATTCAAGTATGTAGGTTTTTCCATAATTTGTTTACTTCAGTCCATATCGGAATTTAATGTTATATTTGTCATACTACGATAATCATCTGTCAACTATAATGACAGATAGTGTAATACAAAGGTGTATCGATAAAACAGGATAAAATGTTAAAGAATGAACATAACTATATTTCTGATTATTTCCTTCGATTCAAATAAACCAATAAAACGTCATAATTTTTTGAAATTGGACCAATCAGAATCAAATATCAGCGACTATTGCACTAGAACAATATCAGCCACTATTTCTCTAGAAAAATAGTCACGTCAAATATAAATGTCAAATATTTGTCAGTTTAGCAGTGGCTCAGGAAATAATCTTCCTAAATATAACACGACCTTAATTAATAGTCTGCTATTTTTGTTGTTGCTAAATTTCTCGAGAATTCTATAGATCGAGGGCTTTAATCTTTGATTATTACCTAATGTCAAATTATGTCTCAACAAATTGATACTAAAAAATTCTCGAAATCTGGATGCCACAAAAATAGCCGACTATAATCAAGGTCTTTTTATATTACCCTTGATTATTCCTTACTTTTTTAATTGTCATCAGTCGGTTCTGATAACAAATGAATCTGTCTACAAAAGTAGAAAGAAGATGAAATTCAACAAGAAGTAACACGACACAAATAGATACAAAAGAAGCAAAAAATAAATATTCGGTAAACACGCACATAAAGCAGCAGAAAAAAGAAAAAACGGGTGTGGCAATCATCGGAACTGCCGGTAGAAGTTTTACTTCTATGCACGATTTAGAAATTTGTATGGGAGCCTTTTTAATAGAAAAAGATCGAAGAAAGAGAGTGATATAAAAACTAGCATTAGATAGCGAAACTTCAAAAAGAAGTCACGTAAGTAGCGTATTTGTTCACCATTTGCGAAGTCATAAAAAGTTTAAGTCGAAAATTCCCGAAGAAGTAACCTATACGCATATATAATGCGATGAATGAAAGAATAATAATTTTGTGGAAACATTGAAAAAATATTTATAATATTATTATAATATTTCCCAAAAATTTAACTGAAATACATTTCTAAAAAATTCTGTTTATGTAGCCAACAACCTCAAAAGCGTAAAGCAGAATATAATATAACCTATACTGCAAACATGTAATGGTACTATAGACTACAGTACAATACCTACTCATTACTGAATTTTATTAATACTATTAATATAACATACTAAACTTAATATGTATACTTACGTGACAGAGTAATAAAATAATCTGTCAAACATAATGTGATACGTCACTATGATACTAAAACATTAGCTCAGACTGTTTTTTGTATATCTATTCCTTTTCAATGTACTGAATGTTTAAATGGTATTCAAAGGACTAATAACATGTGTTAATATTTCATATTTGTTTTTACCGACCAATGTACCTATATGTCTTTCTGTCTCTCTCACTCACGCCATTACATAAGTAATGATTTTGTCTGTTTAATCCGATACAAATTTCCACCGCCGGACGCACGAATAGAAGTTTAACTTTAATAACAAAAACAGGAAATGACAGAAAAGCAATAATTTAACTATATGTACATTTTTCTTGCTAATCGTTACTGTTATTTTTAATCTGTCATCAGTCAGTGGTCATATCTGTCAATAAATAATATGATATCTGTCAATTAACAAATGTTATCTGTCAAATATAATGACAAATATTGTTAAAGTGAACAGTTTTATTTAATAACACAAATAATGAAATGTTTTGGTAAAAAAACAATTCAAATCTAAAAAGAGTTTCTAATAAAAATAATTATATGTTGTAGAATGATAAACATGTCTAGTAGATAAAAAAATGTACACTAGACCATTTAGCACTGTCATTAAATATACATAAATCTAGTAGTAGTTTAACCTGAGCTTAAACTTAAACTTGAGATTAGTATTATATACTACGGCAAAGAAAAAAATAATAGCTTTTAGCACCCTAGTCACAATCCGCCCTTTAAGATTTGTAAATACATTCAATTTTGTTTGTTTATATTGACATTGCCCAATGAGTCAGTGATACTATTTTAAGTTTATAGTTTAATTTTGGTAATAAAATGTTGAAAAAATTGTTTGTTTTTTTCCTTTTTACCACAAAAAAATGATTATCTGGAATTTAATTTTAAAATTATTTTAATAACAATATTTAAATTTAATCAAATTGCATATTACATGCAAACCTATTATTTTGTATTCAATTTTTACTGTAATACACAGTTCAAAGGTTTAAGATATTTTTAGTTTTGTATTATGTGGATTTTTTACAATAACTTACAATGCTACTGATTTATCTGTCAACTGTCTAACCCTAATCACAGATGACATTTATTAAATGAAAAAGTCTACAAAAAACAGACCAAAAAATATGAAGGCTCAACGAATAAGTAGTTATTTGTGACACAAGGACGGAAAATGACATTTTGCAAGAGCGAGTAAAGTTGTGTAGCCGAGGTGCGTAGCACCGAGGCGAAACAATACGAGCACTTGCAAAATATTTTCCGGACGTGTAACACACACTATTTTTTGGTCCGACTAATTTTTAATATTTTCAAAAGTTCTGTTATGTTCAATAGTTGACCGTTTGTGCTGCCTATACGCTAAGACCAGTGACAGCCGTCAGCTGGTATGACGTGATGTTAATATTATAGTATTTATATTTGTATAATTACTTGTTTGATACTTGATATACGTGTTTAGTAGTTATTAGTGTTTTAATTAACATATGTTGCAAACACAACAAGTTCAAAAACTTTTTACTATGTGACATACAAGATTAGATGTTTATACAAAGATGAGACAATGAACTATTTTCATAAATTGACATAAATGTCAAATTTTATAATACAAGTTGTGAGAGAAATTAGGTAAATGTAAATTAGAATCCTGCTTATCTGTAGAAAAAGTTATAGGTAAGTTTAGTATATTATACGCTGTTTTTAAATAAATTTAATTAAAATTTGTATTATTCATTATGTATTTTTGATGACTTAATATTTAAACTCACAGCGCCATCTCTTTAGATAATCTAAAAGCTACTTTGCCGGCCTAGGCCGGAAAATGCCATTTTCCGAACGATTTTGAAGTAATTAATAGTATTGTTTCTGGACGGAGGACCAAAAAGTAAATTTGCCGTGTAAGGTGTAAGTGACAGAGGGCTCATTTTTCATTGACCTTTAATATATCTTTAACCAGTAAGCCGAATGTATCTTTTTTTTTAATAGAAACGTAATTTAATGTTCTTTAAGTGTATAAATTTTGAAATTAATATGTTTACAGCGTTTGAAAGTGTGAATCCTTAAGTAAAAAAATTGGCAACTATCTGAGAGCCTTATTCAGGGCCTAGTGTGAATTTGAAAATTTGCGATTTTTTTCTAGTAGTCTGAATTTAGCATATTAATCATTAAAAGTTTTTCTAGGCGCAGGCGGAACAAAACTAAAATGTTGACTAACTAATTTTATGGTGACCTGTCGGTTTTTCGTAACGGTGTACATTTCCTTTATCGGAGTTAGTGACAATGATTTTAGGGTTGGTCTTTAAGAAATCTTTTGAACCCTAATTAAGCTGGTAATTTTCACAGAGCAAAATTACACAGCGGCCATTGTTAATCTTCGCATGTAAGCGTGAGTAGCCTTGCTCATCACAATCTAATTCGTAACTGGGTGCGATGCTTGTCTTTCTGTACAAAGGGAATCGGGCGTTTTCGAGTTGTTTCGAATCGACTAACCAATCAAAAACCATAATTTCGGATCCTGGATATTTGAATGCCAATTTTGCCAACTTTAAACCCAAATTATACTAAATTAAATAGAAAATATGAATTTGGTTACAGATGGCCAGGGTTCATAGAAAAATAAATTTTTAAATTGACTTAAAATCAAAGAGTTTTGTGTAGCAATCCTTGTACAGATATATTGCCTTTATGGGAGCTTGTGATAATCTTTTGGTTTTAATCAGAAGATTTTGAAAGAAAGAGGTTTTGTTCGAAAAAGACAAAAGAGTAAAGTTGGTCTAGAAACGACTACTTTCGAAAGTCGAGGATCTGCAATTGAAGACGTGATGTAGTCAACATCTAAGAAAAGAGATCTCTTGTGGACTTCTTATTCGTGGTTTCATGATCATGAGCTATACTAATTTCATAAATAAGAAATTTGTCACCTTATCTGGTGTTAAGTGTAGATGAAAGGTCTTCTCTTATAATTTTTACATTATGTCAGACTTGTTGCACCAAATTGGTGGTGAATGTTGTTGTAGAAACCATATCTGTTAAGAAGCTACTTCTTTGTCGTTTGCTGACTAGTTAGACTAGTAAGTTAGGTTTAGAGGGTCGAAAACAATTAAAGGATAAACTTATTTTTTTTTACTTTTTCACCAAATATTTAACTTTTTATATTTTTTTCTCTAGGGGCAATATTTTCCGACTTATACACGAAAATGGTATGCAAAATTTGAGAAATTTGTATTTTTTTTTTTTCAGATGGTTTGCGACCGGCGCATATCGTGATTATCGATATTGGGCATCTCCTAAAGGGATTCCAGCAAAAAAATAGCTTCCTATGGAAAAAGTCGAATTCAAAACAGATCCCGCTAGACTAATGCTAAAATATAAACCAGCGATACTTACGTAACTACACTAATATGGCTAATGACCTAATAGTCGATGCCATAACAAAAAATAAAAATAATCAATATTAATAACATTAATTAAATATATTCCTAAAAAATCACAGTTTCTTTAGTAACTGTGATTAATATAGTTAGTTCAACCAATCAAAAACAAGTTTTTAGTTGGAAATTCACCTACGGATCCGTCAATATAAAAATAAAATAGTCCGCGATTTCATCTCTCAATAAAATAACTAAAAACATTGTAGGAAGGTTGCTATTATTTTAATTATTTTTAATGTTAACTTAGTAGTACGAAGAAGGTACTCCCAAACAGTTCGTGATTCAGGGTGAAACGGTATGAAAAAAAATGATAGCACTTTTTATTAGTTTTAATATAATATTAGTGATTGTTGGTGTTTCTGATGGATTAAAATTTATTAAACCTGAAAATGTGGTACGTTGATTTTATATAGTTTTATAGTGTATTTTTGATTTAATATAGCTACAAAAATTCGATTTTTTTTCGAGCTTTGTTTTAAGTTATTGGCTGAAAAATAATTCAAATTTAATTGGACTAAAAATTATACATCTTCAAGAGTTTTAAATATTTGAACAGTTGTTAAATACATCAACATATTTCTAGAAAAGTTCAAAATTTCATTCAAACATTCGAACATTTTTAAATATTTTAAAAGATTTTTTATAGATTTAAAATGTTTGGAACACAGAACGTTATTTTTTGTAAAGGTTCATTAAAACTATTATTCTTTCTAGTTGACCCAGCGAACTTCGTACTGCTTAATACTTAGTAATCTCTTCTTTTCATTTTCCGTTTTTTCCATTTTTTTTTGTTATTTTATCATTTTCTATGATTTTTTTTCTGTTTTTAACGATTTTACATATTTCATATTTTGGTGGTTTTTTGTTATCGTTGCATTTTAAATTTTTTGGATTTATCAATTTTTAGTTGTTTTTTTTAAATTTTCACTGTTTATCTCACATTTTTGTGTTATTTTCTTGTCTTTTCTGTTTTTTTGTCCTTTTTTTTCTACTTTTCATTTTACTTCAGTTTCAGTTTTGACAATTTTTTTTTTATTTTTTTTTTTTAGATTTCTACTTTTATTCTTGCGATTTTTTTAAATTGATTCTATTTTTTTCAGTTTTTTTTATTTACTTATTTATTTTTTATTTTTTTCCATTTCTTTTATTTTTTTAATTTTTGCTATTTTTTCATCTTTTTCTAGTTGTTTTTGTTTTGTCAATTTTTCATGCTTCCTTGTTTTTTTATTTATTTTCCGATCTCTCAAATTTTTTCTGTTTTCTTTTATCATTATCTACGATTTTTTTTCTGTTATTAACGATTTTACATAAATTCTTTTCAGGTTTTGATGATTTTTTGGTATCGTTGCATTTTTGATTTTTTCGGATTTACCATATTTTAGTTGTTTTTTTTTTTAATTTTCAATGTGTATTTCACATTTTTGTTTTTTTTACTATTTATTTTATTTTCCATTTTACTTCAGTTTTTCGTTTGTAATCAGTTTTGACAATTTATTTCTGTTATTTTTTTAAGTTTCCTACCTTTTTTGATCCTTCATATTTTTCTTTTATTTTTGCGATTTTTTTAATTTGATTGTATTTTGTCCAGTTTCTTTTTATTTATTTATTTTTTATTATTTTTTTGTTTTTCCCATTTTTGCTATTCTTTTCATCTTTTTCTGGTTGCTTTTGTTTTTTCAGTTTTTCATGTTTTCTTGTTTTTTTATTTAACAATTTTTTTTATTTTAAATGTAATAATAACTGGGGTTCGGTCAATATAATTTATTAAAAAAATTTTTAACACTACATATGTTTCGCATTATACCATTTTCAAGTGTTTATATGTAAAAAGAATGACATATTATATGTAGTGTTAAAAAAATTTTTTAATAAATTATATTGACCGAACCCCAGTAATTATTACATTTAAATTAATTTAAACGGTCAGGAAATATATTCATCAATTTTTTTATTTTTTTTTCCGATTTTTCAAATGTTAGCTGTTTTTTTTCATTTTCTACGATTTTTTTTCTGTTATTAACGATTTTACCTAAATTCTTTCCAGGTTTTGATGATTTATTGGTATCGTTACGTTTTTAATTTTTTCGGATTTATCAATTTTTGGTTGTTCTTTTTTAATTTTCATTTATTTCACATTTTTGTGTTACTATCATGTTTTTTCTGTTTTTTTTTTTAATTTTTTTATTCTATTTTTCATTTTACTTCAGTTTCTCTTTTGTAATTAGTTTTGACAATTTAATTCTTTTTTATTTTTTGCAGATTCCTACCTTGTTTTGATCCTTAATATTTTTCTTTTATTTTTTCGATTTTTTATTATTTATTTTTTTTTTCCAATTATTTTGTTTTTTCCAATTTTTGCTATTTTTTATCTTTTTCTGGTTGTTTTTGTTTGTTAAATTTTTTATGCTTACTTGTTTTTTTTCTACAATTTTTTTATTTATTTTCCGATTTTTAAATATTTTATTTTCTACTTTTACGTTTTTTATCATTTTTCGTTATTTCCCAACCCAAATAATCTTAATATAGATTAAGATACACTGGCATCTATTAGAAATTTAAGCTATCTTCGCTTAGTTCATCCATGTTTTAACTAATGAATTTCTAACCCAGCAATTTTTATTTTGGGATTTAAATTAAATGGAGTAAAAGCCATTTTTGTCCTATATTAAATCCTCAGCGTATCTAACATATTTAATTGAAAAGGAATAATATTATACTGTTGTATGTTTGTATGAGAAATTAGGGGTAACAGATACACTTGGGACCTATAAGATCTATTGTGTCTCCCTTTTCTTGCTATAATTCTGATGTTTCCTCCGACTTATAGCAGCTCTTCTAGTCATATATTTTCTATATATTTAGGATATCGTTGGGTAGATCTTCTTTTTCTATTTCGTATGGCTTTAGGTATTTGACCCTAAATATGCAATGCAATGCATTCTGAGAGTAAGTGTTTTGAGGTTTCATCCTCTTCCTCACAGAATCTGCAGTTTCCTTCATCTACCAATCCTAGTTTCTTCATGTGCCCTCTTAATCGGCAGTGGCCGGTTAATATCCCGTTATAATACGGAGTTTATTCTTACTAAAAATAGCTTTGTAAATAACCCATTATTTTATTGTAATTTGTAAAAGAAAACAAAAAGGTTATTGTGGGTTATCCTTGGGATATCCACCATATATTATTATTTAATAGTCATAACTCAAAACTTAACTTATTATAAAGTAAAATCTTCCTAAGGATTCACTCTACCTATTGTTAAGAACTAGAGAAATCCGTTGAGTACCTATTTTTCGAGTCTACTTATTGCGCATACATGAACGTACTTTATAAGTACAATAAAACTTTTAAAAGATTATTTCAATAGTGGAACATCTTTTGTGTAGTGTGCCAAATTAGACTATTAATAGTTTATTAAAACTCATATATCCCCAGAAGTTTTAATGGCAATTAAAAAGATTCTGAAGGCCGGAATGTTTTTTAGATGACTTTAAATCTTTATGTAAATTGAACCTTAATTAATTAACTTTAAATATCTTAAAAGAATTGAATAGTTTTTAAACACAGCAACGTTTTTCTATAGAGAAGAAAACTTTTTTAAACAAGGGAACATTTTACGCGAACATTTAAAAAATTAATAGATTCAAATAATTTAAAAAACTTTTAAATTGTTCTGTTTTTGAACACGGAAACGTTTATTTGAGTCTCAAATTTTCCTACATTAAACTGTTGTATGTTTATTAAAGCTTCAATAAATCCAAAACTGTTAAAGAAACTTGAAATAATTGACCAGTTTTTAAAGGCAATTTTTAATGGTTTATATAACATTTTTTTATCATTTAGTAGACTGTAATACATTAAATTTTAATCAATCATAAATTGATATAATTAAATTGAGTTTCAAATAGCGGAAGGTCAGAAAAAAATGTTACTTTGTTGTTACAAGTGTTGTTTTTTACCTACAATAGTTTACCTTTATATATACAACAAATATGCATTTTATTTATTTAAACAAACTTCCTTTAAGTACGTTTTTCATGGTCGGTGTAACAATGTAAATTAATTATTTTGTATAAAAAAAATGAATGTATATGTTTAAGGACTAATAATGCATTCATTTTTTTGTGACCAAGGAGAAAAAACTCATTGACTGGTGATGCTTTCCGATTTTTATTGTTTCCATTTTCAAGACTCTGTTTAATATAAAAATAAAAACATTACATTGTATAAACACGGTTTAAAATCAATACACGAAAAGGCATCACTAGCGTGGTTTTAAATTAACGCACGAGAGGGCAATGCTTACTCTACTTACGGGGTCAAGTATCTTTATTTAACACACACCAAGCATGAACATCCTTACTGATCCATCTACGGCGGTTTTTTAATATTAAGAATATATTGAGCGATACGTCTACGACGCTCATACGTCCAGGGTATTACAAGAAAGTCTCGAATCGCAAGCTCCCATTACAAAAACGTCAAATATCACAACCCTCAACCAATTCGTCAGAAAGACTTTTCTACCAAAAGCCACTGCCACGAACACCCAGAAAGCATGCTAATTCTATAGTACCCATAAACTTTTTAATATTTTAAACTCTAAAACAGTTTTTACCTTGTTATAACTAACTCTTTAATCCTCTGGACAGTCTTGTTAAAGCATCTTCAAAAACCTACGTAGTAACGGAAGCAACTCAGTTTTTAATCAATACACAAAAAGGCATCGCTAGCGTGGTTTGATATTAACACACGACAAGGCTTTACTTTGGCGAGTTGATCGACCACGTACCGTCTAAAGATCACGTGGCTTGGTTAAAAGACACCAGGCATAAACATTCTCACTGATCCGTCTACGGCAGTTGAAACTAGTAGGCTTCTTACCCTCGAGAGTTATTTAGCAATCTGTCTATGGCGCTCATACTTTGAGGTTATTACAAGCCAAACTTGAATCACCAGTTCCTATAACACGAACATCAAAGAGCACAATCCTCAGCCAATTCTTTACATCATTTCCACGGACAGCCAGAATGCCTGGTAAATGTATAATGTCTGTTTGAACAACACCAGAACTCTTACGAAGACCTATTACATGATCAATCCTGACCATCACCAGAAGTACACCTTGGAAGCTTACACCAGCTATAGCCAGCAAACTCTACAAAGACGTGGACCAATCGATTTTATAGCTGAAGATTTAAGAAAAACAAAATTTATTGTTTACTCCTTTCCGAGAAACAATGGTTATGCTAGCTTGACAGTCAAGATAGCATAGCTATAACTGTATTTTGTCAAACAAAAGGTCTGCGAGGGTCGTAAAAGTGACATATTTTATTGTTAATTACTCTTAAAAACTACTCCAATGTGAATTTTGACACCAACAAATGCAAAAACTGATAAATCGATAAGTAACTACACAACAAGTAAACAAGATTTCATTTCGGACCATCCGCCGCAAACATACAGTCCAAGCTCGTTTTTTCTCATTATTGGCTCTCACCGCCAAACCCAACAACATTTGGAAAAACATCGAAAAAAAAACGCTAATTCTTTTTCGGTCTGTACGTGACCTACGCTCGTCGATCATCGATTAGCATTTAATAGCATATAAAATAGTTAGGCAGTCACGTTGCAAACTTTATACTTAAATCTAGTTTGCGAGAGCAATAAATTAACAATAAAATATGCCATCTTTACGAACCTTGCAGTCCTTTTGGTTGCCAAAATACAGCTATAGCTCTACTAGCTTGACTATCAACCTAGCATAACCATTGTTTTTTAGAAAGGAGTGAATCAATAAATTTGGTTTTCGTAAACTCGTCTGCAATAAAACAGCAATTATATTTGGTTTGCTTGTTGTGTGGTTGCTAATCGATTTCTTAATTGTTCGCTTTTTTTGGGGTGAGATACACGTTAGGGGATGTTATGGTAGATTTTAGAGGTTTGTTTATATACCATGCGGGTTAAATAAATTAGCCATAAAATATGCTACTTTTACGAACTTTTTAATTTTTTTGGTTGCCGAGATAAAGCTGTGGCTATGCTAGCTTAACTGTTCAGCTAGCATAAAAAATGTTTGTCGGAAAGGGTTGGAACTGTAATTTTTTGTCGAAGTCTTCAGCAATAAAATAGCAATTAAATCTGATTTGCTTGTTGTTTGATTGTTTATCATTTTAACCATTTTTCACATTTTTTGGGAGTGAGGCTCACGTTAGGGAATAATAGGGTAGTTTTTGGGGTTGGTCGATATACCATTCAAGAGCAGTAAATTAGCAAAAAGATATAATTGTGGTTGCAATTAAAACCTATAAAGTGGATATACTAGCTTGACGGACATGCATTTATGTATGCGTTTAGCTTCAGCAAGAAAGTCCTATAAAAGATTTTTTCAATCAGAGATAAATTGTTTGGACCCAGTAAATGGAAATTCTATTGGATCCAAATCAGTATCAGTTCATTTTTCTTTATCATCGCCAGGAACATTATCACTGATATTGGACTATGTATCTTGGGCAACGGGTAGGTAAAATCACATAAATTGTGACTCTAGAGGTTTATCTGACCCAAAACTATGGCCTTAAACAAATAAAACTATGGTATAATGCCATAGAGGACGTGTTTAGTTAACTGGACAAGGGCCATAGATCGGAATTCCCTGTGTCCAGTATAATGGACGATGGTCCTCAAACTCTTAAAAACTAAATAAAATATGATAATTTTTAAATATATGGCGTTTTATAATTTAAGTCACAGATTTGGAATAGTCTGTAAATATTGACCTAATATCATTTCCCAGAATGCAATCATGCTGTTTTGCAGTGTAATAATTAGGACAAAAAATTACCAGCTGTAGGTACAATATATAAATGTTAATAATAACATTAAAAACACAAATTTAGTACAAATATAGGTACATGTAAGGCTAAATATCAAATGACATCAACAACTTTTATTTATTAACAACAAATAATTTGTATATAAAAATCGGACAAGTATTATTTTACTAGTTTTACTCGCAACGTCGTTCGCGTGGCGTGTTATTGTTGTATAAAAATTTCTTACCCCACCCCATTTAAGGAATGGGAGATAAATTTTTATACACCAGATGTTAAGTTGAAAGAAGGCAAATACATCTGTGAAAACCGCATTCGAATCGGATCATGTGATGCGCGCACAAACACACAGACAGACAGACAAAAAAATCTAACCACATTTTTGGGTTCTATTTCGATGTACCCGCGACGTCGCCGTCGTTCGCGTGTCGTGTTGATTTTTGTATAAAAATTTCTTTCCTCACCCCGTTAAAGTCGTGGGGGGAGAAAGTTTTATACACCAGATGTTAAGTTGAAAGGAGACAAATACGTCTTTGAAAACCGCATTCGAATAGAATCAGTAGTTTTCATGTGATGCGCGGACAAACATACCTATACATTTCTACAGTTTTATTATATGTATAGATATATATTCTTTGTTTTTGTCCCATAACAAGCGACTTACTTTTATTCATTTTTGGGTCTCTTGAAACATACTAATTTTCTACAAAACTAATTTATAAAAAATTATTAGATTCAGTTAGGGAGATAAATATTTTTAAAATAAATAAATTCTAACAAATATAATTTTACTGTATTTTTGTTCTTAGTGCGTATATCTTGAACTTGACAGTCAATAAATTTGCATAAACTCGACCGTGAGACGATGTTAATTACTTTTTTGGAATATACCTACCGGTCCACGTGCACTTCCTTGTTATTACGTTAGAAAAGAAAACAAAGTAACGTATTTATAAATATAACTTACAAATTGTTATAAATAAGGTACTTTAATATTAACTTTGATCACAAAAAAATTCCATTATATTTGAATTTTGCATGCGTTGTTTGAATAATTTATTGTGACGTTCTTGTGCAAAGGTTGTTAAATATTAAATACTTCCCTGTTAATAAGGAAGTTACTATATTTTATAAAATAAAAATATTCCACACAAACTGGAATAGCTTGCAAAATATTTGTTTGGAATTACGTACGCAAATTTAAGAACACTCATTCTGTGCGTAACCACAATATATTATTTGGCTAATCTGCATTTTAACTGCTCAATATCGGTTTCCGTGTGACTGAATGCTTTCAAAATATGTTATGATTGGTTTACACTCTTGGCAAGTCTGCGCAAACATCTACAAGCGCTTTAATGCCATTTACACATATTTCGAGTAAGCTAGTGTGTTACGCAAACTTCCTTTAATCTGTGTTCGAAAACTGACACTGGCCTGAATCGGCAAGAACCTCTTCCCATCTCACGTAAACCAAGCAAACACCCCCTTTATACGTTTATGTTTGTGGAAGCTTGCCGAGACTTGCCAAGCATGTAATACTACCATGAGCTGTTGCAAAGTTGTTGCCAGTTCTCGCGAAAATCCAATTTCGACTCCATGAATCAAGAAAAAGTCATTTAGTAATATCTTATTTTTGACCATTATTTCTAATGTTTAGTAGGTATCATGTTTGTTTAAACATTTATATTTTTTGATTTCATATTATTTTCTAAAAATGATTGCAAGGTGTTGTACAAGTTTTTTTATTTCGCAATAATTCGAAAATTATTTATATTAATAAAATATGACGTGCTAAGAATGTACGTTCTGAGAGTTCGACAGTTAAATGCAGTTGATCCAATCACAGTATTACCAACTTATCACTACAAAATGCACGACAGGATGTGTTATCTCATACTAAACAATAATAATGTTTGTAATAGACGATGTAGCATTTATCTATCAAACGGCTCAACTTATTATTTGGGGATTTTTGCAGTCGCTAAACAGGACCTATCATGACGGCGATGGTTCCAAAATAGATTGAATCTGGTGCCTTGTAGTTTTATTAAAATTTCTACCAAATCAGTAGTTACAGATTTTTCGATATTTTTGCAGTCGCTGAACACGAAATGTCGACGATGGTCCCTTAGTTACCTAGCACCAGAGTGTAGCAGGAACTCAGTAATACCAAGTGCAGTTTTATAAAAATGTTTAGAGAACCAGTCGAAACTTACTCGAAAACTATTTGAACTGCTGAACATGAATAGGTACTATGACAGCGATGCGATGGTTCCCGATACACCTAGTGCCCAGAGTGAACCTAGTATTTTGTAGTATTATGAAAATTTATATAAAACCAGTCAAAACTAGGTACTCGAAATATAAAAAAAAAACAGTCGAGACTCACTTTTTAAAGGTTTTTTAGTCAAATATGACGGCAACTGTCTTCGTAATACCGGGGAATCTGGTCTCGTGCAGTTTTTTCGACTATTTGGACCTGTTGATCATAATTATCACGCAGCGATTGTTCCCGAGATACCTAGTGACTAGGGTTGACCTGGTATTCTGATGATTTATAAAAATTCATACAAAATCAGTTGAAACTTGTTCGAACATCATGGAGACGGTGGTTTCTGAAATACCTTGCACCAACCTGGTTTTTGGAGTTTTATGAAAGTTTATACATAAACCGTCAAAACCCGTACCTTGAAGGTTTTTGGGATTATTATGGCGATGGTCTCCCTAATATCTAGAACTCCCGATGGATCTGGTCTCTTGAAAAACCAATTTTTTACTTGAAGATTTTTGTAGTCGCTACATATCAATATGAAGACCTAGTCCCAGAGTATTTTTAGTATCCTTGAATTTTATGAAAATTAATACAAAGTCTGTTAAGACTCAGGTATTATAGCAGTGATGATATTTGTGTTAAACATCCCCAAAAACCCCAAAGCAACGAGTTTCGACTGATTTTGTATGGAATTTTTCATAAAACTCCAGGTCCAGGTCCACCCTGGGCACCAGATATCTCACGGACAATCACTGTAATAATATTCGTAATGGGCGATCCCAAAAACTGTTAAGTAACAAGTTTCGATTGTTTTTTTTTTATAAACTTCTATAGAACTCCAAAAGGTACTTTTGGTACTAGGTACCCCATAAAAAACCTTGAGTAATGAGTTTTGATAAATTTTGTATCGAATATCAATAAAACTCCAGGAACCCAGGCCCCTTGTGGGCATACTAGGTATCTTAAAAACCATCGTCGTCATGAATTTAGTGATAATCGGTCCCAAAAAGGAGTTTTCATTGATTATGTACAAATTTCTATTAAAGTCGAGATCCACCTGGGCACAACCACCTCGGGTATCACCGTTGTCTTGTTATTCGTGTTTAGCTTTCCAAAAGCCATTAGAGTGACGTTTTTTCACTGATTTTGCATAAAATTTAAAAAAAAACTCCTGAAAGTGAATTTCCTCTAGCACCAGGTAATTCCGGTAACGTCGTTGTCATGATTTTCGTATTCAGTGGCATAAAAAACCCAAATGGAGTTCATTTCCATCATTTTTTTATATTTATTTTTACATATTTTCCATTTTTCATCACTTTGAGATGAATTTTGGGAAAAGCATGTTTCTTGTTCAAAAATTTTATATGATTGCTTTAGATCTTAAATCATATTCCATTTTTTGCTTTGATATCCATCTTTCTGACCAGGATAGGTTTAAGCTAGTTAGGATTAATACTTCATTGTCTTGACTGAGCAGATAGTTTCCTTATTGATATCTAAAAGGTGTAACTATTATTGAATTTTACAACTTTTTGTAATGCATTACAAATAATCCTTGGATTGGTATGACTAAAAACATAATAAAATTCATTAAATATATAAATATATAGCAATTAGCAAAATTTCGACAACCCGGAATATACGTAATGTAAAAATAATTTCTAACGCCTTCGTCTTTGTTTACGGTCATTATATCTCCAAATAAACTTACGTGTTACTTAAACTTGAAACTGGATTTGAATGTTTCAAACTTGAACTTGATTTCTACCTGTTGCTCTTGCAATTAAAGCCAACGAACGGAATCGACAAATATAACCTTGATAAGAATATTACATTCACGTAGGTAGGATATACAGGGTGTCTCATTATATTCTGACTGTTTTTAAAAGCTGATATCTTCGAAACTGTTGTAGATAATAAGATGCGGTTTTCACAGTTAGGTTTATAATTATCTTAAGTTTTGTTGTGACACGTTTATATATAAAATGGCCTAATTCCGGTTTACCTGATAGAAAAATGGCGTATTTTCAGAATACAGTAGATGTAATTTTTTAATTTTAACTTCCCTTTCTGTGCACCGATTTTAAACTTTAAGGTATTGTTATAAAGTATAAATAAGCGTCTTTTAGGAAATTGCTAAATATACAGGGTCTCCAATTTAAAAAATTACATCTATACATCATTCAAAGCTTATTTTTATTAAAGTAGGCCTTGTTAGGGTGATGAATTTCGCCCTGTATATTTAATCTTATTCTCAGTTGTAAATGCGCTGTTGTCACGTCCTCAATAAAATCATAGTGTTAGTGACAATAAATAAAATAACAATTGTGTACTCCATTTCAGCGCCATCAAATCATTAAAAATTAGTACTTTCACAAAAAACGAAAATCGTCAATTTGAAAATATATATTTAGATATAATGAATGCATTTACAAAATAATAGTACTTAATTAAATGAAAGCAAACAATAAAAACATTTACAAAAAAGTCTTTATTTGCAATTAGGAACAAATTTTCTATGGTTATATAACGGTATTATAAAATAAGTTTTACAACTAACATTTAAATTGGACCAGCTATAAATGAGAAAATACAAAATATTTCATTTTGTCGATAAGTATTACAGCAGATATATATTAAAGAATTTTTCGTGGAGCTTTCCAGGTAGTGCGGTATTATGACATACCAATTGGTTTCAGCTATTTTGATAAGTAGAACAAAGATAAATATTCCCACAAAATGTTATGCTTCAAATAATGGAAATCCGTTTAATATGTGTTCAATAGCTACAGTGCAATAATTCAGCAGAAAAGCAGATACACTAATGGTAAAATAAGCAAAGTAAAAAAAATGAAACATACAACATTAAAAAAAAAACATATAAACAACAAAAATTGGAGTAACAGATTTGGTTAAAACTATTGTCACGTTCATCTATTCGTTATGTATTTTCAATTCACCTCCAGTATCAAAGGTAAAATGTTGTCAAGTGAACAGTTTTTTATGTAATAAGTCCAATCCATCAAAATAATTTCTTCTGTGTCTACAATTTTTTTTTTACATGTCTGGTGCATTGTCTTAAAGCTTCTGTCCAAGTTTTGTCCGAATATAAAAATGCAAAATAGAGGTAATCGAATCATGTCTATGTTAGTTTATTATTTCATCTACTACATTATGTCTTATCGTTGCTTCTGTATTGTGTAAGTATAATTGTCTTTTTTTTTTTTTCATTTTTTTATCAAATTCGATGTTATTGCTGCTTAATTATCTCTGTAATATCTATTTTGTTGCTGAAAATGTAGGTGGTCTGTTTTGTTGTACAGAATGAAATGAAGCATTATCCATGTTTACTACACATTTCTCTGGAAAATTAAATAAAGCAGGAAAAAGTTAATTAACAATCCAGTTTTTGAAAATATCACCATTTATAGTTTTGTGATAGTCAATGTCAGTATTTGAAGAGTCTAATAACAAATCACATCCCTCTATTGACCCACCATTTGCTCCTGCGAGTAAAATTGTAAATCGCTTTTCTTCGGATTACACATGCAATGGATTACTTTTTAAATCAGATTACTGTTTCCATCGACGCGTTGTAGTATACCATTTTTTTATATCCACGTCTATGTACACGAATCTGATGATTTCATTGCACTTTTTTAATTTCATAAATTTCTGAAGGAAAGAGATTTTGCTATTCTTCGCTTACTTAAAATTTGTCCTCAGTTCACGTTTTTAAGTTTATATATCATTAATTTTGTATAAATAAGTTCGTTTACCGGTTAAGTCTCACTTTTGTTTTGCGTCAGTCAAAAGTTTATCTGAAGTAAAATATTCGTTTTTATAATTGTACATCCAAATCTGCCACTGCAATTTTTTTTAAATGAAGTTCTTAAATGTATCCGCTTTATCTTTCTTCCTTTTATTTGCCGCTTCTTTACCATTAACTAAATCTTTTTTTAAGATTTTTCGTTTATATTTAACACTAACCTAAAAAAAAACACGAAATATTTAAAAAATGTATGAAATAAAAATTTAAATGATATTTGATTGGTCATAGATTAATGAATGAAATATCGATTCGTCCATGTCCTATCAAATTACATTTTAATTATCATTATGGATCATTGTTATTAAAGAAATTAATGAAAATATTTTATTCTGAAACATTTTTAACTTTTACTATAGTGTGTAATCTGGCAACATTGTAAAATAATGACTGACAGAAGAAATGTGAGGTTAGGTTTGCTTAATAAATTATAAGTAATTTGAATGTAATAAGAATGTAAAAGTGTATTTAATGTAACAAATAACTTCATATACAAATATTAATGAAATTAAAAATGTTTGGAACTATTTGCTGATGAAAATATTGGAATAATCTTGTATACAAACACAATTACTACTTACATTAAAAACCTAAGAGATCTTCTATAAATCCATCTTCTGAAACTTTCTGGTCTTTTCTAAACATGTAATATCATCTTTGTATTCATTTTTTTGTCTCTACACATTTTTTTTTCGGCGTATTAATTTTTTTAATGCATTTAACCATTATATTTATGATATTTGTTGTCAAGCTTGTCAGATTGTGACTTGCAGTGACTTGGTAACTTTCAAACGGCAACATGACAAAAACCAATACCAACGTGAATAAATAAAAAGATAGCCTGCTAGATATAAATAAACGTTGAATCGTTAATACTGTTTTCTGAAAATACGCCACTTTACTAGCGGGTAAACCGGAAGTAGGCCATTTATATAAATGTGTCACAACAAAACTTACGGTAATTTTAAACCTAACTGTAAAAACCGCATCGTATGATCTGGAACCGTTACGAAGATATAAGCTCTTAAAAACAGTCAGAATATAATGAGACACCCTGTATTTTTATTGAATTTGGAGCATTAGATATTTTTTTAGAATTTTTGTATTATCTATAGATAACTCTACTATGCAGCACTTTTTAGTTTTAATGTTGGCTAATATGGTTTTCTTTTTAATGTCAGTAAAATTTCACGGATTGGTAACTATAGCTAATAATTCTTCTTTTTAAAGTTAAAATTCCTTCTGGCGGGCCTTATGCTTAATGGATAATAAGAAAATATAGGTATACCAACAACGTACCTTATGTAATACCTATATAGTAAAAGGTCATATGAAGTAAAGTTCTAGGTTTTCCTAAGCAAATCTGGTAGGTATTGTGATTGGATTTTTGATAAATTTTACAAGTTTACTCTTATGATTAAGTTTAAAATGAATTGTGTTAAATCCTCATGAAGAACAAAATTATTAAGATTGGTTAGAGATTTTTTTACCCAAGTACTATTAATTTTAGTTTTCTGTGATCTGTCAACGTCATCTGTGGTCTGTCAACGTCATCTGTGATCTGTCCACGTCATCTGTGATCTGTCAACGTCATCTATGATCTGTCAGCAGTCATTTGTCCTTTGATCTATCAAAGTCACCTGATTTTAATATAAATGTAGTTTTTAGCCTCGACCAAAAGAAAATAATAATCTTAATTAATAAAATTGGTAAATCTAAATACTAATGATAATAATATTAGCATCCAAAATACGTTGTGCCCTCTCACACGTCCATCTTTTGTTATTCTTGCCATTGCATGTGGTAAATAAAAAGTTTTTAACTTTATAGTTATCATCAGCCAGTTAGAATTCACTGTCAATAATGGTCAATATCATGTCAAATTTATTAATGCTGTGGTAGTAACTATAACTCGAGGTCCAATTGTCTGGCAGTGACGTCATTGTAACGCAAATGATGCGTAAATGCGAGTGGAACCAATGCGAGGTTCAAATGAATGCTAGATGTCATGTCTTATTATTATCTCTTTCTATGGCGAGTTATTAAGACAATAATAGTTAGTCTTTCTAAGATAAACATGGCAACTAGCATTCATTCGAATCTCGCATTGGTTCCACTTGCATATATGTCACAATGACGTCAGTGCCAGACAATTGGGCCTCGAGTTAAACTAACTGATTGAATTAAAACAAAATTACTATCTCTTTGACATTAGATACGAAATCGTAGAAGATTGTTCCTATCTTAGATAATGTCATTCTACCTAAAGGCCCAATTGTCTGGGAGTGACGTCATTGTGACGTAAATGCTGGTGGGGTCCCTCTTTAACCAATGCTGCTTGCCATGTTTAACTTAGAAAGACTTACTATCTTTGTCTTATTAACGCGCAATGGAAAGAGATACTTTTAATGAAAATGTCAAGCGGCTCTAGCGCACTTAATTATAATGTTCTCTAGTGTTGACATTCTTAAAAGTATCTTTTTGTATTGCGCATTAATAAGACAAAGATACTAAGCCTTTTGAAGTTAAAAATAGCAACTAGCATTCCTTCGACCTCGCATTGGTTGAAGCGGACCCCACCTGCTGTCAAATCTTCTTTATTTGTAATACCTAGCTTAATTTTTTTGACCTGTCAACGTCATTTGTCAATTTAAATGGATTTTTTAAAGTTTTTCTAAAGTTGGTAACACTGATGTGCAAACTTGAAAAATAAAAATAAAATTTGATTCATTAAACAAATAAAATTGATAAAGTAAAATTGGCAACAGTGGTAAATGACCTTGGCATTTTTTTTAACCCTCATACTTTATTATATCGCATTTAGTTTTATGCCTTATGGTTATTTTTTGCGTTCGAACCTCCGTAACATTGATTGTTGTTACATTCTCCAGATTTTAGGCTCTTTAGGCTCTTTTAATTAAATTTAATAACTTTTACATTTTTTTTAAATCCTCATACTATACGATATTGCTTCTAGTTTTATGCTTTATGATTATTTTTTGTTTTCGAACAAAAATTAGGCTGTTTCATCTGAAAGTATTCGAAATGTAAATTAAATTTGGTAATTACAAAATAAGGCACCTAATAGTTAAACAGCTCTTAATAATCTGTTAAGAGTTACCTAACTTATAAGTAACTATTGTTGGTAAATAAATTTTACATATTAGATCATAAAATTCTAAATAATTAATGATAAATTATTAATTTTCAGAACAGAAATTTTGTTGTATCAACAAACAAAGGTTTTGTACAAGGTCGTACGGGTATCACATACACTGGAAGACCTTATTGGGCTTATGAAGGAATACCTTATGCTACCCCACCTGTGGGAAGTTTACGTTTTACTGTAAGTTATTTACAAACATTTTTTAATCCTTACCTTTTTTTTCATAAATTATTTATATTCCTACTTTGCACTTTTCCATGATCCAGAAACTTTACTAACCAGGATATTTTTATTCATTCAAGTTATTGGTTTCTTTTTAATCTTCAACTATTTTTTAAAGGATCCCGAACCGACTACGTCATGGATTGGTGTATTGGACGCCTCTGAAGAAGGTCCTACTTGTGTAGAAACTGTGAATACTATAAATCAAAACATTGAAGTTTTTGGTCAAGAAGACTGTTTATATTTAAATGTTTATACACCTCGAGTAAGTAGTATTTGTGTTGTCAATAATATTTATTTTTAAAATGACTTCTCAATGTGTACAGGAATATTTTCTATCCAACATCTTGTCTTTTTGATAGCTAGAAGTAAGCTTTACTTTGTCCTAGCATAGGAAAATTTGATTCTATAGCCACTCAAGACAAAAGTTTGAATAAAGAAGAAGAATAAAGTATGGGTAGGGTAGGGTTTTTCATATGTGTTATCTTGTGTAGATTACTTTATATTTTTTAGTAGAAAAGACTTGCAATAGTTATACCTACGTAGATCTATTTAACGTCCATTATTTATTATAAGTGCGATTGATTGTTTAAAATATCTTCCGCTGAGGTTTTCTTGGTGAAAAGATCTTGAAAACCTTTGACAACTACATCTAGATCTAATACTTTTCTAACTGTTATTCAAAACTTTACCAACTCCTGAGCTTCTCTGTTCAGTTTTACGTAAAATGTATGTAAAGCTCTTTAATTTATTAAAATATCTGGTTTTAAAGTTTTCTTCGAGTAAGGACTTTGAACATCTACACTCTTTTGACTATTGAACTCCTTTGTTAAATTCTTAGTTAAATTTAACTTGACTCTGATTGTACAATTTGTACTTAGACGAGCTTTTTCTAACTTTATACAAAACTCACTCTTTTGTTTTTTTGTTATTTTAAACTGGAGTTGACATTATAGCTGGAACTCTTTAACTTAATAATATATCTTGTTCTAAAATCTTCTTACAAAACCACAAAAATTCCTAACCTGCATTTTCAGTTTTGATTGAAACTGAACTTGACAATGTATGAGAGCTTTTTTGGTTGTTCAAAGTTTGTTCCTCTGAAGTTTTTCTGATGAAAAAACCATAAAAACTTTTTCTAGATTGAATACTTTTCCCTGCTTTGTGTAAAATCCTATTAACTTCTGAAGAAAGAACAGTTCTTTCTAGAATGTAATATAAACACGTTAGAACAGATATGTGTATTGATCCTACTTTACTGTTTGAAGTTTGTATACATTTAAGACCTTAGGCATTACTATGTATATCTAAAATTAGACTGTCAAATGTGACCCTGTACAAAAGCACAATAATCCTTAAGAAAATAGAGCTTTTGTCTTGATCTGTGTTTTTTTGGTGGAAGACATAAAAACCTGGCACTGCTATCTCTAGATATAAAATTTTTCTGTCTTTATACAAAACCATACCAACTTTTGAACTTTTTTTAGTCAGTTTTGAGTAGAACCTTACTGTATAAAAATCTCTTTGGGTGAATAAAATATCTTCTTCCAAGGTTTGTCTAGTGAACTTGCTTTGAAAACCTTCGACATCTGCAAAACTTTTAAAGAAGCAGTGCCTTTTCGCGTAGTGTAATTTAAATCTGTAGACAAATCACTTATTCAAATAAATGATTTTGAAGTTTTACTAAGCACCTTGGGAACCATTGACCTCTACATCTAAATCCAAGAGTGATTCAAAAAGAATGAAATTGTTGGATATAAACTATTAACCTATCTGACTAAAAGTGTAGGTACCTACACCATTTTTTAGTTAGTGTAATGTAAATTTTGTAAATATCTTTCAGCATTAGAGCCTTAGAGCTTTTTGTGCTTTGAGGCCTTTGAGAACCTTCCATGACTCTCTAAATCCAACATTTAAGTCAATAAAATTACTAAATATCATCTTTATACTCATATTTTTGTTTTTTTTTCTTTTAAATATGTCCAGATGCTTTTCATCAACTTTTGTTTGTTAAAAAAACTACTGTCTATCAATTTTTCAATTATTATTAAAAGTATTGTTTTAAATTTTATAGAATCCCGTTTCGTCTACCTCATTGCTACCTATCATGATATGGATATATGGAGGAGCTTTTATGTTTGGTAACTCCTCTAAAGACACGTATGGTTCTGATAACTTTCTAGATCAAGATGTAATTGTAGTAACGTTTAATTACAGAGTAGGAATGTTTGGTAAGATTAAAAACTCCTGAAATTTCTTTCTTTTTACTAATTATTTATTTAAAGGTTTTTTGAGTACAGAAGATATGGAATCACCAGGTAATTACGGACTGAAAGACCAACATTTAGCCATTAAGTGGGTTTCACAGAATATTAAAAACTTTGGTGGTAATAAAAACAGGGTAACTATAATGGGTCAAAGTGCAGGATCAGCTTCGGTTTTATATCAAGTAGCTTCGGAAAAAAATAAAGGGCTTTTCCAATCTGCTATAGCGAATAGTGGCAGTCCTTTATGTAATTGGGCTTTTCAAAGAAATCCAAGAAAGGTAGCGTTTGATGTTGGCCTTGGGGTTGGAATTCGTACTAAAAGTTCAAAAGAATTGGTTGCAAGATTAAGAAAAGCTAGTATTGAAAAATTGAAGAAAGTTTCTCGCACTATTTTTATTTTAGTAAGTTGTATTTAATATAATACGATAAATAAATTCATGTCCAATAAAGTGTATACTTGAAGTTATCTTGGTAATTTGTGGAATTGTCAAAAAAAAAATAGAAACACTTATGTATGTTTTGATTCTGTCGCTCTTTCTATGTTGTATATTTTGTAGGAATTTAAGAATGTCTTGAGTTCTACAATTTTCAAATGTATCAGTTAGATTAGAAAGAATGTTGTTAAAAGTCTTTCAAAAGTATAATTAAGACATTCAGTTAATATAAGTTTCACTGTCAGTGGCACTTCACTAAATTCACATTCCTGTTGTGGCTCTTCAGTAATAAGACGAAGTGAGAATCGGTTTGGTGTGTGGCTTTTCCATGGTCCAAATGATTGTTTGATTTCGACTTCGTACCACTTATTATCGAATTGGTTTGTTAACTTTAGTTTGAAAAATGATGTAAGATTCATATCAAGAGGTTGTATGGATGGTGTTAAATTTGATTATGATGCATCTATGAAGATTTGGATATAATCAGGATAATACATGATAATGTGTTTGTATGAATAAGGAATAATCTCGGGGTGGGTTTCTTGTTTATTGTAGGCTAATAATTGTAAACTAAATTGGATTGTGGGGATGAGCTATGGCAATTTGTTTAAAGTGTTTGTTTGAAAAATTTGTGAGATATCAGTGAGATTGATAAGATATTTTGGATTCTTGTATAGAACGGATAATGAGTAGTAAATCTTGAACACATTAAAAACTCCGGAGTTGACAGCTTCTTCTAGAGAAAGCTCACCTAGCTTGCACTGAAGACTTTCTATGGGAGTAGATCTATAGGCACCGGAAATTATTCGAAGAGCGTTCTTGTGGATTGCAACGAGAACTTTTAAAGTAGATGTAGATGCTGATGAGTAGGCTATATATCCACATTCTATTTTTGAACGAATGACGGTTCTGTATTTTGTCAATAGTACGTCCCCCTCAGCACTTAAAAGTTTATTTTTGCCAGTCATCCCAGTAGGTTCTATGTTAAGGCGAGTTGTCGAATATGGGATTTACATCGTTGTTGTTTTGATTTAATATTTTCTAAGCTTCTTCATTTTCTTTATGTCATAAAAAATCTTTGGGGTAGTTTTTGTGTATGGATTGTTGCTTGTATGTTTCTGTCATTTCCTCTACTATTTAGTAAGATACTTTTGGGCTTATTTTAATGTATTCTTATGAATTTTAGATAATTTTAACAGAAGGAAACTAATTAATAATTTTTTGTTTAGTTTGTGCCCCAAAATGATAGAGAAGGATTTCCATTTGGTCCCAGCTTAGAACCACCTTATAAAGGTGGGTTTATCACTAGAGACGTTTATACAACTTACTTGAAAGGAGAATTTACCAGAGTTCCTGTTTTGATGGGAATAAACTCATTGGAAACTTTATTTTTCTCGGATGGTAATATCCATTTTTTCACAACAAAAACCTTCATGTCTTACTTTTACTTCAGCACATGTGCATACCATAAAATTAATTTGCATCATTACTACATCTATTCTTTCATATTTTAATGGGAAAATTAATGTGAACATAAACTTTTAGTACTGGAATTATTAAAACCATTAAACTTTTTATATGATTTGAGTCCTGGATCATTACCAAACAAGGCTATGAATATCAGAACTCCAGAAGAAAGAAGAGATGCTGGAAAAAGAATAATTAATCAATATTTTAGTGGTGGTTCTTACATAAGTGCATCTGAAATAGAATATTTACAGGTACCAGACTAATTTAAAATATTCTTAGTAAGCTACTTATACGCGTTTTTTATCGCATGCCAATTTTGTTATTGTCAGTACTCATTTCATAAATATGATATATGATTTGCTCTTGAGAAACGCTTATGCAAATCATTTACTTAAAGAATTATTTAATTAGTTCGAAATTACTCCTGAAGAAGTTCTTGAAACATGCTTGTGGAGTACCATTTCAACATTAAATAACATTTAGGCAACGCTTAAAAGTTCCTTAAACTATATATAACAACCTACTTCTTCAATATTTCTCACATGTTTCATTGCTACTTTGTCTCGCGCTGGGTGAATTAGTGTTTGTATGTTACGTATCCCTGTCCATTGTTTGATTTTTCGAAGCCTTGACATTTTTTCCTATTCCTCAATTCTGCCTTCGATGAGTAATTGTAAGAATCCATATTTTTAGAAAGTTTTTTTATATTTTCACCGTGTTCTTTGTCTCTCTGTCATTCCGCGGAATTTTGTAATCGAATTTAAACCTATTTCCCGACTACCTAGAGCTCTGAAATTTTCAGGATAGCTAAGATCTGAATGACAATGCATGTTTCAAGTGTGTTTAGGCATATACATAAATTTCGAAATTTATACTGAATTGATATGAAATATGATATAAATTGTGTATACATGTTATCATTTTGAAAGTTTTTAAATATGTCGTTCGTAGCCTAGTTGATTAAGCGTCGGATATGAATCAAGGTGACAGTTCTATTATGTTATCATAATGGGATCGACTACGCGAGAGAGAATTTTTTTTTTTTTTGTTTTACATGTGACAACAGTAATTATTATTTTAACTGTTAATAAAATAACTAATTTAGAAATTTTTTAAAAATTTTAGACTATACTGTGGATTATGCCGTAATCTATCTCGTAAAGCGCTATTTGCCAAGGGAGTAATAATTTAATAATAGTAATATGACTTATAAATCACCAAAAAAAACTTTCTACTATAAAATGTTCTTTTATAAATTGTGATTATTCATTGCTCATGATATATCCCAGATAGGCTGTTTTTCTTTTCTTGAATATATCAAATAATTCTCGTTCTTAATTTTCTTGTCTAAGAACTTCTTCGTTTGTTATTCTTTCTATACATGAAATTTTAAGGATTCTGCGATATAGCCACATCTAGAAAGCTTTTAGTGTATTAATATTAATGGTATTCGTCTGTAGGCTCCAACCCTCTACACTATAAAGAAGCACTTACCAAATGTAACATTTTATGAACCTTTTTCTGAAGTCAATATCAAAGTCCGAACAAGTAAGCACAGGTCTAAGCTTAAGGGATGCCTGTCGAGCTTGCTTAATACCTACAGCTTTTTATTTCTGTGTCCGATGTCCTGTCCTCGAAAAGCCATATTTCCAGATATTTGAATTTGTCTACTCCATCAACGGATGCTGCAGCAAAAGTTATTTCGGAGTTTGTAAATGCATTCAAGCTCCTGGAGATGATAAACTTTGTCTTTCTAGTATTATGTTCAAGCCCACGATTTTACTATATTTTTCCTTCTGGATAAGTGATAAACAGCAGACAAACTTAACAATTTATTGATAAACACAAATATATAACAATTTCTTAAAATAATCTACACAACTTTGACACAGTCACAATTACTGAATAACATCTTTAAAATACCTCGTACAACAATTTGCACTTCAATCATTGTGTATCGCCAATTATGACAATTACCATTATTGCTCCGTCCAAAGCGGTCCCTTATATATGAAATCAATTCCTTCTAGAAGTATCTCCACAATTACATCCAGAACATACAACACTCTCGAATCTTCCGAACGTTGGAAAAGCCACTAGAATATTTTAAGATTCTAAGAACGGACGGTCGCGACTTACTCACCTTGTGGGCCATAGTTCCGGACCGACTCGTAACACTATGTTCCCCAACCGTATTTACTAACCGCTGCAGATCGTCTATGTCTATATTATCGACTTTTAGGACCGCATCATTTACATTAATCCCCATTTTTATACTTTGTAAGGACTCTTGAAAAATTGCCTTCGCATACAGGTTAAATTACAGTGGCAATATCATCCATCCGTTTCTTACTCTTCTCTGTTCTTAACTTCAATTTTACTGTATTTTAGTATACTTCAGATGACCGTTTTACACGACCTTTACATAAAACAGTACAGCTAATTTCAAGACATGCTCCATTGTATTATTATCTGTTTTCATACGTTGGTGAATATGGAGCGACAACTCTAAAAGGAATAAGTGAATTTAGACCAGTAAAAGGTTAGTATAAGTTTAGTTTTTTTCAAAGCTGTTGCGTAATAAATACTCTAAAATAAACTTTACACGTGAGATAAAGTTTTTGGGAGATTTCAACAAGATATTTAATCCAGAAGATGTCTACATTTTTATTTTTTTTTTTTTTTTTAATCTCAAAAGACCTCCTAGATATTGTTCAAATTCTATAAACTAATAGAATACAAGTAAAATTTTGTTTGTTTTTTTCTTAGAAGATAATCCGATGATGTTTTAAAATAAAAGGAGTTGTCCAAGATGTCGATAAAGTTCTATCTGATAAATATTTTCGAAGATGAGTATAATTTCTTTACAGTTTTGTAACTTCTCAACAGACCACTAAAATGTCCATAAGGTACTCAAAAGATGTTCTTGGACTGCAAGAGACATCTAAGATATCCAAAGTTCCTTTAGATTCTTGCGATACGTGTTCCAGAATTTCAAGAAACGTAACAAAATATTCATATATTTTTCAAAAGATGTTGCTGTAGTTTTCTTGGATCCTGAGAGATGTCCAAGATGTTGATAAATTTCTGTATGATTGCAAAACACGTGTAAAATTTTAGAAGATGTTTCCATCATATTCGGGAGATGTATGAAATTTTCTCAAGGTTTTTTCTGTTCTCAGTAGATGACTGTATGGTGTTATTGTTATTTTATAGATTTTTAGAAATTTCTTTACGATGTTCTTGGATAGCAAGAGATGTTCAAAAGGTTGTTTAGAATTTTCGAAACATGTAAAATTCTCAAAAGTTGTCTCATTAGTGTTCTTGGAGTTGAAAAAATGTCCAAGTTATTCAAAAGATTTTTCCACATAAGTTCTTTTATTCGCAGGAGTAGACGCCAATTTTAACAGACGTCTAAGGTTATACAAGTGCTCTTGAGATGTGTTAATTTCCCACATAGCTTCTTCTATTTTTAGAAGATGTTTTTTGGTATTCTTGGATCTCAAAAGGGAACAAAATGTCTATAAGTTGTCAGAAGATAGTGTTTTGAATCTCTTTGATTTTCTTAGGTCTTAAATGATATACAAGATACTCAAAAGATTTATATGTTTTTAGTAAATGTTTTTATGATCTTTTGAGAAGTTTTGTTTTCTTTTCATCCGATGTCTATTATTATGTTCTACACTTCTAGAATCTTAAGAAACTTCTAACTTCGAAAAGTTCTCAGGAGATGTCTTCATAGAGTCCTTGGTTCCCAAGAGATATCCGTAAGGTTTTCCTGCGTTCTCAAAAGATATTAAATTGTTTACTTTTAATATTATTTTATATAGTTAATCCCAAATATTATAAATTATATTGTTTTTGTTGTTTTTTTATTACGTAACTCTAACTCTAGGTAAGTGTTAAAATGAAATTTATTGTAGGAGTAGCTCATTTGGAAGAACAATTTTATATGTGGAGGAGAAAAGGTACTCCACTTCCAATAGGTTTAGATCAATTAATGGCAAGAAGACTGATAAAAATAATGGTAAACTTTATTAAAACTAGGCAAGTTCTTTTATATATACAAACTCATAGTGAACATGTTTGACAGAAGGAATATGTTAAATGTTAAAAATTTAATGTATGTCAAAATACAATATGATGTTGACATTTGACATATAAGTACTACTTCTGTCAAAGATTCCGCGTACAGGAAAATTCACATTTTGTTGTACCCACTTATACAATATGTATGTAATAATAAGATGGTTTTTATTTTAGAAATCCAACTCCTGTAAAAGACGAACTGCTACAGAGATATATATGGCCTACTGTAACAAATACTAAAAATATTACGTATTTACAAATCGATGCAGATATTTCTCTTCACAAAAATTACAGAGGGAATCAAATACAATTTTGGGAAAATTTGTATCAACAGTATGGACATCCACCATACCTAACTTATTAAAGTCAAGCTTTTGAAGTAAGTTTCGGAAGAGATGTTGCGACAGAAAAACCGTCATAAAAATGAGTAACGAAATGTTTTTTTACTTTCGTTTATAGTTTCGTTCAAAGTTAATTTTTGCTTTTTTGCATTCACCCTTCATGCCGACAAAGGATTCATGCCAGCAAAAATGCCGCCAAAGGAAATCTTTTGTCAGCATGAAGTGTGAATGCAAAAAAAGCAAAAATTAACTTTTAGCCTAACTATACAACTATTGTTATAATAGGTTTACAAATATTGTTATTTAATAATTAAAAAAATTTTGGACTGAAATTCTTTATCTGTTGTATTATTAAAAAAAAACAATTTTAAGTCAATTTGAGTTATTACAATTTTAGACAGTTGTCAAGAATTTGAAAGATTTTCAATTGAAGTTATTTTTATATTTAATGATTGTGTTGTATTGATGTTAAGATAAAAATGTCCCATTCTAGCACTAGTAACACTATTGAAACATCTTCAACGAAAAATCTAGGTAGGAATAATTGTACCCGTATAATCTTAAACAGCTATTATCTAAATCGGATGTATATTTTGTAGTTAATTCCCAATTACAAAACATTGTATACTCGGATACATCCTCAAGTGCACTTGAAGATAGTGATAAAGAGGTAAGTAACAAAAAATACGAGGAAAACAATGAAATAACAAGTTAAGTACAAATCTCTTTATAGTCTACGATCCGGCTGCTTAACAGCCCGTTCAGACGGCATGTTCGGCCCAGTTTTAAATAAGAAACGGTAATCGTAACACTCATTCACACAACACCCGGTGAACCGGAAAGAATTCCTATATTCATGTGTTTTAATTGTTTATGGATTTAAATAACTTTTATATTGAAAAACTTTTTAAAATTTTTAATTTTTATTTTAACTATTTTCTCCAAAATAAAATAGAAATTTTGTATTAACAAATAATTTGTTTATCGATTTTTGTAATTGTTTAAAAAAAAGCAGGGCAAAGTTAGCGGATTTTTCATCTACTTCCTCCCAAATACCATTTAGAACCTTCAAATACCAGAAAAAGATTTTTTATCGTGTTCCTGCTTTTCCTGTAACCAAGTTTATTTTCGGGACTAGGATGCGGACGATAAAGGAGGACTGGGATTGCGCTAAGGCTGTGATCACCTTTACGGGCATTAAATGGGCTCTTAGGGCATTTCAACCATTTAAAACTCCTGGTACCGATGGCATCTATCCAGTTGATACTCCCCTTGGTGCGTCTGTTCAGGACCAGCTTAGCCAGTGGAGTAATACCAACAGCATGGAGGACCTCTAGGGTGGTATTCATACCGAAGCCTGGAAGGGACACATATGCTGTGCCTAAGGCTTTTAGACCCGTTAGCCTTACATCGTTTCTCCTGAAGACCATGGAGAAATTAGTGGATAGACATATAAAGGACAGGGTCCTTTTAAGCCGTCCTTTGCATCCGAACCAACATGCCTATCAGAAAGGAAAGTCATGCGAAACAGCCTTGCATGCGCTGGTTTGCAAGATTGAAGATGCTATCTCAAATAGGGAAATAGCGGTGGTTGCTTTTCTTGATATAGAAGGAGCTTTCGACAACACTAGTACTCGCTCTATTGTGTCAAAGCTGGTATCAAGGAATGTGGAAAACACTGTGGTGAGGTGGATAGGCAACATGCTCGAAAGTAGGAGAGCGCAAGTATCTCTGTGTGGAACGGTAAAGGAGGTCAAGGCACAAAGAGGGTGTCCACAGGGTGGCGTCCTGTCACCGAATCTGTGGAATCTAGTGGTTGATGACCTCCTTTCTGAGCTCAATGCACAGGGAATGTACGCTCAAGGATATGCTGACGACATTGTTGTCCTAATAAGAGGAAAATTTATGAACACATGCCTAGAACTCATGCAGAGGGCATTGTTCATAGTGGAAAGGTGGTGTAACCAGGAGGGTCTGAGGATCAATCCAATGAAGACTGTAATGGTACCATTTACAAGGAAGAGAAATGTTGATATCGCTAGGGTACCAACTCTCTTCGGTAACCAGATCCAGGTTAAGAGAGAGTTCAAGTACCTAGGAATAAGACTAGACGATAAGCTCACCTGGAACAGCCATTTGGCACATATAACGCAACGCTCTCAGACCACACTTATGATGATGAGACGGGCCGTTGGGAAGACATGGGGTCTGAGCCCACAAATGACTAACTGGCTATACACTAGGGTTGCAAGACCGATGATGGTGTATGGCTCGATAGTCTGGTGGACCAAGGTGATGCAAACTACCGCTGTAAAGAGACTACAAAAGATCCAGCGAGTAGCGTGTCTTAGCATCACAGGAGCCATGAGAGGTACTCCAACTGCAACCCTGGAAGTAGTGCTAAACCTCCCATCTCTCGACATTATTGTGAAAGGGGAGGCAAGGATGGCAGCCTACAGAATGGGTTGCAGTGGCAACTGGAAGTACAATGCCTCCAGTGGGCATACAAGGATTGTGGACACTGTACAGATGGACACCTTGGAAATGCTACCGGACGGGATGGTGAAGATCACAGATCTAGAAAAGCCATACAATGTCAATATTATTGACAGGGCTGCCTGGGAGAAAGGTGAACCTGAATATATGAAAAGGGGGATCACTTGGTATAGGGATGGCTCGAAGAAGCCAACAGGCACTGGGGCGGGAATATATGGAGTTAATTGGCGCAGTTTTGCGTAAGCCTGGGTAAGCTGGCTACTGTTTTCCAGGCTGAAGTTGTTGCCCTATCAGAGTGTGTTTGGAGCGTGGTATGACAGACCACACCATATACATAAACTCGGATAGTAGAACAGCGCTAATGGCACTTGACAGTTTTGACTTTACCTGTAAAGCAGTATGGGACTGTCATCAGGCCATGAAAACCCTGGGAGAGTACAACAAGGTTATCCTTAGTTGGGTTCCGGGGCACAAAGGTATCGCTGGCAATGAGGGAGCAGACAAGTGGGCAAACAAAGGAGCTGAAAGCCCGCTCATTGATCCAGAGCCGACGTGTGGTATTGCTTACAACACAGCACGAAGAGCTGTTCGCCAGTGGATGGGCATAGAACATCGAAAGAGCTGGGAAAGAACAGAAGGTAAAATACAGTCAAAGAGAATGCTGCAGACACCTACTGGTGCTATAGCGGCAGATGCCCTTGGGCTGAGGAGGAAGACCCTGCGGAAAGTGGTTGGCTTCATCAGCGGCCACTGGGTATTTCGCGGACACCTACATAAGATGGGAATTCAAGTTGAAAACCTCCTATCTAGAAAATGCGGTGAGGAGGAGGAAACAGCCTTCCACGTGATATTCATGTGCCCAGCCCTGCAAGGTCTGCGTGTGATATCCCTTGGCCTACCGACTGGAGATCAAAGGGAAGAACGGGCAACCATAGTCAAAAGAATCTCTTGGTTCATTAAGAACCTGGGATTTGACGGAGAATGAGGACCTGTGAATGAGGGTGCACAATAAGCTGTACTAGCTGCGATGCAATCCCATGGACTACCTCTAAGCCTGGCCCTCTTTAAAAAAAAAAGTTTATTTTCTATCAATTTTAATAAGTATCTACCTAAATTAACGTTTTTACTGTTCAGTTCTCTTTTTTATTAGAAAGTTTTTTATATTTTCGCCGTGTTCTGTGTCTCTATTTCATTCCGTGGAATTTGTAATTGAATTTAAACCTATTTCCCGACTACCTAGAGCTCTGAAATTTTCAGGATAGCTAAGAACTGGATGACAATGCATGTTTCAAGTGTATTTAGGCATATACATAGATTTCGAAATTTATATCGAATTGATATTAAACATGATCTAAGTTGTGTATAGATAATATTATTTTGAAAGTTATTAAATAAATCGTTCGTGGCGTAGTTGGTTAAGCGGCGGATCAGTCCACTTGTGACAGTTCTGTTATGTTATCATAATGGGATCGATTACGCGTCAGAGAAGTTTTTTTTCTTTTTTTTTTTTGTATTATTTTAACTGGTAATAAAATAAACTGTTTTAGAAAGTTTTTAGATACAACTACCCTTGATTTTGTTAACAAGGAAACAATCTTCTCTATGATCAATCACAGCGTTGTATGACTTAATATTTTTACAATGTCAGGGATGCTGTGCATTGTTGAGATGACACAAAATATGACCTATAAATCAGTAAAAAACTTTCTATTATAAAAAGTTCTTTTTGTAAATTGTGCTTATTTATTAAATATGTATTTTTATTATTTTCAACTCGAAAACAGTTAATTCTTTGTATCCAAATCTCAAATAGTTTATATAAATATTTTTTAGGATTCTTTAACAGAGACTAATAGTAGTACCTCTACAGAAGATAAACAAATTTACAAATTCTCAACAAAACAAGAAGATTATTCACCACAAACATTAAAAGAATGGTTAAATTTAGCAAAAATTTTAATAACCAGAAATGAAAATACCGATAATAAACATATAATTGCGAAAAAATCGGAAGAGCTACAAGATTTTTTTTATTTTTTAGCGATAGAATATTTTTCGACTGATGATTATTTAGTAGATTTTCTAAAAGAGAAAAGATGTGAGTTTATTAATAATTGGAAAAACGTTATAGTAGATTGCGCACAAATATTTGATTGTTTGATAGATTTAATTGATGATATTGATATTGATCATAGTTTTTGTATATCTTAGATTTTTCATTGTTTGAAAATATAGTCCAAGAAAATAAAATACAACGCCTTTTAGTACTGTTTATTTCGTGGTCAAATTTTTACAACCTACAAATATTTTTTTTTATTTTTTATACAAATTGGAAGCCTTTTAGTCAAAATTTTTTCACCACTAAACAATGTTCATTTTGATAAATTACAATCTATTGTATCGAAAATAAAAACTACTAGGATTCGATTTATGTATAATTTCTTCAACGATAAACAAATAAAACACTATAGGTATAATTAATATTCCACGAAATTTATGTACCAAACTTATCTGGATTGAACGCAACTAAATTTCGTCCATTTGCTGTGGCATGCCGATGATTTTATTTTACAGCATCAGGTATGCTCGAAAAATCGGGTATTGTCCCGTAAACTCCACGCATTTTGTGTCCGCTCCAGAGGGATTAGCAATGGCGTACAAGTGTATTTTATATTTAATTCCTTACACTATGTATCAACCAATAAAATTAAAATTTAAAAATGTCCTAATGTAAAAGCAAAAGTCAACGAAATTATCTTTCTATCTCTACCAGACAGGACTGTCTTAAGACGGTGTTTGTATTTTAGTATTAAGCACTAATATATAAAAAATTTACTGAATAGGAGCCGAACTCATCTTTAGGTATGCACTTTGGACCTGCGTATGCAGTTAAATAAATGTTAACATCCGAAAAAGCGATCATTACGAAAATAGTTATTTATGCAACTAGTGCGTAAAGTGACCTTTTTTGACGAATGCGACAATCACATGAGTCAAAAAAGGAACATTTACGCACGAGTTGCATACAATATTTTTTCTACAACCAAATTTCTTTACAAGAAATACAAGTATAGGCCTGATTTTTTTTACGCTTTACTGAAAAAAAAATATTATATTTAAAACATATTTTAGATAACAAAATATTTATTTTCTAAATTAATCTCACCTTATAATACCGGTACGTAGAAACGCGAAATGCTTGAATTATAAATTAATTGAAATGTCAATCAGTCATTTAAATAAAAATACTTACCCTTTTTCATGAACTGATATTTCTGTCATATTAAAAATAAAATTAAAAATTACTGAATATAATATCTAGTTTTGTATGTATTAAACTGCAATAATTTAACAATTAAATATATTTACACAAATTTACACAATTAAATAATAAAAAAAAAGTTACCTTACCCGGAATTGAACCCGAGTCATCTGGGTAGAAGCTATATACCTAACAACCTCGGCCACTAACACACATAAAAGTATTTGCATAATTTTATACAAAACAGTGCTTATTTTACTTTTTTTCACTAGTGAAAAAAAGTTAAACTTTACGAACCTTAAACCGTGCGTAAAGGTAATACTTTACGCACGGTTGTAGAAAAAAAATATTTTCACTCAGCAAAAAAACACCTTTATATTAAATCTTATTGACGAGTCTTTTTAGACATGAAAACGCAAGACCGTCATAACACGGTTTTACCGGATTGCTTGTATGAAAAAGACCATTATTTCCTACAGTACGCTTTCGCACGGTTGGTATGGAACCCACTGTAGGAAGTGGCACCCATAGGGACAGTCTGTGGAGGGAATCACTAAAGGCGATACTACTCTTACTGGTGGACACGGATGCCGTCGTACCAAGATTTGTCTTTGACAAACCCTACAAAATATTAACAGATAAGATAAGACAGCAGACCCCAACGTGGTAAACGCTCCGAGAGCCTATACGGATGGATCAAAAACGCAGCAAGGTGTAGGATGTGGAAATTTAGTGCTGGGCGATGTTCATCGATGATTGAAAAACATCGATAGTTTGGGAAACGATGTCGATATTTTGACATCGATGTCAAACATGACCAACATCGAGGTATATCGATGATTACTGATCGATGTTGTGTCGATTTTTAGCATTAGCTATAAAGGATCGATTGGTTTATATGTTTTTTGTGTTGCCTGTCTCCTATCTAATATTTTACATTTTTTTTTCACTGACATGGAGTGAGATGGGGTGAGATTTGGGGAATCACACACACTCAGCACGGAAATGTGTGATTTATGGCAGTATTTTAGAAAGGATGGTTATAATTAAAACATTTCCATATGCAGATTTAGTTTAAAAAAAAAATTAAAACTTCTGGCAATACTACAAATTTCAAATGCCATATTCAAGAAGTGCATAAAGAGGATTTAGAGAAAAGAATATTGATACTACATAGACAAAAACGAGCTAGTGAATCTGAAATGGATATGCCATCAACAAGTAGAAGTAACTTAACAAAAAAATGCAAAAACAGATAGAGACAGAGATAGTGCCGGCATACAGAATCAGGAAGAGGATAGCTCAGAAACTTTTTCCGAATTTGAATGCAAGTTTCCAGCACGTAAAAGACGATGTTTAATAAACAATTTTCTTATGATATAGGTACCTAATATTACGTCCATATTTTTAATTATTTAAATTAACATCGTTGTTTGTTGAATATCGATGTTTTCTTATCGATGTTTTACCTACATCGATAGTTGCCTCCGATGTTAACATCGATGGTAAACATCGATGTTTTGTTTCGATGTCCCAGCACTATGTGGAATGTACTCTGGATCTCTGAGTCTAAAAATAAAATTGGCTATGAATGGCTTGTCAAGTGTATTTCAGTCAGAACTCACATGCATAACCATACCTACAAAAGAATTAATCAATAGAATCACAGGCAGGAATAGACTACCTACGTATTACTTCAAGTTTAGTACTAGAATGTTACCAAACTCTAACTGAGGCCAGCCAGAAAATTTTTATACACCAGAGGTTAAGTTAAAAGAAGACAAATACAACTGTGAAAATCGCATTCGAATCGGATATTTAGTTTTCATGTGATGCGCGTACAAACATACAGACAGACAAAAAATCTAACCACATTTTTGGGTTCTATATCGATGTAGTAACACCGCCTGCAAATTATTTTTTAAATATCTTTAATGTACAGAATTTTCATTTCTACAGTTTTATTATATGTATGGATTGAGCTTATACAGAGAAAGATAAAAGTAGTAATAACAATATACTTTATTAAAAAATATCGATATATAGAAAAATTATCAAAGTTAAGCTGTTTGGTAAAACCTTTGTTTTTATTCGATTTTTACAACACTGTGATGGTATTTATATTAAAGATAATGCTGAAATTGTTGCTTTATTTACTTTATTATTCTGTTTGTTATTTGTGACGTTGAAAATCTCGTGAAATAATGTTACGGCTTTCTTTTGTTTAGAGTAGATAAGATCAAATTTTATCAAGATTTAGTAAGTTAGTATTATGACTTGAAAAGATTTAAAACATCTATTGTTAATTTTCTAACATGACACAATAGGACAATTTGTTTTAACTGTTAAGGTGAAATGGCGAAAATACGTTATTGTTGGGTATTTTTGCTGTTAAGTTATTTTTTAAAAACAGGTAAGTTTGTTTTTATAAAATAATTACAGTTTTATTTTTTAAATACAGTAAATATATTTTACTCATTTGAAATTGCGGATTCATAATAATAAACAAACACTTAAGATGAGCTTGAATTAGTGAATTAATTAAACGTATCTACACAAATCAGTGATCGATCTCTAACCATAGAGATATAAGATATAGAGCACGTGAGCCATAGGAACGCACACAAGTGAAAGCCAGCACGGAATAGAAAGAGAGAGACTCGCCTGTTGCGCATGTGATTAGACAAAGATAAACCGACGCACTAGTTGTCCTCTATCTTTCTATTTCGTGCTGGTCGTATGGGCACCGACGCACTAGTTGTCCTCTCTCTTTCTATTTCGTGCTGGTCGTATCGGCTGGCTCCCGTGCTCTATATCTTATATCTCTATGTCTCTAACTCGACCTAATTATCTGTTACGTGTCAGTAACATCGGTAACACAGGAACATTTTAATATTGCTTCGAAAAATCGCTTATATGATTGGTCATAAATGGTCAAGTAATTACAACAATTGGTCAGCTTTTGGATTCTAAAATATTTAAGTGTTAATTTTCAGGGACACTTAAAAACTTTTAGCATCTCAAATTCGAAATAAAAGTATCTGAAACAGAAAATTTCATTCAAAACAACAAAAAAATAATTGGTCAGAACACCTTAACATTTCGAAAAAAAAAAAAATTGGAAAAATAAGTGTACAGAAAATAAAATAATAGCACGGGGAAATGATAATATCGCTGTCGAAAAACAGCTTAAATAATGGTCATTAATTATTTATAAATGGTCAAGAAACTACAATAATTGGTCAGCTTTTAAATTCTAAAAATTTTAACTTTTAATTTTTAAGGACATTCTAAAACTGTAAGCACCCCAATTTCGAAATGTAATTCTCTGCAACAGAAAATTTCATTCGAAATAACCTAAAATTAATTGGTCAGTACCTACCTCTCAACATTTGGTCAGGATTGGTTTCGGAAAAAAATAATAAACTGGAAAAAATATATGGAAAATAAAATTATAGCACGGAAAAATCTTAATATTTTTTTATAAAAATTTGTTTCTAAAAAAATTGAACCACCTTTAAGAATAAAATGTACTGAAAAGCAAAAAATAACATCTTCGATTCTTAAAAAAATTATAGGCAACTGGGCACCTGTCTTCGGTTTCCTTGAAATCTTAGCCACAAAATCTAGATTTCCAATAGAAATTATTTAAGTATCTCTTTCTATTGCGCGGTAATAAGACAAAGATAGTAAGTCTTTCTAAGTTAAACATGGCAACTAGCATTCATTCAAATCTCGCAACGTCACAATGACGTCACTGACAGGCAATTGGGCATCAAGGTATAGAAATTGGATTAATGACCTCAGTATTTTGTAACATACATGAAAATAAATTTGTTTAAATTTCAGGTACTGATGGTGTGTCTATAGGAACCGAGGAATTGTTTCAGACCGAATTGGTTGTTGCAGGTAAATTTCCTTAATAGTTGTTATACGATGGTGGTTCGATAAGTACAAAATAAAAATGCAAATTTTGGAAAAATGACAATTTATTGTGTCCTTTTAGCTCGATACACTTGCTCCAGCGATACTCTAACCCATCTGAAAAACACATTTTCTGGAGGTCTGCAAAAAAAGACTCCGTGGCGGCGATAAATTTCTGCCCAGCGAGTGACTTTTTCAAGTTTGGGAACATAAAGAAGTAGCATGGGGCCAAATTTGGAGAATACAGTGATCGTTTTGTCCTTCTCGAGGTAGTTGATGTAGATTATACCTTTTGAATCGATGGTCATCACTTTTCTGGCCGATGGGGCAGTCTTCGCCTTCTTTGGAGCAGGTTCGCCGGGTGCAGTCCACTGTGTTGACTGTTCCTTGGCCTCTGGTGTGCAACAGTGGATCCATGTTTCGTCGACAGTCACGTAACGACGCAGAAACTCCTTTAGATTGCGTTTAAACAGCGTGAAATACTGCTCTGAAGTGGTCTCACGGATGCGCGTCTGGATTGAGCAAACGCGGCACCCACCGCACCGACAGCTTTCTCATGCCCAAAATTGTATGCAGGATATGACCCACATGGTCTGTTAAGATGCCTACTATTTCGCGTACCTTTAATCAGCGGACTGCCAATACGAGATCATGAATTTTTGTCACGTTATCCTCGTGGTAGCCATTTTCGGGGCATCTGGGCGTAACTCATCAAAAACCTACGTGCGACCACGTTGAAATTCGTTAAACCAATTTTTGACGGTAACCTTAGAAGGAGAAGAAACGAATCACTGACCGATATTGCTCTTTTTCCATTTTTCTAAAATTCATACTAACACGCTCGCTTCCACACACGGTCAAAACAAAACTATGAGTCTGATTCAGCTGAAATTACTACAGCTGCCGACTACGAGAATGTACTACACGATAGCAAAGTTCTCTTGCGCTAGTGGTGCCATCGGGCCATCCTCGTAGATATAATTCAAATTGATGTTTTTTAAGTTTCTAAGTAACTGTGAATCAATCAGTCAGTTTTAGGATATCGAATTATGTATGTTTCAGATCCAATTGAAGAGTCTACAGAATCTCAATTGTTTGAAAGAGAATTAGCAATAGTAGGGGAATTTCCTTATCATATTTTTACCATATTTTAATATAAATGTTTTAGGTATCAATCCACTTAAATTATGACCATTCTTTTGTTTGTAGTGGAGTTATAGTATCTTACAATAAAGTAATTTCTCTTGCGCACTGTTTATATTATAGCTTTGGAGCTGTATTACCACCAATTATAGTTGAAATTAAAGCTGGTGGTATTAGTTCTTCTGATCTAAATATACAAACTTACGATGTTCAAGAAATAGATTTTCATGAAAATTTTGATCTGGAAAAATTGGAATATAATTTGGCTGTGATAGAAGTAAGATTTAATAAACAAATCCTTTATTGTGTAAATATATACTTTTTTTGTATACAGATTTCATCTTATTTTCCTTTAGACAGCTCAGTTATTAGTCCAATTGCTATTCCTCAAAATATTGTTACGAGTTATAATAAATGTGTGGTGACTGGATGGAACCAGGTAAGTGCTTTTCTCACAATAAAACATTTTATGTATCATTATGAACCTATTAAAAAAAAACTTGACGAACTTCATCTGCTTGTTAATTTTTCTAAAAATTCCAAAAGCAATATTAACATCTCACTGCTATACAAAAAAAATTTAAGTAAAAGAAATATTTTTACATCTTCTTTTATACCCGAAAACGTTTTCAATTGCCTTTCAGGTATACAAAATGTATTTTCCTTAAAATGTGAAATTTTTATGTCCAGAAACCATTTTAAAAACAAATTTTGGTACTGTTGAGATCTTAAAGGGATTTTTAACGCTTTTAACTCAAGTACAATAGAACGAAGGAAAGTTGATGCTTCAGGAATTATTCTAAGTATTTAGAAGTTAAATTAACATCTCATCTGGTCTACAACAAAAATTTAATGGAATTGTTCATTGAAATTTTTTTTTCTGCAATCAAAATAGTTCTAAGGAATCGTTTTTGTAGTTATTCGGTATTGCTGATACCTTCCAGAGGTTCTTTAGTCTTCGTATTCAACCACACAAGAAACTTAAAAAATTATTTCTTCTGAAAATCTTGGAAAAAATCTAGAAGCTTTATCAACATCTCCCCTCTACACTTTAAACGATATATTTCACCGAAAGTGACTTCGAACGTATCCAAACCTCTTTCGCCTTCATGCCTGCAAACAAAATCGTTCTTAAGAACCATTTGAAGATCCTTTTCGGTATTTTTCATACAGTTCAAAGTGTTTCCATACAATCACAAAAAACTGGAGTAACTTACTGCTTCTGGAATTCGTCTAAAGAATCCAAAAGTTTTACCAAAATTTTTCTGAATTACAGTAAGAATTTAATTGATATACTTATCCCTCCGAAGATTTTTTACGTATTTGGAAACCTCCTCTTCGTCATGTCTGCAAACCAAATCGTTCTTGGACACACTTTTCAGCATTAAAACCACTTAAAGTTAGTTTTCAGTATTATTGACTTCTACTATAGTACAAGCAAACCTTCAGGAACTTACTGCTTTCAAAAATCTTCTGGAAGGTTAAGAAGTTTTATTAATACATTTCTGATCTACAATAATAATATAATGGGCATTTTCCGTCGAAGAACGATTTTTTCCATCTGCTAAGCGAATCCGGAAACCTCTTCAAATCGTTGTAAGGAACTCGTTTCGGAATTCGAACTATCCAAAGACAGTTTTTGGTATTGTTGATATCTTCAGAGATTCTTTAAATCTGCGCATTCGACCACCAAAAAATTTTGAGGAACTTCGTATTTCTGAAATTTTTCTGAAGCTTTATCACATCTTCCTTGTCTTTAACAACAAATTTTTTAACATTTTTATCTTCTGATAAAAAGGTCTAGGGTTTATTTCTGTCTATTAAGTAAATTCAATATATAGAGCAAGACTATTCATATAAATACTTGTGATTTATTTTATAGAACGCAACAGATGTTGAAGTAGCTTCTGTTAACTTAATTGACTGCGGTACTGTAACCACAGGAAAACTATGTGCCATACCAGTTTATGAGAATAATTCCCTTTGTTTAGTAAGTATAGTACAAAAGTATATAAGTAAACGTATTCTAACAAATCGTGCCTAAAGTAGACGAATATCGTACAAGAAAATAGTATATTCTATAATGAGAATGAAATGCGCTGTATTCTCAATTTTATGATTATGGCCACTGCAGAAAAAAGTCACAAGGACTCAAGTCAGGCGAATAAGGAGGCTAAGGAGCCAAAGGAATGTTTTTACGGGCCAAAAACTCGTTTATTGCTGTGTGACAAGGAGCAGTATCGATAGCACACCGTTGCTCGAAATTAATGTCATTTATTTTTAGAACACAATAGAAAAAACTGTTTCAAAAAAACAATCGCTACGCACAACCAAATGACTCGAGCGAGGTCAAACTCGTACTGAAAGTGGATAACATGTTCCTCTGCCGCCCCACCAAGCCCCGCGCTTCCAGTGTTGCCAGATCAAACACAACGTTGCCAGTCTCATCACTTAATTTACAGACCTCGTATCTGCTTCCCTAATGGTATCAACCACACTTTCTGATAAAGTTAGTGTTGCTCCAAATCAACTCGATGTGCTTAAATAACACAATAAGATTGTAAACAATGTCCATATTGCTTTGTCATGCCATCGACAACATAACTTGGTTTAACATTTAAAGATTTTAGTATAAGCAAATACTTTTTTAAAGATGTTGAAGAATAAGCTCCCACTACGCTATCTAAGTACAAAGAAAGAAATTTTTTTTTTCGAGGTTTAGCTTCCGGAATTCCTCCAGTCTGTCGTGAATGGTAAGGAGCATTGTCCATCACTATGACTGAATTTTCAAGTAAATTTGTTAACAGTTTCTCTCCGAACCATTTTTCAAATAAGGTCTTGTCTTGATTTAAATATTTTTGGCCGAAAGCAGCAATCAATTTGGCACAAAACCATTCTCATTTCTAGCCTAGCATGTAAAATAATCACGTTTACTCTGTTTGGTGGAGCTTTTACAAAGCATTTTAAAGATTGGTCGCCCCATTCTTTCTTATTGAAAGTCGTACCAAGTTTCATCAAGATAAACAGTGAACTTTCCTTCTTGACGTGCTTTATCGATTTCGTTTCAGTACACATTACGGACCATGATTCTTTGCGATTGCATAATCGATTGTCATTTCTTCAAGGTTTGGTATCTAAATCCTAACGAGTGCAAAATTTTTCTCAATGTATTGGTTGATTTATATGGATAACCGGGAACTGCCATAATTTCTTGTTTGATCATTTGAAAAAACGGTATACCATTTGTAGAATAAAATTCATAATTTTTTTTGAATATTTTCTATCATACCATGTTTGATAAGAGATCTTTATGTTCTCTTTTTTCGTGGATTACAATCTTCCCTAGATAATACCACCTTCTTTATAGATGGCCTAGAAATTTTTAATATGTGAATTCGCTCTATGACACCATTATTTTCCAACATCAATTGTTTATACATGTTTCAAAAAGTCATTTCAGCAGAGGATGACATCGAGATATCATATTTATTGGTAGTACTTTTCTCGTTCTACGACATTTACAAAAGGTCTTCAATGCGATATATTACCACAAAAAGGATTTTCACAAAATAAAATTTCAATACCAAGTCAAAATACAATACTGAAAAGCGACAAAAAACTAAGAAAACTTCACAAGGCTTCCAGAATACCGACATAACCAATGAATTTTTATACCACAGTCGAAATAGACTAAAATTATTGACTTATAATAGCCCACGTTTACTCGTAATATAGGTACTTATTATCAACCAATAGAAATCTTGAACGACCCAATAAAAATTGTGAATTTTTACAAGTTAACAGCGACAAGAGATGCTCCGTAAAACAAGAGTGAACAAAAGCAATGTTTCCAAGCATTAATTAATTCTAATTTTCATAGGTTTATAAATACTTTTTTTTGTTTTAAGAAGGAGGAATGCTTGTTGCGCACACCCACAGGGGCACGTGCTCCTGTGGGTAGTGTTGGGCTCGGCCGTGAGGCCCCTACCAACTAAACCCTTCGTCCTTTCGCCCCCTCATGCCGTAGCATCTTTCCTTTCGGAAGTTTCTTCACCGGCATGTTTTTTTCCACGTCACGCACCTTTCCCCTCAGGTTTTCACTCTTCTCCTCATTCCCTTGCCTGCTGCTCTTTTTCTAATTCTTCTTTCCTCCTCATGATTTTTCTAATCATGTCGTGCACTTGTTCCCATTTATTTTTGCTTCTTACTATTGTTCCTACAATGTTTTCTGCCGTGAGCCTTTCCTCCGTTACTCTTCTTACTTCCTCGAAGTAGCTGCACTCCAGAACTGTGTGTTCCGGCGTGTCTCTCACCTCTCCACATGCTCCGTAGGTGTAGCTCCCAAATGAGCAGTGACCTGACAGGAACTGGGTCAAGTAGTAATCCGCAGTGCTCTGTTTACACTTGACCCATTCCCCAAGGTCCCGTATCAGACGTTTGCTCCACCTACTTTTTCCACCTGGCAGCGGTTGCCTCCATTCGACTTCCCATTCTTCCACTGTTCGGTCCCTTTCTTTATCTTGGCTCGTGCCGTGTTTCCGTCTTCTCGGGCAAATAGTCTCGCCCTTTCTCTTGCCAGCGCGTCTGCTGGCGGGGTACCCGCTATCACTTGCACTACTTCAGTACTTACCGTTCTGTATACGCTTATTACACTGAGTAGCGCAGGTTTACAAATACTAACTAGTGTTTAATATAAGAGTCACATTTTCTGTGTGTTCTGTTTCAGATTGCATTTGGCAACTAGTATTTTGTATTTATTAGGTGGTTATCGTTTGTCGGCATTTTTTGTTATACGGAAGTGTAAATGTAAAAAAAGCAAGAATTAACTTTGAACGAAAGTATATAGTATGTGGAAATGACATCAATTTCGTAGTTTAGTATTAAAAAACTCATTTTAATATTTTGTTTTTGTAGATTTCTCTTGGAAGTTCATTGGTTTGTGATGGCAATCTTCTAGGACTTTTAGCGATAATTCCACCTTGTACTACAACAGACCAAATTCTTATTTTTGAAAGTTCCTTAAATGCAAGGCAATGGCTGAATAATGCCACCTCTTCATCAACCTCAGACATTATAATCCCAATTAATCATAAGCCAACAGTTTTTAATTTAATTTTAACAATATTTATATTTGTAATAGCTTTATTCTTATAATAACTATTTGTTACAATATATAATACTGTTTATCATGTAAATAAATATTTTAATAACATATTTTATATTACAAAACTATTTTTATATGTACAAAGACGTTTGGTTACCAAACAACTATTACAGATGAGTAAAAACGATTATGAAAAGAACAAACACATAATTAAACATAAGGATTTAGGAGATTATTATCACAAAATCAGTCAACCAAAATAAGTAAACATAGGTCTATAACAAAAAAAGCTCACTTTCTGGTAGTTGGTAATATACAGAAATATCTGTACAAGAAATGAATCTCCTTTGTTTAATTTTATTTACAGAAGTAACATTTCTAATGCGAACACTTAACAAATTTTTAACCAATCACAAGAGGTAAGTAAGACTTTAACAAAACAAGAACTTTAATGATAGGTAACTTACAAAGTAAAACAAAAACACTGGAAAATTAAGATAAATAATAATGATATAAAGAAATTTAATAAATACTAATACATATATATTATATGTTACAGTTCATGTTGATTCTCAGTTAGAGTTGACTATTCCTACTACGAGTCAACTCAAACTAAAACGATCAGTAAGAGTTAATTTGAAAAATTAAATTCAACTTTTACTAGTTGAAGTAGACTCTTCCTAACCCTTGTTAGTGAAAGTAGATCCCGGTAAAAAGGGAATCAACTCTTTTTGATTTACTATTTCTGGATCTACTCCTACTAAATGTAGGATCCGTGCTTTTTTTGATGCGTGCGCATCTCTTTGTTTTGAGGGATGAACCTACCCAGTCACACAGTAACATTTTATTTGTAGAATCGGGTGTTTGTATTTGTGATGGTTCAAATACTTAAGTTTTTATTTCTTTTTTAATTTTTGCTGTTTCAAGTTTTAATAAGTTATATTCGTATTAGTGTTTTTAAAATGTCACAAACCCATGCGGATCTTTTTCATAAGAAACTAAGAGATGAGCATTTGAGGGTAAAAGCAAATAATTTGACACTATCAAAAGCTAAGTATGAAGAATAGATTAAAAAAGTCAGAAATCTGAGGACTAAATCTAAAAAAGAAAATAATGATCACAGATTTTTAAAAAGATAAGATGTTATTGAAGTGAATATTGTTCCTAAATTAATCCACCCTGTGACTGAAAAGGGATTGATAAGGTATTATGTACATGACAGTGGTCTGTTCTCAGTTCTGAATGAAGCACACATATCCATAGGACATGGAGGAAAAGAAAGACAAGGTATGAAAATGTCACAATAAAAGATATTGCGCTTTTTCTAAGCTTATGTGAGCCTTCAAAAGTTGAAACACAACAAGAAAGGAGTGATCGTTAAACCGTTAGTAGTTAGTATTCAGTGAAATGAACTCTCGGTGCCAAGTAGATTTAATTGACTTTCAATCCCAACCGGATAGGGATTTCCAATTTATAATGGTTTATCAAGACCACATAAAAAAATTTGTCTTCTTAAGACCATTGAGATCAAAAACAACCGATGAAGTCTGTGACAACATAGTTTACTTTGTTTGGTGCTCCATCCATTTTACAGTCTAACAATGGACTAGAATTCGCCAATAAAGTCATCAACAGCCTACAAAATGTATGGCCTAATTTCAGAATTGTGCATGGAAAACCTAGACATAGCCAAAGTCAAGGTAGTGCAGAGAGGGCTACCTGGATGCAGGACCGTAAAACATCACAATGAAGTTTTGGCTTGAAGTATGTTCAACTTATGAAAAACAGTGCATTGCACAGTACAATAAAAAGATCTCTGTACGAGGCAATGTTTGGTTGCACCCGCAGGCATGGTTTGAGTACAAAACACATTCCAACTTAAGTTATATCAACATTGGAATCTGAGGAAGATCTTCAGAATGTCATTAATCAAATGCAGAATCAAAAAGACACTGAACATGAAATGAGTATATTTTTCCAAGTTGGAGTCTACTTTTACTAGGAAATGCTGATTATAAATCTTCGTTTTATATTTAAAATCAACTTTTACTAAAACCAGCTGTCTGAGTTGACTCAAACTGGAAAAAGTCAACTCAAACTGGATAATCAACTTGAATTGTAACATATACACTAATGCAATTACCATTATAATTTGTCTTTTTCAAGAAAATATAATTTAGGTAAAACTTAATATAAGGTAAAAACACACTAGACACTGGAGGAGGTAAAATCATTTCTGGAATATCACCATAAATTTACGTGTCATTTCAGGGTCGGCCTAAGAGGGGAGATTTTAAGGCCGGTTATTTCAGGGTCGGCCTGAGGGGAAATTTTAAGGCTAAGAGTCTCAGTCGACAATTTTTTTGATTTCAAAGGGACAACATATTTCTTATCACAGATTTTCAATTTTCGAGTGACTCAGCGTCCTGCAAAAATTTAACTGGTTTACATCTTCAAATAATAATAGAAAATAATAACAAAAAAAAATTAAAGATATCCTAATGATAATTTTGAAGGGCACTTCTCCAACTAGTATTATTTACTCACAATCGTAAATGGATAAAACTAAAGGGAACATACGGTTAGTTTACTGAAAAAGTACTTATTCGTTAAAATCTTTTTGTTATTTATTATTGAAAAAATCTAATAGAAATTGGTACCAGAAAGTTGGAAGGAAGGATGGATTACTGCAATACACAAAAAAGGAGCGAGAAATAACTGTAGTAACTACAGATGCATTTCGGTAACCAGTACCCTAAGTAAGATCTATGACAAAATACTTAGAGCTCTTGCTGAAGAAGAATATGGACCCCACGAAATCGAACAACAGGCAGGATTTAGAGCTGGTCGCTAACATATTTAGCCTAGTACAAATAAATGAAAAAAAAGTTGCAACAAATCGTGAAATCCATCTGTTATTTGTAGATCTCACAAAGGTATACGACAGTGTCCCAATATCAAGGTTATGGCAGGTTCTAGAGCAAACTAATCTTAATAATACTTTAATCGACGCTTTTAAACAACTACATAAGAACTCATATTCTAAAGTAAAACTAAATAATAATTTTTCTGAAGCATTCCCGATCACCAAGGGACTTAGACAAGGATGATGCCTGTCGCCTGGGAATAGAACTAGATGATGAAACAACACTCCACACACTGCACTTCGTTGATGACCACGTGGTGGTAGCGCAAGAGTTAGAAGATCTAGAATATATGACCAGAAAACTACTAAAATAATATGAAAACTGGCGTCTCTCAGTAAATATGTCAAAGACAAAATATCTGTGTATAGGAGGTCAGCAGCAAGATATGGTACTAAACACAGGAGAGCGAATAAGGGGATGTGAAAACTATACGTACTTAGGAACTAGAATAGAGCACTCGGGTCGGACGGAAAACGAAATAGAGGAGATAATTGTTAAAGCCAAACAAATAATTGGAGCAATGAGTTCATTTCTATGGTCTAAGAGTATATCCAACGAAAGAAAACGTCAGTTGTAAAATTCTATTTTTAAGAGTACACTTCTAGATGGCTGTGAGGTTTGGCAAAAATCAAAAAGAATGGAACAGGGAACAGAGACTTCTTGCTGTAGAAATGGAATCAGTCAGAATATCTAGAATACAAAGAGTTACCAATGAACGAATTAGGGAAATCATGAAGGTCGAAACAAACATAAACGAAGAAATACAACAACGGCAACTCTGTTGGTACGGACATGTAGAAAGAATGAATCACGTACGGCTACCGAAAAAGATATTGAAATGGATACCCCCGGAAAAAAATGTGGAAGGCCAAAAATTACATGGATAGGGGGAGTACAAAAAGCCATGTCGGAAAGAAACGTTCAAGAAGGAGACTAGAATGACCGACGAGGCTGGAGGCAAGGAACCGGAAGGCGGTGAACGCTATAAACCGGATATAGGTACTGAAATTTATTTGATTATTTTCATACATTTTTCATAATTTTGCCTGAGACGCCACATTAGCACAGGTCGACCCTGAGTGGTTTCATTCATTTGGTTCGAATTCTTTCAATGAAGAAATGTATGATAGATACTTTACTTTTTGTTTCTTGAATTGTATATAACTACCAAAAAGTGTATTGTATTATAACTGTTTTAAAAATTAAAAATAATACAAAATTGTTCCTTAAAGACAAATTAACGTAAATAAAATTGAAAGAAATCTGATATTCTAAAATTTTGCACTTACGATAATTTCTCTTTAAAATAATAATAACACTAGGAGGTAAAATGACAATAAGTACACTGAGATATAAGAATTATAACTGATCTTGAATAACTCGAATAATATGGACGAAGTTTGTAAGGAAATTTTAACAATCCACTCGTTAGCATTTAAAAAACTGCAAGAAACACATTTTTGAAAGAATACACAGAGGTGTTGCGATGTTAACCAGGATGTAAATCTTAGTCTTTGATAAGGTGAGACACTGAAATTATTCGATGTGCTTAAAAAGCATCTTATTGTAAATGTTGACATTCAAAACTTATAGCCACACCAAAAAGCTCGCATGATAATTGATTGAAATGGAAACGAGGATATCAAAGTACAGCAAGAGGTACGACAGGGCAAAATTTTGTCTTAAACGTTACTTAACTCGTACTCGGAGGATAAATTCAGAATGAGCCATAGAAGTCTCGCTTGTTAATAAGGATTGTCATTTTACATTCTAAATGTTTCAATCTAAGAATATAAAAGATACTGAACCAAAAAACACAAATTATATTTTTTTATCAACTAATATAAACAACATCTTTTAGCAAATTGGATTTGGTTTGATTGCTAATCAACTTTTTATTTTTATCCACAAATACTGTATCCAATTCTACATATTCTGGTTGTATTTGTAAAGGATCAGTTTCCGCGTTATCTAAATTTATAATTTTACTAGTTTCACTATTACTAATATTTATATCATCTTTATTAATAGCAAGAGGATCAGTTTCTTCAAAATCTAAATCGATTATCATCATGTCAGATTTATCGATTTTATTACTAGTTCCTATTGTATATTTATTTACAGTGTTAGTAGTAATCAAATCATCACTTTCACTATCTTTATCCAAATCGATAATATTACTATTATCTTTATCCCGTCTATTAAGATACTTATTTTTAATAACAAATTTCTTTTTAATTGCTTTTTTTCTGTGAAGTGCGGTTTTTTTTGAAACCATTCGGGATACTGGTTTTACAGTTTCCACTTTATTTGTGGTTGAAGTAATTGGTGATAATTCAGAATTTTCTGGTTTCAAAATAGAAAAAACAGGCTTTGGTACTATTGGTTTCAAAAGAGATATTTGATTTGATGTTTTCATAGGTGAAGAATTGGGTTTCTAGAAAAAAAATGTATTTTTTACTGTATATATCAATAGAATAGCAGCATTTTCTAAGTAAACACTTAAGCATTATTATAGAGGATCCAGAACTCGAAGTGTAACCAATTAAAAAGGACATAAATTCAGTTTGGACAATTACTCTCATTTAATTCAAAATCTGTGAAACTAATACAAAATTCAGAATCGATTCACTTTTGCTCAATATGGCCACCTTTTGCCTTGAGACGGTATAAAAACGAATCGCAAGCTGCCCGAATGTGACTTACAGATATTTTGGTCCACTCGCGGATAATGGCTTTCTTCAGCGCCTCGAGACTGGTGTATCTTTTAGTTCGGACCATGCTCTCCAAAATGGCCCAAAGAGAATAATCCATTGGATTCGCGTCTGGTGAATTCGAAAGCCATTGTGTGGACGTTATGAAGTTCGGAACGTTGTTTTTCAGCCATTCTTGGTTCACTCGAGCTTTGTGAGACGGTGCCGAGTCCTGTTGAAACGTCCATGCGCTGCCACCGAAATGTTCGTCTGCCCACGGCTTCAATGCAACCTCCATAATACTTTACCGATAATATTCTGCATTTACCTTGACGCCAAGCTCGATGAAAACGATTGAAGAGCGCCCATCTGCGGTTACAGCGGCCCAAACCATTATCTGTGGCGAGTGCTGCCTCCTGGTGGCCAATCGATGACTCAAATTCTTGTATGAACGATGGGTCAAGTAAACCCTATCGTTTTGAGAGTTTACGAATTGCTCAATTGAAAAATTTTCTCGTCAGAAAACACAATGTTCGGAAATTGACCGGTTTCGGCCAAGCGAAGCAACTCCTTCGCTCTCAAAAGTCTAACTTGATGCTGCTCCGGTGTGAGATCATGCGCTTTTTGGATCTTGTCCGGAGCTCATTTTTCAGTATGCGGCGGATGCTGCAGTCGGATATTTTCAGTTCTTTTGCCATTTTATTGGCACTTTGTCGGGGATTTCGCTTAAGTCGCTTTTTGACTTTTTGAACAATATCACGTGACGTTGCAGTCTTTTGATGACCACCTTCATGACGTTTTGCGATGCTGCCAGTATTATTGTAAAGAGTTATGGTGCGATAAACGAAAATTTTATTCACTTCAAGGTGTTTGAGCTCACGAACAATCGCTGGTTGTGATTTTCCAGCTAAATATAAAGCAGTTACACTACTACGTTTGAAATCCATCACTGATTTCTTTTTTTCGCGTTCACTTTTGGCAAAATAGTATTATGCGCTTTTAAATAATACTCCGAAGTGTCATTTAGCAACTTTGACGCACAGCTGAGGCCCGTGCGTCAGCTGCGCGAGCGGTCTGAAGTTTATTACACTTCGAGTGCCGGACCCGGTATTAATACAAAAAAATTGGCAAATATCTTGAAAATGGAGCGGATATAAAAAAAGTACTTTTTACTATATTAAATTAAAAATCATTATAATTTTTAAAGCAAAGCTTTTAATGTTAGGTTAGAACGGGTTGTTGCGACTGAAAAATTGTAACAAAAATCAAACCAACACTTAATACTTTTCCTTGACTTTCTCATTCGCTGCTCGCATTTTCTAGAGCACCAGATATTAAAAGCTTCGATTCCATAGGAATTCACCCAGTTCAACACGAGTAATTTCACGTCAAAAGTGCCAAATTCATTATCTGACCCTTTACAGGTAATCTTTATCAACCTATGCAAATTTTCATGCCAATTAAAAGCCTTAGACGGACCCCTTAAAATTTCCACAAAATTAGGAACCAAAATAGATTTATAGTATATTGTGTATCTAGTAGGAAAAGCGATACATTCAATGTGTAACTAACCGAACTGACAGTTATACTATTTTAGCACAATGTTATTAGTGAATGAGCTAAAAATTCTGTAAAATAAATTTTTAATGCAAAATTTCTCCCTGAACACAATTGTCATTGCAAAATTCGCACAGTTATCAAAGAAAGCATCAAAAATATATATTTTTTTAAAAAATTGTTTGCTTATTTTCTAGCAATTTCTTACTTAAAACAAAATGAAAGTATTTTGGTCTCCGATTTAGTAGAAGTTTTAAGGTATTCGTGTAAGGCTCCTAATAGGCCGATGCAAATGTTTTTTTTAGAATAAAGATTAAGTGAGTAAAATTTCAGGTGATTTGGAAGAGGATTATGTACTTTGCTTACATTAAGTGTAAGTACTCAAACGTTTTTTTTTCTTAATATTTTAATAAATCCTACAAATACACAAGAAAATATATTTGAAATAATTTTATATAAAATCAAAAATAGATTTTATTTTTTAAGGAAATTTATAAATAACGCAAAACAGGATTAAAAAAGTGTGGATCTCGGTAAAATCCCAACTTTTAACTTCTGGTGTACTCAATAGTTTGGGCAGCGAATAAGACGGTAAGGAGAGAAGGGGCTTTGGTTTACTTAAAAATGAGAGCAACGGGTTAGGTTAACTCTTTATTGTGGCGATTTTTTTTCCTAACACTTCTTTCGAACCCAACATTAAAACACTCGAACATTTTATGGTTTTTAATATCTCAAAACAAAGAAATTATTAAATTTATACTAACCTCTTCAATAGTTTTATTTTTAGAAGTTTCTTCATCGGAATCATAAATTTCTACGGGATTTGAATTATACAAAATAGCACGAAACTTTAAATTTTCTCTGTTTCTTATATCACGTGGTAGTTGTGATAATAGTGCATGAACCACCAAAGCTTTTTGCCGTTTTTGTAAAAGTAACTTTCTCCTTATAATATCATTTCTTTCACATTTTTTCGTTAAGTATCCTATTTCTTTTTTCGCCTAAAATAAAAACCAAATTCACTGTCTCTGATAACGTATTTTTTTATATAAAAAATATATTTTTACCTTATCTAAAACTTTAGCTAGATCATATCCTTGTAACGAATTTTTTTTTACATCAATAATATCAGCCAAATGTTCAATTTTCTTACGGACAAATAACTGCGCTCGTTTTGCAAACATTTTTAAAATATCCTCTTTGGAATGATTTAATTTAGATCTGCAATCCTCATCGGTTAATGTCATTATATCGTAATACCCAAAATCACCACAAATCTACAATAAATAATTATTATAAATCTCCCTTAAATAGTACCTAAATTTAATTTAATATAATTATCAAATCAATTAATCATAATTATTAATAAAATTCAGTAATTAAGTTTCTTTTCATAAGGAAAATGTTCATTTCACCAATAAAGCTCTTAGAAATGCAGAAACCAAGTAGTCCAAAAAAACTGTTTGAAAATATATTGAATTTCATATAGGGATAAACTCGAGATTAACTAAAAGAGCAAAGAACAAAACAGTTGGAGAATTTGGAGAGGATAGCTTGAATGACAACGGTCAAAGATTAATAAAAGTATGTGAACAGAACCAACTTACTAATAAGTAAGACAAAACCAACAAGAGAACAAAATGGCATTCTAGAATTGATAATAAGTAGGCAAAATTCATGAATTTAGATCCAAGTATATGGGGTATACCATCCGGTAGTGACCTCTACTTTCTGAAAAAGTCTAGAACAATCACGAATACGGAACTATATTAAAATACGTTAGATGGTACATGAAACAGAACAAAATTTGGAAATCATCATCACTGCCGTTCAATCCTAGTGGATTATGGCAATGCAGAGGCATATCGTAATCCGATTTTCCAGGTGGGTTATTCCTGTTTAATCTATATCTTTATGAGTCTGCATGTGTTTTTGTGGCGTTGATTAACTTTTTCCAATCTTTTCTGTTTCTGCATCTAATGTTCCAGTCTTTTATTTTTATTATTTCTATCTGGTTAGCTCCTCTTTCAGCTGGGACATATCTTCGCGCTGGCTCTTCATCTGACTGGATAGCTCCTCTTGCAGCCGGGAAAGTTGTTGAGTTAGTTCAGAATTTGCTTTTTGAGCTGGGTCTTCGAACTCCACAGCGTCAGGGTCCAAATTATTATTTACATAGTACTCACGGAGCCTTCTCAACAATACGGATTTGCTTCCTGTACTTTCCAACTCTAATTCCTCGAGCTCTCTTCTGAGCTCAGCCACCAATAGTTCATTTATTTTTTTTCCAGGCATTCCTGTATCTTCACCCCACACCTGACACCAATTTGAAACACTTATGGGGGCTTTTTACACAATTTATTTACAAAATTGTTAAGATACACTGAACTCTGCTGGATATCTTAACCTGGGTCTTCCTCTTCTTCTTGGTCCTAGCGGTGTTCAGTGTGGCCTGCCCATTCTAGTCGCCTTGCTTTTATGTATCTTGCTATGTTCTCTCCTCCCATTTCTTGTTCAACTTCTTTGTTAGTTTTCATTCTTATTTCCCCATCACTTGTTATTTTTGAACCCAATATTGATCTCATTATTTTATTTTCCACTATTCTTAGATCTTCTTCATCTTTTTTTGTTAGCGTCGTGGTTTCCATTGCATAGGTGATAACTGGTCTAATCAATGTCTTGTACATTTTGATTTTTGTTTTTCCGCTGAGGTTTTTGGATTTGAGTACTTGTTTATTTCTTCCAAAAGCTCGTATAGCCTTCTGGATCCTCTCCTGTATTATCCCTTTGCTGCTTTTTCCTTTTGTTACTCCTAGATACTTGAACTTGATAACTTTTTGAAATTTATATTTTCCCGTTATTATTAGTACCTTTCCATCATATCCGTTAACTTTCACAAAAAATAACAGAAAACCTTACTGGTAGGATCAGGAAATAGAAACAGAAATAGATCTAAGCACGCAAACAACTTATAAGAAAAAATTTAAAGTTAAGAAACTTAGAAAGTTCTAAAAAACATGATAAGATAATATCACCAATAAACGTACACAAATTGGAGGATCATTGAAAAAATGCCAACCAAAAATAGAAATTAATTTTAAAAAATACGTGAACACACAAAGAAATATATATTGGTAGAAGTAATAAAAAATGGAAGTGAGAAGTTTGAAAGACCTGTTTCAAAAATGCATCAATAAATCGGAAATCAAAGGAAATTTGTTAGTTATATTTTTACTTACGTAATGTCCACTAAGAACACAACAATCTATAGGTCGATATAAATTCAAATCGATAGTAACAGCAACAATTGTTGTAATTTTAAACGTTTCAGGAACTGGTTGAAGTAATTGTGAAAACCGCCTGAAAAAAATCAGTGTATCTAAGAAATGAGTGTTATCAATACACGTTATGAAATAAAGCAGAATTTCTTTTTACTTTAGAGAGAATTTAGTCATGTCCATATGTAGTAAAGTAAATAACGGGTATCATCAAAAAAATCTCCATATATTAGTCTTTTTGTATATTTGTTTTAGTTTTTTTATAATTAACTAACATACCTTTCAGGTAAATAAATGCAATTTCTTTCAAAATAATAAAAAACTAAAAAAAAGCCCTTTCCAACACTTTAAACTGAGACATTATTGACAACAAGAAATTGAATTGCAGCTTGTCTAAAATGTACTATTTTGTGCAACTGACATTTGGTTTAATAAAGGCATTCAGTATTTTTTGAAAACCTAACACACGTGTTTTTGTAACTTCTGGTAGATGTTCTCCCACTCTTCTCTTACTTTTTTAAGCTCTGCCCTACTTCTAACATGCTTATTTCTAACACGACGCTTTTATTATACCCACAGGTGTTCTGTGGGGTTAACATCCGGTGATTACGCAGGTGTTGGTGGACAGTATGGATAATCCACTAACATACAAATTTAGCAGCATGCTTGGATCGTTATGTTGTTGGAATAAATAACGTTCATCATGTCAACTTTTTGAATACTCGGTTTTAAATGATTCCTTAGAAATTTTAATTAGACACGAAAACTAAATTGCCTGTCTCGTGCGTAAACATGCATCTCTATTGCCATCTGCGTGGTTTAGTGTTGGACAATTATTTATAAATTTCAAGGTATGTTTTCTCCTAGGTGCCCTGAGTGGTAGACTCGGAAAATGTGACACCAACACCCTACTCCACACCAATAAAACATTCATCCGACTTTTGGTCAATTATAAAGCCCTTCCTCAGAGACTTCTCCATTCTCAACATGCCACAGAGACAGCAATCATACGCAAGGTCAAAAACCTACACTACCTTTACCCAAGCCGACTTGTCTACCATAACACAAATATACTGCCCCTCCCCTCTCGTTTGTTACAACAACGCTACGTCACTCGGACTCTCCAGGGAACGAACACCGCAGCTCAGAGGACCCTCCACACCCACTGGAATGGGGGACTCCAAAGAAGATCAAGAGTTCCGAAAAACAAGATCCCCCTTCCCAACCTGAGACTCCTCCGAACAGTAAACAGAGACCAAGAAGCCCTCCTTGACGAATCCCCACTCTTCTACAGCTAGATGTCTGATGGTGCCAACATGATGGACTGGTTCCCTTCGTCCTTGCCAGATGGGAGGCTTCACGACGGAGAGACACGTCCAAACACACATTGCACCACGTGGGTCACACTTCCACACACACTCACACTGACACCCAAAAAAGAATGACGGTTTAAGCACGTTAAAGGAACTTTGGAACCAGAAGAAGACACAGGAGCTACAGAAGAATCAACATCTACTTGCTACAAATAGAGGAGTTTGTGAGAGCGAGACCGGCGGCCGATGCTAACATCATCCAAACCTTCCCAACTACCCCCTTAAAAGTTAATAAGTCCTACAACATGGTCCTTACATCCAACACTCCCCTCAACACCACACTCCTCTATATCTACTATATTCTTCTTCCTCTTTTTTCTCCAAAACAGATATTTTAAAAACGGCCTTTGGCAAATTTGAAATATCCATCATGGTTAATAAAATAAGCCAGGGTGACATTTAACATATTGATTTGTGGCAACAAGTTCCCCAAATAATAGATGAATATAATATACATTTGATGCCACAAAGAACGTGCTTTCAATAATTTTTCAAATTTTTACATAAACATATTGTTTCACGTAATTTCTCGTTGTCAATATTGGTTCAGTTTTTATTATTAATATAAAGCCTTTCAATAAATATACTTATTTTTATATTTCGAAAGAAATTGAGATTGAAAGGTATTTCTAATTAAAGAAAGAGAAAATCATCCATACCTCAAATGGTCCCATGGTAATACCTAGGAAAAACTCAAAGTCTAGTACCACAAAAATATTTTTTTTTAAATATTTTTGTGGTACTAGACTTTGAGTTTTTCCTTGGTATTTCTAATTAAATTTGGATGAAAAAACGTAAACTAATATATGGGAAAAAGACTACGTATGTGACCCTTTTTTGACTGACTGTACATTTAAAATTTAGGTATTGTTATTTTGATATCAATAGTTAAATACGCCTCTCAGGCACCTCTAGTGGCGCAACCAAGCGGACTGCCGCGACATGCGGTTGGGTCAATCGGCTGTCATAAGTGTCATATGCTATGTAATTCCAGCGGAGTGTGTACTTTTTTAAATTTAATATTTTAATCGATTGTCGTGAAATATCCGCGAAAAAAGTTAGTGGTCACACTTGTTGTGTTGTTGGGTGCAATTTCCGGGGTTATACTATCCCAGGAATAAGTTATTATAGATTTCCCTCGAAATCGTGGGAAGTAGCTCGTCGCAAGGATTGGATTGTCGCAGTCCGTCGAGTCGAGTATGTATCAATAATGTTTATCAAATAAAATGTTATGGAGTGACAAAGTTTTTTTATTTCTTGATCGTGATGTTCATTTTCACAATCGAGAATTAGCGGTTTTTCAACTAAAGTTTTTAAATAACGCTTATTACAGAAGAGTGATTTTGCATGATAAACAATAGGCAATACACAGCACCTGACTCAAGCTAACGCGGCCTTGCGCCACGAGGTAGCGCTGGCGTCGCAAAGTCGAGATGCCTGAGAAGCGTATAGGTAACAAATAAGTGATCTGTTAAACAGGCAACTATAAAAAATCTAAAAATTATTATACTTACTCTTGTAAAAACGTCATAGCAGATTTAACATTCAGAAATCTTAACATCTTATTCTCGAACGGCCACGATACATCAAGTTCTCCTTTAGGATGACTAAAAGCACCCAAATAACCAAAATGTGGAATATTAGTAATAATATATCGATTAAATTCTTCAGGTTTTCTCGGTTGGGCATCAATAATTTTAATGTCAAAACCATTATGTAAAACCACCGCTGGATATAACTTCTTATTAATACCTAACGGACTTTTTGCCATTTCACTTATAGTATTCTTAGTACTAAACGTATAATCCTCATTCTCCATTGTTAAATCAATAGTAGCCTCATTTACAGCAGGGGGGCGTAACTGTATTTTAGTTTGTGTTACCCAATAGCCGGATTGGTAATCAGAATTACCTCTCATTTTGTTGAAAGATTCTGTAGAAACTAAAGATTGATTAATATACCTTAAAGTCTCAACATCATTCTTTTGATGTTTAAAATAAGGTCCTATAAAAATTCTATCGTAGTAACGGGGATCGAAGTATATACCAAAAATTGTATTATCATATCCTCCTTTAAGATCTTTATTTTTCAATGAAACCGTACAATTATGTTTCTTCGCATATTCAACTACAACATTTAAATCAGTGTAGCGTATTGAATAATTAACTCGTTTAAAAAACAGATATGTAAACTCAGAATTTAAAAGTATCATACGCCATTTACAACTGTATACTATATCTGGTAACGTTACTGATAATACGTTACTTGGTAAAGGAGTTAGATGTTCTTGTACAACAGTATAAGATTTTAATGTTTTCTCTTTATATAAAGTAAACATACGTTCTACACCATGCAAATCTTTATGGTAAAAAATCTCGGGGCGTTCATCAATATTATTATACTGCTTTTGATTACTTAATAAATTCTCGTTGGTTATGTTTTTCGTACAAATCCCACATATTTCAAAGTTATCTTTACCTTCTTTTAAAATGAACGATAATGAATCTTCTTCATAATGTGATGGTAATTTATTTTGTAAAATCCACGTTATAACTTCAGTCATTTGAGAAGTTTCTTTAATATCAATATAATTTTTCGGGCATTTCTTATAACTTCTATTCAATAATAATCTTGATGGTTGATCTATCATACACCAAATATTTATTGAACCATTCTTAAAGCTTTTTATTAAAGCTAACCATGGTAATAACCGAGCATAACCATCACTTAAAGTCTTAGGTCCCATTTTCATTAATAAATCCATATTCGATTTATCAATAATAATTTCACCATCAAAAACACGTTTAATTTCGGTTGAATTACGCTTTTTTCTTCGTTGTAAAGCAGCAACTTTATTAAACAATTTTGGAACATCCGAATCATCATTTCGAGTTTCTAATGTTTGTTTTCTTTTATTTTTATTTGATACACTGTTATAATGGTACGGTTCGGCCATTTTTTCTTGAATTAAAGCTTGTTTTAAGAAATCAGCTTCGGTTGGAATTATTTCTGAATTGTTTATTTGTTCACGAATTTTCAATAAATCTGCATCTGTAACGTTGTTGATAAAATCATTTATAAATATTTGATCGGTGTATTTAAATTTATACGATTGAAGATATTGTCTTGATATAGGAGTTGCTCTTGATAGAAAAGATTCACTTTCTTCGTCGATAATAAATTCATCGCTAAATATGCGTTTTTTTAGGTTTCTACTTGGTCTTTTAGTCGATGAACCAATATCACTACTAGAATCTGTATCTGTAATTGTAACTGTTTTTTGTTGTGGTTTTAGTTTTTGTTGTTTCCTTTTCTTTATATAATGTTTGTATGGTCGATATTCATCTGCATCGATATCTGCTATTTTATTAATAAGAGTTTTTTTCTTTGTCTCATCATAGTACTTTGGTGGTATATATGTAGATAAACCTTTACAATAACAGTCGTGTAAGTGGTGTTGTAAACAATAGGGTTTAATTCCTGTAACATTAATTTTCGATAATTTAACACTACAATCAGATATTTTAGCTAAATCAATATAATCAGTAAATTTAGCGGGAGCTTTAGCCATTCTTCTAGTTTTATTACGATTACCAATACCTACTACTATAGTTTTATCATTAGTATGTATAACAGTTTGCGTAAATTCTCTCTCAATTTTAGCTAAATTTCGTTTAGCTTCATCTTCAATTTTATTTACAGCATCAGTAGATAGAATATCTGTTCCTGCAGGTAATGTGAATTTATCGAAAATTTGTTGTGGTTTTTCCTTTGGACAAGAACAATTGAAGATACATTCAACTTTTTGGCAATGTCTACTAATATTATATTCACATTTTAAACTTCGGCAAATACAACCTAATTTACAATAAGATTTTTTGCAATTTAGTTCTTGATTATCTTCAATTTCAACATTAACTACTTTACAACTTAATCTAAGAAGTTCTAAATCAATTTTTGATTTTCTTTTGGATGGTTTTTTAAATATGCTCAAATTACTTTCGTTTCTTGGTGATAGAAGTTTTTTATCTAATAAATCTTCAGTTTCTGATAAGTTATCGTCGTCTTTTATTAAAGTAGGAGCTAACTCTTTAATTTCTACATAAGTTATTAAATCTTGAATAATATCATTAATAACATTTGTGGATTTTTTTATTTTTACTGATTCTTCTACTTTTGTAGGTAATAAAGGTTTTTTTCTTTTTACTATAACACTTTCAATATTGTTGTGGTATTTTAAAGGAAATTCGAAAGAAACATCATCTATTTTTGAGTTCTTACTTTGTACCATTGATAAAGCAAATTCAATATTAACTGAATTTAATTCTCCACCAATAACAGAAGGAATTCTATGTAAAATATCATCAGAAAAAGGTTTTCCTATCTTAGGTGTTAACTCTATAAAAATTTGTGGCAATTTCAATATTTTACTTTCCCATGTATTACTGAAGGTAACTTGTAAATTTTCTTTTTTACTTAAGGGACCGGGACGATATCGGATTTTATTAAATGCTGTTTGTTTTTTATATTGTTCATTAAGTAAAGACCATTTCCGTTTCGTTGTATCAATTTCTGGTTTACATTCTATTTTATCTAAACATTTATGTTTATCGTTACTATTTACATATATTTTACTATTTTTATATAATATGTAACTTCGAGGATCATTTATAAATATTTTTGTATCATTATTAGATTCTTCTTCTATAATTTGAGATTTCTCTTTAATATCTTCATTTTTAATTATATCTAATTGTTCTTGTTGTTTTTGTTGTTCATACTGTCTTTGTTGCTCTTTTTGTTTTTTTCTTTCTAATCGTTTCAATTCTTTTCTTCTCTCTCTTTCAAGGATTCGTCTTTTTTGTGCTACAGTTTTAGCTTTGATTACACTGTTACCTTTCAATTTTCCACTCGGTGTCTTAAATCTTTCAACTCTTTTAAGCATTAACGGTGGTTCTTCGGTATGAGTCTTTAAACCTTCTTCAGCTCGTAACTTAGGTAATTGATAACTAATATTTAATTGAGATGCTGTTAAAAATTCATCTAAACTATCACTAACAAACGGACTTTTCTCCTCAACATCGGTAGATTCTATAAACGATGATTGGGAATTTTCACACGATATATCAAGCTTTTTTATTTCATTGGGTTTATCTATTACACTAGGTGAAGTTGTTCCTATTAAATTATTAAATTCTTTTAAACGTATTTTTGGTTTGTTTATTATCTTTCTGATTTGATCGAATACACCATTTTCATCAACTTCTTCGGTTCTCACAGAAGATGGAGATTTGATCGTGTCTGATACTGAATTATTATTTTCTTCAATAGTCAACTGGGTTTTTGGTAACTTCTGATTAGTTATTGTTGCTTTAGAAGTACCTGTAATACACAGTTCAGTATTTGGTACTTCATTAGTTTTTCTTTCTTCAACAAGAACTATTGTGTTTTTAGAAGTGCTCGGTTTGTTATTTGTGTCTCTAGGACTCTCTTGACACGAACTCGGATTGTTTTCCGTTTCTTTAGAAGTACAGGAACCACTTGGTATTTCTACTGTTTCTTGTTGATTCTTGTTAGTACCTTCTTCAATATCTTCTAATTCCACGCCACCTTGTACATCTAGAATAACAAGTCCTAACTCATTTGTTTGTGTATAAAGATGATCATCTATAAAATTTGGTTTGTTATCCAAAAAAGAACTGGGATTATCTTCTTGAGCTTGATTAATATTGGTTGTAGTAATATTTTCAATTACGTTTGTTTTATTTAAAAGTACTTTCGATAACTTTTGGCTACACTCAACATTATCAGTCACTTTTGTTTGAACTGTCGGAAGAAGTGTAGTTTTTTTTCTATTTCTTAACGAATTTAATTGAAGTTTTATATTATTGCGAAGTTCTTCTACAGTAGGACCATCAGTTGGTGGAAGAGGCATTTCTTCATCACTATCTTCTGGTGTAACTGTTTTTGTTTCAATAGGTACTATTGATTTAGGAATATTAATTTTCACGAATCGCCCTCTTAGTTTATCCGCAAAATTTGGTGGATCGGTAGATACTTTTTGAATATTAAATGGTTTATTTGGTTCTTCTAGAGTTATTGAGGAAGTTTTTTCTATTTGATAATTAATTGGTTCTTTAAAAATTGTTTCTTCTTTTGAAGAATTAACTGTAATAAATGCACCTGAGAAGTTTAGTGGATCTTTTATAATACTACATGATTTACTCGAATCTTCTGATAAATTTGGTTCAATTTGGTAATTAATTGGTTCTTTGGTGATTGTTTCAACAGGTTTTTCTTTTGGAAAAGTAAATTTTATAAATTGTCCATTGTAGGTTGAATTTGATATTGTTGGTATATGATAATGTACTGTATTTGGTTTCTTTTTATTTGTTGTTGGTTCGCGGAGTAATTGTGATAATTTTTGAGATAATGCCAATTGTTGAGACGATAGTTTGACCAATTTACTGGAAGTAAGAAGTTTCTGTGGTTTAAAATTTAGGTTTATACTACTTATATTGTTAACGTTATTAGATACTAGATCTTGGTTAGCTATTGGTATTTCAGGTTTATTAAACTTATCACAAGTTTGTAAACTTGATATTTCAGGTTGCTTTAGCTTAAGTAATGAAGGTTGTGGTTGTTTTTCTATTTTGGGTAATATCGGAATATACGATTTTCTTGGAAGTATTTGAATGTATTTAACAGTTTTTTTACTTTCAGAAACCCTTGGCAGATCGGTTTTAATAGTATTAGTTTCACATTGTTTGTTTTGTACATTAAAAGTTTCATGTTCTTTTTCGTCCTTTTCGTTTCCATTATTTACTTCTATAACTCTAACTTTAGTTACTTCGGACGTATCATTTAAAGTTTTACGAATACTTTTAACTAAAGTTTTTTTACTTTCAGAAACCTTTGGCAGATCGGTTTTAATACTAATAGTTTCACGCTGTTTCTTTTGTACATTAAAAGTTTCATGCTCTTTTTCGTCCTCTTCATTTTCATTATTTACTTCTATAACTCTAACTTCAGTTACTTCGGACGTATCATTTAAAGGTTTATGAATACTTTTAACTAAAGTTTTTTTAATTTCAGAAACCTTTGGCAGATCGGTTTTAATAGTAATAGTTTCACACTGTTTCTTTTGTACATTAAAAGTTTCATGTTCTTTTTCGTCCTCTTCATTTTCATTATTTACTTCTATAACTCTAACTTCAGTTACTTCGGACGTATCATTTAAAGGTTTATGAATACTTTTAACTAAAGTTTTTTTACTTTCAGAAACCTTTGGCAGATCGGTTTCACACTGTTTTTTTTGTACACTAAAAGTTTCATGTTCTTTTTCGTCCTCTTCATTTTCATTATTTACTTCTATAACTCTAACTTCAGTTACTTCGGACGTATCATTTAAAGGTTTATGAATACTTTTAACTAAAGTTTTTTTACTTTCAGAAACCTTTGGCAGATCGGTTTTAATAGTAATAGTTTTACACTGTTTCTTTTGTACATTAAAAGTTTCATGCTCTTTTTTGTCCTCTTCATTTTCATTATTTATTTCTAAATCTCTAACATCAGTTACTTCGGACGTATCATTTAAAGTTTTATGAATATTTTTAACTAAAGGTGGATTATCAGCATTTGTAGGTTTTAATCGATTTATATTTATTTCTTTTTCATCTGTGTCTGAGAAGATATCATCTTCATCCTTATCACTAACAGATTTAGTGGTTTCCTTTTCTTCTACATGTGAATTAGGATTAATAAGTTCTGTTCCAGCACGATTATCTACTTTATTTTCTTCCGTATTAGATTTTGTACTAGAAGGATTATTATTTGTGTTCTTATTATTATCTGAAGCTTTTAGTTTTTGAAGTTTCGCTAAAAGATCATCACAACTCCAACCAGTATTTTTTAATAGTTGCTGAATGGCATCATCAGGATCCATAATTCTAAAAATAATGTTTCGTGATTTTATCCAAGTTTGCATTACTGAACGATTTGTTCACAAATAATGTTATAAACATAATGAACTACAAGATATTATAAATATGATCAATTACAATTTATCTTTAATATTCCAATAATCTATATATAAAATATATAATAAAGGAAATGAAAATCAATATTTTTAGATAATGATAAAATGGTAAAGTAATAATAATATTATTTTTTTCTAATGGGATACGAATTGGAAAAAGAAAATTTGTATTAAGTGACAAATTTGAAATAATAATTTATAATAAACTCAGTATTTTAATAATCACATTCAGATGATGTTATAACTAAATGATTTAATTTTTTTTTTTCTTAATTCGTTAAAAACTGATTTACAAACATTTTTTTTAATAAACTGTTTTCAAATTCTTTAATTATTTTTTATTAATCATTATTCAGATAAAAAATAATTATTTCTAAAAAACTGTTGCAAATATACTTTCGTAGGTAATCCAAAAATAAGGAAGAAAATGTTTTTTTTATTAATCGAGTATACGATTTGCATGATTTTCAGAATTTCGTTTTCATTTAAACTGATGAATGAGTTTACAGCCTTTAAAACCTACATTATTTAAAACGCATCATATAATATATAAAAAAATATAACATAACCTTACTTTCATACGTAATGATTTTAGCAAATAATCAGTTTCACGTTTACGATATGCTTTGAAATAATCACATAAATATTAATCCTTGCAGAATTAATGTATTTTAATTAAAATTAAAAGTAATAAAACATGACAACAATTTTAAATCAAAAAGGTACCTATAGTAATGGATTCCAAAATACAGGAAAATGTAATTATACAATTTTAAACTAAAAAGTAGGCGAAAATCACAGTAAATTACTGTACTAATCAAAATAGTTCTAAAAATACCAACCGATTTAAAAATTTAAAATGTATACAACGTAAGAAATATCTATTATCAAATAAGTGTGTAATACATATTTTAAAATATCTAATCTTGGCATTCATCATCTTAAGTATTGTACTAAATAACCGAACTTACATAAACGATACCAAAAAAAAATCAATACAATCTCTGAAGATGTAACAACGAATAAGTCGAAACTTACCGGTATCAAAATCACATGTTATATTAACATAAAAACAACTCACATGCTAAAATCAACACTTATCTTACACTAACACTATTTATTTTATTTTAGATGACTGAAAACACATTTTTAATTTATTTAGAATATTGAGATTAACGAAATTGTTCTTCAAAATGGCTGAACTATTTGTTTTGTTTGGTAAAATTTATTTTTACAGTCAGCGTTACCATCGTGTTTCTTGGCCTTACGCTTATGTCAAAATGTCAAATTATTCCTCCGAACAGCTGATTGGAATTTTGGGTGTGTCAAAACATTATATCTGGGAATTGTGTAAAAAATAGTTACTTATTTTAAATTTAAAAAGATATTTTTATTTTTATATACATATTTGATATGTTGTACAATAAATTACTTCCGAAAATATATCATTTTAGTGAAAGTATCATTTATGTAAGGATTATTCCAGGAAAAATATTAAAAAGTAATATTCTAATAAAATACAATAAAATATACAATAGAGAAAGTAGGTACATTAGAAATTGCTCGCATATTTAAACGGTTTTGAACTGATGATGAGCGATATAAAAACGCAGAAACACAGTAAATAATATTTAGAAAATTATAGCACTACTTACAACTATTTTATGTTTTCCAATTACCATTCACCTACAAATAATATTAGACATCAAAAATAAAGAAATAAACTTCGAAATTTACTATAAAAATATAAATTTCTAAAACGTGAAAACACTAAAAACCATTATGGCGATAACGTTTTGTAGTTCTAAATAATTGACAGTGTTGACATAACACGAAATCCAAAAGTCACTAGTTTTATGTACAAAAATACATTATAGGATACTAATAACGTTACAAATCAATATTTTAGGACCAATATTCACTTTAATAATGTTAGTGCAATGATATCTTCCAAGAGAATCAATATTTTACTCAAATAAAGATGCGCAATGTTGATACTTCAGATTTGGTGACATTTTTCTAAGGTTGGTATACAGCTTTAAATAAATGATACGAGTGTAGATACAACAAATTTTTTTTCACAAGTATTCTTATTTTTCATTAAATTAAGAGACTATATGCCAAAAGTCTTATAAATGCAGTGCACAATACGACATTAAAGGAATTTAAAAAAAATTTAACGTTGGTACAGGCATATGCCGAACATTCTTTTCCCAATTTGTAATATTATTACTTACCTAAAACTTATTCATAGTAAATTTAACACAACTTGAAATAACAGCAATTATTTCTTTTAAAGGTGTTGGCAATTTTATTCTCTGCATAAACTAAGAACCATTGATCGTCAATTCACTAGACAGCACGGACAATATGGCGGATCGGATGTTCCGGTATACAAACAATCGAAAATTCCTCTTACAGGGTTAATTTTAAATTGATGAAATATCTTCGTATAATTTTATCGAGTATAAATTGTAACATTTATAGGTACTATCATGTCATTGAAAAACCCAGACACATTCGTGTCATAGTGGAAATTGAATTATTACTTAACCCTAGTTTTTTGACAGTTAGTTGATATGCATGTTGTAACAATTATTGTAATTATTGTATAATATACCAATTTATTTCACATGTATTTAAAATACGCCGATGGTGTTAATATTAAATTTTTGAGATAAGTATAACCTCAATAAAAAAAATATATATCTTAAAAAAATGTAGAATAAATATCAATTATTTGTCTCTGTAAATAATAACACTGATAAAAAAATTCTGTAACCATAAATGAATGAAATCAATCTATAAAAAAAAAATAAAAAATTTATTTACCCTTAAAATATTATCGATCTGCGCCAGTCTGGGAACCAGTTAATGCTACCAACTTTTACGCGGATGAACTAGTTTTAATTTTAGCAAACTTATAAATCCCAATTAATTATCAAGTTTCAATTATTTATTAAATTTTACACACTTTATAAATAAAATAAAAAATAAATTATGCAATCTTCTTCTGATTTGATGAACAGTGGCCTCGATGTAGGTATAAAAGAACATAAACAAATAAACGTAAGTGTAGTGTCAGTTTAACGTCAAAACAAATCACCATGAACAACTGTCAAGATACTCTGAAAAATGGTTTTGTTTCTGTCTTATAGTGAAAAATGCCCTTCGAAAGTGGAAAGTGAAATATATGTGAATAAAGCAATACTAGTTTTAGAATAATGGAAGTGTCTCCGCTCAAGGTTGTTATCTCATAAAAAATTGCTCAGTTCGACAATATGCGGCCCCAAATAATCAATTATTCGTTGACTGAAATAGTAATATGTTTCATTGTTGTTGGATATGCAGCTGTGGATTTGGTACCCTGTGACAAAACTCGAAGAATATTTCAAACATCATGGGGCATTATAAGTGATGGTCCAGCAGGTTTAAACTACACCCAAGATAGTCATTGTGAATGGTTGATCAAGGCCAATGACAGCAACAAATTCATTACTTTAAAATTTCGTAGCATGGGTACTGAGTGTTCCTACGATTACGTATTCGTATATGATGGAGATTCATTTAAGTCCCCCCTTTTAGGCAGCTTTAGTGGAAAGACTGAGCCTCAAGAAGTTGTAGCAACCTCTGGTTATATGTTAATTTTATTGTATAGTGATACTAACTATGTTTTAGAAGGTTTTAGAGCGGAATACTCAATAACTGATTGTCCTAATAATTGTTCTAAACACGGTGTATGTTATGATCATCGTTGTGTATGTGAAACAGATTGGGGAGGTTCGGATTGTTCAAGACAATTATGTCCTGAACATTGTGGGAAACGACACGGTCGTGGACATTGTGACCAAGGGCAATGTGTGTGCAGAGCTAGATATTCTGGACAATCGTGTAATTTATACGAACTAGATCCTACCGGAAATAAATGGCATTGGTTATCACATTCCGAAGGAGGCTTACAACCTCGTGCAGCTCATTCCGCTGTATATATAGAAAGTACCGATGCTTTATATGTTTTTGGGGGATATAATCTTAATTCTGTTCTTGGGAATTTAGAAATTTATAATTTCCAATCAAGTAGTTGGAGAGATGAGTATGGAACGGTGATACAGGATAAAGGGTTGATGAGTCCAATTGAACCGAGTGCGATAGCGAAATTAATTGAACACGCAGGACCAGATTGGGAACAGAAATGGGGGCTTAACAGTCGAACATCATTTTTACGAAATTTATTTTACGCTGGTACTGAAAATACTACTACACATATTAGAAGACGACAGAGACATTCCAGAGTACCTGATGAACAAAAACCAAATCCAAGATATGGACATTCTGCTTGTGCTGTTCAGGATGGTTTTGTATTATTTGGAGGAAAGTTACAAAATGGTAGTTTAGCTAATGATTTATGGTATTATAACGTACAAACAAGACAATGGCAGTTAAGGGCTAGATTATCAAATTTAATTCCACCTCGATTAACCCGACATACACTAACTTGTGTTAATGATGTAATATATTTATTCGGGGGAAGTACCGAGAACGGTGAATTTTCCTCAGCTTTATATAGCATAGAATTATTGTCAGATTTAAATGAATCTTGGCAAGAAATTAAACCTAGAGGAGGGAAGCAATTAGATGTTAGAGTAGTAGCACATACCACAACATATCATCCCCATACCAATTCGCTTATAATTTATGGTGGAATAGTTCCTGGAGTAGCCAGGTTTTCCAAATTATCTGATAAAATGTTCGTTTTTCAACTCGATCATTTACATTGGACTGAAATTCATTATACACGAGAAGCTCTAAGGGAGAAATTTGTGCCTAGAGAGCGAGCTTTTCATACTGCGAATATTTTTGGAAATTATCTTGTCGTTTTTGGAGGATATTCTCATAGGCATAACAAAGAGGAAATTTGTTATGATAATCAGATGTATTTGTATCATTTAGGCTGTCATACCTGGGTCAATCCGGATATTTTGGGCAAGACTAATGATTCCAGATATCCCAAACAACAAGGTAAGAAAATATTATAAAGTAAATTAAGAAGCTAGGGGAATGAAAAAAATATTATGGGACTCTAAAATATCAATGTGTTTCAAAATGTGGGACGTGTTAAAAATTCATAGGACATAATTTTTAACAGATTATAGTATTTTTTTATTAAATAATTAATCCTTGCTTTGAAATTTATATAGTTTCTAGTAGCCGAATTGATCAGAATCGTCTTATGGAAAACAAAATTTACGAAATAGATTATTGGAAAATGCTTTGTTTTATGTATTTTAAAAATGTTAAAAAATGTGAAAACTTATTTTAGTACATGTGTACCAAAATTGATTAGAATCGGCTTCATCGTAAGTGTAAAAAAATTATTGGAGAGAGTGGTGTTTGAAGTCTTGATTTTTTGCTATTTTGCAAATCTCGTACATTGAGAAAATTTTATTTTTTTAAAAAGAAATAATTAATATTTTGAGAATTTCTGTAGCTCCTAGGTAATTTATACTAAACTAGCTGACCCGGCGAACTTCGTACCGCCTACTGTTGTTTTTTTACCATTTTTCCAAATTTTTACGGTTTTGTAAATTATCGATTAGATATATTATATATTTCTATAACTTATTTATATTATTTATTATTTGTGTGATTATTTTAAGCTTATTGACAGATGATAGAAGTGAAGTTAGTTGATTTGCTTTTTGAATAGTTCATTTTTAGGCGATACGTTGCAGCGCCGACAATCGGTTGAACGGGGCGGAAGTCGATACTTTACAGCGCCGCCTGGTGGCGAGTTACATCAATGGGCATAGCATATAAAATATAAACCTTCTCCGTGAAAAAATACATGTACATACCAATTTTCATAATGATCTATCAAATAGTTTCTGAGTCTATCGATTTCATACATACAAACATCCTTTTTTTTATATATACTAGCTGACCCGGCGGACTACGTACCGCCTAACATTGATGTCTTGTTCCCATTTTTTCAAATTTTTACGATTTTTGTTTTGTTTTTTTATTGTATATAGATGTACCCGGCGCGCGTTGCTACGCCAACAACTAAAATAAATTTAAGAAAAATGAAAGAGAAGAAAAGAAAGTTTATCGTTTTGTTTTACTTATCGCACCGAAAATATATTTTATATTTATACGAATTCGTAAAGATATCTATTCATCAGTATTGAATTTGATACATGGAAGCGCTATCTGGTGGTAACTTCCATTAATAAGAATATCATATTCATCTTACCCATTAAAAATAGAACATCATACTGATTTTCATGACAATCGGTTGAACGGGGCAGAAGTTGCTACTCTGCAGCGCCACCTGGTAGCGAGTGGCATCAATGAGCATATCATACAAACCTTCTCCGTGGAAAAATACATAAATATACCAATTTTCATAATAATCGGTCCAGTAGTTTTTGAGTTCATCGATTTCGTACAAAAAAACACATTCTTTTTATATATATAGATATAGGTATAAGGTTAAAATTGTTCTGTACGAATATTAAAAATTTACTATAGAAATAAATAGGTTTTTGTATAATCTTAATTTTTTTTTAGTGGAATTTTCCAACTTTCTAACTGAATAATACCGTATTTCTGATTTAAAATCATTAAAGTCGTTATGTTTTAAAATTAAAAAATATGTTTTCTATATAATTTCAAAAGACTTTATTGTTTTCTTAAAATAACTTAACCTTGTAATTTTTTTATCTGTTAAATTATATATACTCTTTTTGCTTATAATTAATATATATATGATAATCAAAACAATTATATACACTTTAAACTTGTAAACAAACCAATTAAAAATACTTAAGTATAAAGGTATTTTATAGTCTAAAATCTAATTTTTTATTAGATACAAATGGTTAAAATCTTCAAATTAAAAAAAAAGTGTGCTTCTCAGGACGCGCGACAGAAGAAATATTTTGAAAATTCTGAAAAATTTTGAAAATTCTAAAAATTTTGAAAATTTTAAAAATTTTGAAAATTTTAAAAATTCTAAAATTTTTTGAAAATTGTGAAAATTTGGAAAATATTTGAAAATTCTGAAAATTATGAGAATTTTGAAGATTCTAAAAATTTTGAAAATTCTGAAAATTGTAAAAATTTAAAATTTTTGAAAATTTAAAAATTTGAAAGTTCTAAAAATTTTGTAAATTCTAAAAATTTTGAAAATGTTGATATTTTGAATATTTTAAAAATTTTGAAAATTCTGATAATTTTAAAAATTTTGAAAATTTGAAAAAATTCAATCATTTTGAAAATTTTGAAAAATTCAAGAATTGCTTTCTCTATGCGTTCAGTATAAGATGTTTGGGAAAAGCATAGAGAGAGAGAGAGAGTTATTATGTTTCAGTGCGCCTGTGTGTAACAACGATAAACAACGCGTTATGATAAACGCTTTTTTCAACGCGTTACGCTAAAAATCAGTTACCCTCCCATAAGAAGTTATCACTTCAAAATTATGTATGGTTAATATAAATATTACTAGCTGACCCGGCGAACTTCGTACCGCCTACTGATGTTTTTTTACCATTTTTCCAAATTTTTACGGTTGTGTAAATATTCGATTAGATATATCATATATTAACTGCGCCACCTTATGGTGGCGTCATCGTACTTAAATACGCAAGAATTGCTAATGTAAATTTATACTATCTCAACTGCTCCACCTTACGGTGGCGTCTTAGTAAGGATCACTCTTTTAAATATATGAAATAGCTGTACACGGTGCGCGTTGCTACGCCAACAACTAAAATAAATTTAAGAAAAATAAAAGAGATGAATAGATAGAGAAGGAAAGAAAGTTTATAGTTTTGTTTCACTTATCGCACCAAACATATATTTTTCGAACTTATATTTATATGAAATCGTATAGATATCTATTAATCAATATTAAATTTGATACATGGAAGCTTTATTTAATTAAGTAACCACGTTTCCGAACAAACGATGCTCTTTCAATATAGTCTATGGCTGTGAATGACATTGACATTCGTTACGCGCGTTTTTTAAAATATGCAAAATTAAATGTCTATTTTTCAATATTTCTTAGAGATTTTCTTAATATTTTCTTCCGTAAGAACCTTCTCCTAATAATAACAAATACAACACAAAAAGAATTACAAAAATCGGTCCAGCCATTCACGCGTGATGCCATGACCAAGGAAAACGGGTTTCATTTTTATATATATAGATAGATTATCAACAATGGAAATATTGGAAATGATTCATTTATTATTTAACTAATTTGGGAATATTTTTATAAGAAATTTACGACTATTTAAATAAAGCCCAGTTAATGGAGTTTTAATATTCATTCACCTGTTAATTATTCATAAACATTATGTGGTATCTTATATATTTTTAAATATCTAAACATTCTGAAAGGGAGCACTTCGTAACGCTCAAAAATCAATGATTTCTTTTTCTCATTTTTCCGGTTTTTCCCATTTTTACGACTTTTTTTTTGGTTTTTCCATTTTTTTCTTTTAAATTTATCGCATTTTATCTTTTGTTTACAGCATTATAGAACTTTTTTTTTTTCATTATATTTTATAATTTTTCCAGTTTTGTCAGTTTTTTTTTTCGATTTTGCTAATTTTTTACTTATTTCAATTTTTTCGATCTATAGTATGTCTCCGCAACCTAGATGTCAAACGGTGGTATATTGTATCGATATATTAACTTACAACGCTATCTAGTTGGAAATCATGGAACTAAATAATGAATATACATTTTCTATTGGAGAATTAAATTGTCGTTTTTAGTGTTTTCCGTTGCTTATTTATTTTTTCACCGAACTTCCGCAAATACTTCAAAATTAGCCAAAAGCCATTGTGGAGTTTTAGCGAGACAACCGAACAGCAATTGATTTATATAATGTATATTCTTGGTATTAAAATTACATATAAATACTAGCTGTCCCGGCGGACTTTGTACCGCATAACACTGTCGTGCCTTTTTTTTTCATTTTTCGTTTTTTCGAATTTTTACCATTTTGCTTTTTTTTGTTTTCAATGATTTTTTATATTAGATATCCACTGCACCACCTTACAGTGGCTTCATAGTACTTGATTTAGTAAAAATTTCTCGTTTAAATATATGAGATAATAACTGCGCCACCTTACGGTGGCGTCCTAGTAGTTGATTTAGTAGTAATTGCTCGTTTAAATATATGAGATATTAACTACGCCAGCTTACGGTGGCGTTATATTATTTGATTTAGACAGGTATTTTTTCCGCATTTTTTCTGTTTTTAATTTTCCACTTTCTTTTAGTTTTTCGTTTATTTGTTTATTTATAAATCGAAATTGAACACTATCTATTGGGTTTTCTCACAACCTAAATGTTGAATAATCTAGAAATCAAAATATAGTACCAACTACCGGGTGTCTATCTAACCTACATGTCAAAGGTGTATAGAGTTACTTCAATTAACTTAAACTGTCATCTTTGAGGAATTCGTAGAACTAAACAATAAATGTTTCCTTGGGGATATTGTCACTTTACTGTCGAAATACTAAAACATTTTCCAGTGGACCAAATTGTGAATCTAAACCATTCTCGAATTCCCTTGAACACACACAAAAAATTTCATCAAAATCGGTCCAGTCGTTTAGAAGGAGTTCAGTCACATACACACGAACAGAAGAAATATATATATATATATATATATATATATATATATATATATATATATATATATAAAACGAACAGAGCGTTTTGTGACAGTCTAAAAATGTCCAAAGATGATACATAAAGTATCTAATGCCATACTGTCAATAGTAATAATTTCAGTTTTGAACTGAAATGGTGTCGGTTAGAAATTTCTAACACTTTAAAAGACACCTTGGATGCTGCCATATAAATAGATATAAATATCATTCAACCTATATCAGGGCAAAACCAAACTACAGACACGTGTTTCGCTCTTGTTTGAGCTCGTCAGTGTAGTACAGGCTATGTCTCTCAAGTCACTAATCAAGAGACATCCCTGCTATAAATTGAACGATATCTATAGATGTCAATTGCGAAACTGATAAACAGTCGCAAGTGGTTCCATCTTCACTCCAAAAATGGTACTTCAGTGGTAGCTTTGCATCTTGTATATAACCCTTAGGCAAGGTAAAATGATAAAACGAACAGAGCGTTTTGTGACAGTCTAAAAATGTCCAAAGATGATACATAAAGTATCTAATGCCATATATATAAAGATAATAATTTGTAGTCGTCAGTAATGGATATTATGTGTATTATAGAAATCAGTAAACTATTAGAGCTTACTAGCATATACATGGAAGGCATCAACATCAAAAATCATACATATTGTAACGAGCGAGACTTCCCTAGTACGCTCCTGTCGCCCTGATAGCGCTAGGTAAACAACTGATTCCCGGAAGTCTAGTGACCGCGCGTACGATCGAGAATATTCCTTTTCTTCTACGCGCGTCGAGAAACTGTTTTCGAAGGATCTTCTGGAAGCGGTGGACTGGTATATAAGCGGAGAACGGCGGACCACAGGGGAAGTAAAAAGTTAACAGCGACAGTCTAAATATTTGAGCGATCTACGAAGTGAAAATAAATAGTGAATATAAATCGAAGTTAATTGTTGTACATAAATTAGTGTGTTATAGTTAGTTTAGTTATTTAGTTATAATTCGTTTAGTTTGTAGTGTGTAAATAAATTAGACATTTTCGTTCAGCAGTGATTTTATTTTGAACCCCTAGAACGTAACAATTGGTGTCAGGTGTGGGGTAAATTAAACTGCTGTGTTAATTTAAATTGTGGACTTTATTATTGAATATTTTGTATGCCAGTAACGAGATCACAGGCGAAGAAAATGGATCAGGCGACAATGGAATTTTTCCAGCAAGCCCTTGAAAAAATGAGCTTGAAAATGGAAGAAAATACTAGAAAGATGATGGATGAGAACACCCGGAAAATGGAGAATAAAATGGAAGAAAACACTAAGAAAATGGAAGATAATTTGGGAGATAAATTGACATTCATTGAAAATGAGTTGAAGAATAATTACTCCAAACTGGAAAATGAGATTGGAAGCGTAAAAGACGAAATTGGTAGCGTAAAAGACGAAATGGGAAACGTAAAAGACGAGATGGGGAACGTGAGCGATAAAATTGGAAAATTTGAAGACAGGGTTGGAAACATTGAAGGCAGATTGGTTAATATGGAGGAAGAAATGCAAGTAAAATTGGAAGAACAGGTGAAAACCATGGAAGAGCGTTTGAGCAAGAACTTCAGCAAATATTGTTCTGTTAAGCTCGGAGAACGGGGTGAGCCAGGGCGAACAAAGATCAAACCTCCAACTTTTGATGGCAAAACACCCTGGAGCACTTATCAGAAAGAATTTGAAGCAGCAGCCAACGCCAATTACTGGGTCAACTGCAAAGAAGACTTCAAGAACTGGTGCCGAAAATGTAGACTTTGTGCTTCAACGAATGGCCCAAGAGGAAAACGACGAGCGCCAATGAATCAGTATAACGTAGGCAGTCCTATGGAAAGAGTTGCTATAGACATCGCAGGCCCATTCCCAGAGACCGACGATGGGAACAAGTACATATTGGTGGCGTCGGATTACTTTACCAAATGGGTTGAAGCACATGCCATCCCAAACCAAGAGGCCTCGACAGTGGCAGACGTGCTGATAAAAGAGATGTTTAGTCGGTTTGGAGTGCCACTGGAGCTACATTCTGATCAGGGACGAAATTTCGAGTCTGGCCTATTCCAGAGCATTTGTGAGATACTCGGAGTCAAGAAGACCAGGACAACGCCTCTTCACCCACAGTCAGATGGCCTAGTCGAAAGAATGAATAAAACTGTGGGAAAATATTTGGCTAAAGTGGTCTCTGACCATCAAAGAGACTGGGACCGGTACCTTCATCTGTTCACCATGGCCTATAGATCAGCCGTGCAAGAGTCTACTAGAGAGACACCAGCTTGTGTCATGTTCGGCCGGGAAATAAGATTACCCTGTGACCTAGAGTTTGGATGTAAGCCCGGAACAGAGATAGCTGGTGAGGACTACGTGAGCACATTGAGGGGCAGGCTACACTACATTCATGAGAAGGTCCGACAAAACATACAAATTGCTAGTGACCGAATGAAGACCCGCTATGACAGCAAAGCTACAGAAGGTGGTTTCAACGCTGGAGATTTGGTCTGGCTGTACAACCCCCAGAAGAAGAGAGGATTATCACCTAAGCTACAGAGGAATTGGGAGGGTCCATACAGAGTGGTAAAGAGGATCAATGATGTAGTGTACCGTATACAAAAAACTACCAAGGGGCAAGAGGCGCGTGGTCCATGTAAATCGGTTGGCGAAATACGAGGCGGACTACGACGAACAAGACGAGACCCATCTGAGAAGGACGACCAGCCCAGAGCATGTTGAGATGAGTTTCGACCAGTTCATGGAGAACTATGGTGGAACTGGGAAGGCACGATTCGGAGTTACCACCGAGCAGCAGCAGGACCTCTTCTCTGTGCCTGGAGATTATTCCCTAGCCCATTGTGTCGCCGAAGATCTGCGTATGTCCAGGGGAATAGCATTAGTCTTCAGGAAGAAGTTTGGCCGTGTATCTGAGCTCTCCAGACAACAGCCCCATCCCGGAAAAATTCTAAGTCTCACTGACGGTCATCGTCACCTCTTCTACATGGTGACTAAGAGGTTTTCCGATCACAAGCCTAGCTATAGAAGTATGTGGAATACCTTGCTGAACCTAAGAAACGAACTCACCAGGTTGGAAGTGAAGAAGCTGGCTGTGCCTAAGTTGGGTTGTGGTCTAGATCAACTGAACTGGAGAGTCGTCCGGAACATGCTCGAGGTGCTTTTCCATAAGACAGGAATAGAGATACTCGTGTGCATTTTCAACCCGAGCTGAAACACAATGAAGGAGAAGACTGTGGATTGCTATTTCGAAAAGCAAGGGAGCTGCAGAAAGGGAGATACCTGTAGGTTCAGACATACCAACCAAGGTGTTCGGGGACCGAACGTCTTAAGGAGGGGGCAGTGTAACGAGCGAGACTTCCCTAGTACGCTTCTGTCGCCCTGATAGCGCTAGGTAAACAACTGATTCCCGGAAGTCTAGTGACCGCGCGTACGATCGAGAATATTCCTTTTCTTCTACGCGCGTCGAGAAACTGTTTTCGAAGGATCTTCTGGAAGCGGTGGACTGGTATATAAGCGGAGAACGGCGGACCACAGGGGAAGTAAAAAGTTAACAGCGACAGTCTAAATATTTGAGCGATCTACGAAGTGAAAATAAATAGTGAATATAAATCGAAGTTAATTGTTGTACATAAATTAGTGTGTTATGGTTAGTTTAGTTATTTAGTTATAATTCGTTTAGTTTGTAGTGTGTAAATAAATTAGACATTTTCTTTCAGCAGTGATTTTATTTTGAACCCCTAGAACGTAACAATATCTATTCCGTATTTATTTTTCTGTTGCTGTGATTGCCATCAAAACTTTTTTGTATCATTATTATATTGAATATCCTGAATTTCTTATTTTTAGTATTGCTTCCTTTTAATCTTATTATTAATTAATTGTATTATATTTACAGGAGTATTCGCCCACGCATCATCCGTTCGCAATGAAAATACTCTTCTACTTGTTGGAGGTTACCATGGTAATGTAAACGGTGATCTGCTCGCTTATACTGTTCCACCAATGATAGCAGCACGGCCAGGAGATCCTTACGACCCTGAAGCTGCTTGTGTACGCCATAAAAACTACGGGGAATGTTCAGCAGATCCAGAATGCGGTTGGTGTTCAGCTGACGAACAATGTTATGGAAGAACAATTGGAGCCAATTGTACAACAAATTTACAAACCACCAGATGTCCCGGTATATGCCCTGCTTTGGCGGACTGTCATTCTTGTTTAATACACGGCCATCCTTTACCGCAGTATATGCATATGGTGTCGGCAGCACATAAATTAGGTTTGCAAGAGTGCACTTGGTGTGTGCAAAATGCGAGATGTCACCATAAAGATGATAATTATGGAGTTTGTGGTTTACAAGAAGATAGTCCGAGTCAAATACCCGGATGGTGGGGAGCCAAAGGAACAGAAGTAGTCCGACCTGATCAATGTAGAGAATTAGATAAACGACCTGGTCTAACTTTTGTGAAGTATCATTATCCTGTCAATTATTCACAACCTGATAACGTTGCAATTATCAATGCTACAACAGTAGATTTTGTTAGTCCAACGAATTCTTTATCACGAGGTGATTTTTCGAGTGGTGGCGAAATGGTTGCGAGATTATTAGGTTTCTTACGGCTACCTGTATCTTGGCAAGAAATGTTGAATGTTTGTGTCAGTTATTGTTCTGCTACTTTAACCCTCTCTGATTATTTGGTAGCGAATGTTACACCAGAAGTTAAAGATGGATGTAAAACCGTTAAATTACCGGATAATATAAGTTTGGATAGGATACCAGTTGATTTTAAATCAAAGAAAATTGTTAATATACAATCGATTTATATGCAGCAAAATAAGATGGAGTTGCTTCATTATAAAGATGCTGAAGAGACTTTTAAAGTTAGTATGATTTATATATATATAACAAATAAATGATTAATAGCAAACATTTTATTTTTATTTTTGCAGGTTTTCACATTTGAATATTTAGAACCTTACGCCAACGGAACATGTGATCAATATAAAAACTGTCTTCATTGTCTAACTGATTCCCAATGTGGTTGGTGTGAGTTAACCAGTACTTGCCAATCACGATCAGATGATGAGAATATCAGTTGTTCACTGGATGGAAATTGGAAATATTTAACTTTACAACCAAGTGCTTGTTCGAATTGTTCAAATTACATATCATGCGATTCTTGTATTGAATCCAGACTGTGCGAATGGTGGATTGAAGAGGCAAGATGTCAAAGAATTGGACAAAGAATCGATGCTGCTGTCGCTTTGGAACAATGCCCAGTGCCCTGTCATAAAAGAACAGATTGTGGATCTTGTCTCGACCAAAAAGGTATATATTTTACCTACAGACACAAAATTTAAAGTTTTATTAGAGTTAGAACGTTGAAAATGTATTTGGAGTGCTAAAACCTTTGAAATATTTTTTAGGTCGTTGTGTATGGTGTCAAGCTACCCAACAGTGCTTTAGTTTCTCTGTATATACCAGTGAATATCAATTTGGGTTGTGTAGAGAATGGATGGATCAAGCTTTTCCGTTAGTTACAAGACAGGAAAATGGTATAATACCAGTACCAAAAACGCAAGAACAATGCAAAACTTGTTCAATGCATACAAATTGTTCAATTTGTTTAAAATCGTTAAGCTGTGGATGGTGTTACAATGCTACTAATCCTATGACAGGTATGCAACATTAAAAATTGATAGGTTGTGGCTTAATTTATTCTTTACTTCCAGGTGTTTGTGTTCAAGGTGACTTCAACACTCCTCATGTGAGCTGTTCAGTTGCTTTAAATTCTGCAGATGCACGATGGGCATATGCACAGTGTCCAGATGTAGATGAGTGTGGATTAGGTCTTCATGATTGTCATGAACAAGCTATTTGTACTAATACAGATGGGTCTTTCAGTTGTCATTGTCGAAAAGGGTAAATAAATATATTTCTTTAGAGAGTGCTTTCACCAAAGAAGTTCTAATTTTCTGTCAACCAATCTCCTGTAAAATTAGATTTTCAAAATAACGTGATTTATTGCACTTTGTTTAATTAAATCTAAATATATGTTAATTTGCCACAAGGTCTTAAACTCTATCCCATTTAATCTTCTTTAAAACCAATTAATCTTCAAGGATGCATTAGATAAAATGAGATTGTAATTGAATACATAACAAAACGGCGCACTATTAAATTCTGCCTAAATCAATTTTGTTATTAATAAAAATTATTAAATAGATTTAAAATGTTAACAATTTTCTTTAATTTGATAGTTATATTGGTGATGGAAGAAAAACGTGCCACAGAACTTGTTTCAACGTGTGTGTTCATGGTGTGTGTTTAGGAGAACCTGATTATTCTTGTAAATGTGATATTGGTTGGTACGGTGATGACTGCTCAAAGAATTGTGGTTGTAATAATCATTCAGCTTGTCCGCAAGGTGAAGGAATTTGTGAAGAATGTATGGATAATACTCAAGGGTTTCATTGTGAATATTGCAAACCTGGAAGCTATGGAAATGCCACTACTGAACAAGGTATAAATTCTTCTAAATTTGATTTTTATCACTTTGTTAACTCTTACCCCTTTAATTTCTAGTCCATTTCCTACTTTTTTTCTTGTAAGTCATTCATCTCCTCCTGTCTGTTTTTTATCCTGTTTAATGTTCATGATTAAATTTAAAATATGCTTACCAAACAATATTTTTCTATAAGGTTGTCAAAAATGTGATTGCAACGGCCACGGTAATAAAGACAAAGGTGAATGTGATATGGAAACTGGAATTTGTTTCTGTGAAGATAATACTCGGGGTGATCATTGCGAAAGATGTAAACCTAAATATTTTGGTGACCCTAAAAATGGTAAACAGTGTTATTTCCAATGTGATAGAGGCTTTTTAAGGGAAGCACATGGTCAAGGGATTAGTTCTCGACAAGCTTATATACCACCGTGGGGAGGAGCTCCAACTCGAGAATGTTTATGGATAATTAAACCCGATGTTAAGCTTGGATCTCCTATTATACAATTACAAGTAAGTGGAAGGTAATATTTTTGTTCAATCATAATTATATTAACTTTTAGATTAATTCTTCACAATTAAATATAAGCTGTGGTGAAAATGCTGTGTACGTTTTTGATGGATTACCGGAGTTACTTGATATGGGTAGTCAGAGTCCTCTTTCAGCTGTATTTTGTTCTGAAGAAGCACTTCCCGTATCTACTGTAGAATCTAGAACAGGTTTGTTTTAATGTTACTAACTTCCATAGAGATTAGTTGGTCTACTAGTGACAAACTCGGTTCGGGATTAATTAGTTTACAGGCAAAAGTATCAGTACCAAATTATGTTGTAGGTCAATTGACAGTTCACTACAAACAGGGTCAACCAGGTGAAAGCTTCAATGCGTTCTACAAAGTAATAAGCTGTGATAATTGTGAGTCTCCTAGAGAATGTTGGAATGGTCAATGTGTTTGTCAGGATGGTTTTGTTGGATTTAACTGCGAAGAAAATATATGCGAGAACAACTGTAATCATCATAATCAACAAGGAACGTGTGATAAAAGTTACGGAAGATGTTTATGTTCTGAAGGTTGGACCGGACCGTCTTGTGATGTTAGGTATTAGATTTAATCTATATTATATAGGAAATGAAACGTAACCAGAGAGCACTTTATAATATTCGCCTTCTGGATCTAAAGGAAGATATATTTTCTTTATATATTTTATTTTTTAGGAAATCTAGCAGTCAACTGATTTTCACCGAACTTTTTAACACTGTTAAATTATCAGACTCTCTCGAACACTTCAGAAAAACTCTGCCCCGTTTCGGTCATTCGTTAGTATCAGATCGTAGGGGAGCGCTGTGGATGTTTGGAGGTTACTCGTTGTCTCATGGCCCTCTTAATGATGTAAGATTGTTTGATACCAAAAATCTTACTTGGATGCAAGTTACTATTGAATCTACGCCTGATGCTAAAATGCCAATGGGACGTTATTTTCATGGTGCTGATATTGGACATACACAAACGATTTATGTGTACGGAGGTTTATCTAAGAAACATAAAAATTATCATAATAGGACGTTAGATGATTTTTGGCAGTTTGATATACAAAATCAAAGGTATTTACCTTTTTAATTATATTATTCAAAATGAAATGACTTGGTGGTATGTAGAGGTAATAAAATTAAACAGTGCAGTTTTATAAATAGAGTATTTAAAAAATATGATACAAAGATGAAATTTACAAGAAAATCAGGATTACTAATTTTGTGCAAAATCATGGTATTATTCAAATAATTTTTAGTAGATTGAGTTAGATATGAAACGAACGGATTGTCTACACCTAGTGGTGTTCTAAATTTTCTTTAATCTAAAATATACTAAATATAATTTTGATTTTTATTGGTTTTTAGATGGAATGAAATTGAGAAAACAGATATTTGGCCACCAGCATTATGTGGACACACTCTTACTTACCATAAATCACAAGAAAGTCTGATATTAATAGGTGGAGTATCGCCACAAAATGGTTTTCTTAATATGGTTTGGGCATACAATCTCGTTAAAGAGCATTGGATACCATTGAATACAAGAGGACCAGGGCCATTAGGATTATTTGGACATTCAACTGTTTATCATTCCCATAGCAATAATTTATTTGTATTCGGAGGAGTTATCTCGGAAAGGCAACTTTCTACTACTTCAAATAATCTTTACATGTTTAGTTATGAAAATAGGACTTGGACTCTATTGACCAGTCTTGGTTCTTCTATACATTGGGTATGTTTTCATATTTATTTTACGACGAAAATTTTAGAATAACTTGGATTTTTTTTAATATAAATAGTGATCAAGGAAGTTTCAATTGACTATTATTTCAAAATATCAATATATTTTTCACGATCATTATATGTAGTAATCTAATCTAATGTAAGTAAACCTGGCATGGTCTCCCCTGTGGAGCTCCATGTTTTAAGCACTACTTCCTATGGGAATATTGTGACCAGGTTCGGCACCAAGAGTCCTTACATGCACCCGATGCGTGCAGGACTTTAGTTTGTTCAGCTGAAAATCAACACCACCGGTGATCTTCAGGTAGGCTTGAATCCAGGTGTCCCAAGTTCTTATTTCGATGACTATCCTTGAGTTACTGTTACCACACTTTATAAGAGGTCTGTGTCCTGTGACTAGCTCCTCAAGGTGGTGATAGGATTCAGGGTTCGTGTCACTGAAGATGAGGAACCGTTTATGGTCAAAGACCTCACACTCGAATAGAATGTGAGTTGCCGTCTCATCTACCATGGCGCACAATCGGCACGAGGTGGGTTCCTGTGTCAGAATGCCCATCCTTCGAAGGTGTAGTCTGAATGGTCCATGCTCAGTGAGCAGGCCCACCAGTACTCTTATCTGACTCCTGCCAAGATTCAGTATGTCAGAGGTCAGTTTTTTGGAGTAGCCTTTGAACGTCAGCTTCGAATGCCTCAGCCCTACAGTATTACTCCAGTGTTTGGTCGACTCTTCCCAGACCGATCTGCTGACTTTGGTCCTTACCCAGACTCTAGGCAGTCCCAATACAGGTTCTGGACCAATGAATCGTGTATCCGCTCCCTTCTTGGCCAGAAGGTCCGCGATTTCATTGCCCTCAAAACCCTTATGCCCTGGCACCCACTCCAAGAAGACCCTGTTGTGCCTAGCAAGTTCATTGATGTTTTGTATGCACTCCCAGATCAGCTTGGAACTAACACGGAATTCTTTTAAGGCCAGCAGTGCAGCCTAGCTGTCTGTGAAGAAAGTTATCCTCTCCCCTCTTCAGCCACGGCCTTGGGCGTGGCCGGAAGGCGAATACCTCAGCCTGGTACACGGTTGACTCAGTTCCCAAGCTGACGTGCCGCCTAAGGTTGCGTGGACCACATGATATGTAGTAATAATAAAATTTTTTTTAGCCTCGACCTAGATTTTTCCACTCTGCAGTTACCACAGAAGATTATATGATGATTATGGGAGGAAAAATTTATCCTTGGAATGATACTGATACACTTTATGCTTATTCCTATAATTGCAATCGTTGGATGAATTTAATGGCAACTGGTAAGCTATTTATTTTTATAGAATCAATATTTATGTTATCAATAAGATAAAATTAATATTTACTTTGTCTCGCACCATTTATACACATATGGTAGGTATATTTATAATTTGTAAATATCTTTTTGTGTTTCTCTATATATTTTATTTTAACTGTTGTATCCCTCAGATATTTCTTACTATTACACATAAACTACATATCCTATTTAGTTTATTGAGTTTTCACAGATATATTTACATTGTCTAAATCGAAAATATTGAACCATGTTTTTTGTAGATATTGAAAGAGTTGGTCCATTTCCAATCCATACTTACGCTCAGGCTATGACAGTTGAACCGGATGGTGATGCCATCTACAGTATAGGAGGTTGGGGAATAGATACACAAAGTACTGTATTAAGAATTGAATTACCGACTGATTTATGTAATCTCTTGCCACGTCGAGCAACTTGCCTGTATATGTCCGGTTGTGGATACTGTGCCAATAAAATTGAAGAAGAAATTCTTACCGAACAATGCCATTCGAATACAAAGGAATGCTCATTAGAACCTGTGGAAAATGGTAAAAAAACAGTATTTGTATTATATAATTTAAAATGATCTCTAGTTTCATAATTTCTATGACAAAATAAAATTTTAGGCAGAAAGTATTTATAATGTAATAAGTTTGCTTTGAAGATTTATTTTTTTATTAGAAACCCCGAAACTATTCAATTCTAGTAGTGTAAGTTTTTGTTTTTATATGTTATAAAATATATTAAATTATTTTTTGTTTATTATAAACAGCTTCACTTATCACCAACGAAAGTCAGGTGTGTTCACTATACAACATATATCAAACAACTGCAAGTAATTGTTCAACAATGCAAGATTGCGCAATTTGCATACAGTCTGGTTCGTGTTCCTGGTGTAATGGAATATGTAGTCAAACCGACACATGTAATTCAACATTAGCAAGTTGTCCATACACAAAATGCGCTGCTACTGATTGTATCCAATGTCACCAGATGGCAGGATGTGATTGGAATTATTCAAGAAGACAATGTATGGCAGGTAAGAATATATTTTACTAGTACTTGTATTTATCTCTAGTAATCGAATCATAATCAGGGCTACGCGTGTGAATTCGCCGCTAGAGGCGCTAGTGTAGCTGGAGGTCCCCGCGTCACTGTTTAAGGGTGGGATGCACGGTATTATTTTTCTTTTGAATTAACTTTGAATTTATTACGAGGTATAATAATATTTAATTTAAAACATTATTTTAATTATGGAAAATACGAGTTACGGATCAATGAATGTCACTGCTATAAAAGTAGAACTACGAAAAAGAGGTGCAAAGTTAAGCGGGCTACAAGAACAATACTGAGCAACACTGCGGCAATTTCCTCTAATCATCAATGGATTAATATTTATTTGTTAAAGTGACGACGGATAAAATAGTGTCAGCTACAAATTTATTCTATGGACGGACCTACAACGCCAGTGGCGCCAACTGGTGAGCAAAAAAACAGTAGCCCTCATTACTTTCACCTAAATCAGAAGTATATTTGATCTAAAAATAACGTAAAAAATGATCTCAATTCTTGAGAGAAAAAAATTTTGTGTGATCAATTTTACAGAGAAATATATTAATCTATCGCCAAAGATTTATCATTAGTACGAAATTATGACACCTACTGCGTTGTTAAAGGTATACGATTATAATTGTAATTTATTTTAACAGTGACTCAAGAACAAGTATCAAATTCAGTAGCAGTTTGTCCTCAACCATGCATAAACTATTCAACTTGTTCATCTTGTCTGGAAGCACCAGATTGTCATTGGTCAACACAATTAGATGAATGCGTATCAGAAGCACATCAAGATGTTTATTGTGCTGGTGGAGTTTGCGGATTAGTACTTCGTCCAGAAGAACGACAACATTGTCCGGAACCATGTAATACATTTACACAGTGTTCCAGTTGTTTAAAACATGCTCCTTGTGGTTGGTGTGCTGCGCCAGGCTTAAGTGGAGAAGGTTTTTGTACTGAAGGTTCAAATGAACGACCGATGATTGGTTCTTGTGAGGATGTTTATGTAGAGAAGGAAAGTAATAGCAAAGTTCTGGTAAGATTGTTTTACTAAAATGACAGCAAGATATATTTATTAACTACTGTCAGTTTTTATCATTAGATTTTGATACTTTCATACTGAAGAAGAGTTAAGTTACATTAGACAATCTAGTACTGAACATTTTGTTATGATACCTCGTACGAATTGTTTCTTTTTATAAATTCTTGTTCTAGGAGGACGGAGATGAAGGAATCGTTGATAATATAACATATAGTTGGCATTATGTAAAATGTCCTCCAGAAGATGAATGTAATAATGGACATCATACATGTGCTATTGAATCAGAAATTTGTGTTGACTTAGATGAAGGTTTTGAATGTAAATGTGGACCTGGATATAAAGCTGGTCTTCATGGCTGTGAACCAGTTTGTCCATTAGGTAATGGATTGTTTTAACACTATTGGCTTTTTCTTTAATATTTGTTTTTGCTAGGTTGTGTACGTGGTCTATGTATTCATCCTAACAAATGTCTGTGTGATTTTGGTTATGTTGGTGCTAATTGTAGTATTCAGTGTCAATGCAATGGGCATGCAAATTGTGAAGGTCCGGATAAGTTGGATAAATGTCTAACATGTTATAATAATACTATGGTAAGTTTACTGTTGTTTTTATTAATAAAATAAATTCTTCATCTCCTAAAATCTAAGACTCTGCTCCTTTAATTATTTAAGAGATCTACACAGGTTTATGTTTTTTCACCTTCTTCAAAGCTTTGACAACTAATTAAAAGTTGTTGTATATTACTAGAATATTCTAGTTCTATTCTATTATGATGTATTTTTTAGGGAGCTCAATGTGAAAAATGTAAACCTTTATTTGTTGGTGATCCAGCGGATGGTGGTTCTTGTAAATCTTGTTTTGAGTATTGTAATGGTCACAGTTCATTTTGTGTTGATAACAGTACAGAAATCGATACTGGTGATTATATAGATTTAGAATTTCTGAATAAAACACTCAAAGAAGGACCGAAAGCAAATGCTAAATGTTTAAGATGTGGAAATTTGACATCTGGTATTAAATGTGATGATTGTATTAAGGGTAATATATCAATTTCTAATTACTATTATTTATAATTAAATATCAATATTTATAGGAAACTTTAGAGGTACTGAAGACCACAGAGACCCTTGCCGCCCATGTGACTGTCATGGTCATGGTGATACTTGCGATCCAGTCCATGGAGATAAATGTAATTGTCAAAACAATACAGAAAGTGATGTTTGTAGGGGAGTTTCTGATAAAAACTCTGCTCATCCTTGTTGGATGGTGCAGTGTTCTAAATGTAAAGAAGGATATTTGGGTACACCCACTTCTGGCCATCAATGCTACAAACAAATGCATGTCGACAATAAGATGTGTTTTGATGCTAAACCATTAGGTAAATTATAATCATTGTAATGATTAATAGTTTTATATATTATCGTTAGCTCACCTTTTTCTAATCCTTTAATTTATGAACTACATTAAAACCTTTTGTGTGATTATTTTCACCTTATTACATTGTAGCTTAATAAATTTACCTTTTAAGGGATTTCTACCCTTAACTAGCTCAACCGATTTCGTGGCTTCTTTTCAGAGTTTTTATATTTTTCCCAAACAAAAATTATAGGGCGCCAGAGTACAAAACAAAGCAAATAACACTCAAACACCAGTTTTAAATGATTTATTTAATTAATCATTCAACAATAAAATTAACTGTTATTCGAAAATTAATTAAATCTCTTATCTTTTGTTTTTTTCAAAGGATTCCCATAAATGAATTTCTCCTTGGGACGGACTGAATATTCTTCGGTTTATTATCAAATAAAGTTTCTTCCAGGGATGGTAAATTCAAACAATAATTAAAGCCAGTTAACTTCCCACAAAATGGCTGTCGGCTCGACACGTCTTAAATTAAAATTTATAACTCCTACGTAGGACTCCTCCAGATGTGGCATAAACCCTAATAATGAAATCAACAATCAAAACTCCATCCCTTAATGAATTACAATCAAGTAGAATCACTGTCTGGTTTCTCCATATTATTGAGAAATAATTAACTTTAAATACACGTGTATTATTTAATCAATGATCAAATAAAAAACTGATGTTTGATGATAGCGAGTCTACTTGAAATTAGGTGTTAGTAATTTTTAAAAAACAAAATTCACCACAATTTGGGCAATTAATACAAATAAAATTAATAACTGAAACGATAGAATTAATACTTTTATATTGAGGAGTTGATTGTACGGAAACAGATATTAAAATGAACGTGAAATATCTATCGAAGCGAAAAGAAAACTTCGGTTATCAGAGACTCTTGCCTCCCACTTATAATCGCGGCGTAAAACAATAAAATAGATCTCTACAAATAGTCAGGTGGATTTCTGAACTAAAACGATCACTAGATCGTTACAACATTCATCAGCTTAAACTTTTCATCATTCATCTTCTGGGTGCTCCAGGGTGAAGCGAGCTAGATTTTCCAGGAAATTATTTTATTGATAGAAATGATTATATTTTTATTTTTAGATGAATGTAAAATGAAACCTAACCCTCTCCATCCAGGAGAAGTTGTATTTTTCGTTATACAACCTAGATTTATGAATGTGGATATTAGAATTATTATTGATGTCACTCAAGGTAGATTAAATGTATTTATGAGCACCCATGATGATACTTACGTGGCTAATCGTAATGGATCAAATAATTTTATTAACGTAGATATTGATAACATGTATGGTCATTGGGAAAATGGTACTTTAAGATCTAAAGATGTTTATTTAGAAAAGGAAGCTTTAGGGTTGAGAACTTATATTACTATAACGCAACCAAAGACTATATTGTTGGTGAAACATTTACAAGATAGACTTGTGATTACGTTACCGGAGGTTGGTAGATATATAAAACGCCAAATATGATAAGGATAACCAATAAGATACTATCTGTTTCTTAGATGTATAAACAAAATTTACCTTCATATTTGGCGTGTACTATATTAAAATCCAGACAGTTTCATGTTGTAAATTGTATAATTTTTATAGGAATACCACAGTTTGGAAACTACACGTTTCTTTTTAATTCTGCAAGCTTTAGAACCAACCGATTCGGATAAAAAAGTGGCTTACGGAATTGTTTTCTCGCGACAAGATCAATTACATATTGATCTATTCGTGTTCTTTTCAGTATTCTTTTCATGCTTCTTTCTATTTTTGGCTGCATGTGTGGTTGCTTGGAAAGCAAAACAGGCTGCAGATGTACGAAGAGCACGAAGACGACATGTAGTCGAAATGTTACATATGGCTAAAAGACCTTTTGCCACTGTTACGCTGAATCTCAGCGCTAAGACTAAACCAAAGAAGTCGGCGCATTATGATTTGCGACCAGTAGCTGTTGAACCCACAGGTAACATAGTTTTTTTTATATAAAACTAGCTTCACGTACGTTTCATTAATAAATAAAAAATCTCAAAAAATATATAGTTATCCGTAAATTTTGTAAAATTGCGGAATTGTATGTAAACTTTCTTCAAAAATTAAAAATTTAATAATCTCAAAAACCAGAAAAATTACAATTTGTTAGTTTTACAATTTTAAAAAGCCTCAGAACATAACTTAGATACGTTATACCCAAATAATTAATATAAATTTAAAATGTAATATTAATTTTTAGGTGATGGTATCGCAGCAGTAAGTACTGTTTTTGTTAGTTTACCAGGAGGTCATAGTGCCTCCGTGAAGCTCGCACTGGCTTCTTCATTGATATTACTCGCCAAACAGTTTCCTTCCGGTGGAAGGATATTTTTAAGGAGGCGCTCCATACATGCGGCGCCTCCGATATAAGTTTTTATATGTTTTTTTTTTATTTTTATTTTATATATTTTAAGTTTGTTATTATTTATGAAAAAAAAAATACAAAATAAATCATTGTTAAGATGTTTTCCTAACAGTTTGAATATAAAAACAAACTCAATACCTTTGATACTTTGAGTATATACACTACCGGACAAAATTATTAGATCATTTAATAAATTAAAATTAACAATTTCTGTTGACAATTTTTTACAGGTGAATTGTTTGTTGTTTAAATCTGCAATAATCTTTGTTCTCTACACTTTGTTTCCAGTTCCATATCGTAGTCTTTTTACTTGTAATAAAACATTATCAGTTTGGATACTTTTTAGTCGTTGTCAGTATCAGTGTATTAAACGGTTTAAAAGTGATTTTGTTTGCACTATTTTTTCTTAAAACTTGAAAATAAATGTGCATGGTCGAGTAAGAAATGCATTATCGTTAGAAAATTGTGTTAGGGCTGTAACACTCTTGGAGAAAGGTCGTAGTCAGTGTTATATCGCAGAAAGACTGGGTGTTGCCCAATCTGCAGTTTCGTATGTTTTAAGAAGACAGGGAAATAGTATATTACGTATCAAGAGTGGTAAGTAGGACATTACGTACGAGTGGAAAAGTTACGCACGAACCCGCGTAGCGGCGAGTGCGTAATTACACGAGTACGTAATACCTCTTACCACTCGAGATACGTACTATGCTTTATCTACGACTCAATATTTTAATTTTAATTCTAAATATTTGACATCTCTAAAAAATATATGACGTACGTACTGTACTGTTATCTACTCCTTTGACAATAAATGTCATTTATAATCATTGTCACCCTGCAGGGTAAGTAAGCTATAACGCACAGTTGTGCGTAATGAAACGTCATTCCAACATGACGTTTCATTACGCACAACTGTGCGTTATAGCTTACTTACCCTGCATGGTGACAATAAGTATAAATGACATTAACTGTCAAAGGAGTAGATAAATGGGAATTATGAAAGGGTCGTAGACGCATTACCAATGCTGTCCAGGATCGCTACATGGTCCAACAAGTCCTTCGCAATCGGACATGAACAGCTCCTGAGGTGCAAAATATGGCTAGAGAGACTTATGGAATTCAAATAAGCTCAAGAACTGTTAGGAGACGCTGAAGGGAAAGAAACCTGACCCCACGGATTCCAGTTAAAGGACCGCGTTTGACCGTAGAGCATCGGAGGAACACACTTCAATGTGCGAGAATGCACGTCAATTGGGAACCGGCCGATTGGAGTCGAGTTTTGTTTACCGACGATTCAATTTTTTCCCTTTACCAGTCAGATAGACGCGTACGAGTTTATCGACTACCTGGAGAACGATACGCACAGTGCAACTTCGTTGAAATCATTCGCCATGGTGGTGGCAGTGTTATGTTTTAAGGAGGCAGCTCTTTGGGAGGACGTACATAGCTAATAGTGACACTTCGAAGGGGCCATGTTAATGCTGTTCGGTATATTGCCGACATTCTTGAACTGCCTATAGTGCCATATGCCGAAAACTTTGGTGTTAATTTCATTTTTATGCAAGATAATGTACGGTCGCACAAAGCTCGAATAACACAACATTTTCTTCGTCGTGAAAATATTGAGACTATGGATTGGCCAGCTAATAGTCCTGACTTAAACCCCATCGAACATGTATGGGTCATGATAGGTAGGCGCTTTAGAGCGCTTCCAAATCCTCCAAACAACCTTGACTGGCTTACTGTGGCCATTTCTGAGATTTGGAACAACATCGATCAAGCAGATATAAGGGAACTTATTTTAAGCATGAGGCGATGGTGGGAAACTGTCATACAAGCTGGGGGTGGAAACACTCGATATTGAAATTTTTGTTTGTCGATGGGTATGTGTTAAAATTTTTGTAGTTTTTCTTATTTTGTCTATTTTGTTATTCTTTTTGTAATAAGTGGCGTGTAATAAGATAATTGGAGTTACTTGCGCAAAACCAATAAGATAACAAATCATATTTAACAATTTATGTGAAATTATTGTGTGATCTAATAATTTTGTCCGTCAGTGTATTACTAGAACCATCCGTGTTGTGTGGGAGAAAATATTCTTTTTCAGACACACCAGTCTCGCATTCACAGCATGGAAATGCTATAGACTGATAAGGGTTCTAAAACAATTTTTCAATTAAAGTGAAACAGTTCAAAATAAGATAAAATACAAGCGAGTTTAAATCAAAAAGGTTTTTTTTATTTGTAGAACTATAACTAAGTTTATTATATTTTTCGTGACAATGATTAAAAAATCAACAATTTTATCGTCAAGTTTATTAAATTAAATAAAAAACTACAAAATTTCTTTGGACTTTACCACATTACGGTCATCCCTAAAAGTACATATTAACTGGTATCAAATATTAAGTTAATTGGAATTATAATACTGTAAGTCAGTAACAACAGGGTAAAAAATTAACTTAACAAAATATACAGAAATAATTTAAAATAAATAAAAACAAAACAAGCTAATATAAAACAATCAGTACATGATGTTTTATAAAAGTAATTTAAACATAATGATAAATAAATAAGGTAACTAAGCCTAAAACCAGTGAATATATTTTAGTTCAAAAACAAGTTTGAAACATGGGGAAATAAATAAAAAATAAATAAAAACAATGAAAGGAACAAAATATTAAGTAATTAATGATTGATCATTAAATGAAAAAAAGATTTTGTTTTATATTTTATGATAAGGCAAATAAAAAAAATTGGTCGACTAAAATGGTAACTAAAAAGTATTAATTAATCTAAAAGTTGTGCCAGAAAAAGTTAAAAATTTAAATATGATATGAATAACTTCAAAATTTATTTTATAGTAAACCCTATTTTGATGGAACTTTTATTAAAAAACTAGTGATGATACTATTTTTGTTTTTCAACAAAGTAGATAAAATCTGTAACTTTTTAAGAAAAATAGCAAAACTAGATTTAATATACAAAACACTAAGAATATCAACTGAACTAAAATTTAAATTTATTATTTGGGAACCTAAAAACATTAAGTAATGAACCTCCATAAAATTTAATATTTATTTTTCTGGCTGCATAAATTAACTAAGAACGTAATTGGTTTTCAACTACGTTATTCATTATAATCACAGTAAAGTAATATTCACAGTTTTTAAGGAATCTACAATCCAACTCGGATAATCTTTATCCGGGTGTATGCCCAGCATAAATTCTTGAACAAATTCAGGAAATTTATTCTCACAAATACTATCTCTAATCTTTTTCATTAATCTCATTTGGAATGCAACATTATGTTCAGTTAAAAGAGTTGATGCTATTGGTAAATCTGTAACTATGCCGTTTAAATATGCTCTTGTGTAATTTTTACAAGTATTGCACCAGCAATCTTTATCAATGGGATTTAAATCTTTTGCATATTGTGGTTTCTTTAAGTTTATTTGGCCAGTCATGATAAGGGCACATCCAAATCTCTAAAAAATATAATATCATCAGTACACTTCAATACAATTAGCGTAAAAAGAAGATACAACAAAAATAAACTTAAATATCGGAAGACATTATGAAAAAATTGCATGAAAGATGAAATACGATAAAATGTTTAGAAGGATCAGTACTTGGGACAAATCGCGAAAAAGAAATCCAACAAACAAAAAAATGATAATAAATAAATTTAATGTGTTAGAGTATTTGTCTATGGTTAGAGTATCCGTCGTAAAGGTTGTTTTCTCGACATGTTTGAGGTGCCAGACACTATATATGACCCCAGACAATTTTTTTTCGCGTTTTACTAATTATATTATTATTTTTTAAACCGGCCAGAAATTATTACTTTCCGGTTTATTTTTAGGTCAGAAAATTTCATTTTGTCGGACAAGGCCAGAAAATAAAAATGAGTCCGGTAAAAGCTTTTGCCGGACTCATTTTTATTTACTTTCCGGTCTATCTTTAATGAAAAAACAATGAAATAGTTAGTCTAAGATAGCGGTCAATTGGTTTCTATGGTAACAGAGTTTTGTAGATATTTAAAACTATTAAATAACTTGACATATTTTGACGTTTAGTTGAAAACGTGAAATTTATTATAAAATGGATATTCAAAATGATGCATTTGATTGTGAATTAATGGAAGATGAAATTATACCAGATGAAATTGTTAAGGCGGCCACCCAAGCAACGTTTGTTTAAAAAGATGTTAAAATTAGTTAATTAAGAGTTCTTGTTATAAAAATGTAAACTGAATAATATAAAGTTTATGGTACAACAATGCCAGTTTAAAAAAAATTGTACGTAATATGTCCCGAAAGTGCTTTTACTGGACTCGCAGGCTTGCAGGACTCGCCTCCGGCTCGCCCTGCAATTTGCCCACTCGTCCAGTAAAAGACCACTTTCGGGACTTGTTATGTAAACTACTATTAATTAAAAAATTATCATACGTGGTAAAAACAAAATGGTGCGGAAAAACGCCCCAAAACCAAAAGTCGTAGAGTTAAATGGCGTCAGACTCGGTCCAATGATGTTTACAAGAATTTTGGAGAGAGTATCTATCACAGTTCAATTTCAGACATATGCTCAAATGTATTGTCCGAACCAATCCAATGATCCAAAATTGCAATTGAATGACATTTAAGTCATTTGTGTCTTTGTTACTCGAATGACTATAGCAGTTATTTAAAAAAAGATATGGTCAACTATAAAATATTTGGGATTTCTCGGAAGTATGACGAGTAATTCGTTCTTTGGACATTCAAGATTTTTCCGGCTATCGTCAAAATCAGACTTTTCCATTCTTGGATTCAGATTTTTTCCTTTTTTAGAATCGTCGTCACAGTCTTTGCTTTTCTTATTGGTCTTTTGGTCTTCTTCTTTTTATTATTGGAATCAACAACTTTGTTTTTACTTTTTGGTTCCACTTTATCTTCTGAGTCGGTATCAACACTTGATTGTTTCTTTCGGTCATCAACAGAATCAAATTCTTCTCTGATTTCTTCTGACTAACCAAACCCTCATCTTTTATATTTTTCGAATTTTCTTGCACTCGCTTTTTTCTTTCCCTTTCTCAGTCAATTTAGCTCTACGATTTTTTTCAAATTGTTCAGTTCATATTGTCCTCAAATATTGTCATCTTCAGAATATCCTTTCCGCCTAAGAAAATATTAGCCTGTCATTAGATTTCACTCTTCCGTCAATAATTTTTTTCCTCTTCACCACTGTCACTATCTACTTTCTTACGTCCCATTTTAATTTAGTAAATCAAATAATTTATGATTTAGGGCAATTTTAACCACTTAAATTCAACAGACAAACTAGATAAATTACTAACACTAACACAAGACACAAATGATGAAAATGACGAGTTGACTATACTTTTACTTAAGGCTAAGAGAAGAAGATGTTGGTGTAGAATAGACATTAATTGGTCTTACCGCTGTTCTTGTAGGAAAAACACAATCAAACATATCACATCCTAATGCGGAACATACAACCAAATCTGCTGCGAAACCAACTCCCATCAAATACCTTGGTTTATCCTTAGGTAACAAATCTGTACATAAATGTACGATTTTCCAAAAATCATCTTTACTTTCACCACCACTGAAATAAAACAGAAATTATTATCATGCATAAAAAATACTTTATAATACCTTAAACCTCCTATTGCAAAACCATTGGTGTTTCTCTGAATTATTTCGCTAGCACTAATTACTCTTAGATCTTGGTATAATGTTCCTTGTACAATTGGAAAAATATTTTGGGAGTCTGGATGTTGGTGAGCGGTTATGCACCTATCAAGCCATCTGGTAGTTCTGGAAAAAAATATTGCCATTGTTCTTTTTTATGTTTATGAAGTTCAAGATATAGTTGCCGGCACTAAATTTATCTTCATCCTTATGAAGAGGAATAACAATGGCTGTCTTTAGGCACTTTGGAAATGTACCATTTTCAAAGGAATCATTAATAAGTGACTTTCATCACATTATCTGGGAAGTTTGAGAATTTGTTTATAGATAGTCCATCAGTACTACAGGACGATTTACTTTTAATACTATTGATTGTTTGATACAGTTCAACTTTATCACCTGGTCTTATAATCAAAGAATCCTAGACCTTATTTAAATGAGAGAGATAAGAGATGGGATCATACTGTGGCTGAATAGTTGATGTTATATTATTACTCATATTAACGAAAAATTCATTTAGAATTTCGGTGTTTGGGAGGGAAAATGCTCGAGCTGAGTTAGTTTTGTTACAAAAATCGTTTATTGTAGACCAAGTTTCTTTTGAAACACTTTCAGCGGTTGTTAGACGATTTTGATAGTATATTTTTTTAGCTGTTTTGATAATTATAAGATAGGTAACTCTGTAATTGGTGATATATTCAGTGACGGAGACGTTTGCTGTACGCGGATACCTTTGGTAGTCCAAGGTTTGTGACATTTTTGCCTAATGGTGATAATGCCTTATTAAAAGTATAAACAAGTTTATTTAAATAATCACTGAAATTGCAGTCTAGTCTAAGTCCCTAGAAGGAAAATTCCAGTTAGAAGTCAAGCATAAATTTTGGAATTTATCAAAGTTTTGAGCGTTATAAACCCTGCCTAAACGTAGATTTCTCAAGGAGGATTTGCTTACAGTGTTATCTTACCTGTAAACTGATTCTTCAATTCGATCTTTATCAGGTGAAGTGGTTTTTATTACATCATCTAATTGCATTATAATGTCAGCACCGATTGCGTTTTGAATTTCGATTGAATGTTCCGGGGTTAACATAACTTCCCCTTTTTCTTTATTTAATGATTGAAATTTGACACCTTCTTCATTAATTTCTGCTAGTTTTAATAGAGATACCATTTGAAAACCACCTGAGTCTGTTAAAAGGTTTTTATTCCAGTTCATAAATTTGTGTAATCCTCCTGCTTTCTTTAGAACCTCTGGACCCTTAAAGTTTAAATAGTAAATATATTCACCAAATTCAGGGTAATAACATTATTAATCACTTACAGGTTTTGTTCCTAAATGGTAAGTGTTTGCTAACATTATCTGTAAACCCATATCATTCAATTGCTCTGAGAGCATACCTTTTAGAGTACCCTGCAATCAAAAATTTCCATTTTAACATATATTAAATAAAAACACATATGGAATTTACCTGTGTTCCGACTGGCATAAAAACTGGTGTATCTACTAAACCATGAGGTAACCTCATTTTACCAACCCTAGCCTTACTAGTTTTACATTCTGCTATAATATTATATATCAATGGTTTTGCAGTATTTGGCATTTTTCTACTTAAATATTGTATTTACACGGTTCATAAAAAAAACCGGAGATAATAAAACGAGGTTATGTCAGAATCAGAAAAACACATGCTGTATGATGTCTGATGTCATTATGTCATAACAATAATAATAAATAATAATAATCGATATATTCAAAACATCGATTTTAATTTTTGAATCTTGATTATTGATTAAACCGTGATTAAACCTTAATTTTCTCCTCAGCTTGAAATACGTATTCGATTATTTCAGTTTATTTTTTATATTGCAATTAATTAAATTTGCTACCTGCCTGTTTGCACCGTAATTTCAATTAAAAAAAGAATCATTTGTACCATAAGTGAAAAAACATTCTTCATGTAAATGTGTAAAAACAAAAAACTGTACCAAGTTAAATTTCAGTCTATTTGTTTTTTAAATTAATATCTAGATTTATATTATTGGTGTAGTTTAATAAACGAATAGGTGGTCGAGTTTTTAAGTTAGCTTAAGAATAGTGACAATATTCTACATTATTCTACCTCTGCTAGAAAACGTTGACAAGGTCCTGTTCATCCGATTTTCAGTTTCACAGGATTTGAAACCTGGATACTAGCAATGAACATTGCGAGAGTGAACAAAACTATGAAATTCTATTACAAAAATTGCATGAGTGCCAAATGAAACTGAAAACTAAGGAAAATATGCTTCATGATTAACAGGATTATACTTCAAGAAATAAAAGAGAAAGAAGAAAAAATTAAAGAATTAAATAATGAACTGGTAAGTCACAAAACTTTCCATCAACAAGAAATTAGTACCCTTGGAGACATCATTGTTTAAATGGAACAAAGGAAGTTAATATTAATGAGAAATATTTGAAAAGTGTCATTGAATGTTATAAAGAAACTACAGAGCTATCTACCAATTTAATTAATAATTCAATTTCCTATACCTATATAAATAATACTGAATTTATCGAAGAAATAATTGAACTTACTAGCTGCTGCCGAATTACTAATAAAGAAAATCAAGAAAAGTTAAAGGTGAGAAAATCTAGAAATAATAAGTAATTTTAATTTTACAATTTAAATCAAAAGGTACTTAAACATTTTAGTAAGTGAAAAATATCTAAATATTTTATTTGGTGTTTACATTTTATTCTGGTTTTTTATATTCTACTAGCTGTACCCGGCGCGTGTTGCTACGCCATCAACTAATAAAATAAATTTAAGAAAAGTAAAAGAGAAGAAGAGATAGGGAATGAAAGAAAGATTATAGTTTTGTTTTACTTTAATTCGTATAGATATCTATTAAAATCAGTATTGAACTTGATACATGGAAGCGCCAACTGGTGGTAACTTCCATTAATACGAATATCATATTCATCTTACCCATTAAAAATACATCATCATACTGATTTTCGTGACAATCGGTTGAACGGGACAGAAGTTGCTACTCTGCAGCACCACCTAGTGGCGAGTGGCATCAATGAGCATATCATACAAACTTTCTCCGTGGAAAATTATATATACATACCAATTTTCATGACAATCGGTTCAACGGGACAGAAGTTGTTACTCTGCAGCGCCACCTGGTGGTGAGTGGCATCAATGAGCATATCATACAAACTTTCTCCGTGGAAAAATACATATGCATACCAATTTTTATGAGAATTGGTTGAACAGGGCAGAAGTTGCTACTCTGCAGCGACACCTGGTGGCGAGTGGCATCAATGAGCACATCATACAAACTTTTTCCGTGGAAAAATACATATACATACCAATTTTCATGACAATCGGTTGAACGGGACAGAAGTTGCTACTCTGCAGCGCCACCTGGTGGCGAGTGGCATCAATGAGCATATCATACAAACCTTCTCCGTGGAAAAATACATATACATACCAATTTTCATAATAATCGGTCCAGTAGTTTTTATGAGTTCATTGAGTACATACAGACAAACATTCATTTTAGAAAGTTTTTTATATTTTCGCCGTGTTCTGTGTCTCTGTGTCATTCCGTGGAATTTGTAATCGAATTTAAACCTATTTCCCGACTACCTATAGCTCTGAAATTTTCAGGATAGCTAAGAACTGGATGACAATGCATGTTTCAAGTGTGTTTAGGCATATATGTACATAGATTTCGAAATTTATACCGAATTGATATTAAACATGATCTAAGTTGTGTATAGATAATATTATTTTGAAAGTTATTAAATAAATCGTTCGTAGCGTAGTTGGTTAGGCTGCGGATCAGTCCACTTGTGACAGATCTGTTATGTTATCATAATGGGATCGATTACGCGACAGAGAGGTTTTTTTTTCTTTTTTTTTTGTTCTTACATGTGAAAACAGTAATTATTATTTTAACTGGTAATAAAATAAACTGTTTTAGAAAGTTTTTAGATACAACTACCCTTGATTTTGTTAACAAGGAAACAATCTTCTCTATGATCAATCACAGCGTTGTATGACTTAATATTTTTGCAAAATCAGGGATGCTGTGCATTGTTGAGATGACACAAAATATGACCTATAAATCAGTAAAAAACTTTCTATTATAAAAATTTCTTTTTGTAAATTGTGCTTATTTATATATATATAGATTTTTAGCCGGCTTACTATGAAGTTGGCAGATGTTATTCAAAAAAATTGTGTATATATAGTCAACAGAAAAATATGAAAATAACAATCGTTTTTTTTATTATTTAAATGTCAATATTTCATAAAATATACATTACTAATTATTATTAATTATGTATAAAGTATATATATTAAAATCAAATAACTCACCCATGAAAAGAATAAAATTAGAAATTTCCTCATAAAAAAATTGTTAATTCAGAAAAAAACACACTGATAAACAAAACATTAGGAAATAGAATAATTCATAAAATATCAACGACTTTATGCTGATATTTATTAAAAAACAAAATATATTTCGGTACGAAATGAAATTATAAAATTTATTTATTTAAAGAAATCATATAAAAATAGTTATTTATCAATGTCAGATCTTATATTTTGTTTATTATAAATATAGCACATTTCTAAAAGTAGTATTTTCTTTTGAATATCACAAAGTATAAAAACTTTGAATTAAAATCAATAGTATTGTTTTTTTTTGTTGATTTATTTTTTAATTAAAAAAAATAATGTAAAAACCATTTTATAGCTATATATAACCGGACAACGTTTCAGATAGTGTTTAAAAATAATCTTTATTCATTTATAGCCATAAAAAATAACATTTTAATTAAATAAATCCTTTGAAGTACTTGAAAACGTCAAAAACATAATTTATTTAAAGTTGCCGCGAAAACAGCACTTCATGTCAATTCAGATAGCGTGACGTCATCTGTGGCGTAAACAAACTACAAGCCATATTACAAGTGAGCAGTGCTTGGATAAATTAAGTATTTTCTAGTTCTTAATCATCATGGACCGAAAAAGATATCGTTGGTGTGTTGTACCACAGTGTGGAAATACATCAGTAACTACTCCAAATAAAATTTTCATTGATGTACCTCGAAAACCAAAGATACGAAAGAAATGGTTAGACCTAGCAAGACGAAAGTGCGATGGAATGTCTGTTATTTCAGCACTTTACTTTTGTGAAGATCACTTTGATGTAAGTACTGTACCTAGAGTGTTATTACACAGCCCATAATACAAATATGATACAAATAATCATATTTAGTGTGTATGTAATGATTGTAATGTAGGCGTTATAGGTTATGTTTTAGTCGGCAGAACAAAAGTCGGAATCAGTGGCAAAGAAACTGCTGACCATGAAAATATCAACTTTTGGGAGATTTCTATTGTCGGCTTTTGTATAACCTTGTTCCATAATAAAAAATTAACAGAAGGCTTCAAACACTTGCGACAACTTCTGTTATGACTATAATACTTCAATTCGTAACTAATTACAATCAAATAGTTTTAGAAAAATGCAAATAAATTGTTAGTCCAGGTTCCCACGTGGAAAAAAAGGCATAAAGAATAACCGGCTGAAACTTTCAGAATCGCTTAATTGCACTTTAGACCTACAAACTTCCATAGGAACAATATCGATGGATGGGGCGTTTTTTCTGCAGCAGCGGGCAAACGTGTTAAAGTTATAACCCTGCTCCCCGAAGTGATGGATAACCGATTTATTTTTTGTGAATCAACAGTTTTTTTATTATTATTACATAATAAAACATGTGATCTACAAAAAGAGGAGGGCGGTTGGCGGAGCCTACGCGCTCAACATGTAATAGTTACGACTGCCAACGAATTAACAAATAACCAGTTAACGCCCTCCTCTTTTGTAGGTCACATGTTTTATTATGTAATAATAATAAAAAACTGTTGATTCACAAAAAATAAATGGGTTATCCATCACTCCGGGGAGGGTTATAACTTTGACACGTTTGACCGCTGCTGCAGAAAAAACGCCCCATCCATCGATATTGTTGCTATGGAAGTTTGTAGGTCTAAGTGCAATTAAGCGATTCTGAAAGTTTCAGCCGGTTATTCTTTATGCCTTTTTTTCCACGTGGGAACCCGGACCATGTAGAAAAACGCGAAATTAAATACAAAGCAGTGTTGTTTACTTATGGCTACTCACAAATGACGTTAAGCAAATACGCACTGTGATTGGCGTTTGGGTTCTTACGCGGCACAGATAATTTACGCAACTTTATTTATTGATTTAAAATTATAAATCATTGTTATTTCTTAAAAATCTTTATTGAGTGATATTGTTGTATAACAAACTTTATTTTAAAACACATCTTAGATTTTTTTTCGATTACTGTCCGGTACCCTACACAAATAATCATATTTAGTGTGTACGTAATGTAGGTGTTATAGGTTATGTTTTACGTGTGCATAACAATCTTGTATTTGTGTTTTAGCTGCCAAATGACATGGAAAATTACATGCGATACCATGTAATGGGCTTTGTAAACAGAGTTATGTTAAAACCTGGCAGTCTTCCGTCAAGATTTCAATGTCAACCTGACAGAAAAAGACGTTTGCCATCAACAACTACATCGCGCCCTGCTGCTATTAAGAGGCAGAGATTAGCCATACTACAAGAAGCCCTAGAAGAGAGTAAGGTGGATTGTAATACTGAGACTGTTAACATGACTTTGCCCCGCAGTAAGTACATATCTACTTATTTATGGAACTGAATTTAAATCATTGTAGACTACTTTTTATATTGCAGTAGGATAAAAAGTAGCCTATGTCCTTCTCAAAGGGTCAGTACCAATATCTTCATGCTAAAATAAATCTAAATCGGTTTAAGCGTGAAAAGGCACCAAACAGACAGGCACACTTTTGCATTTAAAATATTAGTATATTTTGTCCATGATTTGACTCATTTATAAAAATGACATGTTTGTTTTAGATACACAAACTGTAGCCATAGGAGATGAACAACTGCAGAAGCCAACACATAAAGATAAATGTGTACAAGTTAACATAAAAAGTAAACATTTCAGAAGCAAATATACACAGACAGAAAAAAAATCCCAGAACATTGGAACATCCCCTACCCCTACAGTTTGAATTATCTTCAACATGCAGTAGCTTAAATGAAGAGGAAGCTAAAATAGAGTTACGACTCGAACCGGACCTGCCGCCCAGGAAGTAAACGAGACAGACGGGTAGTTTTTGGGACCTGAGAATGTTCGATTGGATGCCGAGAACCTTCGACGTTCTAGAAATGAACGTTAGCGACGTTCTAGAAGGATTGGTGTGTTGTATCTGTGTAGATGTTTCCAGAACGGAATAAATTATATATAAGGACCGCGTTCGACGGAGAGAAAGAGTAGTTGTTATGCTAATAGTTGGCGATAAATAATAGTGGTGATTGTATTAGTTGGCGATAAATAAAAATTGTGATTGTAATAGCTGGCGATAAAGTGCGATTGTTTTACGGGATCTTTTAAAGGCGTATTTATAATTGTGACAGTATTAGTTTAAGAAATTGTTATTTAGTTGTTTTTACCAATAAATTGTTAAGTTTGTCGGCTCTTATCACTTATCCCTAATCCACGAAGGAAAAATTATAACAATAGAAAAGGAAACAGAGGCAAAGCAAGCCCGGATCAATACAATTAAAAAAATTGAAGCCAAACCTCGCTTATATATTGGCATAACTAAGGATTGTTATTCTTTAATAAGCTTTTGTATCGGGTGTTTTGGCTTCCATAATCATAGCAGTCAAAGATCCATCTACAGTGTGACATTTGCTTACTTCATAAGCTTTTGAAGCTGTAACTCGCCAATATCTCAATTCGTGCCACAATTTGTTTTTGTATTGTGCTCGAGTATTCTCTTCAATCATTTCAATGTTTTGTTCAGTGAAAAACTTTGATATTGTATCTAAAAATGCATCACAATCACTATTGTTACAATGCTCTATAATGAGATAATGAAGTGATAATTTCTCATGCTCTTTAACACCGCTGGAGCTACTATATTTCAGTAATTCACAGTTGGTAACATTTTGATTTGCCGCTGCTTGAAGAAATTGTGTCAGTAAATTACTATGAGGTGGAAATTGTGTAGTGCGGGGTCTTTTGCCAGCTGATAAAAACTTCACACTAGTACCAACTTGAGCCAACTTTGATTTCTTCCAGTAACACTGTATTTCAGTACAGGATGGCTCCTCACTTCTCCTGTGCACCCACAACAGGAAAGCTACAGCATGTTTGCATCCACCTGTTGAAGCAGCACAGTCATGGCACTGAACGCTGATGATTTTTGCTTCTTTTTCGTCAACTATCATAACGGCATAAGATTTTGACCGAACTTTATGCTCTGGACACACCTTGCATTTGATGGTGAATATACCCGCCGCACGATGAAGTTGTAGGTACGTATCCTATGGCATCATCTCCGTAAGATTGTCTCGTAGATCTGGAAAGATGCAAAACCAATAAATATTTAACCTTGAAAATAACTTGGTAAATAATGGAACTAGTTTTAGGATATGTTTTCTATTGTTATTTCTTCAAACATTTCTGTGGTTAAGATAAACAAAAAGTGGTTGAAATACTTACACCAGGGTGAAAATTACACAAATGTTTCCACATTTCTAAAATCAGCAGAACAAAAGTCGGAATTAGTGGCAAACAAACTGCCGACCATAAAAATATCAACTTTTGGGAGATTTCTATTGTCGGCTTTTGTATAAGCTTGTTCCAGGATAAAAACTTTACAGAAGGGTTCAAGCACTTGCGGCAACTTCTGTTATGACTATAGTCCTTTAATTCGTAACTAATTACAAATAAATATTTTTAGAAAAATGCAAATAAATCCTAGAAAAACGCGAAATAACATACAAAGCAGTGTTGTTTACTTATGGCTAACCACAAATGACGTCACGCACTGCGATTGGCGTTTGGGTTCTTACGCTGCGCTGCACAAATAAAAAATATTGGATTTACGCAACTTTATTTATTGATTTAAAATTATAAATCATTGTTATTTCTTAAAAAATCTTTATTGAGTGATATTGTTGTATAACAAACTTTATTTTAGATTTTTATCGATTACTGACCGGTACCCTATTGTCACTGCTATTTTATTCCCTCTGGAGCAGACTGTGACAGCATTGTAGCAGTGACAAAGTAACAGTTCGTGAAATCGCAACCCACCACTACTTACTACACTGCGACCTAAAAAATCTTTTGTGAATACCCTACGTCTAATTATGTACGTTTGTAACCTGATCAGGCTCTAATAAGACGCGTCCCTGATTAGGCTCTAAGAAGTCCCGTCGCTGATTAATAGGCTCTAAGGAGACCTGTAGCTGATCAGGCTCTTAGAAGACTTTTCCCAGATATTTATGTCGTTGGCGAACGAATACTCTGCAGTTACAAACAATATGTTCGACCGTTTTATCTACAAACTAACAGAATCTGCAAATGCCATTGTCCACTTTGTTCATTTTACAGAAATGGTAACTAAGTGGACATTTCACGTTTCTGAATATTAGAGTAGCACAGTAAAAGTCATATTAATGTTTCTGATTTCACAATCCCTTTATGCCGCGGTTCCCACAGCAAAGTTACTTTGTTGTGTTTAGCCAGTTGCTTAAAAGACTGTTTGCAATTCCAGCATGTTTTGGACTCTAACGGGGTATATTCTAGATTCTTTAAAGCAGCTTGGCTATCGAAGGCAATTAATATTATGGCTGAATTGAGGCATTATTTAATGCACCCTTGAGCACAGAAGTCTATTGCTAAGGAAGATTGTAGGAGTTTTTGCCCAAGGTTATTGACAGTCTAACGTTAGAACTTACAACACCTATAATCCTTTTGGTGTTTTAGACTTAACTTAATAAGTGAGGACTGATTTGGAAGTTGAGCGATTTCGTTTTGTGTTAAATTATACTAATTAATACTAACATTTGAAGTGAGTTCGAAATCCCAATTTGGAGACAATTCTGTAGGCATCTTCATTGATTGGGTTGCTACAACTCTTAGAATTCCCAGATGTGCTGTAAGATCACCGGGTTTTAGAGACTTACTTCTTGTTTAACCTATAAGTACTTTCAAGAGCAATTCTCTTTACATGTAAACGCAAGGTGAAAGGTTTAGAATTACCTCCAAGGCCACGATCTCATTGCGAGAGTGCTCCCTATACCAGCGATAGTCTTGGCACCCACTGCAACTTTATTATTGTGTTGCGGTGTTTTGCTTCACCAAACCAGCACAGCATTGGTGACTACGGGTCTGACAAACTTTATATATGACCAATAGATCATTTTAGGTTTAAGATCCCATGTTTTTCCAAAATGTCTACGAACTATATAAAGAAGGTCAATTGTGGAGTTGGTCAAATCTATAAAAATTTGGGCCGGATTTAATTAAATGAAAACTCTTTGGATTTTTTTGTCTAGCCCATAAGATATATATATATATATATATATATATATATATATATATATATATTGAAATGGATCTTCCTTCTGGAACACCCACTTTCAATAAAATTATCGGTCGTGGATTCAAGAATTTTTAAATTGATTGTCCTAAAAATAAAGTACAAAATTATAAATATAAAAATTTTTATTTTCTTCTGCTTCTTTCTACTCCACTTCGTTTTTCTGTTCTTCAACCCTTTCTCTATACCTTTAAATTTCTGATTTCTTCCTACTCTCTGCTTCTTTCTGCTTCAATACTTTCTATTTCTTGCCTTTTATCTCCTCTTACCAATTTCCAGCCATGACATCACTGCTTTTCTGTACCTGCTAACTTCCTTCTGCTCTTTCAGTTTCAATATCTGCTAACTAAACTAATTCTATCAATTCTTCTAATATTTACTTTGTTTACTTTTTACTTTTCATTTACTTTAGTATTTATAAATTCAAATTCATTCAATCAATTAGTTTTTATTGCTTTCAGTTAATGACAACTTTCTATCTATTTTTCATGACAATCTAATCAATAATAATCCTAACAACATAACAATCTATAAACTAAACAAAAACAAATCCAATATATAAAAAAAAATACTTAATCAAGACAACCGATTTAAAAATCATGATCACGTTCCAACACTTTATTGAAAGAACATGCACCACGAAGAAAAATCCATATCAATTTCCCCCAAATTTGATTTGACTTGGTGAATTACTTCACCTTGCCAAATCAAATTTCCTTTCAGTAGGAAATTTTTCTTCACCATCAGTTGCCAAGCTTTTAATTTAGAATATTTCAATTTTACTATAAAATACACTACCCATAGCATATCAATTTCCATCACTATATCGAATTTTAACTTCTTCTTTTATTTCTATTTTTTTTTTATCCCCCCTTCTTAACTTTTATCAAAATATAATTTTTTTAAAGTTTTAGATTTGTTCCCCCGCTTTTGGAATTTCCCTATACATATAAATTTTATAGACCTCCCCTTTCTTAATATTTTCCTACATATAATTTTTATAAATTTTGTAACCTTAACCCTTTCCTGATATTTCCCTATATATAACTTCTTTCTAAATTTAAATACCTTCCCCCTTTCCTGATATTTCCCTCGATACAAACTTTTTATGAATTTAAATTGCTTTCCCCTTTCTTGATATTTCCCTCGATACAAACTTTTTATGAATTTAAATTGCTTTCCCCTTTCTTGATATTTCCCTGTATATAACTTTTTCCTAAATTTAGATTGAACAAAATTCCCCCAGAAATAACTCAAAAACATCTTCTTAAATTTTTCAAACACAAATATTTCATCTTTACTGGCAAAACATATCAATGCCTGCCCATCTAACATCTCACGCAGGTATTTCCTTAATTCTTCATGATCTTTACACCATTTTAATTTATTTTTCACAATTCTTATGAAAATTTTTAGATGAATCTTATTAATATTTCCATTAATTTCATATTCACTTTTACTTATTTTCATATTATTTTGATTTTTATTTATTTTTCTTCTTTCCATTTCTTCCAATAACATTTCACATTCTTTTTCTTGTACTTCCTTTATTTCTTCTTCTTTTTCTTCTATCTCACATATCTTCCTTACTGTATTTTGCATTTCTTCTATTACATTTTTCTTTTCCATATTCTCTTGTTGTATAACTATCTCTAAGTCATTTAATTTTTTATTTATATTAGTATTGATTTCTTTTATTTCATCTTTACCTTCCTTGTTAATAATTGTTTTAATTTTTACTTCTTGTAATTCCTCTAAATCTGTTTTTCTCATTATTATTTCAGTTTTCATTTCTGTTTTTGTTTCTTCTAATGTTTCTCTATACATTTCCATTTGCTTCTTTATCTCATCTTTTAATTCTTCATTATTTTTGTTCATGTCTTCTTTTATTTCTTTTTTCATTGTATCCATATTTAAATTTATTGCTTCCAATTTTTTGTTTATTGTTTCCATATTTTTGCTTATTTCTTCATGATATTCGTTAATATTCTTGTTTATATCTTTTAACATTTCCATCATTAGTTTTATCGCTGATTCCTCACTATCCCCCATTTTACTATCCTGATTACTTTGATTACCCTTATTATCCTTACTACACTGACTACCCTGCCTATTTTGACTATCATCAATACCCTCTCTATCCTGACTGATTTGATTTTCCTGATTATCACTATTATCCCCTTGCTCTAACATTCTATCTGTAATAACCTTTCCCCCTCTTAATTTCATACAACTATTTATTATTTATTTAATCTTTCACTCCGAATCACACACCTTTGTTTTTTTATAAAGCAAGCTTGACACCTAATAGTAAAGAAAAATCTCTTACCCTTAGTGCCGAAGCAGCCACACTTCTGGGCGCCAATTGAAATGGATCTTCCTTCTGGAACACCCACTTTCAATAAAATTATCGGTCGTGGATTCAAGAATTTTTAAATTGATTGTCCTAAAAATAAAGTACAAAATTATAAATATAAAAATTTTTATTTTCTTCTGCTTCTTTCTACTCCACTTCGTTTTTCTGTTCTTCAACCCTTTCTCTATACCTTTAAATTTCTGATTTCTTCCTACTCTCTGCTTCTTTCTGCTTCAATACTTTCTATTTCTTGCCTTTTATCTCCTCTTACCAATTTCCAGCCATGACATCACTGCTTTTCTGTACCTGCTAACTTCCTTCTGCTCTTTCAGTTTCAATATCTGCTAACTAAACTATTTCTATCAATTCTTCTAATATTTACTTTGTTTACTTTTTACTTTTCATTTACTTTAGTATTTATAAATTCAAATTCATTCAATCAATTTAATAGTTTTTATTGCTTTCAGTTAATGACAACTTTCTATCTATTTTTCATGACAATCTAATCAATAATAATCCTAACAACATAAAAATCTATAAACTAAACAAAAACAAATCCAATATATAAAAAAAATACTTAATCAAGACAACCGATTTAAAAATCATGATCACGTTCCAACACTTTATTGAAAGAACATGCACCACGAAGAAAAATCCATATCAATATATTTTAACTCTGCTTTCTATGTGTGAGTATCACGTCAGCTTGTTTTCAAGTATTTCACTTCTGTAGCAAAGTTTAATTGAACGTTGAGAAGACTAGTTGTTTTTAAGCCCCTAGGTTTCTTTTTCTTCGTAAAGTTTTTTTGGGGTTAATAGACAGCGATTGCTCTTTATACCATTCTTCTAGGTTTTGGTACCTCTGAATATTTGCACTAGTTGAGGAAGGAGCTCCTCCAGACCACACTGCAACAGGGCTGGATACACTCCGATTTGAAGAAGGAAAAGCTACATATTACCCACCTTAAGAGTTTAAAAAGGTGGAAGTGGTACCTCTTTTCATAATGCAGAGGTTCCTGTATAAACATGTTTCATTACACTTCATTATCTCTATTTAGATATGCTTTGAAAATAATCAAGTTTACTATAGGGAAGGTAGGTATGGGTATGAAATAAAAAGTAATTAAATCATAATATATCTCACTCCTCAATATTCATATTATTCAATAATTTCCAAGAATATAAAATAAAAATCAACAAAGTAAAAACATGTACGTATACAGTACATAATTCTTATATGTACACATATGATCATTTTAGAAAACAAAAATTATTTAAATATTGTATAATAAACTGTGAAACTTCCAAAATGTACATAAACAATATTCAACTTTTCTAAAGTTTTACAAATTTAGGAAACAACATTATTACAAACGCCTATAGTCAAGGAAAAGAAAAACATTTTAATTTTACACTTTCAGTTCAAGAAACGAGTAATAACCTCCGAAATAAATCATACTTTTTGTATTTACAACAACATAAAAATCTACCTACCACCGTTCAATAAAATTCAACAATTCTTATAATTATCAACATGTTCATGAGTATTTGTGTTATTATTATTATTATTAACAGATTCGATTTCATAAAATGTACATTTGTTTCTATAAACAAAAAGAGTTCCATAAATTGACAACAAAGCAGAATTATTAAATAATTGCAATGTTCAATAAATAAAAATTATTCATAATTAATGAATGAAAATATTAAGTAGTCTAATACTGTTATATAATGATTCAAATTTTAACATTGTTAGTAAAAAATTTTACAAAAAATCTAGAACGAAATATTCAAAAATTGAACATAGTTTAATGAAACAAAAAATATACTCAACCACAAAGGTAGTAGGAAAATTATTGTTTTACCAATCACATAGTCACTGAAAAGAATAGTAAATTCTAAAACAAAAAAAAGGAGATTATCACTCAAATTTCTTTCCTACCGTGTGCAAATAACACCTTTGGGACAATTATTAAAAAGAAATACTTTCCTAATTAGATAGAGAAAATACTATTGTTATTTAACATGTTTTGACATAAATAATGACGATTCTACATTATTTTATTTTTTTTCGATAAACTGTGGATTTGTTCCATATTTATTAATTTCTATAGGTTCGAAATTCTTTTTTACTTATATTAAGATCGCTGACTGTTAGAGTAATCGGAATTTTATTCCGTTTCGAATTTGATCTGATCAATTCTAGGTCTCTTGATTTCGATTTCACCTTCACCAGTTTCACCAGCACTGGAGGGACTTCCAACGCTTTGTTCATCTAAATGCCTTTTCAGGTCTAAACCTAGATTGCCATAATGTCCACTACTATAAGCATAGTTTGCTGCTTGAACTATTACAGGCTGTGATGGGAAGCCTCCAGGAGACATTGATCTTTCTTCGATATTGTATTTTTCTAAAACATAAATACGAATTAAATGTCACACTAAAAAAGGTATAAGCAGATAGATATGTAAGTTTTAAAAATTATATAGATAAACAGTAGCTATAGAATTTCCTATTGTTTTGATTATCAAATGCAAATAGTTGTTTGCCACAGAATCCACTATGGTGGGGAAAAAGGTACTGACAGAAACGTATGGACTCGATCAATTCCTTTAATGTACTTGAAAATGAGATCAGCGAATTAGAGAGGTACTCAAGTTGAAGCAAGGGCAGATGTAGATAAGGTCTAAACTTTTAAGAAAGTTTTAATCCGCTTAGGGCGTACGTTTTTAACCTGATCAGGCTCTGAGAAGACCTGTCCCAGTGAGAATTCCTGCGATTACTCAATTCAGGTTTCTGAATATTAGAGTAGCACAGTAAAGGTCGTATTACTGTTTCTGCTTGTCTTTGGCCTGAAGGCTTCTATTCAGTAAGCTGCACTGTTGTTTTTTCAATTAGTAGCGTCATCCATAATCCAGCTTTTTGAGATGCCACAGAATGGTTCAAGTCGGTTAAAAGGAGTACTAGCACTTTTCTTTTGAAAGACTATTTGCAAACTCGTTTCAGACAATCCCTTTTTATGTCTCGGTATCCCAGCAAAGTTACTTTGTTATGTTTAACCAGTTGCTTGAGAGACTGATTGCAGTTCCAGGCTATTTTTGACACGAACGTGGTAAATTGTAGAGCCTTCAAACTGCTTAGCTATCGAAAACAATCAATATTCAGGCCAAATTTTGCGTTTATTAAAGCACTCTTGAGCACAGGAGCCCATAGCTGATAGATTGTAGGAGTATTTCCCAGGGCTACTCAGAACATAACATTAGGTCTAGTAACCCCAATAGTAGTAAGTTGAGCGATTTCGCTTTATGTTAACTCACACTTATTAATTATGTCTGAAAGCATCTTCATGGATTGGGTTGGACTAAGTGATTAGGTGTTTGACAACCGTTAGATATGACCAATAGATCATTTTAGGTTTAAGACCTTATGTTTTACGAAAAGCCCTTGCAGCATTGGGGGTTATATTTGCGAGGGGTAGATTCCACGTTTGTTTTCTGTCGAGGATAACTCCGAGGTATTTTACCTCTTGTGACAATGAAAACGAAATTCACTTATTACTTTTTGTGAAGATTTTTCCCCTGCCGAAACTATCATTTACAGCTTCGCTTTAAAAGTGTTGTTTCATATTTTATCAAACTCATTATTATTGAAATTTATATTTACCTTCTCTGTACTCTTGTCCATTAGAATTAGCATCTGTAACATTTTCATTAGAATGCGGCAGCATAAGACTAGCTTTAGTCGCTCCGACAAGCGCAGACATTTGCTGATGCCCGATCATTCCACCAGAACCTGCGTAAGCAGTGACAGGATTCCCGGGACTTCCTGGAGCTGATTGACTGATGTCCACGAGGTGTTCCATAGTGGGAGAACCTTCTCTGGATAAACATTCCGGTGTCATTATATCCGACATGCTAACGTGAGAAGGTGAGGCTGGGGCACTTCTAAAATATTTCAAAAAATCAAATTATTTTGAGTTTCAAAATCTTCGTATCTATATTACGATATTAAAAACGGCGTTGTAGACAAATACTATATATACATGCACCAAAATAAATCAAATTTTTCAAAATTTGTAAAACGAAGAATTATGATAACTCAGTTACTTTTTGAGATTTTGTAAAATGTATTTGAATACGTACAAAATTTATTAACAAACAAAACGCCGTTTTAATATTGTTTTTAATTTTTGTAATATCAAAATTATCGTGTTTCTAAAAAAATTCAGTTGTTTTTTGATATCATACAACATTTCAAAAACGTAAGCATTGGTAATAGATATTTACCTGGAACTTAAACCGAATGGTGCTCGGAAACAAGATACACCTCTTTGTCGTCTTCTTCTAAATGCTTGTTCGATCAATTTCGATTCGGATTGAGGATCAATTCTCCAAAATGAACCTTTTCCTGGTTCTTCTTGACTTCTTGGTACCTAAAGAAAATATCACTGAGCATCGCGATCTTTAAAGTAAAGTTTATATTGAATGAAAGTTTAAATATAACACAAGTAAAGATAAAATATTATATTATATTAAATATGGTTCTTACCTTAATAAAATATCTATTAAGACTAAGATTGTGTCTAATCGAGTTTTGCCATCCTTTATCGGCTGTTCGATAATAAGGATAATGCTTGGTTATATAACTATATATTCCAGATAATGTTAATTGTTTATCAGGTGCACTTGCTATTGCTTGTACTATAAGCTGCGCATACGAATATGGTGGCTTTGAATCATCTTTATTACTTCCACTTGCTCCTGATCCATAACCACTATCATTCACAACAACAGGCGGTATCTAAAATAAAATTTTAAAAACATTTTAACAACAAAATCACTTCTGACTTATCAAAATTTAAAGTCTCATTTTTTTCAGAAAAAGAAACTTAATCGTATAAAATCTGATTTCAACATCCCTATCACGAATTTAACATTTTAACGTTTTATTGGTTACCAATTCTTCAAATAACCTTTTTTGAACTGTGGATTGATATGAACGAAAATTTACAGGAATAAATCTGGTCATAGTACATTGTATTCATAACCAGATAGCGCCTCTTTCATCACTTGTTCTTGAACTGTCATTAGTTCGCAGTTAACAATGATTAGTTTAAAGTTTTGTTCATCAGATTGAATGCGACAACTGTTAAAATGCATATGAATGACTGAAGCGCCCACTGGATGATAGAAAACGTACTAGGCTCAAGATATATTGCAATTACGAGGAATGAATGTTAATTTTAAGAATTGAGATTTTACCATCGTTACAAAAAATTTCTAAAATGAAATTTGAAAACATTTCCCTCTTAATTTATAAAGATTTGAAAATGATTATTTCTTTGAACAACAAAAAAGCTTTATTGAATAAAATCTGATTTCAGTTCTTTATATTGGCAACTAAAGAACGCCTCTATTACTAATCTAGCATTTTAACGTATAGTTGGTTACGAATTCTTTTAATACACGTACTTGAACAAGAGCACTTTTAAAATAATACACAGGAAACTCTTTAAATTCATAGAAAGCCATCTGATCGATCAAAGTTTGGTTTTAGCAAATCACTAGGAACAAGTGACGTACTCTTTGCTATACAACTATTATTCCAACGCCACAGAGACGTCAATACTGTGATATATGCATGATTTATATACTACAAAAATGCATTCGATACCGTTAAACATGAAAAATTAATAGAAATCCTAAAAAGACCAGATTCGGACCTTCGAATAATTACAAATCTATATGGGAATTAGGCAGTAGAAATAAACGCACATGGAGAATTGTCAGAAACAATGAAAATTCTGAGCGGTGTAAGACAATATTATTGATTAACATCTACTTTGAGAAAATCTTCGCTGAAGCACTGCAAAAGACAAATAAGGGTATCTTAGTAAACAGAGAATACCTGGATAACATTCGCTACGCAGATGATACCGCCGTATTTTTAGATAGTTTAAAAGGGTTGCAACACACAAAGAGTTATGGCCTGGATCTGTACGAAAAAAAACTTAATATATGTATGAAGATTAGCAAAGATAACCCACTAAGAGGAAGAATACAAGTAAACCAGAAACAGTTAGAAATCATAACATCACTGGGAAATGTGAACAGTCAATGGGACCATTCGACAGAAATCAGATGCAATATTGAAAAAGCCAAAATCGCCTTCAACCTCCATTGTAAGATACGTCTATTTCGAGGTTATGTGTTTCCCGTACTTGTATATGGTGCTAAGGCATGGACACTGACATCTATTAAGAAACTTCAGGTATTTGAGATGTGGTTGTATAGACGCATTTTGATTGAGGAGGTACTTCATAAAATGCAGACACAACCACAAGTAATAATTACTATGAAGGCGAGAATATTGGAGTAATTGGGCCATATTATACGAAACAACGAACGATATGGTTTCCTACAAAGGATATTCATGGGGAAGGGAGGTCCAGGTCGTAGACGGATCTCATGTACATACATGGTTTTAATGACAACCACTGGTCTGTTTCGAGCAGCGGTAAACAAGGTCAGATAACCATGATGATTACCAATATCCAAAGTGGATAGGCACCAAAAGAAGAAGATTGATTTGAGTCAGTAAGATTGTAAAATGGACGAAATGAAATTTAGGGACATAAATCGGTTTTTAGGACATATATTCACAACTAGATACCGCCCCATTCATCCACTTGTTCTTTAATTCTGATTCGTTGACAGTTAGCAACGATTGGTTTAACTTTCTATTGATCAGATAGGACGTGGCAACGGTTAAAATGAAAAGCGGGTGGATGAAGTAGACAGAGTTGAAATTTATTACAATAGAGTATTACTCCTATCAGGTGTACATATTACAACATTACAAATGAAAATATAAAATAATTCAAATTGCATAAAAAGTGGAAACTTATTAAATAGAAATGATGTTTTCTATTTGTTTCAAGAATAATATCAGTCAAGCAGAGTTTACCCGGATTAATTAAACATAAACTCATCATAAACAAATTATGATGAGTTACCATCGATTGTAAATGATCACCGAAATGAATAAAAAAATTGTTGAAATTTAATACACTGATTATTAAAAAAATGATGTAATTGGAAAAAAAAAAATACATACAAAATAGCTAATTCATTCAGATACGCACTAACGTGTTATCAGATAAAATTATAATTAGAAATTGTAATGAAAAATTCAAACAGAAACAAACTACAGGATATTGAATAATATGCGTTCATTGATAATTTTTAAATATTTAAATCTGATTTATAAACATTTCCATATTATGTTAAATAGAATATATATAATACGAATTATACTTTTACTAGATTAACTAGGTGTTTGCCTTGGAGAATAATATTTGTGTTATACTGGAGAAAATGTTACTATTTTTGTAAATCTAGTATAAATATACCGAAACTTATTTATAAAATAAAATAAACACTAGTATTACACTAGTAAATAGGAAAATAAATCAAGTTAAACATAACAGGTTTACAATGAAAAGTATAGTCAAAAGTCGACTTCTGAAAAAACTGAATTTTAAAACAATCTATATATAAAGTGTTTTCCAATTTTCTTTATTGGAATTAAGTTGAGAGTAATAAAGGAGGAAGAGAATTATTAATAATATCTAAAGAAAAAGATAAACCTTCTAAAGACATAACTGCCATCCGACAAAGTTTTACAAATGTATGAGAGTATAAAAGGAGGATGAAAGAAATATTACGAGAATCTGCTGAACGAGGAAAATGGGAGAGAGATATATTTGAATATGGTATTCAAACTCTGAAACTGTGAGAGATTTGTCTAGGAAGGAAATGAAGAGTTCATTGAAGAATATGAAGAATGGAAAGGCGGTAGGAGCGAATGAGATAACAGCAGAAGTATGGAAAGTACTTGGTGAGAATGGAGTAAATATTCTGTTGGACCTGATGAGAAAATTGATGAATCAATAGAAAATCCCGAGTGAGTGGAGGAACAGTGTGCTTGTGTCAAGTTATAAAGGAAAGGGTGATGTGCAAGAATGAGGTAACTATAAAAGCACTAAACTGATGTTGCAAACTTTGAAAATTTGGGAGAAAATAATTGAAATAGGCTAAGAGAAGAGGCAAAAAATAAAAATAAATAAAAAGCAATGTTGGGGATATGAAGGGATTTGTGGTGCATGTGGGAATCCATCAGAAATCGGTGTTGAGCCTTTATCTGTGTAGTATGGTGATGGATGATATAACTGAGTGCAATAAGAGGTTAAGCCGTATGGGATATAATGTTTGTAGTAGTAGATCTTGTGGAAGAGAGACTGGAGGAAAACTTAAGAAATGGAGAAAAACGCTTAAGAATGAGTAGGATGAACAATGAGTTTTTGATAAAAGATGAGACGAATGGACATAAAATCAAGTGCTGCCAGCTGTCCAAAACTTCAAATATTTAGGGCCTGTGCTAGAAAATATAGGAGGGCTAAGCAGTGAGGTGAATCATAGAATTAAGTGTGGATGGATGAACAGGAGAAGAAAGACTGGAATTGTGCGAGAGGAATGTGAGAGCAAAAATGAAAGGTAGACTGTACAAAAGAGTTGTAAAAGACCAGCCTTAATATATAACACAGAAACCTGGTCCAATAGAGGCGCTATCTGGTTGTGAATATAATGTACTAAACCTTGTAAATTTAATTTTTGTTCAGAATATCGATTTATACAAAATCACCGTTTGGTGATACGTTAAAATATAATTCTAATAGAAAATTGAGCATTTCCATAGAAATTGTTAATTCACAGTTTCTGTAAGAAGTTTACTATTGAAAAGTGAAGCAAGTTTCTCGAAGTATACTAATCGTATAAACCTTGAAAATAAATAGTGAATGCGGACTTACTGCATTTCCATTTGAAGTAGGTTGCCTGTAATCGGGACTATGGCTTGAAGGAACATGATGAATATCATCTCGATGCGCCATTTGAGTAGCATAGTGAGCGACCATTTGTAAATCCGCTGAAACATTTCGTTTCCCATGGTTTCCCATATGGGATCCTCCATGTCCTCCTAAAATAAAACATTTACATTAAAATCAAAATAATTAATTCACAGGGAAAATCCTGCAATAGTTTCAAATAATAACCAAATAGTTTGATTGACCGAGACATGTTTTCTACAAATAAAAAGTGTGTGATTGGTTGCATAATCTGTTTTCATCTATTAAAAACATCATGATATTCAAAATAAACAGCCGTGACGTAACGCGGTGACTTTTATTATTATTAACTTTATAAAAAATCCTGAATTTTAAAAATATGCTTACTCTAATTGATAGCTGATTTGGTAGCCAAATATAATTTTTATTTGTTTAGTGACAAATAGAAAATATAAACAAGCTTTGTTATGCTTAAAAAAATTGTATTAATATCAAACCAAGATAAGAGAATACATATAGATAAAATATATAAATATTAATAACAAAGCTAAAAATCTACTTTGTATAAAATTAATCTATCACATATGAATGCATAGATATATTAATAGATTTTTTTTATATAATTTATTGATTTTATGTGACCCATATATGTTGATAATTTAATCACTTAAATAAATTTTACCGTAAAAATATATTAAAAAATGGTTTCGAGAATGGTTTAGATGTACTATTTGGTCCACTATAAATTGTTTTTATTTTTTGTGTATTTCGACGGTAAAGTAACAATACTTCCTAAGTTTAAGTTAATTGTTGTAAATCTATAAACATTTGACAAGTAGGTGGGATAGGAATAGGGTATGGAGGGTACCTCTCTACCCTCCATAGAATAGGGTAAATGGCACTGTGTTTTTGATTTCTAAATTATTCAACATCTGGGTCATGGAGACTAGACAAGGAGTACGAACTCCATGTAAGCAAATAGGGCTACCAAAATAAGAGGGCGCTGGTGTTCCATTTGTACCAATATGGCGACCAATGAGGACGTAGTTTGAAATAAAATAAATATTTTTTAATTATTTCATTATTAATTTATTTACACACTGAAAAAAATAGTTCGATCTTTCAGATATAAATAATAAAAACCAATTTAATAATTCACGATTATTTAATTGTCTATATTCATACCAGTACAAAAGGAAAACTAGCGACGCTAGTGGTGAAAAAAGTAAACCTAATATGTACGATATCGTGGACAGATTTTGGCAATTTCCCCGGTCGAGTGCGTACTCCTTGTCTAGTCTCCATGATCTGGGTTGTGAAAAAACCCAGAAGATGGTGATGTGTTGCGATTTAAAAATAAATAGATAAACGAGAAAATAAAAAGCAAAATAGTAAAAAAAAGTGTGTGTGTGTCAGCTCCGACACGCAACTGGAGTTTACTCCTTAAGAACGATCACTATGGTATTTTTTGTGTTTTTATAACTATTATGTAAAAAATAGTGCCTGAAAAATATGCAACACTATTTACACTAATTTAACCACCTCAATAGTAAAACCAAGAGATGGCGCTACAAATTTATTAAATAGTTATTAGGCGTATTTTTGAAAATTTAATAGTCGTGAAGTCCAACAATTACGTACAAAAGTGACTAATTAAGTTTATTCGTATTGTATTTTTATTATTAATATCACGGGATGTTATTTTTCAAAATTTTCATAATTTTCAAATTTTTGAAAACTTTTAAAATTTTAAAAAATTCAATCATTTTGAAAAATTCAAGAAGTGCTTTCTCTATGTGTTCAGTAAAGCATAAAGATATTATTCTGTTTCACTGCGCCTGCGTGTAACACTTTTCTCAACGTGACTGTAACTCTTTCACACGATTTTACTACCCATATTTTTTTTCATACGCCTTATACATATATCCTTTCTTAACGAGTAAACTCCAAAAAAGAAAAAATTGCGAAAAAAAGAAAGCCAAGAAAATACCTTTCTAAAGTAAGTAATATAACGCCACCGTAAGGTGGCGCAGTTAATATTTTATATTTAAACTGGCATTTCCTTCTTAATTAAGTAATATAACACTACCATAAGGTGCGCAGTTCTAATCTAATCTAAGTAAACCTGGCATGGTCACTCCTGTGGAGCCCCATGTTTTAAGCACTGCTTCCTGTGGGAATATTGTGACCAGGTTCGGCACCAAGAGTCCTTACATACACCCGATGCGTGCAGGACTCTAGTTTGCTCAGCTGAAAATCAACACCACGCTGATCTTCAGGTAGGCTTGAATCCAGGTGTCCCAAGTTCCTTGAGTTACTGTTGCCGCAGGGCAGTTCCCTTTGAGTCCTGTGACTAGCTCCTCAAGGTGTTGATAGGATTCAGAGTTCGTGTCATCGAAGATGAGGAACCGTTTATGGTCCAAGGCCTAACACTCGAATAGAATGTGAGTTGCCGTCTCATCGTCCATGGCGCACAATCGACACGAGGTGGGTTCCTGTGCCAGAATCCCCATCCTTCGAAGGTGTAGTTTGAATGGTCCATGCCCAGTGAGCAGATTCACCAGTACTCTTATCTGACTCCTGCCAAGATTCAGTATGTCAGACGTCAGTTTTTTGGAGTAGCCTTTGAGCGTCAGCTTCGAGTGCCTCAGCCCTACCGTACTACTCCAGTGTTTGGTCGACTCTCACCAGACCCAGTTCTTGACTTTGGTCCTTACCCAGGCTCTAGGCAGTCCCAATACAGGTTCTGGACCAATGAATCGTGTGTCCGCTCCCTTCTTGGCCAGAAGGTCCGCGGTTTCATTACCTTCAAAACTCTTATGCCCTGGCACACACTCCAAGAAGACCCTGTTGTGTCTAGCCAGTTCATTGAGGGTTTGTATGCACTCCCAGATCAGCTTAGAACTAACCCGGAATTATTTTAAGGCCAGCAGTACAGCCTGGCTGTCTGAGAAGAAAGTTATCCTCTCCCCTCTCCAGCCACGGCCTCGGGCGTGGTCGGAAGTCTTTATTAAGGCCAATACCTCAGCCTCAGCCTGGTATAAGGTGCGCAGTTAGTATCACATATATTTAAACAAGTAATTCTTCCTTAAGTACTATGACGCCACCGGAAGGTGACGCACTTAATATCTCATATATTTAAACAAAGAATTCTTACTAAATTAAGTACTATGACACCACGGTGTTAGTCGATACGAACTAGTTTTGGTTATTAATTTGTAAATTACCTTTAATTACCATGATAAATATTATTGTTTACTTTTAATGAAAATATTATTATTATTATTATTTTCATAAATAAATACAAAAATTTATAAACATAAAAATATATAAACTATAAAAATTTTATTACTACGGTACCTATATATTATTATATCGTGTCTGATAAAATATTCTATTGAATATAAAAGCATAAATGTTACTTCATATTTAGTTTTAATAGATAAATGACATGTTATTCGAATAAAATTATAATGAAGATTTGCGCAAATCCAACGTTTTATCGATTAAATATTCTCGACCTTGACCTACAACTTGTAAACACCTGGCTGAACTTTTCTCAATAAATTTCAAAAATGAAAACAAATAAAATATATACAAAATCCACTAACTGAGCATAAGATTAAAATAGAAAAAAAGTAATAATAAAAGAAGGGAAGAAGAAAAATGATTTTAGTTTTTAATAAAATATTTAGTAAAAAAAAATGATCTGGTATGATGAAAACAATGTGAAATCTTAAATTCCTTATATTATTATTAATGATAAAATATATTTACAAATATTACAAAAAAAAAATGATATCATTTATAAACATTTCAATAAAAATTTGTAGAATGTTCTTTATATTTAAAAATAATTAGTGTTTTACACATAAATTAAATCATTATAAAATAATGTTTAAAATCTCAGAATAGGGAATTATATATAAAATTGTAACGCAATTAAAATATTATTCATGGAATAATAAACATAGTTTACAAAAATTTTTGTATATTTGTTTATTAATTGCAGTAAATGATTTATAAATTTGATTTATATTTCCAAATAATGAGTTCAAAATTTTTAACCCTATTATTTTATTTAAGTTTATTCAAGACCATTTGGTTTACTTTGAATTTTTAAATTCAATTCTCAATTATTTGTTCTTTATTTCTACTCTCTATAGCACTTTTATAAAGCATATAAAATACTGGCTAACCTGACAAACTTCAAACCGCCTTTTTAGAAAGTTAGAATTTTTTTTTATTTTCGCCGTGTTCTTTGTCTATTGTCATTCCGTGGAATGTTGTAATCCAATTTAAACCTATTTCCCGGCTACCTAGAGCTAAGAACTGGATGACAATGCATGTTTCAAGTGTGTTTAGGCATATACATAGATTTCGAAATTTATACTGAATTGTTATTAAATTAAATATGATTTAAGTTGTGTATAAATATTATCATTTTGAAAGTTCTAATATAAGTTGATGGTAGCTGAATTGGATAAGCGTCTAATTGTGACAGTTCTGTTGGGTTATCGTAATGCGATCGATCACGCGAGAGAAACGTTTTTTTTTTTCGGTTTTTTATATAATATATATAAATCAGTGAAAAAAAACTTTCTACTATAAAAAGTTATTTTTATAAATTGTGACTATTTTTCGATTGTTCCAGTTTTACGATTTTTTTATCGATTTTTGCCGTGTTTTTAAAATTTTGTTTCCTGTTTTATGTAATTTTCTGTTATGCTTTTTTTAAGTTTATTTTTTCCAAATTTTAGCAATTGCTTTTGGTTTTTTCGGTTATTTTCGATTAAATTTTCACGTGTGTTACCGGTTTTTTTACTCATTTTTGCAGTTTTTTTTTAATTTATATTTTTTTTCGGTTATTCTGTTTTTTGTTTTTTTTACATATATCGTTATTTTTTTTTTAAAATTTGCAATGTTTTCTAGTTTTTTTCCCATTTTTTCGTATATTCCATTTTGTCCTACTTACTCGTTTTTCTTCAGTTATTTCTGGTTTTACGATTTCCTAATTCTATAATTTTTTCCATTTCTTCATTTTTTTCGGTGGCCTTTAACCTTTGTTTTTTCACTTTTTTTAAAGTGTTTCTTTCCGTTTTTAAATTTTTCTTATTTTTCGTTTTTTCTCAATTTTTTTCTGTCCCAAGTTATTTCCATTTTTCGATTTTTTCCACCAATTCCTTTTTTAAAAAGATATTACAGATTATTCTTATTATTTTGATTTTTATTATTTTTCTGATTTCATTTTTCATTTATTATCAATTGCTTTTCTTTTTTCGCTTTTATACTTGTTTTTTCCAACTTCCTTCGCACTTTTTCTAATTATTTCGTTTAATTACTATCTCGATACTTAAAACTAATGAATGACTTGGAATCTGTAGAGTTCACAGTATATTTTTATAAAAATTCGGATAAACAAAAAATTTCTTAAAGATAGATAGATAATTGATATTGAAAACTGAAGATTTTTATATGCTACCAATTACTCATAAATAAAAAAAAAATAATTGATATTCTGAAGAAATCATAAGATTTTTGGAATTTTTAGTTTTTTTATAAAACATTTGTAGCGAAATTGTTCATAATCGCCATATAACAAATATTAAAACAATAAAGAAAATTATTTTCATCTCTGTGTTAAGGAAAATACAGTTTTTTAAGTAAGTAAGTAAGTAAGTAAGTAAGTAAGTAAGTAAGTAAGTAAGTAAGTAAGTAAGTAAGTAAGTAAGTAAGTAAGTAAGTAAGTGAGTGAGTGACTGAGTACGTATATTTATGAAATTTCTGAATGTCTACTAAATTGATACCAAACTTCATCAAAATCGTCCAATGAAAATCACTAAATATTTACGGGACAGACAAAGAGCGTATCTTTGGAAATTTCAGTTTTTTGAGCCATCTTACCAAACATTCATATATTTTTTAAACTTAAAATGTTAAAGTTTTCGTATTTCTTGACTTTCTTGAGTATATAGTACCTAACTTGGTACAAAAAATGATCAAAATCATTCTTTGGGAAACATTAATACTTTTGATATAAAAATTATTTAAATAACCCACCAAAATTTTAAAAGCGAGTAAAAAATTATCATAAACGTACCACTTGTATCTACTTCTACCGACCTAAATATTTTATTTAAATCGCTTTGTATTCGAAACGAAAATATCAGCGATTAGTTTGCGAGTGTAGCTTTACTCTATGTAAAATTAGAACGAAACCAAACATGCGACCAAAATAAAACAATAAAAATAATTCGCGTAATACACATAAATACTAATTAAGGATATTTTTATCTCTATTAATCAAAATTAATCAAAAATATACATAGGATCGGTATTAATGAATATTGTAGAAAGATTCGAAAATAGTCCAACAATTACACTACGTTCGTAGGTTAATATAGTAAAATAGTTATTTATGATATGAGTGTTAAAAGTGAGGTTTTATTTTGTGAGTGAAAACGTTTGTGAAATGAGCGGAGCGAATTGAACAATTTCACGAACAAAATAAAATCACTTTTAACACAAATACCATACAATGTTTTTTGTACAACTTCCCTATTTTGATAATGAAACGAGCGAATTTTCAATGACAATGAACCAAACCGTGTTAAAAGTAAACTAAACCGTGTTAAAAGTAAACTTGTTTACATGGCAACGTGTTAAAAGTATTTTTAACACGCTGCTATGTAAACAATCGTTTTTAACATTGTTTGCTATCATTAAAAGTGTCACTTTTAATGACAGTTGTACAAAAACAATGTTTTTGCTAAAATTCGATTTTGGTTGATTAATACCACTTTTGTAATACGTTTTCTCTTTAGCCACAAAATAGTTTCGGCAAATACCTTTTCATAGGTACTAAATTATATTCCAACAAGCTTTCTTTTATGGTCTACAAGAAAAAGGTAACTGGAACCCAGATCACGAGAATACGGTAGATAAGGAAGCAATGCGTTGATTAAATCATGCAATTTTGTAATCGTTTCCATTGGTTTGTGACCCAGTGATTTTTTTTCATTTAGGGTGATTCATCCTTCAAACCCTTCAACAACGTTATGTAATAAGAGCTGTTTATGGTCTGGCCCCTTTTAAAGTAATAAGTAATCCATGAATATTATACCTTGCACATTCCAAAATACTGATGTCACAACCTTGCCTCTGTTGCGTCTTTCCATGCTTTGGAGTCGGTCCATCAAGTTGATTCCACTCGCCTGACTGTCGATTGGAATCTGGAGTGTATTGATGGAAACATATTTCATCCGGAAAAATTCGTCCTTATACATTTGAATATCGCTAAATAGCTTTTCAACGATAGCGAACACATGGGGCATTAACTTTCCACACAGCTTTCGCATGTACAAATATTCATGAATATGTTTAACACGTTGCTTTGATATTTAGAGTCTCAGTTGTCTTGATCAAATTAAATTTACGATCCAAAAATTATTTTGTGGGTAACAGCCTCTTTTGGGCATCCACTGCTGTAAATTTAGCAAACCAATTCTCAACTGTTGGTTTTCCTGGTGCAGAGCCCGAATAAAGCCCAGCCTTTGCGTCAAAAGTATTTTTTCTACCAAAAAGCTATCCTTCATCAATTCAAGAAATTCTATTTTATCAATTTTTTCACGATAACAATAGTTGCTTTACTCAAAAACAAATTTTTCGGCAGGTGTCAAATTTATATACTTAACCTTTGAAATATAATATGGATTTCCTGCATATTTTAGCTTGTGAACTTTCAAGCCAATGACAATATTTTTTCTTCATACCTCGGTCGAAAGTACGTTCTTTCGTCTTTAACATTTACTCCCTGTTTACGGCGGGAGGAAAAATTTCTCATGCGTAGTTACACTTGTAACTAGGGACTGTTTATTCTCGTGTCATTTCTATTTCTATCTATAACCTTAAAAATAATCATCAATGACAAAACTTGACTCTTCGAATGTATTTGATGCCTGTCCCACGACCAGCTGCACTCGCTTCGCTCGTTCCGCAAGTACTTTCGACCGAGGTATGAAGAAAAATAGTATACACTACACGGGCCAAAAGTTGAAATCTCGGTCCTGCGCGTCATGTTGCCCTCGGCTTTTCGCCTCGGGCATCATGACGCGCAGTGCCGAAAATTCAACTTTCGTCCCTTGTAGCGTAATATACTATTCCTCACGTAAAATAAACAGATATAAATTTTATCAATACGGCCTTAATAACTGAAACACAATTTGGAACATGTTTAGGAAACCTATACCTATCTAATAATAATAATAAAAAAAAGCTTTTCTCCACTACCTCTGCCTAGAGACGTTCTATATAGCTTACCAATACAATATTTTTGAACACACGAATTTTTGTTGGTCTTGCAAAGAAGTTTGCAGGCATACAAAATCAGAAGTTTGATCACACAGTGTTCTAATTGATATTAAAAAAAGTAAATAAATATAATTTTAATTTACCTCTTGGACTAGCTGGACAACTATTAGCAGCGCTGATGGTGCCAGTAGGTGAGGGAAAGGGACTTCCATATTCAACCCCATCAGGTATGTTTATCCTAAGAGGATGTAGTGCAGAAGCAGCCCCACCTCCAGATCTATCTCTTATTCTACTTGGTGAAACCTCCCTCACTTGAGGAGGTGGTTCCGAGTTATCGTCAACAAGTGATTGAAATGATAATCTTATATTTGTACTAGGAAACCTAAAGGTGCATCTGAAATAAAAACGTTGGTAATAATTTATACTTTAAAACTATAAAATTAATCAAGGGTAATATAACAAGACCTTGATTATAGTCGGCTATTTTTGTGATATCTAGATTTCGAGAATATTTTAGTATCAATTTGTTGAAGCTCGAGGGCTTTAATCAGATTATTAATGTCAAATTGTGTCGAAACAAATTGTAAAATTTTCGAGAAATTTAGCAACAACACAAATAGAAGACTATTAATCATGGTCGTGTTATATTTAGGAAGATTATTTTCTGAGCCGTTGTTAAACTGACAAATATTTGACGTGACTATTTCTCTAGAGAAATAGTCACTGATATTGTTCTAGTGCAATAGTCGCTGATACTTGATTCTGATTGGTCCAATTTTAAAAAATTATGACATTCTATTGGTTTATTTGGATCGAAGAAAATAATCAGGATAAGAAACAGATTTATAAAATAAATTATATATAAAAAGTAATTACCGGTGAAGTTTAAGCAAAATTTAATTCTAAACAGAAAAGTATTTTGTAACATTCCAAAAATGAGATAATTTGGATTTTTGAAAAAAACATTTTCAGATGATTGAATGAATGGCAGGGAGATATTGAACTACGACCTATAAGATCTATTGTGCCCCTCCTCGCGCTATTCGATTGTTACACATTCTATGAGCTAGTCCGAATTGGAGTGGCTACCTGAGATAATCCCCGATCGAAAAAATTGCTTGGTTTAATCTCTTAGAGTGGATATTTTATTTTATTTCTATACTATTTTGATTTTCCCAAATTAATATATTATTATCAACTTAAATGACGTCACTTTTTCAAACTGCCAACTTCGAGGAATAGGGTTGATTTTAAGCAAGTTTATAAGTTCACCTTGTTGAAGCTAATCATTTGTGAGATAGTATTGTTACAGTAAATACGTCATGAAACCAAGTGCAAAAATTATTTTTAGTGGTTACTCTTTTATTAATAACTATAAATTCAATATTGATGAAAAGTTAAAAAGTGGACAAATGTACAAATAAGAAGTCCAATTATAACGCCAACATATATACGTTAAATACAAACACGTACAAACATTAATAATATAATTAAATGTGAACTTATTCAAAAGAAAAGTTACGTTATATTTAATGGAAAACCCGTCAAAAATTATTTGTAAAGACTTCCAAACTAACAACTCCGCCGATAAATTAGTGTAACAAGATTTCGAGAGAGTACGGAAAAACATGTGGTTGTTTGTATATATATGTTTGATTGTTTGTATTTTAATAAACTATTTTTCACTTTAATGGTCTTTTAAGTTATTTCTGATCCAACATGATGAAAAATATAATGGAATATTATTATTTTAGTTATCTAAATGACACCAAAAAGTTCAAAATTTATCTACGGTATAATGGGGTGGATATTATTTTGTTATGTTTATATAATAACAGGGTTTGAAATTTTCAAGTGTGGTATTTAATGTTTTGTTTATATTACAAGATTAGGCTATCAGCAGAATCCTCTCGAAGGATAAGTTTCTAAGTACGAAAAATTGTTTGTTTGTTTTAAAAGAATTAGTGTTAAATATCAGATAACCATGGAAAAGATCCCAAACCCTTATTAAGAGAAATTATATAAATATATATTAAAAATTAGTTTTAAAAAGTAAGTCGTAACAGAGAGTTCTGTGAATAAAGATATAAAGATAATATTCCAGCCCCATATATCATAAAACAACAGTTCTGACAATTTCAAAAATAACAAACAATACCCCTATACAGACGTCTGCTATTACTAATTTTATAGATTCGGGCCAATTCGGACGCACCGCTTTCGATTTTCTATAGCAACTTTTCAGACCTGTTTTATCAAGTAATTTTAGGATCTTGCAAATACTAACAGAGTTAAGTTCTGCTTCTTCAAGCTAGTGTGTACCCAGGCAACTATAGGTTTTTTAAGTTAATACACTGCATTTTGTTAGGAGATGCAAAGGAGTTCTCCCCACAATATCTGCATATGCCGTTTTCCTCTTATCCTGTATTTGTCAAATGACTTCTGAGTTTGTAATACCCGTACATGAACTGGTCATGATTCTCAATTTATTCTTTTCTAGATTAATAAAGGTTTTATATCTCTTACGATTATAAAACTTTTAGCCTGTTGTAATACCTTTAGATTTTTGAAACAAATTAGTCTTTCACTATATTCGCTTTTTTTGTCTCTTCTGTCGCCTAATCCACAAAATGGCTCTGGTCCAATAAACGGTATGGATATCGTCTCATTTCCTTATATTCCCACATGATCTTGCACTCAGAGGAGGGCGACTTTGTTGTTGACAATTAGTTTATTCAATCTGGTTCGACAATCCCACACCATTTTTGACTTGGTTGTGTAAGAGCTGACCGCCTTAATTACTGACAGAGTATCAGATAGGATGGCAATGTCACGTCTCTGATAATTTCTATTTAAGCTGAACTGAATACATCTATCTTTAGCGTGAATGTACGTTGAAAAAAGTAGTATATTTTCCCACAGTCTCCGAAAATTTGTGTTAGCACCAAACACTCTCACTCCAGTTCCTACATGGGTTTTGGACCCGTCCGTGAACCACTTTAAAGTATACGGTTTCAGTTGATAAAGCGTGGATTCGTTGCTCCAGTCATTCTTGTTAGATAACTCTGATACAAGTTTTTTCGCAAAGGTATATTTCTTCGGTATACTATCTTTAGGAAAAGAGATTGGGGTGATGTATTTAAAGAATTATTTTCCAACCTTCTATCCACTCCCTCTTTACATAACCTAAAGAGAATTCGTCTTGCGGCATTCCTTACCCTTACCACTATAGGGAGTGGTATCATGTCTAGTAACACCTCCATTGCTGCGTAAGGCAAGTTTTCATTGTTTCTGCTCTATTTTTAGACACATAGCTATATTATATAAGTATATTAAATATTTTTTCAAAAATTCATAACAATACCTTTTTGCTCAAAATTAAAATTTCTACAATACAGCCAAGTTTCTCTCATTTTTTCCCAAAATCTGATGATAGAATTGTATATATTTTATAAAACTATAACAATGTAAACGTTATAGTGAAGAGAACTAGATTTGTCACAAGGGTTTCTAGGTGTTAGGAAGTGATTTAAGTGAATGGTTACTAATCTCAAATGTTAATAAAAAACAAGTAACACTTGTTATTTTAAGTAATTACTATTAAAAACAAGTGATAAAATATTAAAATACAAAATAGATTATCTAAATCAATGCCTAAATGTATAGAATAAAAATTTTTCCTACAAAAAAATACAATTAAGAACTAATATATAAAAATATCGACGTAGGTGTATTTAACTTGCAGAGATAAAAAAGAAATTAATTAAATACGTTATACAACTAGTAGTATGCATCGTTGTATATTTTTTATTCTGGTTTAATTATAGAAAAGGAAATTGTTTATAAAGTTTAATACTCTTCCAGTGTCGTACTTTTCTCGTATTCAGCTAGTAACATTAAAATTTGTTATTAAAATATTGAATTTATTGAAAATTTAAAACTGATAATATCTTAAAAATGAGTTTTTTTGATGTCCTCCATATCTAGTAACGCCTCTAATTGCTTTAGCCACAGATGCATTAGTTGTTAGTGGGCTTTTTGATTGTTTTGATTCCATTCATGTCACATGACACTTACTCAATAGGTGCATTACTAGTTAGTCGCATTTAAATTTTTTCGATTTCTCTTTAATGTCATACACAGAAAATTTTAATTTAAAAAAAGCTACTTTTCGATATATTTACAATTTTTCAAACCTAGGATTAGTATGAAAAATATAAAAAAAAACAAAATTCGGTTGTATTTTTTTACGAAATTGCACTGAAAACGACGGAAGCTACCTAAAAAAATGGAAAGAAAACACGTTTTAATATTTAATTTTTTAAATTAGATATTTACGTTTTTGTTTGCTTTTGTCTTGGCGGACAAAGCAATTACTCGGAAGTCTTTTTGTGGCTCAACATTCATAGAAACCTACTAAAATATGAGAACTTTTAAAATACAATCTAGGTAAACCTTTTCATTGCAAAAAGCCCTGGATAATTTTTTTAGATAAAATTTTAGAAAAAATATGTAAATGTGTAAATGTAGGTATATATAATTAGATTTACTGTGTTCTAATTTCATTTAATAACTAAAAATATTATTTATATCTAAAAAATAATTTATAATAAATGCACCACTAATTCCAACAAAATTTGTCATATATAAACAATGACATTTGCTAGAATAAGATAATAATCACTTCAAGGCCACCTGAGGTTTATTTATTTAAAAATACTAATTAAATGATAAATATATCAAAAATAACAGCATTGATAACAACAAACTAAATAACAATTTTTCTCTCTCTCACTCAAGTATACATACAAAATTTTAATTTTTAAATTACATTAAGTAAATTTAGATTTTATTCTACAAGCAAACGGTCATTGAAAAAAAAAAGAAAATTTAATTATACTGAAAATGAATAATTTAAATTTAATGAAAATTCGATTAAAAGTTCACATAATGTTATAATATAAAATTTATTTCAACTATTACATAACACTGCCTTTTAATATTACAGAACTTGCAAGAACTTAAATCTGTATATAATTTGAAATTTAATAAAGAAATCCGTATGGTAATAACTTTTTTAGTAAATTATGTATTACTCGTCAATTATACAAAATTCAGGCAATTCTTTAATTTTTAACTAGGTATTAAAAATAATAATAATAATAATAAACAAAGTATCTTGAGGATTAGTTTTTATTACAAAATTTTCCGTATGAAGAGAGGTTTTGTAAGTTAATAACTGTAAAAAATATTTGTTTTATTCTACTTTGCTGATCTGATTAAAAACCCGCATTTTACTATCATAAGATTTTCTTTATATACATTGTAAAAACAAATTATTCAAGTTTTACAATTTTATATATTTATAGATATCTTGTGTTTATTTATCACGATATCAGAAATATAAAAAACTCGAGTGATTTTATAAAAAGTTCATATACCTCTGATGGTTTTTAAAATTTAACCAATATCAATAACAATTTGTAGCAATTAATATATAATAGAATCAACGTTATTCGAATTTAAATATTTTTCATGTAATACAGAAAATTAAATTTAAATATTTTGTTTACCTACTTATCAACATAAATCAAATGTAAAAACATCCACAAGTGTTTTACAGAATTTATAGTTGAAGCTCCAAATATTTTGATAATCCAGTTTTAACTTTAATATAAAAAAAAAATATAAATAAACATAAAAATCTAGACTCTATTGACACGCCACTGGTAGTAATGTAAAAACATCTCTAATAAAAATTATTGCATAAACAGAATATTTGATAAATCGGCAACAATGTAAACTGTGTATATTGTATTGAATTAATTTATTGACATTTTTATGAGAATAAGTAAATAGTACGGGGCATTTATTGACTTGTTTTTGTATGATTTCCTTTCCTGATGCTAGAAAGTAAACAAATAAACATTAGCGTTATCCGTATGACGGGTGAGCGGTCTTGTACATTAATTAACCAGCCAATTCAAACATTATGAAAATATAAAATCCAGGCATATGCATATATATACATCATTGATTAAAACATTATATTAGCAAACCTTGAAACATCTAACCACGTGCTTCAAACGGAAAAGTATGTTTCTATCATAATTTTAAAACGTCGTCGCAATTAAATCAATTTTATTAACCCTGTATATTAACTGGATTGACGTCATATAGTATAAACGAAATTTTAAGCCACCGTGTTTATTTGAAACCGCAATGTTGGCCCAGTTGGCCTCGAGAAAGGGATATTGATTTTCAATAAAATACGAAAAGCGGAAAAGCCTCGTCTGAAAAAGTAACACAACACGTGATTCTCACCATGTGTAAATTTTAACCTCTCAAGGCCTCTAAACGATAAACATACAGTAATTATGAGAGCGGCATTTGTTTACATAACATTATAACTAAACTTACGTTTTGGGTAACTTGATTGAAGGGGCTCCTTTCCTTTGAAATACTCCATCGATAAATACACCATTTTTACCATTACACAGCATGTAAAAATACGGATGTTCGAAAAAAACTTCTAAATGCCGTCGCGAAATAAAACTAGAATGTCCCATATTTACATCTACATCACCACGTGAACTGTTTCTACCTATAATTATCCGATTCTGCCGAACTAAATACTCAAATTCACGGCCTTCTATTCGAGCAATCGGTTCTCCTTTTACATCAGGGCTCCATTGGACCTTTGAAGGACTAGCTGGGGCCGATTTTAATGCAAGAAGTGCCCATGCATCGCTTTCCGGAGTCATCGAATATGATGTGGACATGGTGATTCACGCACTTTACAACACTTTTTTAACAAAATATCCTCACTACACTGTTTACCTAAGAATTGCTACAAACGTGGGAGTCACCTGTGCTGCACTTTGGTTCATATGTTGATTTCATAACGTCCTAGTCGATAGAAATGTTAGTAAACACGTGAGATTGGCATAAAAAACAGACACACTACGGCAGACACATCTAGTAATTTTAGACGGAATATTTTGTATTTTGTAGTAGGTCTTGACAGACGACAGCAAAATATGCCAGTATCCACAATCTTATATTTTTATACCACTGTCGCCATCTATACCGATTCTACTAAAGTTGATATTTAAAGTATTTGCATTTTTCTTCACTTTATTATCCCAAAAAACAGCATATATTTTTCATTGTATAAAGTCTTTGAATTATATTCAAAGTATAAAGTACAATGATTATATATATACTATTTGTATCCTCAATTCAAATTATTAATCAATTATAATTATTTTGTATATTAATTATAATAATTTATTTAATTCTGTTTTAATGCTTACTAGAACTTTTTTAAAAAAAATAACAAAAGAATGATGATTTTTTTTTGTATGTAGCCATTTTCAAAATAAAAAAATACCTAGATTATCTCCAATATTTTGAAACTTCTGCTTTCCTGTCAAATTATTTACTTGTTCTATTCTTTTTATAATATTAATATAAATTTATATAAATAACTGCACACCGTGAAACAGACTTATATTTTCTGGCTTTTTTTAATTAGTATAATTGATTACATTCGAAATAGATCACATATTATAATAGAATCGGTAATTTTGCAGTATCGAGGTTCGGATTTGACGGCGGTAACTTGTATAATAGTGTAAATTGCTTACACTGTTGTAAGATCAATTTTGTTTAACAGTATTATTCGGAAAATTCTAAAATAGCGACAGTGACTTGCATGGAGGAGAAGGCACCAATGTAGCTTTTCTAAATTTGAGTACAAACACACAATATCATCTGATTACAAAAATTCATTGCGAATATCGGCGGGTGTTAAAAATTTATCCGATGGCACAATATTCACGACCGACCTCTCATATTGTATACATCAAGCACTCTCATTCCCTAGTGGGATGTTTGCCGCTCTTTTACATAAAGCTATTTGATTCGTTTAACGCGGTGAATCAGTCCGCATACTTCCGGGTTCTTTTTACTAGTTATCATGCAACTTAGATTTCTCTACGATTTTCTTTCACTCTTTTCTATTTGTGCATATTTCCCTCCAGTTTCTCACTTTCATGGTAAGGACTACAAACGTTATGCAATGAAAATAAATGATAGACGAAAGTAGATGTATAATGCACGAAAGTAAATGTGCATTATTTCATTAATATCATCTTAACGGTGCTTTTATTAACCCCTAATCTTTTTTGAAACTTTAGAAAGACTGTAAACAAGAATATATGAAATGACATTAAGAAAAAATTGAAAAAATGTCGCATCCAGCAAGACTCGAAACCGCAACCATTGCTTTTTCGCAGTTTGTATACTTTCTAAAATTCCAAAAATCCCAGGAATAAAATCTGAAATACCCTAATAATTTAATTTCAACTACTCGAAAACTGACAACAACGCACGAATTTACAATGTGCTCGTTCCTCAAGTTTATCGCTGTAAAGCTCGGTTTTTGATACTCTAAATTAGCTTACATCTATTTTGGATGTTTAAAAATCTAAATACTCACACAAATATTGTAATTATTAATAATTTAATTTCATAAATATCACGAAGTATTCGTGGTAAATATTATAAAAAAAATTGTGACTGTAGAGCGTTTATAGATGAAGACACGCAAAAGTTAGGTTAGTGGTTGGTTATGTCAAGATAAGTTTCAAATAAGTTTAAAAAACATTAATATTATAAAAATGAGTGAAATTTTGGATAGTATAAAAAAAGAAGTTAATGACAAATTGGTTCAGAATGTTACACAAATGGAAACGAAAGTTTTAAGTAATCAACAAGTTAATATAAAGGAATCAGATGAAACTACAAATTCTTTGGTCTACAAAAAAATATCAGAATTAAACGTATCAATTCTGGATAATACTGAGGATATGTTGACCAACTTTCAATTTTATCATGAAAAACATTATACAAATTACGTATCCACTAATATGAACAAGCAGGGTGGGTATGACGATATGTGCATTCGAATTCACACGAACAAGTTGGTTTTGTTAACTTTAGCTATTGGAAATGATATAATGCTTTCTGATAAAAAAATAGTGTACATAGATTTTACAGTTAATAATAGTGATAGGTCTAAAGTTAATTTAAAAGGTAAAAAAAAGCACGGAGCGAAGAAAGTACATACAGATACGATCATTTGTAAAGTTAGACTGGAAGGTGAAGAGGAAATGAGAAGTATCAGAGCAGGAGTAAATGGATACCTTATTGAAATAAACGAATTAGTCAAAAATAATCCTAATCTTTTGAAAACTGATCCAAGCTGTTATGGATATTTGGCGATTGTTATGACATCAATTAGTATTCATAAGGATATTGACGTATTTAGAACTAATCCACATTTAATAAGTATGGAGAAGTATTTGGAATTGTTAGGTAGTAGGAAAGTTAGTGCTACATAAAATAATTTTTATTCCTTAAATGTGTTTTTTTAAACAACAAAACCATTATCATCAATTTTGAAATGATTTAAATAGTCTGTAATTATTAGCTAGACAGTGTATAAACATACATAATCTGTATTCTTACAGCATTTCTGACTCAAATTTCAACTGAATAAATGAGTTTAGAATCGGTTACTTTTTTCATATAGTACTGAGATTATTCCAACATTGCTACTAATTTCAGTGATTTGAATTGATTTAAAAATTGTCTTAACTCAGTTGTAAGTAGCAGCTTTATGATTAGAACGAATCTGGAAAAACTTTACATCCCGTTCAGGCGGTATCCACAGCGCCAGTTTTATAATATTGGTATAATTAAAGATATTGGGAACATCCTATTGTTTATATTTGTAATCAATCAATGGTTTTATCTTATAAAGATGGTCTGTCTTCTACCAAACTTAACAAAAGTTCCACGTCCATTTTACCCATTTCACACCTACTACTTTTTGACAGCTATTATCTGTACTATTTGCTTTTTTGGTATTCACTAGTTCGACAAAATGCCTGTGAACGAGTATACCTATATATACAATCGCCATTGACGTCTGATTCGAATTTTTTATTGTGTCACGGCATACTAGACCGGGATCCCTCGCCCTTTTTTGTCATTTATTACTAACATGCTAATTTTAGGTGAGTAGCTTCATTTTGATGAGACGCCCAACATTTGCTAGTACAAAAATTTCGCAAGTGGTAGCTAACAGGGGTAATAAGGACACGATCTGTTGATTTAGCGGTTATCAAAAATTTATTACTAACTGTTTTTTTTTTTACATAATTCTCATAATAATTATCTATATTAGCCGAAGAAATATTTGTCCTACAAAATACTAGGTTTCATCACAGAGGTCCCCCTTTTGCAACTTGTACTATTTGCAACAATATAAAATATTATTACTATCCGGCTAAATTTTATTTGGTCAGTTACTTAATATTTATAAAGTTCAACAGCCACATTGTCCTACAAATTGCGTGGTACGTTTTGCTGATCCGACACTCCAAAGTTGTAATGCAAATCCCAGATATAAAAATAATTACTATCAAGTTGAATCTTTGTGAGTAGCTTCGTTTCAATGAGACGCCCCACAGTTTCCTTTGCGAAAATGCTCGATTGTGGTAGCTAACAGAGGTAATAAGGACATAATCTGTTGTTTTAGCGGTTATCAAAAATTTATTACTAACTGGTTTTTTTCTATATAATTCTCATAATAATTATCTACATTAGCCGAAGAAATATTTGTCCTACAAAATACTAGGTTTCATCACAGAGGTCCCCCTTTTGCAACTTGTACTATTTGCAACAATATAAAATATTATTACTAACCGGCTAAATTTTATTTGGTCAGTTACTTAATATTTATAAAGTTCAACAGCCACATTGTCCTACAAATTGCGTGGTACGTTTTGCTGATCCTCCAATGGAATTTGAAATTCATAAAAATAAAAATAGTTGTATTCTTTACATTTTGCTATTGGAGTCAAGATACATTAGTGCGCTTGCGCACATAACTGTGTACTGTGTATTAGGTATACCACGTTGGAGTCGACCATAATCTTGCTAAGTTATTTTCTGTTAAACGTGTGTTTGTTGCTATGAAATAATTTCATTTATTTTGTTGATTTTTTTACATTAGTATACAATAATGGAGTGTTTTTTATGCAACATATTGTGCGACAACCCTCACTTTCGAGAAAAACGCAAAGAAATCAAGGAATTTACCCAAGATATTTGGCTTTCTTGTAAAACTTTCCTATCTGCTCGAAAGTATCATAAACATAAATACTATAATGTCGTACTACCGGCAAATTGGAATGACGACGTAATCCGGTATCATTCCTCTTGCTACAAAGAATTTCGAGTGAAACCAAAATATTTGTGTTATGAAAGGTAAGTTGATTTAATATTTTTTCATATTAGTTTTCAAATATATGAACCTTTTTTTAAAAGTTGTGTACGATAATTTGCTATGGAAATATTGATTATCTCTACTGAAAAAAATTTCTGAAGTGAAACTTGTTTGTGCACGTTGAGGGTAAAATTTGAAGGCTCCAACACAATATTACCGGTACAATAATCATAATAAGAGCGTCACACTAAAGGACGCATTGATGTACATAGTCGACAAAAAAAGATAAAGATATAAATTAATAATATACTTTTATATACTATTGAAATGTTATTTTTGAAAGAAAATTTTAATTTTTAAAATATTTTTGAATCCCTCAATTTATGTATCTAGTGTACATACTTCATTTATGATTTATTTTTCTATGCAGAACTGAGACAGCTGTAACATCATCCGAAGTTGTAGATGATTCGATACTGATGAAGATGAGAGTGATACTAGCAGCGACGATGAAGAATATTTGTCTGACGATTCAGATGAAAATTAATTATTTCTTTTTTTTTGTCAAATAAAATTTTTTTGATGTTTATTAGATAATAAAACTGATATATTTTGATAAATATGTTTTCACTTTTTAAATATATGTTACAAATGGAAAAACGAAAAATATAAAACTAAAAATTTTAAAAAACCCGCAACATGAAAACCTAAGTTCCTTTTAAAAAGTAAGAAATATTTTCTTTCAGGGCACTTTCATTTGAGGCTGAACTCGAGAACATTTGCAGACATTTGATTATTCTTCCCCACTTTCAACAGACAGACAGACGCATCAAACTGATAACACCCCTCTTTTGGCGTTGGGAGTTAAATAACAATTATTGTAGGACTAGGGATATCTACCAGTTTTCTTGTAGGACATTTTTTTATTTGGACAAAAAAAACACTAATCTATCACGTGATACCTTTGTCCTCCGGTTACTATTAAAAAAAATGGTCTTGTGGTATTAACAACTTTGGAGTGTCGGACCAGCAAAACGTACCACGCAATTTGTAGGACAATGTGGCTGTTGAACTTTATAAATATTAAGTAACTGACCAAATAAAATTTAGCCGGTTAGTAATAATATTTTATATTGTTGCAAATAGTACAAGTTGCAAAAGGGGGACCTCTGTGATGAAACCTAGTATTTTGTAGGACAAATATTTTTTCGGCTAATGTAGATAATTATTATGAGAATTATGTAAAAAAAAACCAGTTAGTAATAAATTTTTGATAACCGCTAAATCAACAGATCGTGTCCTTATTACCCCTGTTAGCTACCAATTGCGAAATTTTTGTACTAGCAAATGTTGGGCGTCTCATCAAAATGAAGCTACTCACCTAAAATTAGCTTGTTAGTAATAAATGACAAAAAAGGGCGAGGGATCCCGGTCTATACGGTTTTTAGTGACAAAATCGAATGTAAATTAGTACGAATGCGATAAACGATTGAATCGTATGAACATGGACACTTAAAACTATGTGCCACTAAGCAAATAGACATTTTCTTCGATTCGATCAAACATTTGAATCCGTACCGTCTGAACAAACTGTTATAGTTATTCAAATGATTGAATTGGGTTTACCAGAATCAAACTGGTCTCTTCCATTTATAAATGTAGTTAAATCACATGAGTACTTTTCGATATTCACTTTTATTTCACAAGCTGATTTTACATCGGATGAAACATATGTTTCATCATTAGCAATGAAAGTTAACGTTAGGAAAATTTCTCTCACTTATGATGAAAATCACGGTGACCGCAAAATTCACCGCCAGGAATTCATAGCCGAAAATGAAGAAAAAATATTTTAAAATGGGAATATGTTTAAAACCATAAAGTTAAATTAATGCAAATTTTACTAGATCAACTTACTTCATAGAAATGAAAAGATTAAACTTTGCTTGATTTTTTATTAACATTTAAGCCTTATTCTAATCAAATACTTAAATATTTTTATAAAAATTTAAAAGTCATTTGCAATTTCTTAAATCTGCTATTAGAAGGATTTACTTATGCCCCTTAATGAAAAATAAAAGAGGGTTTAAAGGAACTTTATATAACTTTAATTTGGCTTCTATTTGTCTAGTTGTAAATTACTAAGTGTCGAAAGTTGTTTAGTAAATTGTTACTTTTAAAAGGACTCTTCAGTTTGTTCCGACAGAAAAGGACAAAAGGAAATTGTGCGAAGTGAGCCAATGCTTTTTTCAGGATAAGATAGTGGACGAAAAAAACCCCTGGAGGTGTGAAAAATACAAGAAAACAAAGTGTCCAGTCCACGTGACAACGGTAGAAGATAAAATAGTGAAACGATGGTGATGCAGCTTCAACCGAAGCTTACAATTTGGCAAAAACTACAAGATCACCAAAATTTGAACATGCATTGTGGAATTTTTACAAAGCAGTTATACAAGAATTGGCTAAGACCAAGAATTCATTAATTGAATATAAACGTTAATAAGACCAAGTTCATGAACTTCAGCAGTAAACATCACGAGAACGCACAATTAACTTTCAACAATTGCGGGATAGAAAGAGTGCGATTTAAATACCTAGGTACAGAAGGTTGAGATCCAGATATCGACATTAAGACTCGCATGGAAACTGCTAGTAGAGCGACCTTTCAGAAATGTGAAACCTCCTGTGCGACGGCAACCCAAAATTAAAGCTAAGACAACGCATGTTCAGATATTATAAATGGTCGGTTCTGCTATACAGCGTGACTACACCGAAAATGCTTTGGATCCCATGGACCAAAAAGTTCTGCGAAGGACAAATATCGTATATCCGGGTCATGTACGAGATGAAAAATATCGTCTGTTGCAATGAAGGGTAAGATAGCAGTAAGGAGTCGAGTTGTAAGCAAATATTTTGGCTTAGGAACATCAGGGAGTGGACTGGTATCCGTAAATGGAGGATCGAGATCCACAGTAATCGCCAACGTTCGGAAGACCGAACACGGTACATAAAGAAGAAGAAGAAGAAGAACAATTCAATCCTAGGCTGGCATACGGCATTTAATCCACTTACAGCACATCATCCGAACAATTGGAAACTCATTACAGCTATTAAAAGAAAACAAAGTTTAAACGAATTACGCATAGAGCTGTGTTTAGGTGGACAATAACCTCCATTGCCCAAGAAAAAATATCGTGACAGTGCATATGTAATGCAGAGACATTAATATTTTGGATAACTTAGTGGAATAGCTCATAACAAAACATGATAAATGGCTTAGGGCGATTCTGAAACAATCTCAGCCACTCAAATGAGTTAAGATTTCATCATATGTGTTAGCAGTCTAATCGTACCTATTTGTTCACATCAATTGAGAACTATCGCAAAGCACAAAAAGATCATTCTTATTGGCTGAAATCGATTTAGAACTATTTCATCTTACTTGTGGATATATTTTTTGTTACTATAGCGATTATAAAACAAAATCAAACATTTAAATTAGTTCTGAATTGGATTTAAGTTCAGTTTAGGATATTAGTTTAAGCTTTAAATTGGTCATATGATTCAAATAAGCTCATTTGATTTCCTTGGACTGTTTGAGATCTGTCTTAAATCGACTATTTTCATTAGCGATTTAGAACTATGTTTTGAAATCTTTGTTTTTAGATTAATTGTGAGTCAATCTCAACTAAATAAATGGCTCTTGATCTGGTTGTATATTGTAATTAGTCTAAGCTTACTTACTGGAATCAATTTAGAACTGTTATATGGCTATAGGTCTCTAATTATCATTGATCAGAATGTATTTGGTACTGTTTGTTCTATCTCACTTGGGAATTTAAGCTTTATTCTTGGGTGGTTAAGGAATATTCTCTGTAGATTAATTTCTACTTTACAAAAAGCGACGCATGCTTTGATATTTTTGTGAAACGTACAACGTACAACAATATGTTTATTAATTATTTTATTATAAAAATGATTAAATATAAATAATAAAAATATATAACAAAAAATACCTAAAACTATCAGTATTAATAACAAATAAGTCTTCTAAAGCGCAGTTTTAACGAATTGGATTTAATTTATATCGATATCCTGTTTCTTCATCAACTATCACACCATCATTTGGATCAAACACAAGGGATTCCCCAAACTTTCTTGGATTTGATTGTTGGTTTGTCTGTTCTCTTTTACCTATAAAAAATTAAGACTCGTTTAATAAAAAACAATACAGATCCGTAAAGAAATAAGAAAAATTGTTACCTCGATAATCATTTAAAGCCCTGTAATTCCCACCATGTTTCGGACTACTACCATCCAAAATCAAAGCTCTAGCTTTATCATTAATAAATTCAACATCTCTTGGAGCAATTGGTTCTCTCTTACTTCTTTGCGTATCTGTTGCTAATGGTAATGAAGAAATTACTGGATGTGTTTTTGATTCTTCTTCATATTCTGCGTATTCATCGTTGTGTTGACTTGCTCCTCCATCCCCATCGTTTCCGTGTCCAGCATGGTTGTAGTCCCAATAGTGTTCACCGTATCCTCCGTGTTTATCTCCCCATCTTACCTAAAAAATCATAAATTCTTGTATAAAACAAAAGTTTGTGACAATCAAAATCTTTGGTCATATGTACAAGAAAGACAATGTAACGTTACTCTTCTCCGACCAAAACCTAAACGTTCCTCATTGATTGCGTTTTAAATTGGTCTTAAAATGTGTTAGAGTGTTGCTTAATTGTATTAATTCATAAGTTTCTCTTTCGATAAAATTAGTTAATGGACCGATAAGAATGTGAAATGCTGTTTTCATGTTTTTGCTATCAGTGGGATTTGTATAAAAAAATATGGTATTATTTTATATAAGGATTATTTGTGTAAATATAACTTTTATGTGTAAATTAAACCAACACCATTATTAATGATTCATAGAGTGTTTGAATTAATTAGAATGTTAATAAGAAAAAAAACCGGTGAGGCAGTCAGTGGGACTGACGGTAGAAGTTATAATTCTATGCACGCTCCCGGGTTTAGAAATTTTTATGGGAATGATTTATCAAAATCATTATATGCTTGAAGGACAGATCTACTATACTATAAATCCGAACTTCCATGTCCATTTTATAGGATAAAATGCAATGTACAGTCAAAAAAAAATTCACATCGTATAATAAAACTCTTGATCTTTCCAATAGTATGTTACGAAATATCATTTAACGATCAAAATTTAAAAATATTTAATGCGTAAATATTTATCGTGTGTACATAATATCAACTAAAAACTGTATAAAGCATAAGGTTAATCAGTGCCGCCAACGTGTGCAGTATCAAATATTTTGACTAACCTATAGGTTGGCAACAAGATAAGCCTCTTTAATAGAGAAAGATCGAAGAAAGAGAGTCATATAAACACTAGAATAAAATAGCGAAACTTCAAGAAGAAGTCACGTAGGTAGCGTATTTGTTGACGCCTTGCACTAGGTAGGTAATCATGCCAAGTCATAAAAAGTTAAACTCGAATATTCCCGAAGATGTAATCTATATGCAAATATATAATGCGATGAGTAAAAGAGTATTTATAATCATTATGTGGAAATAATAATATTTATAAAATACATTATAATTTCCCAACAACTTAACTGAAATACATTTCATAAAAACTCTATTTATGTAGTCAACAACGTCAAAAGCATAGTGCAGGTTATAATATAACCTATACTCTAACCATGTGACGGTACTGCAAAACAAATCTCATTAATGAATATTATTAATATAAAAGACTAAAGTTAATATGTATACTTACGTGATACTCGTGATAGAGTAATAAAATAATCTGTCCAACTCAATGTGATACGTTACTATGATACTAAAATATTAGCTCAGACCGTTTTTTGTATATTTATCTCTTTTCAATGTACTGAATATATGAACGGTATTCAAAGGATATATAGTTATGACTAATAACATGTGGTCAATATTTCAGCTTTGTTTTTACCGACCAATAGTCCTATATGTGTTTCTGTCTCTCTCTTACTCACGCCATTATATATGTAACGATTTCATCTCATACAAATTTTCAACGCCGGGCGCACGAATAGAAGTATAATTTCTATCTGACTATGTTAGCATATTAGAATTAAAATATCAAAAATCTACTTATCTAATTGAAGCAAACCAGTGCAAAATAAAGATAATAAAAATAAGAAAAAGCTAATATGTTCAGTTTCAAAGACGACTTTTATTTTGTAGAAGCAATTCATTGTTAACTCGAAAAAAATACAATTAATGGAAAATTCTAATGTGTTTGTGCCGTCTAGTCCCATTAGGAACACGAATTTTTATTCTCTGAGCAAACGGTGATTTATGTTTTCGAAAGCGTTGATGTCGATGACTGTATGAATGGTTTTTGAACCAAGATTGTGTATCTCTCTGAAATAAATATTTATATTTAAAAATAAATAAAAATGTATTGTAGATTGATGTTTTCAAGATAAGGTTGGTAAGTCATCTGTCATAAAGAGATTTAAGCAGTTTTTTATAATTTTATTGGTAAACCTGCAAATTTGTCATTTCTATCATTATTATTATCCATTATTATGAATAATAGTACTATCTCTTTCTCTCACATAAAATGGTATACGGATCCAAGTCAGGTAAATAAACAGAAGCAGGTTTTTTTGGACCTGGTGCCAAATACTCAGAAAGTCTAGGTGCATACCCAAGCATATTTCAAGCGAAAATCCGTGCCATTAAAAGATGTATAGAATTTAATATCAAAAGGGACTATCGTAGACAAAAGATTGTAATCATTCCAGATAGTTAAGCAGTCAAAGCTCTAAATTTGCACACAATCAGTTCAAAGATGGTCTGGGAATGCCTAGGCAAATTACCTAAATGAACTAGGACCAAGTAACACTGTTACCCTCCTATGGGTTCCAGGACACATAGGAATAGAAGGAAACGAAACAGCAGCACTGCCGAATCAGAGGAAGAAACAAGAAGAAACTAGGATTGGTAGATAAAGCAAAGTGCAGATTCTGTGAGGTAGAGGATGAAACCTCAATTCACATACTCTCAGAATGCATTGCATTACGCAATTCTAGGGTCAGATACCCAGGGTCATGCGAAATGGAAGAGGAAGATCTACCTAATTTAAAGCCCAACGATATTCTAAACTTTCTAAGAAAGATAGGACTAGAAGAGCTTCTAAGGAAACATCAGAAGTATAACAAGAAAAGGGGGACAACGTAGATCTTATAGTTCGCAGATGTATCTGTTACCCAAGTCAAAAGTTTACATGAAGAACCCTGACAAAAAAGAAAGTGATTATCATGGGTGACATCAATATCAACGTTATTGATGATTCCAGATTAGTATCTAATTATACAGGTATACCTGTCACTAATGGATTCCAACTACTAAACGAAAATATCCCTACTTGACATTCTCAAACACTGATTGACTATATCTTAATGAGCTCTAAAATGGACCCTTTTACAGAACTATCAATAGTTGGCAATTGCTTTAGCGATAATGAATTGCAAATCCTTAAAATGGAAATAAAGAATCCCAAAAAATTGTCTGACAAATTTTATTTAAAAAAAACCGTAGGTTTAGGGCAAATAAAGCAAGATCTCTTGGAGGCAGATGAAAATTTCCAAATTAACTGTGACCTAGATGAAAACTATAACAAAATATCAGTATGTTTCTTAAAAAACACGATGAACCTTGGTTTATAAAAAGAAAAAGATGTTACCAGATAATGATTACTTATCCAGAAAACACAAAATTGCCCAGAATTCTGTAAAGAGGAAAAAAAGAGCTGCAAAGAAAAAGTTTTATGAAGAAAAATTCGACAATGCCAATTTTGATAAAGAATAATCCAGGAAGCAATCAAAACCACTTAACAGCCATAAAGACAACAAAAACACTACTATAAGGGATCCACAAGAAGTCTGTGATTATATGAACAATTTCTTTGGAAGAATTGGTAAAATTCTGGCATCTAACATCACGTCTTAAATCTTCAACTTAAAAAGGGAAACATTTTGTAAGTCCAAATTCCAATTCAGCTCAGTGACCCCAGAAATAGAAAGAATAATCAATGATCTAATAATATTGATGTAAAAACTGTGAAAGAGTGCAAACATAAACTGGAAAGTCTTCTTTGTAAACTTCTTAAACAAATAAATTTCCAAGTGCTCTCAAAATTGCAAAAGTGTCGCCTATGTATAAGGCTGGTAATAAGAAAGATCCAAATAATTACCGACTCATATCAGTACTTCCAATATTATCGAAACTATTTGAAAGGATTGTTAATAACCAATTGGTGAAATATTTTGAGGAGAACATCATTTTAACTAAAACACAATATGGCTTCCGCAGATCAAGCGATACATCAAGTGCTGCTGTCGACTTAATATTCGAAATACAAATGAAAATTGATAGGAATACAAAAAGTGCTCTTGCATCCCTTGACCTCTGTAAAGCCTTTGATACTGTTAACCATGATATCCTACTTAAGAAACTGGATTTGATTGGTGTTCAGGAAGATTATGCCACATGGTTTCGTGATTATTTGTCTCATAGGAAACAATTTTTCCATCTTGGAACATGTGAAAGTCAAAAGAGAAATATTACATGTGGTGTGACACATGGATCTATTCTAGGTCCCTCTCTCTTCTTGATAAACATAAATTCATTAACAAATTTAGACATTAGAGAAGAAGTTCGATTGTATGCAGATGACACACCAATTGTATATTTTGAAGACTCTTGAGACAAGATTATTCAGAATATTAAACATGATCTCAAATGTTTGACAAAATGGATACCTTCCCACTTAATGTCAAAAAATCATCTTTTATGTGGGTTGACAAATATAGGATAGATGCTGATGTTCAAAATGTCTTTGCCTCTTTCGCCTTCTTCTGGTATAAAATTAAGTAAGCAGTGGCAGCTATCGTTTCCATAGACATCTCGGGATTAATTGAGTTGAAAAAATTACGCAACAAGTTGCAGTATGTCTAAAAAGAATAGATTGCCTATGGTTGCCTCAATCTAAAGTCTCCTTAACGCTTCCTGATAAGATATTATAATAAAATTTTGCATATTTCTATAACCTATCTATCTAAATTTATGATTTAAAATATTTTTAAAAATGCTTTATTTTTCAAGTATTCATATGTAATAATAAAAAAATCATTACTTTGGTTTTAAATTCCCCCGCAGAAGGACGTTCTTTTTCGTGTCGTTCAATGAAATGATGGTCGTTGCCTCTTTTGTGCCCATTTTCTATTTGATCATGACCAGGCATGTGAGTATATCTGTTAGTGAAAGAAAAGAAAAATTAGTAAAGCAGAAGATAAGAAATAAAAGAATAGAGAGAAACATGCTTAAAATTTAAATTTTCAGTAAAAAACCTTTCCCTGACGATTGAGGGTGGTGAGATCTAATTTTTCGAAACGTTGTTCCCAATCGTAAGGAGTTTCTCTTACATGTCCAAATTGCAATTCATCTGGTTTATCCATAGCCACATAAATATCCCTTTTGAAAAACAAGAAATGTTACAAAAAGAGTTTAACACAAATTTTGAATTTTATTTTTTATTAATTTAAAATAAACTTGAACTTGAAGATTTAAGTACCAAAGTATAGGTAAATGTATCTATTTTAAAAAATGAAAAATATGTGAGACTTTGGTTTATCTGAATGAAATAAGTATAATGTAAAGTTAGAATGAGAAAGTAGCGTGTAAGAGTTTGTATAAACAATTACATTTTTGTAAAAATTTTATAATGTAAAATGTTAACTTTTATGGGTAACCATAACAAACTCGTTAAATCTTTTATTGATTATTAAAAATATTTCTAGTTATCAAAATGTAACAACTGCCAATTGCGACAACATCTCTTTAGGATGAAACTAACAGAATCGCCGCTATGCAGAGGCTGCGAACAAGAAGAGGAAACAGTAGAACACATTATGTATGACTGCTCTGCTTTTTCTGAAATCAGAAGATCCGTGTTGGGCGAGTATTGGCTTACACCAGCCGATGTCAGGGAGATCCCCCTCGGGAGCCTCATCACCTATTTTAAATCAATAGGCCTGGTGACAGCCCGAGGTGAGGATATCCCTACATACGGGAGGATGCACAATGGGTCATATGTGGCCTCAGTGCAGGCTAAGCACTAGCTCGCCCCTCCCAAATTTCCAGATCCAGATCCAGATGGGTAACCATAACAAACTCGTTGAATCTTTTATTGATTATTAAAAATATTTCTAGTTATCAAAATGTAACAAAATTTTCGATATTTATCGGTAAATATATCTAGTATTCATTTAGATTTAGATTTTCTATAGATTTGTTAGTAAAAACGATATACCGGACGAAGTAAAGAAGTAGTGTATGGTAGGTCACACATAAAGCTACAATAGCCGTTGGTAGGTGTAGACAATTGTGTGGCAAGAACTGGGGATTGAACCCCAAAATGAACCTATGGTTGTATACACAAGTCATTAGACCAATGTTAACCTATGGTTCGGTGGTGTGGTGGAGTAGAACGCAGCAGTCCGGGGTAATCAGGCAGCTGGAAAGCATTGAAAAGCAGGCATGTCTGAATGTTACAGGTGCCATGGAAACCGCCCCAACGGACGCACTACAGGTTTTACTCAACCTACCACCATTGCACATTTACATTCAGGGCGAGGCTATGGCAACTGCTCACAGACTGCTACAAGGCCAGGCCCCCATTACCTTATTAAAAGGCAAAAAGCAAGCAGAGTTATACAATAGGGTTAAGGCAGATCAAATAATGAGTATGCCTCAGGACAGGATAGTCCCCAGGTATAACTTTGTGAGAAACTTTCGAGTAGAAATACTGGAAAGGGACTCATGGAACAATGGCCCCCCAATCCAAGGGGAGTCAATTTGGTATACCGATGGCTCAAAGACTGAGAAAGGCACAGGGTCAGGTATATACAGTAGAGGACACAGGATAAAAATCCAACTAAGTCTAGGTGCGTATGCCACAGTGTTTCAGGCTGAAGTAACGGCCATACAACACTGTGCAACGGAGTCAGGGTATAACGGGTAAAACCGTAGTCATATACTCGGACAGCCAAGCAGCTCTAAAGGCGATAGCCTCGGCACAAATAAGCTCACAGCTGGTGTGGGACTGCGTTGGGGCCCTGACACATGCCGCTAGTCAAAATTCTCTGACACTGGCATGGATACCAGGACCCTCAGGGTTTCGGGGCAATGAGAAGGCTGATGAATTGGCCCGTGCGGGAGCTATATAACACTCCAATGGTTGGCCCGGAACCATTCGGCGGAGTTGCTAATACATTCAGAAAGGCAGCCATTGCGAAATGGAGGCTAGAAAAGGCCCAGGAGTGGTGGGAAACATCACCGGGCAAGCGACAAGCCAAACTCTTCATAAAGGGATACTCCGCGAAGTTTACTGCAGAGCTGCTATCACAAAGGCGAAATGATGTCAGAATGATTGTCAGTCTCTTGGCTCAGAAAACACATGAGTCAGCTAAACTTAGCAGATGAAGACATTTGTCGATACTGCCAAGAGAAAGAGGAAACTGCATTTCATGTCCTATGCCAATGTGAAGGCCTTGCAAGGACGCGGTATCTAGTACTGGGAGAGGAGAAACCGGCTGCTCCAAGTTATGCGGAGTGGCCACTGTCAAGGCTATTAAGTCTCATTAAGAGGGCAGAGCTGGACAAGGTGCTCTAATCCTATTCCACAGATAATGGGTGTTCACAATAGATCTGCAAAGGTCGCAGTGATATAGGCTAACAGCCAAGCCAAAAATATCTATCTAGTGTATGGTAAAGGTTTCACCCTCTTCAGTTTCTTATTGCGTTGTTATATTCTATAAAATAAATTTATAGACATAAAAAAGTGATGGCTTACTGGAAAAATTTACTTCCTTGGTGTACTGCTGCTGCTGGGCCAGCAAAACCGGTTTCTGCAGGCACGTGGTCCTCTACTTTATCGGTCAATAAGCCAGTAGTACCAACTTGTCTTTTGTTTGGAACCCTTTGCGCTGCCAAACCACCCAGACAAACAATTGTTAAAGCTGCAATCTGCAAAAATACCATCAAAAGATCTAATTTATATAATGAGTACAAGTTTTTTATGAAGTAAAAACTAACTTAAATTGGTTATAACGAGGTTTGTTAGTTTTTAATTAATCATTACCACCATGTCTGGTTTTCCCGTTTAAATTAATTTTAAATATTTTTTGTACTTAAAAAAGATATACAAGGTGAAGTAAAAACAATTCTGGTGTCGAGATTTTAATGAAATTTGTCACATTCATGGATAATTATTGTAATTAGACACATATCTACACAAATATAAATGAATTGCTGATCGTTAGTCTCGCTAAAACTCGGGAACAGCTAGACTGTTTTTGCTTATTTTGGTTATTTGAGAAAGTTCATGAAATGTTTAAACCGTAAGAAACTTAAAAAATAATAAACGAAAAATACTAAAAACAATTTAATTTTTCACTGCAGTGTGTATTTATTATTGAGTTCTATGGCTTCCTTATAAATGGAAGTGTAAGTTAAACTTGCTTATTTGGATTTGTCTTTGTCTTGAATAAAATAATAAATATTAAATAATGAAAATAATCACAATACAAAAAATAAGAAAGTTGAAAAACATTGGAAAAACGAAAAATGATTAAAAACATAAAAACGAAATCTTTTTAAAAATAGGAGAAAATCGAAAAAATAATGAAATAACTGTAAAAACGAGTAAAGATGAAAAACTAGCGAAAAAAAATGTTAAAATTAGAAAAAAAGACTCAAAATGCGAAAAAAAGTAAAAAAGAAAATTGAAGAAAATATAACATAGAAAAAAAATAGGAAATACAAGAAAAGATCGAAAAAACTATATAAAAAAAAGAAAATTCGAAAAACAGGGGAAAATGAAAAAAAAAAAAGAAAAAAAAGTCCGATTAGAGACAATCAAAAGTCATAAAATATTATAAATATTTCTGATACCCGAATATAATAAAACTTACTACATTTGTAGGTAAATGTATCTTATATTTACAAACAGAACCAGATTTTTACTATGTTGATTGAATAAAATACTATTCAAGGTAAAAAGTGAATTTGGTTAGGTAAATTTAGAAACCATGAAATATAAAATATTTCTGGCAAAATACAAATTTCTAATGTTTCGCTTATTTAAATTGATATACAAGGTGAAACAAAAAATATTTTCAGACTGGTAATCAGCAGCTTCTCCGGTTTTAAGCACTTAATAAAAATATATCTTGTAAGGAGATTTTACTGATATTTCGTACAATAATAAATAATTATAACTTGTTTTTATAAACAGAAATGATATTTTAATAAACGTATTAAATCAAAATATATACAAGGTGAAATAAGAAAGAAACGTTTAAGAATGCTAATCAAAAGACTATCAAAATTTATATCTATCATTAAAAATATTATTAGTGTTCAGATTTTACAGATAGTTTGCCAAATTTTAGATAATGATATATCAGAATTTTAATTATTTTCGATAATTAAAATTATATACAAGGTGAAATGGAAAAGTAGGTATCTTTGGTTGGTAACACTCAACAGCCATTAAACGTTAAAAATATGTCTACATTTTTATAAATAAAGGCAGAATTTTAATATGTATGTTAGATCAAAGGATATACAAGGTGAAGTATTACAGAACTTTTTAAAAGTGCTAATGGAAGACTATGAAGTTTGATATGATCAAGAAATTGAATATGAAGAAGTGTTGGCGGCGATTAAAAGTAGTAAAAACGGTAATATTCCACGTAAAGATGGAAATTTTAAAAGGTTTAGGGAAAAAAGGAACTCTACATCAAGTGATAAACAGCGCATGGAAAAATTAAAACATTCCGGAAGATAGCCATAATGGTACCAATTCTAAAACAAGGAGATGCAATGGTGTGCAACAACTATCAATATTAATTCACGCTTGTAGGATTTACGATTAAAAAAAATTGAGAGGGCATCTTAAAGAGAAACTCAATGGTAATCACTATGGATTCAGACCAGGTAGAAGCACACAGGATTTAATATTCTGCTTACAACAGCTTATATCTAAGACGATAGAACACAATAAAGAGATCTATCTATGTTTTGTGGACCCACAAAAGGTTTTCGATAATGCACCCAGAGAATCAATTTGGCAGGTACTGGAAGAGAGAGGAGTGTACCAGCAACTAATAGAAGCAGTAAAATCGATATATAGCGATTGTAGAAAATATGTAAGGGCAAATAATGTATAAATGAATGAATAAATTGGATAAATTGGCAAGAAAAGTTGGTTGCAAATAGTGGAGATTAGGAAGATGATATACGCTGATTACCTTGTGATTTTGCTGAGATTGGAGTCCAGTTACTTCACATTTTAAATAAATGGTGCTCTTGGCGGCCAAGGCGTACGAACCTATTAGAATAAGTAGAAAGCTTTAAATATAAAGGAGCAACAATTAATTAGCTGGGTAGAATAGAAAGCGAGATTAACTTAAGAATAAGCAGCGCGAGCAAGACATATGCGCAATGTCCTACGGAAGTGAGTGAGAGATCTTACCGAGAGATTAAAATCCAGAATCCAAACATTTGAAATGAAAGTCCTTAGACGACTATAAGGCATAAAAGTGATAAAATAACAAAGGTTATGGATTAAGTAGGTAAGTACTTAAAAAAAGAGTCAGAATTTTAATTATTACCCATAATGAAAATGACAAAGTGAATGACAAGGTGAAGTGAAAAAGTAACACTCAAAATTAAAAATATTTTTAGGCTACTAAATTTAATGAAACTTAGAACATTTATAGATAAATATATGTATATTTTTATAAATAAAGGCAAAATTTTAATATGTATGTGAGATCAAAAGATATACATGGTGAACTACGACAAAAACTTTTCAGAGTGCTAATTGAAAACTATTTTCATGAAAATACATTTTGGTGTCCATAATTTAAAGATACTTAGAAAATTTCTAGTTAAATTTACGTTAATTCTAAACACAAACCTAAATTTTAGTTATTATCGGTAATTAAAATAATTAGGCTCTTCCGAAGACAAACAATTAGTTAAAAGTCAACTTAAGAAAAAGTTTGGATAACAATTTTTTTGTACTTTGATCAGATTATGGAAATCATTGACTCAAGTCATACATTTTAATACCGTGATGTATTCAAATTTTTATATAAAAAAATAATGATAAAAGAATATTCAAAAATATACCAATAAGAGTGTAGGTGATCTATTTTGGTAAAGGAGCATTCGTCAAAATAGGTTCAAATTTCTTAAGAGTGACAAAACGAAAATGAGTTCTTGTGGAAATTTAATTTATTCTTTGTCTCTAATCGTTTTCACTCTGAAGCGCTCCATACGACCGGTTTCTGGTATATGGATTCAAAAAAGAGACCAAAAAGTGCTTATTTCCATGAAGACAGTGTAAGGTCTCATTTGAGAAAAAAAATATAAAACAAATCAAAGTTAAAAAACAAGGTTAATTCATCAAAGGGAGTTAGTGGCGTTTTGCTTAGAACAGAGGAAAGTCTACTTCAATAGATATCGTTTTAACTTCTGGCTACACTTTTTAGATATGTATGTATGAGCAAATAGATACAGATACACCAGCAATCTATAAAATCTATTGTTTCCCACTTTTCTTGCTATACTTCTGATGATTTCCTCAGTCTTATAGCAGCTCTTCTACTTCTTTCTTAGAAAAATTAGGATATCGTTGGGTTTCAAGTTAGTTAGATCTTCCTCTTCTATTTCGTATGACCCTAGGTGTTTGAGCCTAGAATTACGTAATGCAATGCATTCTGAGAGTATGTGTATTGAGGTTTCATCCTCTACCTCACAGAATCTGCAGTTTGCTTCATTTACCAATTCTAGTTTCTTTATGTGTCCTCTTAATGGACAGTGTCCGGTTAATATTCCCGTTACAATACGGAGGTTCTTCTTACTAACGTTAGGACAAATAAGAGATCTCTTCTGGTTGTAGTTTTCCAGGACACTATTTAGATAATTCTTGGGCCACTCAAAAGCCTTTAAATATTAAAAATAAGCAACTAAAGTTCAAAAATTTTCCGCACATTTGTAGATAAATATTTCTAGGTTTTTATAAATAATGGCAGAAATTTACTATGTATGTTAAATCAAAGGATATACAAGGTGAAGTAAGACAAAAGCTTTCCAGAGTGCTCTAATGGAAAGCTATGAAATTTATTATTATTATTTATTAAAAATATCCGTTGTATTTTCACGATATTTTCCAAATTTCTAGATATAATTGAGTTAATATTAAACACAAACTCTGATTTATTACATGTAATTAAAATAATATACAAGGTGAAGTGAAAAAGTAACTTTGATTGGGACTCTCAAAAGCCATTAAAAATTAAAAATATAGTTAGACTTTCAAATTTATTAAAATTTTCTACATTTGTAACTAAATGTGTATAATTTTTATAAACAAAAACAGATTGTTAATATTTCTATTGGATCAAATAATATACAGAGAGAAGTGAACAAGTTAATTTGATCAGTCATATTTACGAGCAATCAAATATGGAAAAAGAAAAGAAAATTTTATCTGAATATTTTTACATTTCTGGATAAATCTTATCTTACTTTACGTCTCGGATGTTAATATTGTACAAATAAAATATGATTTTATCGATAAAATACAACTTTTTGTGCATGCTTTTATAATACTTTGTTCGTGTGAACAAAAATAAATATAACTTTATAATTAATATCAATAAAATTTACAAGATTACATGGACTATTCGGTATGGTGTTACCTGTTTTTGAATATTAATTCTAATACGTGTTCACTAGCACAAAAATTGTTGAGTTTATCGGTAAAATTATTATTAATTGTAACCCGGAATTACCTTGAAAGTCATTTTAGATGCACTTAAATCTCTCGTGAAGTCGCAATTGAAACTGTTGTTGCTGTTGCAACTTTTCCTTTTATATCGTAAAATCGCATTCAGCGTGTCTATTTCATTGTTTTCTACAATTTCGGGCAAGTTCTCCGACACTGCGGTTTTTTGATTTCCTGGTCTAGAACTTTAATTACTCGCGAGATACACAAAAAAACTATTGTTACATTTATTTGCTAGATTGAATATCTTAAGAAAGCGAGTATAACGAGTAAAATCGTTTTTGTGGTCTAGTTAATCATGAAATCGTCTTCATTTTTTGGTGTTTTGCTCTTTGTTGTCTATATTATTTTACGTTTCCTTTACTTTTTAAATTAATTCATTATTATCATTTAGGTTTATTATTAAAAACTTAATGTTATGATATCTATTTGTCTGTGAAACTCTGCAACATAAAAACAAATTATAAATAAATTATAAATATTATAAATAAATAAATACTTTATTTATTCTTTTTGACCATTTGGGATTTAAAGACCTGTAAGTTAGGACGAGTGGGGAAGACGTGGGAAGGTAAGGAGTTCCACAATCTGGAGGCCCTGGGGATGAAGGAACGATTCAATCGATCCGTTCTCAATGTCCAGCATTAAACAGTATAAGAGTGCATGGAATTGGCAGGCCGCGTTGCTCTGGCTGGTCTGACAAGTGAAGGCATTACAGAGCGGAGATCTTTTGAGCAAAATCCGTTTATGTATCGGTAAAACAAGGAAAGATCAGCCACTGCTCTACGGTGGGATAATGGGGCAAGGTTTTTGGTGATACTGGTGTCGTTTATTAGTCGAAGTGCTCATCTCTGTATTGCATCAAGTACTCCGAGCCTTGACGGAGCCGCCGAACCCCATACATGCGAGCAGTATTCAAGATTAGGTCGTATTTGGGCTTTATAAAGAGTTGCTAAGTTGGATGGAGAAAAATATTTCCGTGCTCTAAACAGAAAGCCTAATTTCTTTGCTGCTGTAGTTGCTATGGATGCAATATGTTTGTTCCATATTAAGTCCTAGGAGATCGTTAAACCAACCAGCGTAATGGAGTCGCTCGCTACCAGTGTCTGATCGTTGTTTGTAATGGATGATGAGTCGCATGTTTGTCTCTTGTTGGATAGGCAACGTTGAAGCGTTGAAATTAACAAGATTCTTTCTTCCCCACTCGTCTACAATTCTTAAATCTTGATTGAGAGAAGCCGTTGTGGATCTTCTGTCCTCTTCCACAATATCTAGAGGTATGGGACGGTTGTGCGGTTTGCTACAGTGTAGGTTGCTATCATCTGCAAAATCATGTATCGGGTTATTAGTGGTTTCTAGTAGAGCATTAATGTGTAATAAAAATAGAGTGGGAGCTAGAGACGATCCTTGGGGAACTCCAGCGTTGATCTTGTAGAGGTTGGAAGAATGTCCATCAACTTGGATGTGCCTGTTGGAGATGAAGTTGGATATCCATCTGCAAACGTTTTGCGAGAGTCCGTATGAAGGCAGTTTGTTGAAAAGGGCTGCATGCCACACTTGAGTGGCATACTAAGTACAATTATATTTATATGCTATAATTTAAAGTATATAAATGAGTAGTATTTTAGAAATAGACGAATAAAAAACAAACATTTACAAAAATGGTACATTAAGTAATCTAAAATTACATAAAAATTTAAAAGAACTTAACCATCCAAAAATTCAATAATATCATAGACACATTTATCACATAGAAAGTATTTTATTTTTTTCTTAAACAAATTAATAGTATATTACATACCGAGGTGGACAGTTCTTCATTTTTCTCAAAAGAAAATGTAAGAACTAATGAAAGAGATGTAAAATTGTCAGAATGGTAAAAATTACTATGGATAATAGGTACAACAAACGAAATAGCATGGAGTCAAATAATTTTGAAACAAAGAAAGGATTACGACAAAGGGATCCACTATCAACAGCTCTGTTCAATCTGGAATTGGAAGGAATCATTAGAAAAAGCAAGTTAAACATGCAGGAGACAATTATTAGAAATAGTCACCAATGTCCTATAGCATTCGCACACAACCTAACACTCTTAACAACAAGTAACAAAGAACTAAAAAAGTTAATGAAGAATATAATAAAAAAGGCAAAAAACTTGGACTTGCAATAATTGCAGAGGAGACAAAATATAGGGTAATGGGTGAAATAGAAAAAGAAGACAACATGATCGATGTATCGTGGATTCAAAAGATAAAATTGTTTAATTTTGTTTATAACACTTAAAGGTCTGGTAACTGAGAATTAAACTTACCGGAGAAGTGAAATATATCGAAATTTACCATGTATCGTACCCGTATCGTGATTGCAACAAATTAAAATAGTTTAAGTTTGTTTGTATGGCACTTAAATATTTGGAAACAAATGAAGTAGCAAACAATTCAAGGGACAGAACTAGAGTCAGAACATTCAAATCAGCGAAAGAAATAAAATGTATCAAAATTTACTGATAGTTTGTTTATATAAAATTTAGGTATCTGGAAATTGAGTGGGGAAACTATCAGTTTCAAAGTTTGTAGATTGTAGGTATCACTGAGAAAACTGACCTGTACTTACCGGAAAGCATCCTAAAAGGCATGCCTGCGCACTACACCTTCGGTATCTGCGTGCAAGTAATAAAAATAAGTTATTCATAAGGAACTTATTAGAAATAGACCTAGAAAAAACATACACGTTCAGAAGAGTTAAAAAAGTTACTTACTTCAAATAGATGAAAAGGTTCATGAGGAGCATTACGAAAACTAATGACATCCAAATACGAGTCAAGAAAAACTAGAATCTACAAAATAGTTATCAGACCCATAGCTACATATGCCAGCGAAACATGGGTGCTTAACAAATCAGAAATAAACCATTTAGACAATGGGAGAGAAAAATACAAACATCAATATATGGAGCTGTGAAAATAGATGATCAGTGGAGAAAAAGAAATTACAAAGAATCTGAAGAATTAAATAAAGCTAAAAAAAAGGTTGTAATTAAATCTCAGAGAACATGATATTAAGGACACATCGAAAGAATGGCAAAAGAAAGAATGCCGAAAATGATACTCTCACGAAAGCCAATACAAAAGAAAAAGAAGGGTAGACCAAGAAAAAGATGAAAGACAACGTATATGAAGACTTGCAAAGAAGTAACATTGAGAAATGGAAAAAAAAACATTGGACCGAAGTAAATGGAAGAAAGTGGTAAAAGAATGCATAAAAAGACTTTAAAAAAACAAATTGTTACTAATCTTTTGAGCCCTAGGCTTTCAATACCTGTTGAGCTTTAAAAAAAATGATCTACAATTAAAAAAAAGGAGATTCCTCAATTCCTTGATAACCTACCAATAAAGGAAAGGCAACGTATATGGTATCAACATGATGAAGCACTATGTCACAGTACTAGAAATTTCCTCTACAAAGTTTTAACAGTAAAGTAATTCCAAGATTTGTGGACGTTGCTTAGCCTGCAAGATCTCCTGACCTGAAACCCTAGATTTCTTCTTAAACTTTTAATTAAAGCAAAAGGTATACCTTAAAAGCCAATTTGAAAATATTAATAATTTGAAACAAACAATTAGGGAAGCATATTACTCCCTGTTACTTTGCTATTCTAGCAAAACAAAAATAAAGTTTAACAAATTTGCAATGATAAAATGTAATCATTAAGTGAACATGGAGATAATCTTTAATTAGCTTAAAACGAAAATTTTGATTGTCCCTTTATACCAATAAATATTTTGCAATCTTTATTTCTAATTATATTATATTAATGTGATGCAAAACTTTTTATAAGGAATAACTTTTTGAAGTAAAACTTCTTTAGCGGCGACTAGGGGTAACTCAGTAATTCTAACGGACGTGACGTCATTCTAATGTACCGCGTACCGGAAACAAAACTACTAAGTATATTAAATAAAATTAAATCTGTAATTGTATGAATTGACAGCTTGTCAACCAAAATACATTGGTGGTAAATAGTTTAAATTTGTGTATAAAGTGTTTGTTTTAAATATGAATAAACAAAGTGGATTTATTAATGAAGAAAGTGATGAAAAAATATTAAACGAAAATGAGTGAGTACCTACTCTATATGCATACATTTTATTTTTGGTGTGTAATTACACTATTTATACCTAATTATTTATACCTATTATTTATACCTAGCTATTTTCGGTTTCTGGATCTGGAAATTTGGGAGGGGCGAGCTAGTGCTCAGCCAGCACTGAGGCCACATATGACCCATTGTGCATCCTCCCGTGTGTAGGGATATCCTCACCTCAGGATGTCACCAGGCCTATTGATTTAAAATAGGTGATGAGGCTCCCGAGGGGGATCTCCCTGACATCGGCTGGTGTAAGCCAATACTCGCCCAACACGGATCTTCTGATTTCAGAAAAAGCAGAGCAGTCATACATAATGTGTTCTACTGTTTCCTCTTCTTGTTCGCAGCCTCTGCATAGCGGCGATTCTGTTAGTTTCATCCTAAAGAGATGTTGTCGCAATTGGCAGTGACCTGTCAGGATTCCCACAGCTGTTCGGAGATTTTGTCTGGTCAATGCCTTAAATTTTTTTGCTGTTTCCTCGCCAGGATGAGGTAATAACTCTCTGGCCAGTCTACAGTTCGTAGTTTCATCCCAGCACTGTATAAATTTTTGGTGAGAGTGCTGTTTAATAAGGTCCACGACTACGGACAATGTTAGCTTGGTAGACGGGCAAGGGCTAACATATCTGTAGCCCGCAGCTCTCTTTGCTAAATTGTTCGCAATGCGGTTGCCTTTAGAGTTCCCATGTCCTTTGATCCAGCTGAGAGTGACCACGTTATTCTGGCTGGCCTCAGTTAGAGATTGGTGACATTCTAGTACTAAACTTGAAGTGAAACGTGGTCTATTCAAGGTCAGTAGTGCTTGTCGGCAGTCTGTATATATATTTATATTCCTGCCTGTGATGTTCCTATAGATTAATTCTTTTGCAGCTATGGTTATGCCTGTGAGTTCTGACTGAACCACACTTGACAAGCCATCCATAGCCCATTTTGTTTTTAGGCTTAAGGATCTAGAGTAAATTCCACATCCCACACCTTGTTTTGTTTTTGATCCATCCGTATATACGCTCAGAGCGTTCACTACATTGGGGTCTGCTGTCTTGTTTGTTAATATTTTCTAGGGTTTGTCAAAGACAAATCTTGGTGCGACGGCATCCGTGACTGCCTGTAAGAGTGGTATCACTTTTATCGATTCCCTCCACAGACTATCCCTATAGGTGCCAGTCCCTACAGTGGGTTCGATACCAACCGTGCGAAAGCGTACCATGGTCATCAATGCGACCTCCTTAACAAATATATCAAGGGGGTGAGACCAAGTATGACTTCCATTGCGCTGGTCGGTGTGCTTCGCATGGCTCCTGTTACGAGAAGGCATGCTGATCTTTGAATTTGGTTTAATTTTTTGATAGCTGTCGTTTGTTTCACTTTAGGCCACCACACGACAGCACCATATGTTAGCATAGGTCTTATGATTGCCGTGTAGATCCACATGGTGACCTTGGGGGATAATCCCCAGGTCTGTCCTATGATTCGGCGGCATTGCTCATAAGATATAAATGCTTTTTTAACTCTGCTTTCTATGTGTGAGTTCCACGTCAGCTTGCTGTCGAGGATAACACCTAAGTATTTCACTTCTGTAGCAAAGCTTAATTTAACGTCGAAAAGACTGGGTGCGTTTAAGCCCCTAGGTTTCGTTTTCTTTGTGAAAAGAACCATCTCTGTCTTTTTGGGGTTAATAGACAGCGATTGTTCTTTGCACCATGTCTCTAAAGTTCTGAAAGCCACTTGCATTCTGTCGCAAAGGGTGCTTTCAAACTTTCCTGTTGGCAGAATAACAATGTCGTCTGCGTAGGCTACTGTATAGATTTTGTCATGTTCATTGAGGCGGTGAATTAGGCTGTCTAAAACAATGTTCCACAGTAGAGGTGATAAAACCCCTCCCTGTTTTCGGTTTATAGACTTAAAGAGTTAAAAAGAAAAAGAAATTGTGAACGTCAAAGGGCATTTATCAGCGCCAGAAAGATTTGAAGAAAAATGAAAATGAAAAAAAGACGAGACAGCGACATTCATTATGATTTGATTTAGTAAGTTTATATACATACATACATACATATTATAATAGTAAATAATTGTTTATAGGGAAGCTTTACGTTAAGTAAAGAAGCATGTTGCAGGTTTTTGTTCATAAAATAATAATATTCGAAATGTTTTAACACTTGCTTATACTTATTTCAGGTTTGGTTAGGTAGCCATAAGGCCATAAAACCACTAGTCAGGATGGCTGATCTTTTACCAGCAATAACAGATCCTTCGTAGAACTGAAGAAAACAAACTCAACTCAGGATTTTAAATTTTATGGAATATGCTATAAAATGCTACAAAATGAAATGGTTATCTAACTATCGTGTTGTGTTGTATTACAATAAGGTAGATACAGCTACAAAATCACACCTTCTAAACGTAATGTGTGTATATTTTTAATATTGTTTACCTATTATTGAAGCAAAACTTCTTTAGGCGCGACTAGGGGTAACTCTAACGTTAGATTCTAACGGAACATTCTGATGGAAGTAACGGTGTGATTTCAGCTATGGGAGGAGCTTAAATGTTCAAAATTTATTTATGAAATTTTCAATATTTTCAAACGGTTTTAAATACATTAATGGTATTTAGACAGTAAAATCTATGTTTTACATTTTAGTTATCATAAAACTATTATTTCATATATAAAAAATAATTCAAATTCCTATGTCTAATGAATAATATAAATATAACATCTCATTTTTTGTAAAGTATATAAAAATATAGACAATAAATATAATTGAATTGTAATTAAATATTTATTTTCCGATACGTACGTCAAAAAGTTTTACTTCAATCGCGCGTAAAGATACTTACACGCACACTCTTTTTTTTTCAAAAAATCAATAATAAAGGAAGTTTACATTTGTTACCAACTTTTTCAGACATAATGTATATTTATATATTTAGCATGTACATGTACATTAATTACAGTTTTATTGTAATGTGTCCAAATAAGTCTGCATCATATGGGAAACGTTTTTATTCTTAGTTTTATGAAAAAAAAATTATTCTTTATAAAAAGTTGTGCATGGTCTAAAACTTAAAATACAACCATCAGATATCAATTTTTTTAAGCCGTATACGAGGTGTGTCAAAAAATATGAATTTTACTCAAGAGTAGGTAAAGTACCTTTAAATACCTGAAAATAGCGACAATTGTTATTAAGAGAAGTTTATCATACTTGGGAACTATTTTTAGATATATAATATTATCCATCCACCATGAGAAAACAGATTTTGTTATTTTTTTATCAGGTCATGTTTTTCAATAAAATTGCTGATGTGTAATTTTTAAAATTTGCATAATTTAGGTATACCGAAAATTATTAGAGATCGTTTTTTATGGCGGATGGATAATATTGAATATCTGAGAATAAATTTGCAATTATGATCAACTCTTCTTAATAACAATTGTCGCTATTTAAAAAAAAAAGGAACTTTACTCTTGAGTAAAATTCATATTTTTTGATACACCTCGTATACGGCTCAAAAAATTGATAGCTGATGGTTGTATTTTAAGTTTTAGACCATGCACAACTTTTTATTAAGAATAATTTTTTTCATAAAACTAAGAATAAAAAAGTTTTCCATATGATGCCGACTTAATTGGACACACTGTATATAGATTTGTATGATTATAGAAAAAACAAACTATTTTTCTACCAAAATAGTAATAATTTAAGCAATCGTTTGTAAGAGTTTTTTTTTTATTGATGTGGTAATATTTTGTAATAGAATTCTAGAATTGTTCTAGAATATATAATTTTTATTTCGGTCCTGTTATTCTGTCGATATGAAGTAATAGAGCAGAAAAAAAATTATTTTCCGTTTGATCAGATATCCGGACGATTTTAATTAGAATATTTGGGAACTTTCCCATTTCTATATTTCTTATATAAATACGAAATTATTATTTACACAACTCCTTTTTTTTGAAGATAATTAATATTGTCCGACTAAAAAACTAAAAAAAACATCAATTTAAAAAAAAAAAAAATTGAATTAAACTGATTTATTTCTTATGAAATTTGAAAAAATAATCTTTAGAAAAGTTTTAAAGACCCTTATTACTTGGGAGTTTAAATGATAGATAGTAGCCGATTCCCAGACTTACTGAATATGCATAAAAATTTTCATAAGAATTGGTCAAACCTAGGGCTTCACACGAGACGAGAGTAGGCGAGAGTAACAAAAATCTCGTCTCGATCTCGTCAATCCCCAAAAAAAATTAAGTCTCGTTCAAGTCTCGGTCTCGTCTCGTTACTAGTTGTCTCGTCTCGTCTCGCTTAAATGTAAATAATGATTATAAATATTATATAAACTAAAATAATAAATATTTTTTTAATGCTACAATAAAATGTATCACAGATGGTCACTAGATATTATATTTTCTAAAATATATTGTTTTCTATACAGGCCATTACCGATTTTTCGAATAAAAACATCATAAAAAAAATTTAACGAGACTAAAAACGAGACTCTCGGGTTGCCCTGTATGTAGTCTGGGTATCGCCCATAGTATTTTCCAAAACGTTTCGTCTCGTCTCGTTTCGGAAAAGCGAGACGAGAACGAGACGAGACGAGAAAAATCTCGCTCTCGTGTGAAGCCCTAGTCAAACCGTTTCGGAGGAGTATGGGAACGAACATTGTGGAAGATTATATTAAAAAATTCTTATAATTACCGTTGTTATTTATTAAAAAACTGATTAAAAACATTTTTTAAATATTAAAGAAACTCTATAGTGTACAAAATTTGTTTTAAAGTGAACATCGATGAATTATTGTAACTTTAAGAAAACTTACATAATTATAGCTTCTTTGTTTGATGTTAAAAATAAACTCTAAAAGCATAAAAGTTGTTCCTTTTCATACAAAAATGTAAAAATAAGTTGAGCAAAAGAAAACGTATGTCGTGTTGACTAACAAAATCATCAGCAAAGTTCTGCGAATGACATCGAATCAGATAACTGAAACGAGCTAATATTTATTTACATTTTCGAGAATTGAGAGAAATGTTCTTCTCTTTAAAATCTATTTATTTAAATTGATACACTTTTAGATAAAAATAACATTCATCGACTCGAAACTAAAATAGACCACAAATATTTCTCTGGTAAATATCAACATTGTAATATTTATAATTCTCTATTTTTTCTTGTAAACATTTTTAGTTTAGAATAATATAGCTTATATTCCACCCATTGTTAGGTACCAGATATACGTCTTTGTTAAACTGTTTATTGTCATATGTCAGAAATCATTTTTTATTCTTCATTGCACGTGCCTTGAGATTTCTTTATAATGATTTCGAGTCAATTTCCAATATTATTAATAAAGTGTGGTGCTTCCAATTAAATACACTTAGATATATCTATTTGAATAACTAAAGTGTTTGTAAAGTGCCAAACAGAATACTATTAGGTCACGTGAGTTTAAGTCACCTCACACAGACTCACGTCATGGAATAAAAGTGTGCAATGTTCTTATGTATGGTTCGTTATCAACGAGAACCACACTATATATCACGTCACGTCACATTCCTCACGTGTAAATTTAGGTTGTTGTTTTCTGCGCTTGGACGTATTTTGTCTCCATGAGCTCATAGATTTTACTAGCTTTCATATGATTAAGAATACGAAGTTGGAATATAAAAAGTTCGGGAACGTCAAGTGATGTATAATCAAAAATTAAATGAATATCGTGATCAATATATTCACCAACAAGCTTGTAAGGAGATTGGAAGAGAACTTCATATAACATGTACATATTTATATTTAATATTCGTTATTGTAATATTTATTATTGTTGTATTTGGAAATTATATGAAATTATATATTATTTCTTCCTCTACATTCCAAAACTAATTGAGTTATTTCGTGTACTTACACTATCTCTGACTTACACTCTGTTTAGGTTTCTCCCACATTCATCCAAAACTATACAACCACCAATGCAATAAGTACTCAAGAAATTCCGTTAGACGTTATAGCAGTGTGTTTCTAAACGAGATATTACCATAAGAACATGATAAAACGACGGCATATAAGCTCACGTGACGTGATAGTAGTCTGTTTCCAACTTAATAGGTATGTTATGTTGTATATTTCACTTCAAGTTGGGTACCTGTTATATGTCTTCACAAAACTGGCTGCTGTCATCTGACAACATAGAATATGTAAGTTTCTTCGTACTGAAGATGAGAAATTAAAAGTTTACACGTTATGGCCAGATTTCTTTTAGGTTCTCTGACAGACAATTTCCAATATTACAAAAACTTATTTTGTAGTTTTTTCAATTTAAACAACAACAGCTTTTGTTATGGTGAAAAAAATGACGTGTTAATAAACCATTGCTTTTTAGCGAAAAAAATACGTTTAAATACAAGACTTGGCTTAATAAACATTATTCTAACACTGCGTCAGGAAAATAAACCGTTGAGGAATGGTTTTCTAATTTTAAACAAGACCAAATGAGAAACGAAAGGGTGCACGCAGTGGATGCCCTAGAGAGACATAAATTTCAAATAGGCCCACAAAATAATTTTAACTCGTCGTGAAGTTAATAGAGATAGCTGAAAATCTAAAAATATGCAAGGATAGTTGGACATATCGATTATAAAATTTGGACATGTAAAAGCTATGTGCAAAGTGGAGACTGCGCGTGCTTACAATCGATTAAAAGCAACAAAGTGTTGATGATTAATAGCAGTGTTTAGTGATACTCAAAAAAGTCATAAAGACTGAATGAGAAAAGTCTCATGAGAAATGATATAGTTGATCTTACGAAGAAAAGACTTGAAGGAAAACTTGAGAAAAGGAGAAAAGCGCTAGAAAGTAGATGATTGGGATTGAGCAGGATAAATACTAAATTATGAAAACAGATCGGACGAATGGACTTAAAATCAAGGACCATGTGCTGCCAGCTGTCCAAAATTTAAATAAGTATTTAGGGTATAGTATGTGTGGGGTTTCACCCATTGACATATTAATACAAATGTATTAATGTGTCAATGGTTTTGCCGCATTCAGTTTCTAGATCCATTTCACGAGGTGATCAGTCCCCATCATTATTATATTTGTTCGTGTATATGTTTCCATTTGTTCCGGTCTTTTGTCTTCTCTTTCCATTTTGTAATTCCTGCCCTTATTAGGTCCTCCTCTATTTCAGTTAGTCGTTTCGATCTGGGTCGATTACGTCTCCTTTTTCCTCCTGGTTGCCATAATAGCATAGCTTTTGATATTGATTCTGGTCCTTGTCTCCATATATGACCCAGCCATTTGATTCTTTGTACTTTTATTTTCTTTACTATATCTTGTCCATTTAATTCTTCTAAAATATCTTTATTCTTTCTGCTTCTATACTGCTGTTCTTGAATCCCCACTGGACCCAGTATCATCCTTATTATGTTTCGTTCATTTATCCTTAATTTCTCTTCTTTTTTGTCATAGTCATCGTTTCAGCTGCATACATTGTTATTGGTCTTATTATTGTTTTATAAATATTCATTTTTGTCTGTTTGGTCAATATTTTACTTTTCTTCGACCTTCGTTTTTCTTTCTCCTTTGTTGTTTATCATAACGCCCAGGTATTTAAATTTTTGTACTTCTTCGTATTTTCTATTTCCTATCTTTATCTCTCTATTTTGTTCTGTTTTACCGAGTCTTATTAGTTTTGTTTTCTTTTCATTAATTTTTAGTCTTATCTTCTTTCCCTCTTCTTCAACCTCTATTAGTAATTTTTCCATGATTTTTCTTGTTTTTGTTACTAGCCCATATGATCTGCATAGGCGATCAGTTGGTACCCTGATGCTTTTAGGTTTCCCTTATGGATCTTTCTTAACACAAAATCTACTGCCAGGTTAAATAGTGTTCCTGACAGTGAGTAACCTTGTCTCACCCTTTTATTTATTTCGAATTCATCTGTTTCCCCTTTTTTTGTAAGTATACTGACTTTGGATTTGTTCACTAACATTTTTATAAGGTTTCTTAGTTTTTTACTTACTCCCTGATATTTTAGGATTTTCATTATTTACTTTCTCTTTATTGAGTCAACGGCTTGTTCAAAAATATTTAGGGTCTGTGGTAGAAAAGAATGGATGGTAAAAGATGAGATAAATCATAGAATTAAGTGTGGATGGATGAACTGGAGAAGAGTGAGTGGAGTTTTTTCTGACAGGAATGCAGGTAAGTGTAAAACTAAAAGGTAGACTGTACAAGAGATGTATAACTCAAGAGAGAAGGTTAGAAGTGGTGGAGATGAACATGTTGCGTTAGGTCTGTGAATTAACAAGGAGAGTTATGATTGGGGGTAAGAGGAAGAGAGGAGGACCGAAGTTGAGGTGGAAGGATAAAATAAACTAAAACCTCACGGCGAAGAAATGGATAAAAAAAATGCATTAAATGACACCGGTGGAAACGAATGATATGGAAGGATCATACCGACGCAAACTAGTGCAATAATATCAACTTATTTATTCCACCACAAAGCAGCGGATTGTGGATTACAGCAACAGCCTTGTGAGAAATTGGCACTGAGGTTATCAGCTACTCAAAATACTCCATAGTTCTTTTCATAAATACAGTGCACCGTGTTACAAATCAATAAAATCGATGACACAATTGACTGAATTTACCCACGAATTGCTTCAACATCCACCGGATTTTCCAGCTTTTGCCCGCAGTAACCTTCTCCTATTTGCACCCAAAATAAGGCTTGCAGGAAACAAAATTTAGCATTCATGAAAAAGTTATCGCCGAAACAGGCATTTTTTGTTATAGAAAAATTGTTTGCTATAAGTTGGATCGTCTCCGAAGGTTACTATATTAATTACAAAAATTATATTGATTAAAAAATCCAATTTTATTAATAAAGTATTTTATAATTTTTGCTTAAAACTTTTCAGCTTAAATGTTATTATCATAAGCAGCGTAGGTAAACAAATTTCTGTTAAATGTTAAAAATATTTCTAGTTACCCACAGATGACTAATTTTGTAGCGTTTTAAAAAAACCCGATTAATTAAAATTCTTTTTTATAATTTCTTTCTACTCAGGTCAACCCTGTAAGCTTAACATATTAATTCCTTTATTTAGCTAATGCTAATATTACAATAAATACAGACTTTAGTTTCATCAGTAAAATATAAAATACAATAAGTTAAAATAATTTTTTTTTTTTTTTTTTTTTTTTTTTTTTTAAAGAAACATCCACATAAAATTAAAACCAGTTCTAAAGGCTGCTATTGTTTCTGGAGAAGTACTGTTCAGTTAAATAAGATGTGACACGGGTCTTGAAGGTAGTTACAGAATTTATAGTTTTAATTTCCTCTGGAAGTGCATTGTAATGATCTAGACCTTTAAAAAACAGTGAGTTCTGTGTTGCAGTTTTAACAACATTATCAATATAGAAGTTATTTCTATTTCGTGTTTGATAATTGTGCACATTATATTGATATTCAAGCTTTTCCTGTAGGTAAGTCGGAAGTAATCCATGTTTGATTTTATGAATAAAAATTAGTACATTCCTTAGTAAGAAATTTCTGATTGGCATCCACTTCAAAGTTTCAAGCATTACATTAATGGAAGTATATTTTGAACAAGATAATATTATTCGCATTGCTCTATTTTGTAATTTTTGAAGTCTGTTCAACTCATTTTGATTTAGTAAAAAAAGTATTGTAGAACAGTAATTGAAGTGGGGTAGAATAATGGTATTATATATAATACATTTAGTCCATTGTGAAAGACCATACGAACTTCTAAATAGGAAATTTAATTTAAATGAAATATTCTTGATAACTGCGTGTGCATGGTCTGTGAATTTCATCCGTTTGTCAATCATTACCCCTAAATACTTGAATTTTTCTACCAATTGTATAGAATTACCTCCAATTGTGATGTTATATTGTTTATCGACAAATTGTTTATAGCCATAGTTATTAGTTATCAACATGTATTTAGTTTTATTTGTATTGATTTTTAATAAATTATTGCAACACCATTTGTTAATATTTTCTAGTGTTTCATTAATAACTCTAACTAACTCATCTAAATTATATGATGAAAAGTATATAAGGGCATCATCGGCAAACAGATGAATGACACATTGGCCCTTAAAATCAACAATATCATTGATGTAAATTAAGAAAAACAGGGGACCTAATATACTGCCTTGAGGGACACCTCTGCTATAGTTTATTTCTTCTGATAAAATGTTGTTTACTTTTAACTTTTGTTTTCTGTTTTTTAGGTAATTTATACACCATTCTAAAGCTTCTCCTGCTATACCCACACTTTTAAGTTTTTTAACTAAACGGTTTTGATCAACAGTTTCAAATGCTCTTTGCAGATCTATAAAAACTGCCAATGTCGGACAATTTTTATCAAATTTGTATTTCCAATCATATAGAACACATTGTATAGCTGATTCACAGCTATGCCTACTCCTAAAACCCGATTGCATTTTAATAATAAGTTTATTTTGTTCTAAAAAATTAATAATCTGCTCAGCAACAACTTTCTCAATAATTTTTTCAATACAACTTAACATACTGATTGGCCTTAAATCTGAGGCTTTATTCGAGTTTTTTATTTTAGGAATGGGCACCACTGTAGCAACCTTTAAGGCATCAGGTATTTTTGATGTTTCTAAAGAGGAATTTACCAAATTTACGAGTGGTTCTGAGAGGTTGGAGATGCAATTTTTTAAAATATTAATGTTAATATCATCTGTGCTACTTTTATTTTTCATTGAAAAGAGAATTTCTTTTAAAGATTCCACCGTACTTAATTGGAATTTTTCAAGAACTTGTCCGTTATGTTTATCTAAAATTTCATAATCGGGTATTGTGCAATCAATCATATTAGCAATTGATTGAACACTGTCTATGTAATATTTATTTAAAGCATTGGGTATTTCAAAAATATCTTTCATAATCACATTATCTTCTAGTTCAAGTTCCAACAGATCATTTGACTTACTATTTCTAGGCATCAAACATTCAAGAGATTTCCACATTTCCTTTGAATTTCCCCTATTTTGATATATATTTTGCTCTATGTACTTACTTTTTTCAGTTCTAATTACATTAACGGCCCTATTTCTATTTAATTTGTATTCATTCCAATTGTCTTCCGATTTTTCTTGTGAATATTTTTTATATGCAAGGTCTCTACACCTTGTGGCAGTTTTTACTTTTTCATTCCACCATTTTTTATATTTAGGAAATATTTTTATTTGCCTTTTTGGCGCTATAGAGTCTAATACGTTTAATATATTCGTTACAAAATTATCACATTTCACATTAATATCATAAATATAATAGTTCCACTGTAATGTTGAAAGTTTGTTATTGATTTCATCAAAATCTAAGTTCTTACCTCTGCTTTCAATTACCGAAACAGCTTGTTCGTGGGAATTTAATGGCACACTTGTTAAAATCATAAAATGATCAGAAATTCTTGGTGTTTTAATAATATCAACTGCAATCAAATCCTCATTTGTTATCACTAAATCTATTAATGTACCACCACCATTTCTATTTGGTCTTGTATATTCTGCAACAACATTCTTTAATCCAGAATCAATCAAAATACCCTTTAATTTTGTACTATAAGTGGTTTCTACTAACAAATCAATATTAAAATCTCCAGTAACAACAACCGTTTGAGAAGTATCACATAAATTTTCTTCTGTCCAAGTGCTGAAACAATCTAGAAAATACATGTAACTACTGCTAGGTGATCTGTACAATGATACAATTAAAAAAATTTTATTCCCTAATCTTACTATCACAGAAACAATCCAACAAGTTTTTGGTATACAAAATTTACTATATTTCAATACTTTTACTTCTTTCTGTACATAAATTAAAGCACCTCCTGTGTGTCTACTTTCACTGTCAACTCTGTAATTATTGTATCCCTCAATTTCTATCTCAGAATCATAAATATCCTCAGTTAAGCAAGTTTCTGAAATGCATACTAGGCTAGGTTTTTTTAACAGAACATAATTGGAGATTACATAGAACTTTATAGAACGTTGAAATCTAACGGACTTTTCTAAGCGAAGTATTGTTTTTTTTAATTGACCAATGATTTTTCACGTTTAAGATCACGCGATGCCCACGCTGGTAGCTGAGGCGCCTTTCTGGTTGCTAACGAGATTATTCTAGGTGTGATAGGGTTGCTGATAACATCTCAGCGAGACGTCTAGTTTCAGTTTTCCCGTTTTTTTTCTATTTGATGATAAAAATTACAAGCTAATTAATGTTCGAATCCACGCTCGCTCTCCTCCAAGCCCCTGAGTGCCGTTCGCATAAGTTAACCTCTCAAATCGAGCATTTAACACCTTTAGAAAAAAGAGATTACAATTTAATAATAGCTTTTGTCCACGACTGTTCTACAAAACTTTCATTATACTAGTGCTTCATAAACAATAATAGTACCTATTATTCACTAGTGAATAATGGTTCATTATTCACTGCATGACGTCACAACAGAACGTATGTCCAAACTTTATAAGAGAATAACTCATATTAGACAAATTTTATATTTTCTTTTGACATTTCAATCCGTATTTATATGTCAATGGTTATGGAGGGTAGAGGTAAGGAGAACGATCTTAAATGGGAAATGATTAAAAATGTGTCCACTTTTTAGAGGTACATAACACTTCTCAAACTTGCCACTACAATGGCGCTAAAGTAGATGTAGGGTACAGAAATAGGTGGTTTGTGGTACAGAATGAATGTAGCAGTTTTTGACAAATTGATTGAAATGTCGTATGATTTCGTAATATAAGTGCTATAAAAAAACGTGGTAATGAATTTTTAAATACTTATTCACTTATTGCTGGAAAATAATCATTAATAAAATTTCATTTTATATACTTTATTATTATCTTATGTATGTGTCATAATAAAGCGGAAATGTGTCTTTCCTTGTTTATTTATCTATCCTACTCTAAGAAATTATGGCGCTTTTTTTAAAATTTACCCTACTACGATCGTAGCGCCACCCTTATTTACCACATTTTGACGGACACATTCAATACACGGAGACAGTTCTCCTTACCTCTACCCTCCATATCAATGGTGTAAACAAACAAAACACATGTATAAAGAATCGACCTACCTTTTACCACTACATTTAAGCTACACACTTTCATCTTTAAATTTAGATCGTAGTTAGTGTAAGTCATATACATTTGAAACTTCAATTACATTAATTATAGCGTAAATTTAGAATTTTAAAGTTGTGATTATAGCAATTGTGTCGTGGACAAAGTATAGTATTCTATTCGTGTATAATGGTTATTATTCACTCAGATGATTTACAACACTCGCCTGTGGCTCGTGTTATAAACTTCATCTTCGTGAATAATAGCTACCATTATACCCTCGTTGAATAATATACTAAGGCACTATAAACATAGGTATTATCGTCAGCCATGTTTTGTCCAATGTCAACCACAAAACCAGAGATTATAGAACAGATGTGTTGATGCCTAATATAAAGTTGGCCACAGGTTCTGACATCAGCGCACCATGTTTAAAATTTTACTTTTACACCCTTTATATGCTTAAAGTACCTTAAGTTAATTTTAATCTAAAACCACTAGTACTTACTCTATCACTATACCGTTATAAGTACTTTTTCGCTTTTCGCGCTACCAGTTGTTTTAGTTCCCATTTTTACCACTACAAAATACGATTACACGTCTCTTTAATGTGTCTATGATCTGACACGTTAATTGAGTGACATTGGAAAAAAAATGGCTGATGATAATACCTATATCTATAGTGCCTTAAATATACTATTTGCAGCTATGTGGTTATTAAAAACAGTAATATTTTTAAAATATCTAATCTACTATCTACTAATCTACTATCAGATGCATCTAAAATGTATTATTAATATTGAAAAATATTTTTTATTAAAATTTTGCACGTTTAACCAATATCAGATCGATAACAAATCATACTAATTACTTCAAAATTCTATTTACTTCATAGAGCAAATTTTTAGAATATTATGCATGCATCTAGTATTTTTATTTTGTATAAGGAATTCCTGTATATCTAATCGGGAATCTCTGGAAATATGCGCTAATATTCGCACAGCTTCCGTGGTAATGGACCATCGGTATCGGCATTCAGTTATCAACCAACAGACGCTGGGTTACGACGCTTGAATCTCCGGCGTCGGGACGCGACGATACGGGAAAAGAGCGCGTTTAAATTTACGATAAAACTGTTGATTACGATCACGTAACGATATTAAGTGCGGTTTTTCTCTCGTGTTTTATTAGATTTGATTTAATTTAATTGGAATTTCGACAGGTAGGCTAAAATTTATAGACATTAATGTTGTTTGGTAAATTTATTGTTATTGTAAACATTTATTTAAATAATAAAAACAATTTACATTAAAAAATCTACACAGTTTTATCTGAAAACAGATTTTTTGAAAATAACTAAATGATGTTTTGTATTCAATGTTGAATATTACAACTTAGAAGAAACTAATGAAAATAATAATATGAATTGATTATTCGCCTCGTATATCATTTAAACTATAGGATATTGTATAAAATTGTTAATTTATTAAAAATAAGATGCAGGTATCTATAAATTTGTAAAATATTGCAATAATCCAAAACCTAGAAGTGTTTTAAACGGTTAATTAAAAATTGCGTGTACATCTGATGCTACTACTTCCTCATTTCCCTCTGCATATATTCTTAACTGATAAGAATTTGTGTAAACTGTTTCTACCTATGAGTGTACAAAATATCATGCAAATCTGAAGAGTATAGACCTTTTAATTCGATAATAAAAATATATGTCAATCTAACACATATCTACTATAATAGTAAAAACTTCCAAAAACTTTTAAAATTTAATAAAACTTTATAAAACTAATTCAAAAATTATTTATTTGTCAGGAGGTTTTGATATATACCTTGAAGAATTGGCATTTCATCTCGTTAAACTTCGGTGAATTACTAACGTGTATGGATTAAAAATTAGTAACTTTACAACTCCAGGTTTAAATACATTTAAATTTATTGAACATGAGTGTCTATTTAAATAGAGAGAGAGAGAGAGAGAGAGAAACTATTATTATTTGCTGTTCTGGTACAAATGAAAGACAGGAAGTAGTTGGGTTGCAGCAATAAAACGACTGAGTGGACTCTTTTAAATTATCCTTGCTTTCGACCCTTTTTGGGGTCATCTTCAGGTATCTAGATGTAACTGTAACCACTGTATAAATAAAAATAAACCTTTCCATCTAGATCTCTGAAGATGACCCCAAAAAGGGTCGAAAGCTAGGATAATTTAAAAGAGTCCACTCAGTCATTTTATTGTTGCTACCCAACTACTTCCTTTCTTTGATTTATAGTTTGGTGGCAGCAATAAAACGACGGAGTGGACTCTTTTAAATTATCCTAGCTTTCGACCCTTTTTGGGGTCATCTTCAGGGATCTACTTTCTGATATTTTTCTATTCATATTCTTTACTCCTTTTATCTATTCTTTTAGATTTTGTTCTGTTCACTTATTTTCCCATATAAAACTATTGTGTTCCTGTTCTTACTTTCTTTTTCTATTTTTTTAATTTTATCGTCTTCGTTCATTTAATTTATCTTATTGTATTCTTCCTGATATTCCTGTTTATTTGTGCTTATCCTTTTTTGTTTTATTTTTATTTAGCACATTCTGTCACTCTTCATTATACCATTCTTATTTTTTCTGATTTCTTTTTATTCCTACCTACACGGCAGCTACCTCATTTACATATCTTTTATATTGTTTCATTAACATTGGAATTAATTTAATAAAATATTATTTATAGTGAAAAACTATAAAAAACATTATATGTTATATGTATGAGTGATATTTGCAGTTTTGCTTGTACCTATATCATGTCAAGAAATAAAAAAAAAAGAAAATAGTTTAAGATAGGAAAACTTTTTTATTCAATAATGGACATACTGATGCGAGGTCAGGTAATTAAGTTTCGAGTCTATTACAATTATTTCGCAATTTTTTTATTTTTCCCCTTCTTTATACGATATATCCATCCGAATCCCAATACCTCTCCCTACAAAGCTTGCAATGTCTATAGACTATACAGTCTATAGACTCGTGGCAGGTTTCCTTTAAACAGGATTTGATTTTTGTGATCAGATAGAAGTCACAGGGGACCAAGTCTGACGAACAGGACACAAGTTCTAAGTCGCTTTTTAGCCCTTGGGGTTTTTGGTGACTTTTAATGCATTGATTGTCTTGCTTTTAGGGTCATAGAAAATTCCAAATTTCGTCGCAAGTTATGAAGTTTGAGTTCCTTTCGATCCATTTTAGGGGGCGTCCACAAATTACGCGAGGCATTTTTCCGTTTTTTTCGACCCCCCCGCCCCCCTTGGTGAGATTTCATAAGATTTTTCCTAACTACCTCCCCCCTCCCCAAATCTCACGTGAGATTTTTTTAAATTGGTATTATAACTGTAATCGCGTTGGATTATTAAAAAAAATACAAGAATATAATTTGTTCCATTACTTTTATTTTAAAAATTAGAAGTGACTAGTATTTGATAATAAAAATCAATAAAATTTATTCTAATTCAGTCCAAGGAGACTCATGTACAGTCTCAAGCGTGACTATTGGAGTTAACATATCCCAGTGATTTTCGATGAAATCATCTGCTCCTTCAACTTCGCTCTGATTTAACCACTCCAAGCCATTGTCGCTTGCACACAGAAGCTCAGCAGCTCGTCTGGTGACAATCCGTGTAGGTCGCGTTTTTCGTGTTTGCACAGCTCGTGCATGATGGGCACAACGTTGATGTTCTGCGACTTTTGTGATAGATGCAAAATATATACCACATGTATTACAGCACCTCTTTTCTATATCATCACGCAAACTTGGACAATACAGGTCGTAAGGCAAGCTCATGAAGGCGTGCAACGGTTGAATCGGTAGGCAGTGACGAATGAGGAATGGTGCAAATGTTTTTCCGTCATGCTGTTCAGGATCCGGAATCGTTGGATGTCCATTCACTTGTGTGATAGGATATGGGGGTGGCAAAAAGCGATCGTGTAGAACTAAGTGTAAAGAACTCCGACGTGGGCTGCAGCACTGCTGATCATCGCATTTCACAACCTAAAATAATTATTATTTTCAACTATCGATATAACGATGCGTTCGTTGGCACAGATGTTTGTTGAAATATTCTAGAAAAATGTCTTAAAAAAATACCTGAAGTAAATATTGACTCTCCCTAACATGCTCGGTGTACCATTCTTCATTGGGAAAATAAGGAACATTAGGAATGTCGTCGTTTGGATCGATGTAATTAGCGACTACTTCGTGTCCATCAATGCACACTGCGGACCATATTTCACCTAAAATTTCACCTGCTTTTTTAAAGTTATCTTTTTCCAAGTCCTCATCAATTGTTTTGCCGCTGGAGTCAAGATGTGTCCCAAAAGAGTCATGGGGAAGAACAACACCTGTTAGTTCTCGGCTGAGTGGAGCCATGCGTCTTTCGACTCTATTAAAAGCGCTTCTGCCGGGGGCATTAGTCACTATAAATATAGCGTCCAAATCATGCTTTTTAAAATGTTCTATAGAATGTGCAATTACTTTTCGATATCGCGGGTTCTCGTCAGGACCGCCGTCGCTTGAAATAATAAGGACAGGCTTGACTTTACCGTCTTCGCTCTTCATGAGTTTAAGAAAAGGCTCAAGAGTTAAAAGAGTATCGAAGTCTTGAGCGTGACTAGTTGCAGTCGAAGACGAGTGCTTACCACTTCGGATTGCTATATATGTTGGTCCACTATATGAGACGGCTTCTGGCCGCCCCATTTCATTGGGTTTCACTTCACACAAAGCATAGACACTTGGAATCAATTTATGCCTTGCAGCAATTATAAAGTCGTGGTCTGGTAACGATACTTTATATTCAACATGCATTAGCAAAGGCGCTTGTTTGTTAGCGGCTGTCAATCCTATAGGGACCCGAGCTTTGTCATCTTGAGATAAAAAAGATACAGAATCAGGGCCAAGTATTGAGGCTACAGTTTCTAGTGACCTTATGGAAGCCACAGAAAAATATTGGTCTTGGTGCGCTTTATGATGATCTGCTTCAGGACGACTCAATTTCACCGGAACGGTCACTACGTGGCGCTTAGCCTCCCGCGTATCCACCCGCCTAGGCAACAGTCGAATGTAAGTAGCGCTTCGAGAAACATTAAATCCCAGCTCGATAAGTTTTTCAGTTAACTCTGAAAGACTATGGACAGTGCGAACAACTTCACAGCGACGCCGTTCTTCAGCAGACGCACCAAACATAGCTAAATCACTAATAGTTTTTAGCAATTCAGACTGCTCTTCCTCTAAGCGTGGACGTCCTGAACTAGCTCGAGGTGTCAACGATTGTGCTGCTTCAGGATTTTTAGAACACAATTCAATGATTTTCTGTTTTTTATTTTTTCTGTGCTTTATCGAGTATACTCTCTGCTTTTCTTTTTGCTTGAGCTTTTTTTCAAAATCATCAATTTCTTGCCGCAACTTACGTACTTTCTCGTGTTCAGTGCCGTCTGCAACAAGAGATCTTTTACGTCTTTCAGTCAAGTCTAGCTCCATGCGTCGCTTATCAATTTCTTTTTTGATAGCATCTTGAGCCGGTGTAATACGTACAGCGGACGTAACTTTATCCTCATCGTCGCTGATTGCAAGACACTGAGTTTTTCGTTTTGTGGTACCTGAAGAGTAAAGAAAAAATAGAAAAAATGTCACGCCTACAAAAAAGTGCAAATACTAACCTGCTGGTTCAGGTTCATTGTCGTATTCTTGATTACTTTTTAGCTGCTGATTAGTATGAGAAATCTCATTTTGAGTCACCGATTCCTCGTGTTTAACAATCTGAACGCTACTTTCAGTTCGACTCGTGCTTTCCAGATTTGATACACCTTGAGCGCATGTTTTAACTTGAGTTGAAACATTATCAGAAGTCCTAGTATTTCCCTGGAATAAGGCTATCAATATAGAGGCTCAAGACTGACAAATAAAAGAAATTTAGATCGCAATTTTTAAACTAATCAAAACTGTAAAATATTTAATCATGTCAAAACAAAAATGAGTGCACTGATACGTTGCAGCTGTATTTTTAGCATATATTAATCAAAAATTTTACTTCTCGCTCCTCACTTACTTTTTTCGTGCACGGATTACTTTTTAATAATGACGTTTATAAAAAAAGCTCGAGTACTTTTTTCCGCGTCGCGATCTTAAAATGTTTTCCACATAAAATTAAATTTATAATACAAATAAATAAAAAGAGGTATCTAACCTACCTTAGAAAAAAATGCTAGAGTATTTCGGGCTTTTTTTTCCGCTGCTTCTCTTAAAAGCTGATTAATTTCATGTTGAACATGTTTCAATAAATCCTCTTTCTTCGGGAACTTTTGTTTTGCTGTGTTCCATAACTTAACCACTTCTTCTTGACAGCACTTTTTTGTTTTGTAGACGTGTCTTTTCACGTAGGCATTATAATAATCTTGAAAACTCATCTTAAAGCATTAAAAGGATTCTTAAATAGTTGTTATTGTCATTACATACTAAATGTTATTTAACACATAAAATATTAACGGGTATTAACAAAGCAGGTTATAGAACATATACGTGCGTCGCTGTAACCCCGTTCGTATTAAATAATATGTTGTTTAAGTTATTTAAATAATAAAACCTTATGTAGAATTATTATTAGGTATCAAAATATAATAAAAAAAAAGTATAATTATTATACTTACGATTTTATATCAGAGAAAACTTATTAAAGTTTAATAACTGTTATTTAAAAAGTAAAAGTAAAATTTAAAACTTGAAAATCACACTACCACTATTCTCCCGCAACTGAAATATTTAAATAATTTTTAAGAAAGAATTTTTAGTATCAGAGATAATAAAATAGAACCAGAGGGTATATAAAATTAAATTTGTCTATAGGATTATTCCACCAGATGTTGTTTATCATGCCCATTATAACGCAAACCCAAAAACACTGGTTTTTAACACAATAGAAACCATCTGATTTATATTATTTTATGTGTATTTTATACTACGGTTTATACAATCGATGGGTAGTAGCCTCAGTGGTGCTGCTCTGCGTGTTTTGGACATCAAATACGACAAACAATATTGTGTGAAATTTCGCCAAATTTTCATTCTAGAAGATTTTTTTTTAATTTTACTTTTACGCAATTTTACACCGTTTTCTAATTAAAAAAAAATTACGTGATATTTGCTCAAACCCCCCCTCTCCCCTAAGTGAGATTTAGAAAGATTGAGCTTGACCCCCTCCCCCCCTTGAACACCTCGCGTAATTTGTGGACGCCCCCTTAGAAAAAACGTCTTCAAGATACATCTTCTGTTTCGCTGTTAGTAGTCGGGTCAGAAGCTTAGCATACACTTTTCTTATGTTAAGTTCCCCATGCAAAATTTGTCTTGATTGATAGTTACTTCATGAATTTATTCGGTATTTCAATTCAATTAATGAATTCTTTAAAGATCTATATCTATTTCTGAAACCTAGACTATATAGACTAGATACATTTATACATATATAATAAAACTGGAGTAGTGGAGTGCCTGGAGCATTCAAAACGTTAAAACCTCGGATTAGAGTTACAGTGAATTAATTTATATAATCGACGTGGAGTTTTGTTTTTTATACTATAAATTACAATGTTTACCCAAAATTTTTTTGTACTTTCAATTTTTTCATTGTTTAAACAAATTATTATGAAAAATTAATTTTTGAGCATATAATTTTACTTTAAATAGTATTTTTTTTTCATTTATACGTTAAATTTCACCTGAATAGACATAGAGGAACATCTTTCGAGAATACCTGTGTATAAAAATAGCAGTAGCGATTTCGAACAGGTAATAAAACTTGGAGGGGAGAGCAAAGCGGCAGCTGCTATGTAGCGCCTTCGAGCGCGAGCGCCTAGATGTGAAATCCTTCCAAAAATTTTTTAATTCCGTCGGGTCCATTTGATACTGTAATTCTTTCATATTTTGTAGATAAATTTGTAAAGCCTTTACATAGGAAAAATGCCCTGGCCCCTGATGCATGAAATAATGGAATCATTAGCTCAATACTATATAAATGTAAATTCCTATCTCCCATACAATCCGCAGCAATCAAGTCCTTCAATATACTAACCATTTGAAAATAAGTAATCCATAGTTTTGACGCTTTATTTTTATTTTTAAGCTTCAGTAACTTATTTTTTTTAAATTTAGTAAGCGTTTGAAATCAATGGTTTCTAGTTATTTCTGTATAGTTGAACATTTCAAAAGTAATAGAGTTATCATCATCACTTATTAATTACATTTGCAAAATCTGTATTGTGTTCCATAAGATTTTCAAAAACCGATTGTGATAATGCTTGCTTTAATAAAGTATGAGCACGTACTGCTCTAGCATACGCATGTCCAGAAGTTATGCGATTAATTGTATTTTCAGCATATATGGTAGAAAGAGCTTCTTTTATCCCACTTCTAGCCATAATATAACCAATGGATCCCATGTAAGATATTACAGTATGAAACGAGCCTAGCCACCACTTGTCAGACTAGCCAGAGCAACGCGACGTGTCAACTCAATCCACCTTTATACTGTTTAATGCCCGACATCGAGAACGGATCGATTCGATCGTTCCTTCATCCCCAGGGTCTCCAGATTGTGGAACTTCTTACCTTCCCACGTCTTCCCCACTCGTCCCAACTTGCAGGCCTTTAAATGCCAAATTAATAAATTGTCTCTTCTGCCGCAATAGATGTTCTCGGTACATTTGTATTTAGGTCTATACCTACGAGGACATCCTGAATAAAAAAAAATAAGAAAATACACAGCAGAAGCAATATCCCGTGCTTTCATGTATAGAGGTTGATCGAACGTTAAAATGCATGTTCTCATATCCAATTCTTTAGCATTATCTACTGAATTTTTTATTGTTGTGTAAATTGTGTGATAATCACTTGGAGCTGCGTTAATGAGAGGCAAAAAAATTATTGATGACACATCCAAATCATGGGCATTAGTTAATAAATTCATAAATCCATTCCATCCAGAAAATTTGTTATTATTTTTGAACTTTAAATACGTCCACAAAATATTTAATTGATCATTTGTAGTAAATTTCTTGACATCCGGTTCAACTTCTGGTAACGTGATTATTATCTTTGCAAATCCTGTACCTATAGAAGCTGGATATATTGGCAGAGGGATATTTCCGTGTTTAAAAAATTCAGATTCAGGTGGAAGTGTCTTCAAGCGCTTAATAGGGCGTCGAGGTTGTATGTTGTATACCATCACTTGGACTAACTATTTCAATGCTTCCCATATAATGAAACGTTCCTTTACCTTTACAATCAATAGTGTTGATATTTAATAAACAACATCTATATTTTTATTCGATCCGTTCTCGATGTCGGGCATTAAACAGTATAAGGGTGGATTGAGTTGACACGTCGCGTTGCTCTGGCTGGTCTGACAAGTGGAGGCTAGGCTCGTTTCATATCTTACATGGGATCCATTGGTTATATTATGGCTGGAAGTGGGATAAAAGAAGCTCTTTCTACCATATATGCTGAAAATACAATTGATCGCATAACTTATGGACATGCGTATGCTAGATCAGTACGTGCTTATACTTTATTACAGCAAGCTTTATCACAATTGGTTTTTGAAAATCTTATGGAACACAATACAGATTTTGCAAATGTAATAAGTGATGATGATAACTCTATGATTTTTGAAATGTTTAACTATACAGACTGGAAACCATGAATTTCAAACGCTTACAAATTTTTTTTAAAATAAGTTACTGGAGCTTAAAAATAAAAATAAAGCGTCAAAACTATGGATTACTTATTTTCGAATGGTTACTATATTGAAGGACTTCATTGCTGCGGATTGTATGAGAGATAGGAATATACATTTATATAGTATTGAGCTAATGAGTCCATTATTTCATGCATCAGGGCATTTTTCCTATGTGAAGGCTTCACAAATTTATCTACAAAATATGAAAGAATTACAGTATAAAATGGACCCGACGGAATTAAAAAATTTTTTGAAGGATTTCACATCTAGGCGCTCGCGCTCGGGTAGGCGCTACATAGCAGCTGCCGCTTTGCTCTCCCCTCCAAGTTTTATTACCTGTTCGAAATCGCTACTGCTATTTTTATACACAGGTATTCTCGAAAGATGTTCCTCTATGTCTATTCAGGTGAAATTTAACGTATAAATGAAAAAAAAATACTATTTAAAGTAAAATTACATGCTCAAAAATTAATTTTTCATAATAATTTGTTAAAACAATGAAAAAATTGAAAGCACAAAAAAATTTTGGGTAAACATTGTAATTTATAGTATAAAAAACAAAACCCCACGTCGATTATATAAATTCATTCACTGTAACTCTAATCCGAGGTAAAAACCTCTAGACACTCCACTAGAGTGTCTGTTTGTAATATTAAAATTAACGTTTTTGATGTGAAACATCTATAGCCGCACGTGAATCAGATTTCTCGCGTGGCGACGGTGACGTATGATTCGTATGACGTAAAAAACCTAACGCATCGATAATATATAATAAAGAGATGTACTGATACCTTATATGAAATTGGTCTCATGTTTTGAGCGACGCCGACGGTGGCGCGCCAACGATAGGGGGAAGAAGCTCATCGATTCAAAAATTTGGCGGGACAGGGTATGAATTGTTTCATAAAAACCTAACTCGATTCCGCCTACTATCTATTCTATATATATAAAAGTGTTTGTGAAATGTTTGTGTGTATAGGCAACATAATATACCTACATATTTTGCTGAACTGTAAAATTGACAGCTTGTTAATCAAAATAGATTGTTGGTGAATGGTCCCTGTAAAATTTGTGTATAAAGTGTTTGTTTTAAATATGAATAAACAAAGTGTTAATAAAGAAAGTGATGAAAAAATATTGAATAAAAATGAGTGAGTACCTACCTACCTACTCTATATACATTAGGGTGTCCGTTATTTCCCAAATTTGGTTTTGTTCTCCAAACACCCATCAAATTTTTAGATTATGACCTAACAAAAATTATCAGACCCAAACCAGCCCTTAATATTCACATTAACCCGTGCCTAAATTATAATACATTTCCCATTTACTTAAATACCGTTTAAAAGTTATTCAACGATAAAGTTGTATTCATAGTTAAATTCATCATTTTCCTATTTTTTATTTACTATCGCTTTTTGTTTGTACTAAAATTGTGAAGTAACTACAATTATATTAATATAGTAACGTACTTCTATATAAATTTGTGTTTTAATAATTTCCTTTTTTAAGATTATTGAATTTAAGGTAATCTATATATATAAAAAAGGATGTGTTTTTATGTACGAAATCGATGAACTCAAAAACTACTGGACCGATTATTATGAAAATTGGTATGTATATGTATTTTTCCACGGAGAAGGTTTATATGATATGCTCATTGATGCCACTCGCCACCAGGTGGCGCTGCAAAGTAGCAACTTCTGCCCCGTTCAACCGATTGTCATGAAAATTGGTATGTATATGTATTTTACCACGGAGAAGATTTGTATGATATGCTTATTGATGCCACTTGTCACCAGGTGGCGTTGCAGAGTAGCAATTTCTGCCCTGTTCAACCGATTGTCATGAGAATTGGTATGCATATGTATTTTTCCACGAAGGTTTGTATGATATGCTCATTGATGCAACTCGCCACCAGGTGGCGCTGCAGTGTAGCAACTTCTGCCCCGTTCAACCGATTGTCATGAAAATTGGTATGTATATGTATTTTTCCACGGAGAAGGTTTATATGCTATACTTATTAATGTCACTCGCCACCAGGTGGCGCTGCAGAGTAACAACTTCTGCCCCGATTACCCGATTGTCATGAAAATTGGTATGTATATGTATTTTTTCACGGAGAAGGTTTGTATGATATGCTCATTGATGCCACTTGCCACCAGGTGACGCTGCAGAGTAGTAACTTCTGCCCTGTTCAACCGATTGTCATGAAAATCAGTATGATGATGTATTTTTAATGGGTAAGATAAATATGATATTCGTATTAATGGAAGTTACCACCAGATGGCGCTTTTATGTATCAAATTCAATACTGATGAATAGATATCTATACGAATTCGTATAAATATAAGTTCGAAAAATATATTTTTGGTGCGATAAGTAAAACAAAACTATAAACTTTCTTTTCTTCTCCATCTCTTCTCTTTTATTTTTCTTAAATTTATTTTAGTTGTCGGCGTAGCAACGCGCGCCGCGTACATCTATATACAATAAAAAACAAAACAAAAATCGTAAAAATTCGAAAAAATGAGAACAAGACATCAGTGTTAGGCGGTACGAAGTCCGCCGGGTCAGCTAGTTAAATAAAAAGCTAAACGAAATCACGTTTTAAATTTATTTTCGTTCTGTAATCTATCGACATCTGTGAGCAATCTGAGAAAACGTACAATAAATATTGTGATACCATTGTGATACTATTATTTATAAGCGATAATATACTTTATTTTGTATCCAAATTTTGTATTTGTTAATTTTATTACCTATATATATATATATATATATATATATGTATTTAGTTTGATATAAATAAAAATTATGGTGAAAATTACAAAAAAAATCGTGAATTTAACTCTGATGACAAATTTATTGCAAATTTCCTACCAGAAATAGATATTTAATTATTTTTAGCTACATTTGTTTCAGTAAAAAAATTAACGACAAAAAGTGCAAAAATGCCATGTTATTTAAATTGGCAATGTCTTATGATTTAGGCACGGGTTAATGTCAATGTTTCACATCTGCCAGGCGTCCCGTGACGGCTCACATTTTTTTTTTACTAAATGTACGTATACTAAAATAACATTTTTTACCATTTTTGTCCGTCTGTCTGTTTGTATGTTTTTCAATCTGCCTGTTTGTTTGGTACGTCACTCTTTGCAAGGGCTCTATCGATTTTGACAGAACTTTCAATTCAGATAATCAATGTAATAAGGAGTAACTCAGAATAATTTTATTTTACGTGTTTCACAATACTTCTACTACAATTTAATATCACAAAGGCTTTCTTGGCACAAGCCAAAAATGCCTGATCGTGCTATTGCTAAGGGTTGTATTTTCGTTTAAAAATTTATTTCCATCACTTATAACACACTTTTTAAAACCGCACACGGGTATTGTATAATTTTAATAAAATTAGAAAACTAGAAATAATTTTAATAAATCATAATACGTCTAATACTCTTTGTGTATAGTTTATCATTTTTTTTAGTTTTTTAATTACATGCTTGAAGCTTGAAGAAAATGGATGCATTTTCTCAATAATGTGAAATGTTTATTTTGTGAAAATTTCCAGTTATTGGTATATCTAACCTCCTTTTTTACCGTTTTTCCTGTTATGAAAACTTCAAGTTATGCAATTGAATAAAATTTCCAAATGCATGAACGCATATTTATACTGTTCGGATTTGACTAAATGCAATTTAAATAAAAAATATATATAACTGAATAAATTCAGATATAGCTATTTCAATTACAAAATTGTACCACAGTTAATTTTAATATTCATTTTTAATAAAAACTATCAGGTTTTAGATGAATATTTTTTAACAAAAAATACAGTAATATTTTATAAACAAATTGACGTATAATTAAAAACAACAAAAATATATGCTATTAATAAAAGTAAACAAGTTATAATGGTGTCGTGGGACACCAGGTAGGAACTAAGTTCCTTCGGCTAATGTAGAATCGACACTACTCGCTTGTGTATACGACTGCAGCGCCTGCGCACGTCTCATTTAACGGTTTTATTCCATAGACTTTTTGTTAGGGTTTTACTATTAAATTTTTTTCAGTTCGGTCGCGCAGCAAATTTTGAGATTACCATAAGTAACAGGTGTAGATAATCCAATTAAATAAAATATCACAACATAATTTACATATTTTACATTTAAAAACCAATGATTTTCATTAATTTATAGGACATCACAAAAGTTGACATCGTTGGATATTTCTATATTGTTTACAATGTTTATATTATATTATGAAACTTACCTTTCGTTAGGAGATTCTGTAATGAGAAGATCATATTTTGCTTGATTCATTATAACTATTATATTTTTTGTAAACACTTTCAAGAAAGTTTGTCTATCGTATACTGAACACTGAGTAGAGGCTAGCGTTGTTTGGAGGCTAGCGGTAACCTGCCTACCAGATATAGTGGCACTATTACAAGCGTTACGGTTTTATTGTTACGGTTTTTACTATTACATTTTTTTCAGTTCGGTCACGCAGCAAAATCCCTATCTTATCCAAGCCTGCCGTAAGGAACTTAGTTCCAAAACTGATACAGGCTTTATATAACAGTTTGTCTTTATAATTATCGCATAACTTTTAGTAGAACGTAAGGGCTAAAACTTATTTAAATGACCATAATTTTATAGTGTCTATATTTTATTGATTTAAAAGACCAAAATGTGTAAAAATAACTAATAGAATCGATTCACTTTATCTCGATATGCCAATCTTATTAAGATAAGAAAGACATAGGAAGGGCACATATCCTGGCACCAGAAATAAGAGCTTCCAAAGTTCTTCATGGAAGGAAAAATAGAGGATCGCAGAGGACCTGGCCGAAGACAATGTTCTTTGCTGAAGAACGTCCGTGACTGGATACTCCACGATGGAGACGGCACATAAAAAAAAGAAGAAGGGGTCTTGGTTCATTCACGTACAGTCGCTTTCTTTAGGCCAGCATACTAGCGACGAAATGAAGCGTGGACCACACAATTTTTAAACCATTATTGGTTTATTTTCGCTTTATGGACGGTGCCCAATTTAGTTGAACCATCCTTAAAGATTTTGTGTGACCACGCCTCTAAGGCAGCTTTCCAACAACATCTCTAAATTAAATTTTCCATAATAAAGCAGCATTTGGAGATAGTAACGAGTATAAAGTGAGATTTTAAGAGAACTTCTAGAGATGCTGTGAAACGACTGAAGAATAGGGAAAGGCATCGGGAAAAGATATACAAGATAATTTTAATTCTCTAGACACTACCTAAGACACAAGAGCTTCTGGAACTTCTATAACTTTACATAAAATCTATAAGAAGTTTCTGAAAATTCTGAAAGAATAATTGTAGGTTTTATACCCTCTTGAGATACTATAAAAAGTCATAGAGCCAAGCAGTAGGTGATACGTTGAAAAAGCCGCTATGGATATTATTATAATTTCAAGATAATTCTTAGACACTGGAGTTTCTGAAAACTCTATATCTTTATAAGAAGTCTAAGAAGCTTCTGGGTATGCAGCAGAAATTAATATCTTAAATCATTAAAAAAGTCTGCGAACAAGGTAGGTACATAAAGACACCAATCTCGGTAGAGCTTCTGAGAACTCTAGAACCCTATATGATATTTAATAAATTCTGCAGAAATGTTTAAAGGACTTACATATAAATAACACTGTAAGAAATTAAAGAAGTTGAAAGACCCTCAGCAGATGCTAAAAGAAATAGGAATACTTACACTAAGGAACCCTGTGTAGGTAGCTACTATAAGAAACTTCTTCGACTCTACAGTTTTTGGAGACTCTATAACACTATAAAAAAATCTTATAAATTTCTTGTGATTCTGCAGAAATAAGTGGTGCAAGTATTCATATTCCTCTACTATAACAAATCATTCAAGTAAAAAAATCTCACTATAAGAAATCCAGAAAGAAGGTGCTGAAGAAGCTTCTATAGACATTATTAGAGCTTTTGGAAAGTCTATGACCCTTTAAGAAATCTAAGAATTCTATGGAGATGCTTTAGAAACCAGTAGGTACCAGAAGTCTGAAAAATAATTTAGGCAGTAAAGAAGACACGCAATATACTTCTTAAGCTGGGAATTCACTTGAACACCAGGCAAGCCAAGACGCGGCGTTGGCGCATGCTAGGCTCGCCTCGTCCTGCCTTGCATAAGATTACTATTTAATTCCTGCGAGGCGAAGCAACCGCGCTACCGATCCATGTGATCAAAGCAGTTCATGTTAACATGTGTTTTTAAATTTGGAGGTTAAGCTATTTCTTTTATTTGGAATTAAGACTGGCATGGAATAACCAAAAAAGTCTGGGATTAATCGAAGCTCTCCTTGTAAAAGAAGTATTATAGAAACCACCTAATCCCGAATATTTTAATAAAGTATAGGAGAGAAAAGGCAAGATCCGTTTGCCGCTGAGGCAATTAAACTGTTAACAACCGAGAACTGATAAATTGGATGCGAGGTGAGTACGAGGCAAGCTGAGCTTGTTTGCCTCAGCTCGAAACTCCGTATTTATTACCGAGCCGAGGTAGCCTCGCTGCGCTTCGGCTTGCCTCGTGCTTAAGTGAATTGCCGGCTTTAGTCTATGGCCGCTAACAAGTTATATAACAACCATATATGTAATACTTAAGCATTACATATATAATAACAACAATATCGTTTGTTGTTTAAAACTAAATTCAAACTTTACATCGCAAATACCCTAAAGTATGATTTTTATTTAACATATGTGCATTGTTTCAAAAAACATTCATTGTCAAATTGCAGATTATTCAGTTTCTGCTTCAAAAAACTGGTTCGCTAATGTTTTTAGCACACGGGAATAGGATTAATTTCTCTACTCTAAACAAATATAAGCAAAACTCGGTAATAATTTCAAATAAAACCTTCGTTTTGCAGGAAAATCTACCTACGCAGATTTGATGTCAATTAAATTGAAAAATAAGCGGCTATATCACGTATGAGGTTATTTTTTTTTATTTAATATTTTTAAAATCTAAATTAAACTAAACTAAATAAATATTTCATTTTACATTTAAGTAAACTCTTTAGATGAGGTAGTTTGTTTTTAAACCTCTTCAACCAGCGCTGATTTATATTTTGTTTGTTTTCTTAATCTTAAGTAGTGTTTATAAGTTTTTGCGATAGCTATTAGACATACAATAATATGAGAATGTTATTAAATCAATTTATTAAAATAACAAAATGTTATGATCAAAAATCGGTAAAACATAGTAATTAAATTGTTAAATTGTTACAAAAAAACTGTTCGCAAGTACTGCCTCACGCGAGCTGTTCGCCAGTGGATGGGCATAGAACATCGAAAGAGCTGGGAAAGAACAGAAGGCAACATACAGTCAAAGAGAATGCTGCAGACACCTACTGGTGCTATAGCGGCAGATGCGCTTGGGCTGAGGAGGAAGACCCTGCGGAAAGTGGTTGGCTTCATTAGCGGCCACTGGGTATTCCGCGGACATCTGCATAAGATGGGAATTCAAGTTGAAAACCTACTATGTAGAAAATGCGGTGAGGAGGAGGAGACAGCCTTCCACGTGATATTCATGTGCCCAGCCCTGCAAGGTCTGCATGTGAGATACCTTGGCCTACCGATCGGAGATCAAAGGGAAGAACGGGTAACCATAGTCAAAAGGATCTCATGGTTCATTAAGAACCTGGGATTTGACGGAGAATGAGGACCTGTGAATAATAAGCTGTACTAGCTGCGATGCAATCCCATGGTCTACCCCTAAGCCTGGCCCTCTGTTAAAAAAAACTGCCTCACGCCTTAATGAATTTTCTAACCTACGGAAAAGGGACTTATTCGTCATATTTTTTGTAGAAATCATATACAACTCCATGTCTTGCAATTTATATTTTAGGACTGAGTTTTCTTCAATCTCGATAACTTCATTTCCAAGTGTATTGGAGCATTATCAAGTTGTGTTCTTTTTTTACGAAATATTTACTACTGTTATTCCAAATTTGCAGTAAGCTTCTGGATTATTTTTCTTATTTGTCCTGTTAGTGAGTGCAATGCAGGATGCTTACTTAATTAATATTTTCTTATATTAAATTCTTATATACCTGAAATTGATTCATTACACTGCAAACAAACAGGCTTAAAATTACGCAAGACAAAAATAGAATTTTTCTGTCTATTTTTCTTAAAACTGGGGACCTTCCGCATCTAATTTTCGTTTTTTTCCAAAAGACATCATTTTAGTATACAAAATATAATTGGTTAGCACTCAAGATGCACACAGAGTCACAAAGAAAATTGACGGTGCTATTAGTCGCTGGATATCACTTGTCGAAGTTATCCCCTTGGTACCTAGCTCAAATAAAACTAAACTAAAGTTCAGGCCTTCCACCCGCTTATATAGACAAAATAAAGGAATGGTCTAAAATCTTTAAGTCTAGAATAGTTGAGAAGAAGTAAGTTTTGTTCTAAAATTATTTAGTGTTTCTTAAGTTGTCCATCAAAACCTTTACCTATTCTTAAAGCATCTCCAGAATTTTCTTAGATTACTTATAAAATAAGATTTTCAGAAGTACCAGAACCTAGGAAGTATAAAAATTTTCTATAGGGCCTTCTTTAGCACTTCACCTACTTTTTTGTCTTTTTATGATATCATCTGATACTTCTATGATTTTTTCTTGTCTTTCAAAAGGGGATCACCAAAACTCCTGATTATTTCTGCAGTATCTCCAGAATGTTCTTAGATTTCTTACAGAATTGTACAATTTTCTCAAGCTTCAGAAGCTCAGGAATATCTAGAATTTCTGATAGTGTTTACACAGGTCTTTTTAGTACTTTACCTTTTTTTTGGTGTATGTCTCGCAGAAACGGTTTCTGTGTTTCAGAATGAAACACCACACCAGTCTTCTATTACCCGAATTTTACTGTGGTCGCTCCAGTCTCAGCACGAATCCTTGAAGCGGTTCAGCAGCTAGTTAAGGATGACCGCCGAGTAACATACCTGGAGATAGAGGCATCTTTGGGCATTTCAAAGACCTCGGTCTAAAAAAATCCGACATGAAGAACTGGGTGTTACAAAGTTGGTTTCCCGTTGGATCCCTCATTTGCTCACAGAAGAGCAAAAAATGGTTCGCGTCATTTGGTGTCGAAAAACATTGAAACAGTTCAATAAAGGAACTTTGAAAAACGTTTATAGTATTGTTAGTGTCGATAAATCTTGGATTTACTCCTACGAACCGAAAAATAAACACCAATCCGCTTTGTGGATGTTTCGTGATAGGGAAAAACTATTAAAAATGTAACGTTTTTGAAGAGTGCCAAAGAAAATGGTGGCAACATTTGAGTCAATATCTGGTTGTGTGGCAACAATTGCTTTAGAAGATCGAAAAACGATTACTTACCGATTTGTAAATAAACCTTTATTTACCAGAAGTTATAGCCAAACTCCGACAAAGCAACACATAACGGCTACTTTAGGACAATGCAAGTGCCCACCCTTCCAAAAACAATCGAGGTTTTGGAGCTTTAAAACATCGAATTTTTAGACCATCCATCGAATAGTCCCGACCTAAGTCCCAATGACTTCTTCACGTTCCTAAAGATCAAGAATTCAATGCGTGGGCATCGATTCCAGTCGCCAGAAGAAGTCATCGATGCCTTTAAATCAGCGATTTTGCAACTGTCAACTGAAGACAGGATTAATTGTTTTACCAATTGATATGAACTTAAGAGTAAATATCGAGAAAACTAAAGTAATGGTAGTAACAAAAAACAAAACAAAAACAAACATTAACATTGAAGGAAATAGAATTGAACAGGTAGAATTATACAAGTATTTAGGAATAAATTTAAATAATAAAGGGACACAAGAAGAGGAGATTGGCGCCAGAATATATTCAGCAACAAGACTATATCATGCACTATACAAAAACTTCTTGAATAGAAAAGAAATAACAAAAAAAAACAAAAATGATCGTATATCAAACAGTGTACCAACCTGTATTAACCTACTGAGCAGAAAACTGGGTACTCGACGAAAGACAAACAAAACGACTGCAAGCAAGTAAAATGAAATATTTGAGAAAAGTGCTGGGTGCTAGAAGAACAGATAGAAGAAGAAACGAAGACATTAGAAAAGAACTAGAAACAAAATCACTAAAGGATAAAGTAGAAGAAAAGAAAATGAAATGGTGGGGACACATGATCAGAATGAATGAAACTAGATAAGTGAAGAAGATATGGGAGGCGAGAAAAATAGGGAAAAACAGAAAAACCAACCAAGAAAAACATGGAACAATAGCATAAGTCAGATTCTAGAAGAAAGAGGAAAGACGTGGAGTGAGGCGAAGGAACTGGCTAGAGACAGAAAAGAGTGGCGTAAATTTGTAAATTAAAAAATTAAGACAGCTTGTAGTGGCTTGTACACCTCGACACCTACGGGTATAAGAGGTTTTCGATTATGTATGTATGTATGTATGTATGAACGTATATAAAAGTGTAACGATCTAAGTGGGACATATTTTGAAAAGCAATAAAGTACTTTAAGTATATATATTTTTTTGTCAATAAAGCTGTATGCAAAAATAAAAAGACTTCCATGTATCGTTTTTAAAGAATATTTTTATTATAGAAAAATTACGATAAAAATGTTATTGTTACCTGTAGTTAACCATAGGCTTTCCCAGCTCGGTTTTACTACCTATATATATTTTAGATAAAAATTAATAAATTTGTATTAGTTTTATGATAATTATAATACGGAAGAAAATAATCTCTTGTGTCTTACTGATTAAACAAAATTTTGTGTACATTTTTTATTAAACATTAAAATTAATATCTGCTGTGCTTTTGTACTTTGAACCAATTTAGTTAATCTTTAAGATTCATTCATAAACACTACAAAAATATCTGGCTATTGTTTGATGAAATCCTTCATCATTTCTTAAATACGTTTTTTGCTTATTAAATTTATCAAAATTACACTTTAGATCCACAATTCTTGCGAAAAATTGCCTGTAATTTTTCTTCTGGCACAATGTGAGGAATTTGCCTGCTACGTCTACTAACAAAAGCGGTATCTTTATTCTTATCTCACCCTAATATTGAATTCGAAACGAAAATACTTGTTAGGGGTTATAGGAATCGATTGTTTTCCACTTGTCGCTTATTTGAATTTCCATCAATCTATACTTTGAGAGATTTACAAGAAGTAGATATATTTCTTCTAACACAGTGGCTATAATAATAGAAAATCCAAAATTGATAGTTTTTTTTTTAATTTTCGTTTTGATGAACACAGCATGTATTTGAATTTTCTTTTGATTGATATTCTTTTAGAAAACAGCCTATTGAAAGTCTGTTTACTCGTAAGCAACAAATCAATTTCCTGTTCTACATCTCCATCCATTATTTGAGTATTGTTACTATAACAAATATTCTGTTTATCGTAGAAATGGAAATAGAAAAGATAGTTTACAAAAAGATCAAATAAGATTTGGAATGGACTCGAAATATATTTCAATTTATTTTAAATAAAATTGATGCAAGATATGTAAAGTGATTATTTTACGATTTCTTCGCTCTTACTTACCTATACGTGTCTAAAAGCTTCAAATTTTCTCACAATTTCATTGAGTCTTTTATTTGTTTAAAGCCATTATCAATTCTTATTTTAGTTTCCTGAAAAATTATGACGTTTCAGATTGTTGTTAAAAATTTTAAACGATTCTGAAACAGTTCCAATGATTTACTGAGTATAATTTGATGGTTTCCTTAGGGAAACGTAACATGGAACAAAAAGTTTTGTAGAAGTATTCTGAAAATATTGAAATATGCTCTGGAAACGCAGCAGAGTTTAAAAACCATAAAATTAGACTAAGAAAACTTTAAAAGTCTTAGAATATTGATAGAAGTCAACTGAAACTTCTAAAAAGCTTCAAAATATTAGAACAGTACAGAAAGTAAATCGAAAAGTAAGTATAACTATTTCTTAAAAGTTTTAACAATTCCAGGGCAATTTTTAATATTGTTTAATAGTATATTGTGTATCTAGCAGGAAAAGCGATACATTCCCGGATGACATGAACAAACATTGGAGTCCAGGAATATGCTTTTACTACGAGATACACATACTATTTTTTCTGAAATCGCCTTAAATATAATCGTAAACTAAATTTTATATATGCATAACTGTTTTTGATTATCATTTTCTATGAAACCGTTTGGTTGACATTGTTTGTTAATCATTGCTTATTAGTGTCACAAAAGTGTCAGTTCGGTTAGTTAAATATTGCTTAACATATTTTAAATTATATTTAAAATGGACAGTGACGATGATGTCCAGAGGTGCAAAACGCATCCAGAGTTACTAAACACTGCTACTACTGTGGTTTTAAATTTATTGTCAAATAAAATCAAGGCACAAAATATGAATTTGCTTATAAACGTTTTATGGATCATTCCCGGACATAGGTACGGAAAAAAACTTCCCGTACAGTACGGAAAAGTTCATTGCCCAGCAACGGACTAAAATACAAGAATAGTGTATTTTGCGGCTCGAATTTGATTCGAGAAACTAGACATTTCCAAGCGATTTCAGAAAAAGACTTTTACATCACTTTTAATTGTTTATGATGTTTTTGCAGGTTTAAGGACCGTTTAATCATCGCCAACTTACTTCTTGTATTTTTTTGTTCAAAGTCTCTAATACTTTTGACACTATTCTAAAAGCTGCAAAATCGTCTTGATCTACTTTTATTGATTTTCGAATTCTTCGGATGTATCCAGAGCACAAATTTTCGACGAATTTATACCTTTTTACATTTTCGTAGGCTGTTCAAAAGTTCACATTTATGTTGTTCTAAGTTTCTAAGGCTCTCCCTATTTTTAAGGACTTGAAAGTCTCTTCATCTATTATCATTGATTCTTTTTGACGTTTCCAGAGTCTTTTACTATGTTTTTCAAATACTTCTTTTATGTACATATATCTGAACTCTGTTTTTGAATTTCCAGGACTATTTAAACATTTGTACTTATTCCTTAGATTGTTCCTAAGTTCTATAGCTCTTAGTATTTTTTAGTTAGCTTCTAACACTATTCTAAAGTCGTTAAAGTCTTTTTGATCTATTTTTATTGATTCTTAAATTCGGCTTTTATTTCCAAAGCTTTTTGCTCATCTGTGAGCAAATGATGGATCCAACGGGATTCCAACTTCGTAACACACAGTCCTTCATGTGGGCTCTTTTGGATCCAGGTCTTTGACATATCCAAAAATGCCTTTATTACAGGTTACACAGCGGTCATCCCTAAGTTGCTGACGAATCGCATTAACATTTTGCTGTGTGACTGCTGTGTTGGATGGTCCTCTGAAACTGGAGCAATCACATTGAAATTCGCAATACCAGCAGAAAATAGTTGACTGGTGTGGTGCTTCATTCAGCGATACATTGCTGTTGGGATAATCCTCTCCGAAAATTGTAAAAAATATTGCCCTTAAATGTTCACTTCTAAGATTCATTTTTCGACCGACTTGCTAATTTCAAAAATTCACTGTACCTACACGACTTGTTGTATCGCTATGAAACAAAACAAACAAACAAACAAACAAAACAGAAGATTGAGATCAGATTTGTGTCTGAAGGTTTTATTGGTGGCTCCTTCTAAGCGGCTACAAGCAAAACTAAAAACACAACCCTTTTAAAAGTATTCTAAATGTTGATTCTTGAACTTTTCTGACACTTTTAAAACTGTCGTCAACACTTTAGGTTGTTCTTTACACCTTCTTAGAATTTCCAAGTGCTAACCAAATATTTACACCTACGTACTTTTAGAATGTTCTCTATTGTTATTGAATCTTGAACTTTTTTGACATTTTCAAAGGCTTGTATTGCACATTTCTGTTTCTGTATTGTTTAAAGGTTGTACTTACTTCTTGTACTTTTCTAAGTTCTTACTCTTGAAAGTTATTTCTAACAGTATTTTGAGTTCATTAAAGCGTTATTCATCTATTGTCAATGAGAATTTATGTACCTACTGATTTTTTCAGGTCTTTTTTAACTATTTTTCATAAACCTCTTTAAAACTTTTCGTTGCTTTTTGGATTTTCCTACCATTTACAAAGACCGTTTAAACGTTTACATTTACTTGTTGTATATTTTTAAGGTTTTAAGACTCTCAATATGTTTTAGTTGGCTTCTGTTTCTATTCTGAGACATGCAAATCTTTTTGATCTATTTTTATCAATGTTTAAAGGTTTCTGATTGTCTGGTGATTGTTTCCAGAGCCTCTTTTATTGTTTTTATTTAATTATTGCCGGTTTAATAGATAGTAATGATTTTTAACAATTTTCATTGTTTATTTCTTACTTCTAACCCTTTTACAATGACTGCATTTCTTTGTTTCCAAAGTTTTTATTTACGACTAGGTGTACCCGCGACATCGTTCGCGTGGCGTGTTAATTGTTGTATAAAAATTTCTCCCCTCACCTCGTTAAAGGGGTGGGAGGAGAAATTTTTATACACCAGATGTTAAGTTAAAAGAAGACAAATACATCTGTGAAAACCGCATTCGAATCGGATCAGTAGTTTTCATGTGATGCGTGCACAAACATATAGATAGACAGACAGACAGACGTACAAAAAAAATAACCACATTTTTGGGTTCTATATCGATGTACCCGCGACGTCGTTTGCGTGATGTATAGATTGTTGTATAAAAATTTATCCCCCCCACACCGTAAAATAGGTGGGGGAGAAATTTTTATACACCAGATGTTAAGTTAAAAGAAGATAAATACATATGTGAAAACCGCATTTGAATCGGATCAGTAGTTTTCATGTGATGCGCGCACAAACATATAGATAGACAGACAGACGTACAACAAAAAATCTAACCAGATTTTTTGGGTTCTATATCGATGTACCCGCGACGTCGTTCGCGTAACGTATAGATTGTTGTATAAAAATTTCTTCCCCCACACCGTAAAAGTGGTTTTCCCAAAATTTCCCTTCACTGCTCTGCTCCTATTGATTGTAGCGTGATGTAAAGTATCCTATAACCAGCTCAGGAGTATGAAAAATAATTGTACCAAGTTTCGTTAAAGTCTGTCGAGTAGTTTTTGTTTCTATAACGGTTATACAGAGAGACAGACAGACAGACAAAAATTTTACTGATTTCATTTTTTGCATCAGTATCGATTCCTAATTACCCACTGATAGTTATTTTGGAAATATATTTCATGTACAGAATTGACCTCTCTACAGATTTGTAGCGTGTTTGAAAAACTCTAAGTATAAAATTTAATTTTTTTATTTTTTTTCATAATTCTTCCTTACTTATTACCGCCCTGTATTCTCAACTTATTAGACGTTGTACATCTTTAACGGTTTTAGTTGCTAAGCAAGAATATCGATCGGTGTATTAGCCAATAAGGTTCTGATTTTAACATCACATGAGGGGACGCGAAAGACAGCATCCCTGAGTACCGCCATTTCCTAATCATTCTAGTTTGAGTCTTGGCGCGACGAACACCTTCGCACGACCACTAGTTTCAAGTTCCCGGCAAATTTTCTTAAGATTTTTAAAAAATTACTTGCTATTAAGTGTTTCTGTTTTCGTTTACCATTTATTGTACCGAGGAACCACATAGAGTATTCCAGACAGTGTTTTTTTTATGTTTTCCTGGGTGTTCGATGTAGCAACGACACGCCGCCATTGTTACGTCTACCGCTTCCTTTTTCGAAACCCACGCTTCGAAGGATGAGTTTATGGTTTTCTCTAATTATCTATTAATCTAAACAAGAATGGGTTTAGATTATATCGTACCGTTAACACCAATTACCTAGAGGATGAAGCCATATACTAAAAAAGTATCTAAGAAACATTTAAGAGATAATGTAAGTTTTTAACAATTTTTTTTATATCTGTATCGAGCAAGAAGTACCATTTATTTCTATGGATCATTTTATCGTAATTGTACTTATCTGTAACATCCATAAGTATAGTGCCAGTGCCGTAATAAGAAAATTCGGGATGTGTTTTTGTGTTTTAGCTTATCTGTAATTTTTTTTGCTCATATTTTTTGTACCTGCTATTGGTAAACTGTTTTACATATTTTTTTATCTTTTAATTATTATCTCGCCTTATTTAATTAAGATCTCTCTATATTTTCTATATGGGTACGTTTTATCTCGAGATAATTAAAAAACCAAAAGTGATATTTTTGATTTTTTTTATCTAAATTTTTCTCTCTCACTTTTAGTTTTAAACATACCAAAAATAACAATAGAATTATACTTAGCTGTTGTTTTATGGTAGTAAAAGTTATGTTTTTAAATTTAAACACAAATGTGTTTAAAAATATTATTTATGGTTTATGATACCGATATATGATTTACTGTTTATAACACAGATATTTTCTTTATTTTATATCTCTTACTTATTATCAAACCAGGTAATAAAGTCTGTTTAGTGTTTAACTAGATTTTCTTTTCCTAGCTAGAGCCTGCTACTCTGATCAATACCTTCAGTTTCTCTAATCTATACTTTATCAAAGTAATAGATTTTGATTCTTAAATATACCTTATTTTATTGAAGTAATAGATTTCGTTTCTTAAGCATATATTATTTTATTAAAGCAATAGATAGTGCTTTTTTAAATCTATCTTTATCTTATCGATTAGATTGACAACCATAAGGATGAGTAAAAGAAAAGTGTAAGTATAATTTTTTTAGTATCTTAAATAAGAGTGTGTAATTTACCTTTTTAGCAAGAACATCTGCCGGGTTACCTAATTTTACCTTATCTTATCTTATATCTCTTATATCTTTCTTATTTTAACTTTATCTATAACATCTGAGAAATCATTTTATCCAAGATATATATTCAATATTTTTTATCTGGGTTTCTTATATTTTCCCATCCTTATGATAAAAAAATAAGTGGCGCCCATTTACCTTTCCCTTTTCCATCATTTCTCTCATTTTCTCTTTAGTCCCTTTTAAATTCTTTTATCTTTTCTTTTTTCTAGTAAATATATCCCCTTAAATCTTTCCAATACGATATCATCTAGCTCGTTCGAATCCACGATCGCTCTCCTCCTACCCCCTGAGTGCCGTTCGCATTTGTTAACCTCGATAAAACGAGCCTTTTAACATCTTGAGAAAAAAGAGGTTACAGATTTATTATAAGTATATAGAAGATAGATAAGTTAAAAAAATAAAAAACAAATAATATTAATAATAATCTTTGACTAACTAATTTTTATTAAAAATATACTAATATTTGATTTGATTTCTCTTAAATCAACTGACTGTGTTCCGAGTTCCGATAGAATTTTTACGAGTTTTATTTATAGGTTTAGAGTTATAAAATCGCTTACATAAAATAAACGCATTCATTGTTTTCGTGTAGGTACTAACTAAAGTGTTAAGCTATATCAAAGCAAATTATAAGCACATTTTATTACATATAAATAATAATATTTAATGGCAAAGAAAACAAATCAGTTATTGTCGATTAAGATTTATTGATAGCAATTTTATGGTTCTTTCAATAGACGGAAATTTTATAATATTTTTATATTAGGTGTAAACAGCGATATAGAAATGTTTTATATTTCAACAAATATAGTAGGTGTGGCTAAGGTTTTTTTTTTTATTAAGGATGTCCTCGTAGGTATAGACCTAAATACAAAAGTACCGAGAACATCTATTGGGGCAGAAGAGGTAATTCATTAATTTGGGATTTAAAGGCCTGCAAGTTAGGACGAGTGGAGAAGACGTGGGGAGGTAAGGAGTTCCACAATCTGAAGACCCTGGGGATGAAAGAACAATCGAATCGATCCGTTCTCGATGTCGGCACTGAACAGTATAAGGTTGCATGGAGTTAGCACGTCGGGTTGCTCTGGCTGGTCTGGCAAGTGGAGGCATTATAGTGCGGAGTTCTTCTTAGATCTACCTGAGGAAAAATATATATAAAATAAAAATAAGTTATCTCAATCAACAAATTTTTATATTTTGTTAACATACAGAAGAACTGCCATAAAATTTAAAAAAATGGCATTCTTTTGCTGTAAAATTATATATTTTTATAATTCTGTCACGTAAATATACATATAAAGCTTAGCATTTTATATTAATAATAATATTGAGTAATGAGTATTGTATTGTAGTCTAAAATACCGTCAAACTGCTCCATGCTTTTAAGGTTGTTGGCTACATAAACAGTTTTTACGAATAGTCGAGAAAATAAAGCACTAAAACCTCCGAATTTTGTAACGTAAGATGGTTCGGAATACGTTTTTTGCATTGGATTCGTTAGAGTATCATGAAATCTGTAGCTATTTTTTATAATGTAAAAATGGAAAATTGCATTTCTGTATTTGAAAAGTGTATTCCGAACAGACAATAGAGAGAAAACTTACAACTGGGTAAAAATTGTTGAAAATGGGTTTAATTTATATATTCGAGGTTTTTGGGGCCGCTGAACACGAATATCATGATGCCGAAAGTCTCGCGGCACTTGGAGCATAGGGTATTTATCTCTTCTCCTGGGGTTTTATGTAAATTCTGTACGAAATCAGTGCACACTTGGTTGTTGGCGGGTTTTTAAGTCGCTAAATACGATTATAATAATGGAGATGGTCTTCAAAACACCTGGTGCTTAAGACGGACCTTGTCTCCAGGAATTTTATGCCAATTTGATACAAAAAGAGTGTGCACTCGGTACTAGGAGATTTTTGGGGTCGCTGAACACGAATATCATTTAATGGTTTTGCTAAATCATTTGCATTCAAATTTATGAATCCGGGCGCGTGCATAGAAGTATAACTTCTGCCGGCAGTCCCATTGACTGCCACACTCGTTTTTTTATCCTTTACCTTATTCTCTTTACAAGCGTAAAAATATCAACTGACGTTGTTTTCATTTTTAAGTTTTTTTTCTTCGGTTAAACTGGTAGGCCTTATTAACCGCTAGAACCGTGCATAAACAAATAGGTACAGAAAAGTACAAAAAATAAATAATTTGTGATCATTTAGTTTGATTTAAAAATTTGATAAATGTATGAGAAACAAAGAACTGTAGTGTAAAATTATATATAAATATCTCAGCCTATTATTCGTGCAGCACAACTGCTATTACAAACGAATCACACCATACTGGCCAAAATAAACGAGTGACTTGTCGCGGAAAGTCTTTAGAGTCATTAAGAGTCATATAGTGTCATATTAGAGTGTTAGCTACCTATGAGTGTTTTCTTGAGCGGAACAGAACATTTTAAGTTGTAGTTTTCATACTTATTACCCGCATCCACCTTACCTAGAAGAGTTGATAAGATATTTAACCCGGGAACGGACGCGTTGGTAAATATTTTTTATACAACGCCTGCTCTGGAAGTTGACTTTTCGAGCGCAGTATGTCATCTCCGAAGTACACAATAGTCGCATACTTGACTATATGTATTTCGTAAACGCACATGTTTGGTTATGACCACATAACTACACGGATTCCGCCTAAACTATCTGTCGTTTTTATTTGACTAGAGAGACTACTCGATCAGTCCTAACCCTTTTTAATTTATGTCACAACTGTCACAACGCAACTGTATTAAACGCAAAAAGAAAGTGTAGGTATTTAAAAAAAGTGTAGTATTTAAAATAATGGTCGATTTAACAAGATGTTTAACTCCACCTGAACTAGTTGAATCAGCTACAAATGCAACAACAAATTTATTGCCAGATGTGTCAAAAGAAAAAATTATTTGTTATATTCCTCTCAAATTCTACTTCCAGAGCAGTAGTTGTATAAAGTATTGATCCTAACACTTGCGGAAATTAACTTTCCGCACTTGTTAGGATAATAACTATTATTAAATAAACACTTTTTTAAATTAGCCGATTTCTACTGTTTTTTATCAATCTACCGATTTTAGAAATTTTAGGTTGGCAACACCGATGACACATATGACAAGATAAAATGGGATCAAGAAACGTGATAGTGCAAATGATAACGCGTCTTCTAACTACAGTAAACATGGAAATAGGGTGCAACGACTTCTTTATTACTGACTTACTTACATGTGCCTCTCTTTAGTTGTAAATCTAATACAATGCCTATTTATTAAGGTAAAGTTAGCTTAAACTAAAATTAAATTTACTTTCAACCCAAACACGTGTACATAATTTAATCTCCCGGTGTCTAGGTGAAAAGAGGCCCAAACTGCATGGGGAAGTTAAAAATGGTTTTTTCCTGACGATGTACCTATATAACATGTGTTTTAAAAGAAAGCGCTTTAAAACAATTTATCAAAAGGTGCTTTGAAAATTACAGTATTGGAACGTAAAAGAAAACCTTAAAAAGAAAGACAGTGTAAAAAACCCGAAAAAACTTTATAAACCTTAAAAAACGTTAAAACGAAAAAAAAGTTAAAAAAGATCGTTAAAAAACAGAATAACCCTTTAAGAAATCAAAAATAGTTATAAAAACTAAAAAAGGAAACGTTAAAAACCCGAAAAAATATAAAAAAATCGAAAGAATATTAATAACCTAAAAAATGTTAGATATCCTAAAAAAAATTTAAAAAGCGTTAAAAATACCAACAAAAATTTTAGTAGAAAACCGAAAAAAACATTAAAAAAGAAATTAAAAAAAAAAACGATAAAGTATTACAAAATGATAAATGTTGAAAAATATAGTGAAATATTATTTTAATTATCTAAATCACGCCTATAAATTCAAAATTTATCTACGGTATAATGAAATGGATATTATTTTATTAGGTTTATATAATATCATAGTTTGAAATTTTCGAGGACGGTATTTAATGTTTTGTTTATACAACGATGGACTATTCCATAAGCACAACCCTCTTGTAGAATAAGTGTCTTAGTGAGAAAAACTGTTTGTTTGTATTAAAAGTATTAGTCCTAAATATAAGATAAGCATGGGAAAGATGATAAAAAAACTAAAAGTAGATATATAAATATATCTTAAAAATTAGTTTTTGAAGCCGTGACAGAGAGTTCTGTGAATTAAGATATTCTTTTCTCCTACAGGTTAAATAAAATAAAGGGGAATTAAATGGCTGATATTAATTCGTTTTAATATCCCAGTCCCATAAATCCTAAAATTAAAAAAAAAGAAAAATTACAAAAAAATGAAAATACCTGAAGAAACAAAAAAGTCAAAACAATGGAAAAATATTTAAAAAACAAAAAAAATGGTTTAGGTAAACCCGAATAAATGTTAAAAAACAAAAAATAAAAATAAAAAAACCTTAAAAATTCAAAAAAAAATCTTAAAAAAACGAACAAAATTTAAGAAAACGCAAAAACGTTATATAACGTTAAAAACATAAAAAAAAATAAAAAAAAGGTCATGAACCGAAATAATCAAATATCAGTTAAAAATATTTAAATATTCTCTGTAGCTTCTTTGTGGCATCATAACATCTATTTACTTCTTTAGTTGGGAAATTTTGCCACTAAAAACAAACTTATAAAAAATATAAAACAAATCAAAAAATTTTAAAACCCAAACTTGCATTAGATTTTTTTATTGAAAACGAAAACCGATGTGGTTGTCGAAAGATAAGAATCATTTTTTATAAAATAAATTTAATTTTTTTTAGGCATTTTCAGTTTTAAAAAACGACCCTTGACTAATTTGACATATCCATCAAGATTATTAAGAAAGGGTCATTTTCAAAATTATGATTTATATTTTTTTTCTACAACCGTGCGTAAAGTATTATCTTTACGCACGGTTTAAGGTTCGTAAAGTTTAACTTTTTTTCACTAGTGAAAAAAAAAGTTTTTTTTTAACTAGTAAAAAAAAGTAAAATAAGCACCGTCTTTTATAAGATTATGCAAAGATTTTTAAGTGTGTTATTGGCCGAGAAGGTAAGGTGTCTGGCTTCTACCCAGCTGACTCGGGTTCAATTCCGGGTAAGGAAACTTTTTTTTTATTATTTCGTAGGTTCGTAAAGTTTAACTTTTTTTCACTAGTGAAAAAAAAAGTTTTTTTTTAACTAGTAAAAAAAAGTAAAATAAGCACCGTCTTTTATAAGATTATGCAAAGATTTTTAAGTGTGTTATTGGCCGAGAAGGTAAGGTGTCTGGCTTCTACCCAGCTGACTCGGCTTCAATTCCGGGTAAGGAAACTTTTTTTTTATTATTTAATTGTGTAAATATATTTAATTGTTAAATTATTGCAGTTTAATACATACAAAACTAGATATTATATTCAGTAATTTTTAATTTGATTTTTAATATGACAGAAATATCAGTTCATGAATAAGGGTACCTAAGTATTTTTATTTAAATATACGTAGGGTCTGACTGATTGACATTTCAATTAATTTATAATTCAAGCATTTCGCGTTTCTATGTACCGGTATTATAGGTAAGATTAATTGAGAAAATAAATATTTTGTTATCTAAAATATGTTTTAAATAGGTATAATATTTTTTCTTCAAGAGTATAATAATAACTATATTACTTTTTGCAACACAGACCGTAGAAATATCCCATTATTTTACTAGTACAAAAATGAATTTTCATTATTGTACTAATAAAATAATGGGGCGTTGTAATCAAGTAGGTAGGAACTGTCATTTTTAAACTTATTTAATTTGACGTTTGTCTGTTTTGAAAATTTTGTGAAAAATGTCTCAAGAATTGCAATGTACGCCTCCGGAATTAGTTGAAATAGCTAATTCCAGTATTGAAACTCTAATTCCAACGAAGTCGCGTAAACTGTATGATTTTGCATACGAAAAATTTCTAAAATGGTGCAATGAATATAATGTACAGCAATACACGGAAAACGTTATGCTTGCATACTTCACGAATTTGTCCAGAAAGTTTAAAAGTTCTACTCTATGGGCACAGTATTCAATGATTAAAAGTCAATTAAACATTAAACATAATGTTAAAATAGAAAAATATAGCAAATTAATTGCATTTATAAAGCGCCAAGGGGAAAATTATACACCGAAAAAATCAAAAGTATTAACACAAGATCAATTTGATAAATTTCTCAAGGATGCACCAAATAATGTTTATTTAGCAACAAAGGTAGGTACTTTCTTATTTCTTTTTAATCATTATTACGTTTATTAAACCGTTGACAGTGATATCTACTAGCAGATCAATATTTAACTTGACAGCAAATATTACCTCATTTCCTACTTATAACATTTAATGACGGTAGCTCAGTGGCAGAGCTTTTGTCTTCGGTCGCAAAGGTCAGCGGTTCTAATCCCGGTGCTACCAGCTTTTTTTTTTATTTATTTCAACGTTTGTTTTAGGTTATATTAATATTTGGAGTCACAGGAGCCCTTAGATGCGATGAACTTGTTAATTTAAAGTCTAGCGAAATCCAAGATTTGGGAAATTTAATTTTGGTTAAAATCATAAACACAAAAAACAAAAAACAACGGTCGTTTACTATAATTGGCGATTTTTATTTGAATTTGGTAAGACAGTATACGGCTCTTCGTCCGGATGATATTGGCCTGCAGCGATTTTTTATTAAATACCAGAATGGTAAATGTCACCGTGTGGTAATGGGTATCCACAAAATATCAAACGTACCAAAAGACGTTGCTACGTTTTTGAAATTAACAAATCCTCATGAATATACAGGACATTGCCTTCGGAGGACTTCCGCAACTATTTTAGTTGACAACGGAGGTGATATTACCGCTTTAAAGCGGCATGGTGGATGGAAATCCACCAGTGTTGCTGAAGGGTACTTAGAGGATTCCATTTCCAGTAAAACACAAACTGCACAAAAAATACTTAATTGGCAAGAACAACCAAGTAATAGTTCTGGAATCGCTGACATAATAATCGACAATCAACTTACTAATAATATGATGTATACCAATGACAAAATTGTAAATGTCGAAGCTGAAAGCGGTGGCAGTGGCTTAAATTTAAACAACTGCAGTATACAAAACTGCACATTTAATATTACTGTTAATAAATAGGTAACACTTTATGTAATTTTTCGTTTGTATTAATTAAATAGTTGAGATATAAACAAAGCCTTCTATATTTTTTATAAAATGCATATTATTATTACGCTTGAAGAAAAAATAGTATATGTTACTCGGAGCAGAAGGCCCATTATATGTTTCGCCCAGTTTGCACAGCCTCGGCTAGCGCCTCGGCAGTGCAAGAATCTGGGCTCAACAATAATGTTGGCCTTCTACTCCTAGTAACATAATATACTATTTTTTGCAGTAGTGCGTAAAAAAAAATCAGTCCTATACTTGTATTTCTTGTAAAGAAATTCGGTTGTAGAAAAAATATTGTATGCAACTCGTGCGTAAATGTTCCTTTTTTGACTCATGTGATTGTCGCATTCGCCTGCGGCTCATGCGACAACATTCACGTTCGTCAAAAAAGGTCACTTTACGCACTAGTTGCATAAATAACTATTATTAGTTTGTTTTTTAGTGGCAAAAGTTCCCCAATTAAAGAAGTAAATAATCAGTTAAAAATCAGTGTTAAACATGAGTTAAATCAAATTGATAAAAAAAGTCGACTAATCACTAATGCATCAGGGACCTAAAATGTAAGAGGCATTACCGGCTATAGGCAAAGATTATTAAGATACTAGCTGTACCCGCGACGTAATTCGCGTGGCGTGTTGATTGTTATATAAAAATTTCTCCCCCGAATTCGTTAAAGGAGAAATTTTAATATACCAAATGTTAAGTTGAAAGAAGACAAATACATCTGTGAAAACCGCATTCGAATCGGATCAGTAGTTTTAATGTGATGCGCGCACAAACATACAGACAGACAGACAAAAAAAAAATCTAACCACATTTTTGGGTTCTATATCGATGTAGTAACACCCACCGCTAATTATTTTTTAAATATGTTTAATGTACAGAATTTTCATTTCTACAGATTTATTACATTTAAAGATTATTTTTCACGCCCCCGCATGCCCCCTTGTGGGTGGAATTTTCTAAAATCCGTTCACAATTGACCTCATAGATTTTAAATTTTAATTTTAATTTTTCACGCCCCTGCAACCCCCTATGTGGGTGGAATTTCGTAAAATCCGTTCACAATTGACCTCAAAATTATAAAAATAACTATTTTGCAAAGTGTCAAACCTGTAAAACTTATAGATTTTAAATTTTATTTTTTTTACGCCCCCGCATCCTCCCTTGTGGGTGGAATTTCGTAAAATCCGTTCACAATTGACCTCAAAATTATAAAAATAACTATTTTGCAAAGTTTCAAACCCATAGATTTTAATTTTTATTTTTTTTATTTTTTACGCCCCCGCAACCACCCTGTGGGTGAAATTTTGTAAAATCCGTTGACAGTTGACCTTCAAATTATAAACATAATTATTGTTTGGTCGATTCTTCCCAGACCCTGTTCTTTACTTTGGTCCTTACCCAGGCTCTAGGCAGTCCCAATACAGGTTCTGGACCAATGAATCGTGTGTCCGCTCCCTTCTTGGCCAGAAGGTCCGCGGTTTCATTACCTTCAAAACTCTTATGCCCTGGCACACACTCCAAGAAGACCCTGTTGTGTCTAGCCAGTTCATTGAGGTTTTGTATGCACTCCCAAAACAGCTTGGAACTAACCCGGAATTATTTTAGGCCAGCAGTACAGCCTGGCTGTCTGAGAAGAAAGCTATCCTCTCCCCTCTCCAGCCACGGCCTCGGGCGTGGTCGGAAGTCTCTTTAAAATTCCTTATATTACACCGGTTTATTGCACTTAAAACGGCTGTTTATAGTTAGAGTGAAAAAAAGTAAAAAAGCGTGAAATAAAGTGCCATAACGTTAACTTTATTTCACGCTAACCATTTGATTAATAAAAATAAAATATCAAGTTACCTTTAACTTTGACAGCGTATGAACTGTACTTGATTTGACGTTAATATTTTTGTTCATTGTGTCAATAATACGAATTGCAAATTTAATTGTTGTTCTTACTATTCTTTATAAAAGTAGTGAAGATTCTGAGGTTGAAATATGTCCTCCAGAAGAAATCATAGAAAAGGCATATGTGGCGACTTTAAATTTGCTACCAGAAAAATCAAAAGAAAATTATACAAGAGAGTATGATACTTTTATGAAATGGCGGATTCAAAATAGTATCCACAGCTTCACAGAGCGGGTGCTTTTAGCTTTTTTTAACGAAAGATTTAGAAGATTCAAGTCTTCTTCTTTATGGTCCATTATGTGAATACTTCACTCAATGCAAAAATGAAATGTGCTTCGCGAATTTTACAAGGACCTAATATCAGTACTATTTTTGACCAACCTTCAACGTCATTTAGCCAACATTCTGCATCATATAAGAATAAAGGTGAGAAGAATTTGACTCTTCCAAATATTGAAAATTTAAATGAAGCTTTATCAATGAATCAAACAGAAACAAATCTGAAAGGATCAAAACTACACATTAGTCAACCCAACAACTGCATTTTCAATATTCACATTACCAAATGAAACATTCATAATTTAGTTGTTGATTTTTGTTTATTTATTAGATATTATTAATATTATTCCAATTTAGTCATTTTCTATTCGTTGTAAGTTACAGAAGAAGTTAAATTAAAATCTTATTTATTTTGATTTTATTATTTTTATAGGGCTGTAGAAAAAATATTGTATGCAACACATGCATACAGTGTCTTTTTGCACTTGTTGCATAAATTACTATTCAAAGTTTTAAACCTGTATGACTTATAGATTTTAATTTTTTTTTTCATGCCCCCGTAACTCCCCTTGTGGGTGAAATCCGTTCACAGTTGACCTCCAAATTATAAAAATAAGATGATTTCTGTATAGCTTTAACCATTAAAGTTGCATACGCGACGAAAGCTTAATAAATGGAGTAACTTCTCCCGTTTTCCCAACATTTCCCTTCACTGCTTTGCTCCTATTGATTGTAGCGTGATGAAAAGTATACTATAACCAGCACAGGAGTATGAAAAATAATTGTAGCATATTTCGTTAAAATCCGTCAAGTAGTTTTTGTTTCTATAGCGGTTATACAGACACACAGACAGACCAAAATTTTACTGATTGCATTTTTGGCATCAGTATCGATCCCTAATCACCCCCTGATAGTTATTTTGGAAATATATTTCATGTACAGAATTGACCTCTCTACAGATTTATTATAAGTACCTATAGATTATAGATTATAAAAAATACATTAATAAAGCTACAAATTAAATATATATATATATATATATATATATATATATATATATATTATATATATATTCTAAAATATTAATATATTTTAAAACATTCTTCATTCTCTCATATAATTTTATAAATGTAAACAAAAAATAACAATTTTCTTTAAATCAACTACTAAAATAAAATTCTACTTCAATTAACTGTATCCATAATGATAAAAGAAACATCACAATTCACCGGAAAATGTAGAAAACACCGGATCCGCAACATAAAACAAACAAGAGAAAATAATTTACCTAAAGGTATTTTCCTTCTTTTGCGAAGAGTAACAACAAATATATCTTGTATATAAATCTAACGAACTTTTTTAAGCCAGTTATTTTTACGCAATATTGAACGTATTAATTAATAAAATGTAATTATAGCTAGTCATAATTTAAAATTCATACATAAAATTAACAGTGGCAGTGCAATGATTAGTTTACATTCTTACAAATTAATATATTATATTATGAATATTAGGGCTAAAAATACTAAAATACAACGTACACTAGCATATTTTTATTAATTAACAACATCAAGTTTGTATAAATAAGTTTGTAAAGACTCGCTTCTATGAGAATCACAACCACAATGATATTGTGTTCTAGTACGACCTTGGGGGGAAAACTAGACATTCCTTCCAAGCATTTACATGCAAAAAAGATTGGTTTGGAGTACCTATGCCTATATGTTAACAAGGACAAAGTCCCTAAAACCCTGCGATCTTGCAAGACATCTTGGGATTCTAAAGGTCGGAGCAACTCAATCAATGAAGATGCCTTCAGACATTATATCTCCAAAACTAGACTTTAAACTAACATAAAATGTTAGTTTCAGTTAACAAAAAAGAAAAGCCCTCAATTATTATACTGATGGGTCCACTCAGAAGAACAAGGTATTGCGGTTACAGGTCCTAACGTTGGGCTCTCTATAGCTATGGACTACACTCCTAAACTTTTCCAAGCGGAACTTTTAGAAGTAGACTTCTGTGCTCCAAAGCTCAAAACGTCTTAATTTAGGCAAAATAGTTATTGCATCTGTTAGCCACGTTGCTTCAAAGGCGCTTCAATCTACCAAGCAAAAAGGTTAATAAAGCCTTTATTATGCTACTCTAAATGATTCTTAATCTTCAGAAACAAGAACATGCAGATTTTGTCAGTATGCAGATGACACAGCTGAACAAATTATCTGTAACTGCAGACTAATTGTTCTCCAACGACATAAATATCTGGAACATGCCCTGTGAGAGCCTGATTAGGTTACAAACGTATATAATAGACTTTCTTAAAAGACTCATAATTAGATGTAGGGATGCACAAAAGATCTTTTAGGTCGCAGTGTAGTAAGGTCACCTGCACCAATCGACCCCACTTATAATCTACAATCTACAAGTGTGTATGATAAACTAAAAATAAAAATTTATAATTAATGATACAGCATTATTAGACTTGTCCAAACATTTAATAAAAAAGATATTAATTATTTTCTATAAACAAATTTTAGATTTATATCTTACTGCTCACAACTGATATATCCAAGTTTCATTTATGAGCGTATGGCCTCTTAGTATATATTTTTATTTATTATCGTGTACCAAAAAACTACAAGAGTTAGCGAACTTCAAGTATGTTTTTAAAGAAGCAAACTTGTGGAATTTACTCTAGATCCTTGAACCTAAAAATAAAATGGGCTATGGATGGCTTGTCAAGTGTGGTTCAGTCAGAACTCACAGGCATATCCATAGCTGCAAAAGAATTCATCAATAGGAACATCACAGGTAGGAATGTAAATATATACACAGATTGCCGACAAGCACTACTTACCTTGAATAGACCACGTATCACTTCAAGTTTGGTACTAGAATGTCACCAATCTCTAACTGAGGCCAGCCAGAATAACGTGGTCACTCTCAGCTGGATCAAAGGACATGGGACCTCTAAAGGCAACCGCATTGCGAACAATTTAGCAAGGAGCTGCGGGCTACAAATATGTTAGCCCTCGCCCATCTACCAAGCTAACATTGCCCCTTATCAAACAGCACTCTCACCAACAGTGCTGGGATGAAACTACAAACTGTAGACTGGCCAGAGAGTTATTACCTCATTCTGGCGAGGAAACAGCAAAAGAAATTGAAGGCATTGATCAGACAAAATCTCCGAACAGCTGTGGGAATCTTAACAGGTCACTGCACTTTGCGACAACATCTTTTTAGGAACAAGAAGAGGAAACAGTAGAACATATATTTTCTGAAATCAGAAGATCCGTGTTGTGCTAGTACTGGCTTACACCAGCCGATGTCAGGGAGATCCCCCTCGGGAGCCTCATCACCTATTTTAAATCACTAGGCCTGGTGACAGCCTGAGGTGAGGATATCCCTACACACGGGAAGATGCACAATGGGTCATATGTGGCCTCAGTGTTGGCTGAGCACTAGTTCGCCCCTCCCCAAATTTCCAGATCCATATCAGAAAGGAGCAAACTTGGAAATGTTATCTATTATAAACAGTTGATTTTATGGAAGTAAGTTTATTAGTATTTTTGTCCACAATTTTGCAGCAAAACGATGTGTCTATCTTTGTGGAGATAATATTTTCTGATAAAGTCACTGTAATTGCAATAAATGTGAGATTTTGAAAACAAACAGTTTTGTAGATAGAAACTTCCAGAGTTGTGAAATGCAAGAGACTAATTACAGGTAGAAATGAAATATTTGAAATGTGAATTTATATGATTTAGTTTTAATCACGTGAAGAGAAGCTATAAAAAAGCTGTGGAATTCGATGATTTCCGATAAAAGCAAAATTTTAATGCTATTCACTGTACTGAAATTGGAAGCAAGCGAATTAGAGAGGTAAGGAGAGGCCAGAGAGTGTTGACATATTTGAAAGTGGGAGTAACGAGCTAGAAGGAGTTACTTATTTTTGTAAAGATTTTTTTGAGGAACACTTCTTTCGAACCTACCATTAAAAGCTTCGCTTTAAAATGATTTTATGATTTTTTTAGTTTTTCAATGTTTCTCTAGTTTCTCGTGAATTTTGGATTTTAGCATTTTTAACGGCTGATCAAACGTTTAGGTGCACTGTTTTGTAGGTACTGTCAAAGGCTCTTTTTTTGTTTTAGTTGGCGTAGGTCACTATTCTAAGGTCTTAAATGCATCTTAGTCTTAACTTCTTAAAATTTTCTGACATTTATAAAGCTTTTGTCAATGTTTTTCGAAGACTTCTATAACATGTTTTATTGTTCCTTGAACGTCTCTAAAATTTCCAAGTGCTAAAAAATGTAATTACTAATTTCTTGCACTTTTCTGATGTTTTTCGGTTCTCACTATGTTTCATTTAGCTTCTGTCTATATTTAAACTATTTTGTATCTATAACGATTGATTTTTGACATTTCCAGAGACTTTCTCAATATTTTCTGAAGACTTGTACAACAATCTTTACTCTTTTCTTGCACTTTTCTATTATTCTCTACATATCACTACGTTTCAGTTAAATTTTATCACTGCAGCATTTTTTTAATGTTTTTCAAAAGATACTACAACAGATTTTGATGTTTATTGAGCCTTTCTAATATTTCAACTGGTTCTATCTACCCCTAACTATATTTTAATTAGCTGTTGTCATTATTTTAATGACTTTAATTAATTGTTTCAATTTTTAAACTTTAGTGAAGTTTTCCAGAGCTTTTTTTACTGTTTTTAAGACGTCTACAACACTTTCTGTTGGTTTTTTCCGTATTTTGAATTTCCAAGAGCTGTTCAAACGTTTCCATTTACATGTTGAAATTTTCTAACGTTTTAAGATCTTACTATATTTAAATTACCTTTGCCCATAATAATCTGTATGTGTGCGGGTTTTACTTGTACCATGCGTTGGGAATATATCATATATAATGCCATTTTCTGTGATCATTGATAAACGATAGAGTTTTTTTTAAAGGCATTAAAATAGATAAAAAAAAGTGGAAGCCCAAATCTATATTCGTCAAAAATGACTGTATCTGAATAACTTAGACCGAGAAACTTAATCAATATGCTAATTTTGATATCCGTTTCATAAATTATGTATTTACACATCAACTACTTCAGACTACAACCAAATTTACGTTTCGGAGTACTTAGCCCGCATCAAATTAGAACGAGATAATTAACTAAAGATTATTCATACCGCTAAAAAATAAATGCTATTAACTGGATTTATAATGGTATAAAAAAATAATATATAATGTTATCATAACAGCTTTGTAAACCCAAAAATAATCTAATCTAAATCAGTTTTTTTTTTAGTAGGCCTGTCACGTCCACGAAAGCGTTTCTGATCCTAACTAAATAAGCGTTAGATTTTAATTATTGAAATACCCTGGTTGGCCATTATATTGTGAAATTTAACAACCGAGATGAGGTTTGTTTCAAAGTCAAGATCAGGACTTAACACTACCTGTTAATAGGGATTCCTAGTTTTCATAGAATTTGTCGTAGCTATGGAAATAATTAATTTGAAGGTCGTTTTTGTTTAAAACAGTGAAAGGGATTTCTAAACAATTTAATCGTGCAGTTTTGTTCTAAAAATAATTAAGTTAGTGTTGAAAATGTTCATTTATAAGATCATTAACGATTATTACGTTAAAAAAATAGTTTTACGGGCTTGACTTTTTACAAATGCCTATTAGATAATGCTAATGAAATGTATAATCACGATATGCGTAATATTTGCTTTTTCTACCTAGGCAGTGAAGCACTATAAAGCACAAAACCAATTTTGAGCAGCAAGATGAATTGCTATGCAACAACTTGCATCTCAATGTACATAGAAAAACAAATGTGATTCGGAAAATATCGACGGGATTAAGTTCAATTTGTTACTGAAGTGATTTTAAATGAAATTAAGGTAAAACTCCAGGAGAGGAGTAGCTCGGTGACCGTGGATGTTATCACTTTCATGTACAGTGACATCTATAATCCGTGAGTAATGACTTTCAACAGATTTCGAATCACGTAAGACTTTAGGAGACGACACTTACCCTGGGTGTCAGGTTGCTCGAGGACTATCGCCGTCATAATATTCGCGTTCAGAAACCTCGAAAACCCCCATGTAATAGCTTTAAAATGATTTCCAATCAAATAAACACAAAACTCCAGGTGACGGTTCTAGGACAACTGGCCGTCGCCGAATGGCCGTTGCCGATTGGCCGTAGGGACAACTGGACGTAGGGATAACTCGCCGTAGGGACAACTTTTTTATCTTTTAACAGTACTTTAACTTTATTATCTCTACTTTAATTGAGAAAAAAACATCAATATCGGAGGCCAGTTGTCCCTACGGCGAGTTGTCCCTACGGCCAATTGCCCACGGCCAATCGGCGACGGCGAATCGTCCCATTCCCCCAGGAGACGATGTTCACCATGGACACTAGGTAGCCCGAGGGCCATCACCCTCATAGTCGTATTCAGCGACTTTGAAAACCCTCGAGTAACTAAATTGAACACATTCCTGTCGATATTTTCCGAGTTGCAATTTTTTTCTATGTACTTCGGGAATCACTTGGAAATTGGCTGCGTACTTTGTTGACAGTTCCTGCTTAAGTGTTTCTTGGACGATTTTTTAAGATTTTAAAAAATACCTAACTGGACAAGAATCGCTTCACTCAACTGTTGATAATGAAGCACCATTTAAAAATTGTGATTTTAATGGATGTTCAGAATTTTGTCTTGGTCATACATAAGAAATAAGCGTCCTGTGACATATCGCATACTGTAAAGAAGATTTGTATCTGACGGAAACTCAAAATAAGGCTCGTAAGGTAACACTAAAAAAATTTAACTTTGGAAATTTAAAATCTGTATTAAACGAATACCTAGTGGATATATAACTAAGCAACCATTCACTGTTTTGGTGTTTCAAGATGTATCAATTCTCACAAAAATTTCTCACTCACTGAGCACTTTTAAGAAAATGAACATGTTTTTCTTCTGTTTCACTAGACATGTTTTTAAAGAAACAAAGAACAGATAATGCTGATTATTTCCTTTGATTCAAATTAACCAATAGAATGTCATAATTTTTTGAAATCGGACCAATCAGAATCAAACATCAGCGACTATTGCACCAGAGAAATAGTCATGTCAAATATTAATGTCAAAAATTTGTCTTCTCAGGAAATAATCTTCCTAAATATAACACGACCTTGATTAATAGTCTGCTATTTTTGTTGTTGCTAAACTTCTCGAAAATTTTACAATTTGTTTTTACATAATTTGACATTAATAACCTGATTAAAGCCCGAGAGCTTTAGCTCAAGGGCTTTAATCAACAAAAAATATTCTCGAAATCTAGATACCATAAAAATAGCCGACTATAATCAAGGTCTTGTTATATTACCCTTGAATAATATACAACAATTTAGGTGACAAAAGTTATAGATCAAATTGAGAAAAACAACCAACAACGTCACATCATTCTTTAGCATAACTTTAGGAAAACTTTAAATTAATGTTTGATTGGTTTATTCTTCAAATTTATCGTCTAACGATGTCATTAACAAGATTTTCATCACTTCAAGAAGCTATTGAAGTGTTCCACAACCATGTCAAATCAACTTTAAAGTTTTTCCGATTTTAATAAAGATTAGTGCAAATTTGTTGATCAATTTTCACGATTTATGTACGATTTTGTCACAACTTTTTCTAGTTTTTTTATTTGCTCATTATTTTTTTTGAAAAATGTTTCAATTTTTTGTTAATTTTGGAAAGAAAGTTCAGAAAAAAAATATTCACCAAGAGTGGGTGCAATCGAAAGTCAAATATTAAAATGTTCAGTTACTCCGAAAATTCTTAGGTTAAGGTATAATTTTGGTAATATTAGAAAGCTAAAAGAATTTTTTCAAAGGCGCATTAGTGTACCGACGTTAATAAGACTGGGATAAAATATCGAAAGCGTAATCCTTTAAATCGTTGTAACCACTAAACGACTTATCCGATTTTGGAGAAAATTCCACACCTATAATTTTGAACCAATCAAAAAACGTTATTTTGACAGATCACCATGACATCGAAGGTATTTTAGCGGAATTTTTTTTTCGTGGGGTACCCAACAGCCAATTATACTGGAAATTTTTTGACGTTTACAATAACAGACCATTTTTGACAGACTCCTATGATTGATGCTTGCTGACGTTGGTTATGAATTTCATTCATACCATTAAAGCGCGCATAACGCACGTTAAGAAAAACGCAAAAAAAAACAATTTTCTACCACTTGCAGTTACTCAAAACTTATGTAAAATTGAAGAATATACTATTTTCTATCTTGAAATGGTATTCTCATGCAACTACAATGAGTAGAAATTGCTAATTTGAAGGCCTAAATAATTGCTGACAAAGCTATGACGCGCTATGAATCTGTTCATGCAGCTTCCCGATAAACCTCTAAAATTATAATTTTCTTCCACTTGTAGTAAGCTCAAGTAACTATAAAATAAAAGAATATTTTTTGTCCCTAAATGGCACTTTTGAGCTACTACAATCAGTAGTAATCAACAGTTTACATTCGGTGTGGAATTTTCTTACCGAATACCACGCGAAGTCAAATTAATATCCTGAAATTTTTTCTCGCTCATGAATATTTTTAGAAAATTTCCCTCGTCTTCGACTCGGGAAATTTTCAAAATATTCATGAGCTCGAAAAAATTTCCGGAAATAATTTGACCTTTAGTGGTATTACTAGTGAAAATAAGCTTGTTTGGTAGAGGAAAGTAGTTTCTTTGAACCGGCGTATTCACTTATATCCTAAAATTTTCATTAACTTTCCTAGAGAGCGCAATTTGTAATAATAAAAGTTTTTTTAATCTTGCTCCAAAAATTTAAATCATAAATACGGAAAGTAAATTGAAAAAAAAAATTCGAAAAGAGGTTGACCTTAAAGGCCATCCTTGCAACTTCCCGCTAGTTTTATCCGTAAAGCTTTGATAGTAACGTGACGTATTTTGACGTTTTTGACTTTTTTTGAAATGTTTAAAAAGCCATAACTTATTAACGCGTTATCCGATTTTAATGTTCAAAATGGCATTCGACGCAGTTTTTTGAGACCTAAAAAGGTTACTAGGAGCACAAAATTGATTAGTCAAAAAATCTCTAAGTTATTGAAAAAAAAAAACACTTTTTTTGAAATTTTTCGACAACGATATCTCACGAACGAATCAACCGATTTTAATTTGTAAAACGGCATTCGACGTGTTTTTTTAAGCTTGAGAGCTGATTAGGTTATGAAATTGATCGATGTGATGGCCACAAAGATATGCCCAAAAAACATCATTTTTACCAATTGTTTTTTTCGGTTATTTTGAAATTTCTCGAAATCTACCAATTCGAATCGGTTTAAATTTACAGGGAATCTAAGTTAGATGGAACTCTTTGGAACGCTTTTTATTTCATTCCGATCGGTCAAGCCGTTCAAAAGTTATAAGAGGTTTACATACATCCACACACACATCCACACGTACATACAGACATACAGACACCCTCGCAAAAATAGTCAGGGGAGGTTCCAAATACCTCAAAACGTTGAGATCCGATGAAAACTCGATTTTCGAAAAACGGGGTGAAACCAATAACTTCCCGATTTTAAAAAAAATTTTAATTTAATTTTTTAAGTTAAAAAATGAAATACTACGTATGTATGTACGGATAAGCCATTCATTCGATGAACTGGTGCCTTTTTATTTGACCGTGGTTGTCAAGTTTATCCTATGTAACGCTTTTTCCTGTCGCTCTTTCTACGTCCGTCTAAACCTACCATAATAAATAATAACTTCATTAATTAGTTATGAATTACGTTTTTTTAGCATATTTTCAATGGTAATTGTAGATGGTTTTTAGGTATATCTAGACTAATTTGACCCTAAATATATGTTGAACAGAAGAATAAACGTCACTACTCGTAAAAGCATCTTTTAATAAACCAGTGCTATTTTTTTTTGTACAATAGTAAAAAATGTGACACAGTTATCAGGACGGATTATACACACTTCACCGCTTTTAATCCTTGGTAATAATTTTTTTCTATCCAAGCGAGCAAGAGAATATAATAACGAATGTTTTCAGCTCATAGTTATTGAGCTTTTTAGAAAATAACCATTTGTAAATGTTGAAAGATCTTTGCTTAACATTTTTATTAAAGACTAGCTTTACACAAAACGTACGCTTCACAATCAGTAATTTCGTTTTTTGATTATTCTCCATTATTATTATTTTTCTGTTTTTATTGGTTCAATCGTATTTTCTCGTTTTTTTTTTCAATTTTTACTATTTTTCGTATTCGTTGTGTTTTGAATTTTTTTGGATTAATTAGGTACCATTTTGAATTTTTATATTTTCCACACTTTGTGATATTTTCTCGTTTTATATTTTTCGTTTTTTTCATTTATTTATTTTTCGGTTTTTTTATTCATTTATTTTTCTGTTCTTAATTATTTTTCATTTTACTTTAATTTATCGTTTAGCTTATTTACCAATTTTTCTTTTTTTGTTTTTTTGGTGCCTACCTTTTTTGATTATCTCTTTTTTGGTTTTATTTTTGTGATTTTTTTCTATTTTTAGTGTATTCTATTTTTAGTTTATTTTATTTTTTTTTTGTTTCCTTTTTATTTTATTTTTTTTTGTTTTTTTTTTATAATTTCTTTAATTCATTCGTTTTTTCATCTTTTTCTGGTTGTTTCGGTTTTTTCATTTTTCTTTTCGATTTTATCCCATTTTTCTCGTTTTTTTGTGATTTATTTTTTATCGATTTCTTTTAACGGTTTTATTAATATTTTTATGATTTTTATCAGTTAATCGAGTTTTATTATTTTACCTTTTTTTTAATTTTGTCAATTTTCATTATTTTATTTTAATACGTATTATGCTATTTCTAACCGAAGACTAATCCAAATAATCTTTATAACTAAATCGAAATACAACGCTATATAACAGGTGGCTCCGCCATCTAGATTTTTTTTAATTAAGGATGTCCTCGTAGGTATAGACCTAAATACAATATACCGAGAACATCTATTTGGGCAGAAGAGATAATTTATTAATTTGGGATTTAAAGGCCTGCAAGTTAGGACGAGTGGGGAAGACGTGGGAAGGTAAGGAGTTCCACAATCTGGAGACCCTGGGGATGAAGGAACGATCGAATCGATCCGTTCTCGATGTCGGGCATTGAACAGTATAAGGGTGCATGGAGTTGGCACGTCGCGTTACTCTGGCTGGTCTGGCAAGTGGAGGCATTATAGAACGGAGTTCTTCTGAGCAAAATCCGTTTATGTATCGGTAAAACAAGGAAAGATGTCGATTGATTGAATAGATTAACTTACACCGCCATCTATTAGGAATTTAAGTAAATGAGCGACATTTTCATGTTGCTTAGCCACTTTTTAACTACATATTAAATTTTTCACCATCAAATTTTTTTCAGAGAAAATTCATAAAATACTTATTTTATTGACATAGAGTTAAATCCAATTTTCTATATTAACTACTTAATGTATTTTGTAACGATTGTATCGTTAGTTTTCGAACAATCCTACCGGACTATAAATATTTTTAAATTATCTATTGTTTCCGCGTTGAGACGAGTGGGGACTGCTATTTGGAAGGAGAGTTATGGTTTCGTAGTTAGTTTTTGATTTTATTTCGTTCATTTTATCGTTGAATTTTAAGTAATTCAGAGTTTCCGACCATCTTTGCCCTTCTGTCTCTGGTAAGTTCCTTATTGCCTTGGTTTTAAGTTTAATAGTTAAATTAATCCAAAATGCGGTGAATATAATATTTTATCTATTTTACTAACATTTTAAATTTTCGAATACAATTGCTAATTCAATTCAAGGTCAGTTTTTGTGGTATTTTATTATTTATACATGGAAGATAATTAATTTTTTCTCGACATTTGGAGAGACTTATAGCGATTGTGTTCGAAAAATAGTATTTGAAAATTCGGAGTTTTGATTCCAATTTTATTGATAGGGTTATTGCCAACTAGAAAAAGGGCCCTATTAAAGTCTACAAGTGCTATATAAAACTATACGTTTTTGACATCTTCCGGTGGGGCCCACGCCATTTTGCTGTGCCTTTCCTCTTGTTAGAAGATTCCGACAAGAGGTTTCTTCAGAGATATTCCGTTGCGGTTCCGATTCCTCGGTTAGAAAAGCCGAAAAGAAATTTCTACAGTGAAATTCCATTTCCGTTGCTGTTCCAGGTCCACTGCGTAGAAGCGTGGAAAATTCAGTCTAGAAGACCTTCGAAAGGAAACCATCCTTCTACAGCACGTGCTTTGGATCAAACTCCGTCCAAAACCACAGATAAAAACCAAGTTAAGAGAATTAATTAATTTTCATATTTGCCAAACATTACTAATCCAATTTTTAAAGTAATAAACCATTTTAAACTGATCTAAAGTATTTTATTTGTGTGTCTGTACTTGGCGCCCTTTAAAAACTTGTTTGGGGGGAAATTAAGCAAAAAACACAGAAGGAAAGCCACGACCCTCGGGAGCTAGCCTGGGGTACTTTTATGGTTACAATTTAAAGTATTTTTTAAAAAAGATTAAAATTGTTCTGTAAAAAACAGACCATTATTTCGGTTATTCTTGTTAGAAAGACATACACGATTTTATTTCATTCAATTTCCACATAATAACCTTTACTCATTACGAACCAAAACCTTCCTCAGGAATCCCTCTACCTTTTGTTAAAAAGTGTAGGAAAATCCGTTTAGTACTTTTCGAGTTTATCGCTCAAAAGGGGACAGTCAAATACTGACAGTTATGACGCCACTACATTTTTGTAATAGATGTATAGGTAGGTACTGTTTAGATATAGATCAAATCAACGGAAAAAATGTTATGTAAAAGTACAAATTCTTAATAATAGAATCCGAGTAAAAGCATAACTAATGTTTTAAATTATATCGATTTTTTTCTATGATGTATCTACGTGACAAAATTAAGAACTAAAGTAGTGTAGAAAAACATAATGATATTATCTATTTCCTTTGTTGTGCCATGTACGCTTTATTAGATTGAATCACTTGTTGCTTTGTTCTTGTACACGAACGTAAACAGAGATGAAAGAGACAACCAATTTACGATGAAGCTTTTAGACCGTGTTTTTAACTAAAGTGGTTCGATGGCTTTTACATCATATTGAGTTAGAGTTAAAGTGGAATAATTACTGGAACATGGTGAGTTTCTGGTTCCAATTCTCCACCTCTTTGAATATCCGCATTGCCAGGTAATGGAACAGTGATTGAGTTAATGTATCGTTGACATGGTTTATCAACGTAATTATACTCTTTAATACACCATTTTTAATCAATATTTCTTTGTTATGTTGAACTAAAAATAGAACTTTACTTTAGAGCATGTTTGTATCCCAATAATTACTTTTCTTTTATAAATCCTTTAAATTTAGAAGGTTTAATTTGTTGTATTTTTTTTAACATTTAGTGGTTTTAAGATTTGATCTAATTACAAATGATGGCAAGTGGTTACGAATCATAATAATCATTACAAATGATTGCAAATGATCGTAAATTATTCATGTAAAAAACATAATATTTTAAAACAAATTGTCTGAAAAATATGGATTACCAGCGAATACAAGTACCTAATCATAAGTTGTTACAATTAATTTTAACTGATTCTATAATATTAATAATTAAGTGATTCCTAGATATCATACGAGGGTTGTTTCTTTTAGTTTTGCATTTAGCCACGAAGAAAAAAATATATAGACTTAGAGTACTTTTTTGCTTTTCAAATATGTTCCACCAAAATCCGTATACTTTTACATATGTTCAAACCAATTGGTAAAAGAGTTATTTCAGTCCTCAGTGAATACCTGCAAAATCGCTGTTTTAAAGGTATCGATGGCTTGTTCTGGCTACAGGTATCGCTGCCCAGGCATTGACTTCTTGATCTTTGGGAACGTTAAGAAGTCGCTGGGACCTACGTCGGGATTATGTGGTGGATGGTCTAACCATTCATTGTTTTCAAGCTCAAAAAACTAAAGAGAGAACTTGGATTGTCCTGATGTAGGATGACTCGCAGTTGTGTGTGTTGCTTTGCCAAAGTTACGCGATACCGTTCTTTGATTTTCCAACGCAATTGTTGCCATATCAGCAGATTTTGACACAAAAGTTGCGACCATTTTCTTTGACACACTATGAGAACAGATCACTTTGTTGTTTTCCTCATCGTGAAACATCCACACATGGAATTGCTTGGCGTTTATTTTCCGATTCGTAGAAGTAAACCCAAAATTTATTGCCACTTATACTACTATAAACGTTTTTTGGACTTTTTTTGTTAAACCGTTCCAATGTTTTTGACGCCATTTGACGTAAAACGTTTTTTGCTCTTCTGTGAGCAAATGATGGATCCAACAGGAAATCAACACCCAGTTCTTTATGTAGGATCTTTTGGATCGAGGTCTTTAAAATGCCCATAGATTGCTCTATCTCCCGGTATTTTACACTGCGGTCATCCTTAAGAAGCTGACAAACCGGATCAATGTTTTGCTTTCTGACTGCTGTTTTGGGTGGACCTAGCCTGGATTTATCGCTGTGACTAGAGCGACCATGTTAAAATTCACAATTCCAGCTGGAAATAGTTGATTGATGTGGTGCTTTATTTTCAAACACAGAAACCATTTCAGCGAGATATTGCTGTTGGAATAATCTTTCCAAAAAAAAAAAAAAAATATTACTCAATAATGTTCTCGCCTATGATCCATTTTTCGACTGACTTACTAATTTCAAAAATTTACTGTACCTACACGACTTGTTGTATCGCAATGAAACACCCTGATTTATTTTTGTAATTTTTAAAAACAAATAATTAAATGAATGTATAGAATAATGAGAACTAAATAATAATGGTGGTAAATTTGGTTAAATATAGAATTATTTTTTTCTCTTATCCTTGTCACTTCTGGAGATTTGTCTCTGTTGTATCGGTGTCGATTTCTACTGGGGAGATTTTCCTTCTATTTTTCATTTGTAGACAGAAATAAAGGAAAAATTCGGAAATCAATAATCAGAAATCGATCCCTTAACGAATTTACAATCAAGTAGAATACGTTTTTAACCAATTTGGATTTTTTCATTTTATTAAGAATAAATTAATTCCTAAAACAGGTGTAAAAACTGGTCCACATTTTAATCAAAATCACAAAAATTGATGTTTGTTGAAAGTGAAACTATTTGATATGGGTTGTTAGTATTAATAAAATATAACTCCAAATTTAGACACTTTTAGTAAATCAAATAATTAAAAGAGACGAACCAATTGTTAATGAGCTTACAATTACTAATCGCAACGAGGAAGAGACGAAAATTATCATTAACACCGCTCACGGCACAATTTTGAACTTCAGCTATTAAACTAAGTATATCTCACCGATACAGGCACGAAAACAGTAGTCCGGTGAATTCTCTAAATAAAACGATCCGATAGATCGTTACAATGCAAAAGTGGTTTTGTTGATTGATTATCTCAAAACAACAATTAACTCTGAATATTATTGCATAAAAAAAATTGTGAAAAAAGACCCGGTTTACAAAAGAAAACAATCATTTTACATCAAGACAATGCACGTGTTAAAACAAGTTTGTTCACATTGACTAAATAATACTAATTATAGTTGGAATTGCTCGAACACCTACCTTATTCACCAGATTTGACTTTCTCCGACTATTATTGACCTATTCAGAAACTTAAAACAATTCCTTCGTGGAAAGCTCGTCGACTGAAAAAGCTATTGCAGCCATGTAACATTATTCTGCAAAGCTTCCGGGAAATCATTACAGGAATAGTATAAAATTACTGGAAGATCATTGGAATAAGTGTTTTTAAGCAAAGGAGATTTAATTGAATAAAAACAACTATTTTATTAAAAAGCATACATTTTTTTCTTTTAAAACTTTTCAAGCAACCTGTAACTAGTAATTTTAAAATAACCAGAAACAGTGATACTATAATCAATTCCATATATAATTTGCAGTCTTTACGTTAAACTTGTAAGGATTTTTTTTAATGCTTCACTGCACCAAACACCTCTGCAAACCATTGAAACTACAAATCAACTTTTTTTTTTTAATTTTTACATAAACAGTAATTCTAAATTTTGCAAAATTTGCAGCAGTTAAACCACTCGTATAGAAGATATTGTTTTAATTTTTTAGGTTTAAACTACAAAAATACAGTTTTTATCATCTTAAATTCCATCTATGCAGAATTATTGACTTTCCATAATTAAAATTATAAGGGTCGTAAAAGGATAGCAGTAGAACGCTGTTGTACTTCAAAATAGATTTTTATTATGGATTCTGCTGGCTTATACATTAAACTTGCACAATCATTCTTTCTAAGGGTGGTTTAGGGGTGTAAAATTATTAGGGTAGAAATAAATCAGCAAAAAATTGGTAAATTATGGCACAGTCAGAATTTTTCTTTTTTCTACGGTTATTATACAAATGTATCATTTTTTGATAGTAATCTCTAAAGAAATAGGGTACGTTGTTATATCTAATAAAGAAATATCTCATTTCTTTATCTGATAACACAAAATGTTCATTTCTTTATTGTTTTAACTTAATCAAGTATACTGTGACAATTATGTATTCATATATTTGACTAACAGTACAGATTGACAGTAATAAAGTAGTGACAGGTACAACAGATAGTTTTCAATACATTATTTAAATTAGATTGTTATTTAAGTAAAAATGTTAAGTAGTGATAAAAATGAATTAGAATTAACTCCTCCTGAAATAAGAGAAGCGGCAAACGAAGCTTGTCAGAATTTGATTCCCGAAATTTCAAAACATAAGTACCAGAATGCATATGAAAATTTCGTGACCTGGCAAAAGAAAAAGGCAACAAATTCCGTTTTAGAAACTGTGCTTTTAGCTTATTTTTCTGAATTAACAAATAAATTTAAGGTATGATAACTGTAAATATTGTAAATAATAGTTAATTTTACTTAAATAATATAACTTATATCGTTATGTTTTGTTTTGTATTGGATTTATTTTTGAATTATTGCATTATTATGTGGTATAACCGTAGAAAAAGTATAGTGTTTGACTCGCAAGAAATAACTCATTTCCCACTCGTACGATTTGCAGCATTCGCCTGCGGCTCTTGCTGCAAACATCGTACTCGTGGGAAATGAGTATCATTCCTTGCTCGTAAAACAATATACTATTTTAATTCTGCTAGCTTAAGAGTGGTATAGAGATGGGAAATTATACGGTTGGTATTAAATTAGTGAAAAATAGAATAGTAGCTTACGTAACAAGTCCCAAAAGTGGTCTTTTACTGGACGAGTGGGCGAACCGCAGGCGAGTCCTGCAAGCCTGCGAGTCAAGTAAAAGCACTTTTGGGACGTATTACGTACAATATTGATTTTTAAAATGAGTATTTTCGTATGCAAATTGACTATGACAAGTAATAAAATTAAAATAAATAACAAAAAAATCACCATCTAACACTCAATAATAAAGAAAAAGTTGAAATTACATAGTTTACATTTTGAACTAAATTAAAATCAATTCATTTAATTTGAAAAACGGTTAACAATAGACAATTATCCGGACTTAATCCCAGAAACCCCTGAAAATGTCGATAAGGAGTTTATACCACCTAAATTTTGTGAAAAAGCTAATGAGGTTATTAATAATCTAACTCTTGAAAAATTAAGACCAAAGTATGAAGCAGCGTACAAAAAATTCATCCAGTGGCGAACATAAAAAAATATTTAAAGTCTGTCGGAGACGATTCTTTTAACTTATTTTCGTAAAACTTTACAGCCATCAAGTTTGTGGGCAACGTACTCAAGCTTAAGAAGTACTTACGGTTGATATTAAGCATTATAACTTTAATATTTACAATTATTCAAGATTGATTAAAGCGAAAAAACAAAGGTTTTAAAAGCACAGTGTAAAACCAGGGATTTTTTATTTTTCTCTTAATATCTTTTGATTGCCATCATCTTTCCTTGACATTGTGGAGTACCCATTATAGCCTTGCCCCACACACTTTTCTGGATCCAAGCCCACGTTCGTTATAAAGTTATCTATGACAGATGCAATAGATGTGGCGTCCATGGCAATTAGTTCAATGAAGCCAAAAAGTTCTTCACGAATCAACATCTTTTCTTCGTCAAAAAATTTGACGCCGATTGACAGTTGCTCCTTGCCTGCGATGTCGCCAGTCTCGTCTGCCAAAATACTATATCGATGTGCTGTTTTCACACCTTCTATAATATCATCTCTGAAACAACTCCAGAAATATTTAATATTTCATTTTGAATCTGAGCCGTCATATAAGTCGCATTCTTATCACATGATTCTGAGTGTTTTATCGCCAGACTCAATCTTAAATTTGATAAGGTCTTCAAACAGACCTTCATGGAGGTCCTTACCTCTTACTGGCAGATCGTGGGTATTACAAAAAAACTGTATCTATTACAGATGCAACAATTTTTTAATTATCTTGTATGATTTTTTCATGACCCCTAACTAAATGCACATCCACAGGGATATTCTGTATAAAATTTTTTCCGGACGTGTTTAAGATCTTGTGACACTGAAACGTTGCTAAAAATCCCCCTCAAATCAACCACTCTCTTACGTACACAAACGAAAAACAAAAGGATTGCGTTTGAGTATGCATAAACGTCCGCTGTGCGCGTGTTGTTAATCTCGCGCGTTTTTTTTATCCAATTTTTTAGTGTGTACCTAGGTAATGAAGTGTTTTATGTTTCAATAGGTGCCTTACAGGTTAGCTCCGCCGTGGCTACGCTCATGAATGTAATCTAGGAATCAATAAACAAACTTATTTGATTTTTTCTTAATTCAGGTAGCTTTAATTTGGTGCAAGGTGCATGTAGGCGAAAAGAATTAACTGAGTTAACTGTAGACAATAAACAAGATAAAAATGATATGCTATTGGTTAAAATTCTCGATACAAAAACTGCTGTTATCCCTTCTGCTTCTACAGCCTTGCCATTTTTCATCTTATTTATTGCACTCTTTACTTCCTTCCTGGTCACGTCTCTTACTATTTCAAAATATGCCATACCATCTTAAAATATATCTCTCATTTTCTTCCTTTAGGAGAGCCTCCTAATATTCCTTTCATACTCTCATACGTTTTTAAAACTTTGTCGGTTGGCAGTTATGTCTTTCGAAGCTTTATTTTATTCTTTATTAGTATCCTTTATCAATCTCCCTCTCTCTCCTTTATTACTCTGAAAGTTCTCAAATACCATTTTCACCGCATCTGCTTTCGCTTTTGTCACTGCGCGCTTTAAATAACCTATTAATTATATTAAATGAGTAGTATTTCATGCCATAAATTGTCAAAAAAGATTACAAGTGATTACGCATGATAATTATTCATTACAAATTCTGTTGATAATACTAATTACAAATAATAGCAAGTGATTAAAATAAATAACAAGTAGTGACAAATGATTACAAATAATTGCAATAATCCCAAATATACAGATTCATATACAAATAGTAGATGTTCTTGATAATGCTGTTTATAAGTAATTCCAAGTCATCTTAAGTAATTATAGATCGGAATACAGAACTGCTTTATACGCCTATATTTACAAAAGGTAATCTTTCAATCTAATTAACAATTAATCGATTTTCTCGTACATATTCCAAATGTCCAAAACAGTCTGTTTAATTATTTTGTTCCGTTGGTTATGCAGAAACAGAGATTAATGTACACATGATAGTGTAGGGTAATCAGTCATGAAAAAATTCTTTGTGCACACACTAATTCAATGACTGGATGATATATAGTCCAGAATTCACAAATTTAGATTTATTTTACAATTAGTTATATTAGGTATAGAACTTTTAATAATTCAAATATTTTAAAAACGTTTCGAATCTGTAATTAATAAAAACATTTCGGAATACTACTCTACTTATTCAGAACTTGAAGAAACTTCAGCTACACTCTGTATAACATAACAATAATTTATCAAACGTAAAAACTAATACAAATATTTTACAGCAGCGGTTTTCAAACTCTTCTTACTTATCGCCTCCACGTTTTATTTCAAACAATTTTATGCCCCTCGTTGTATTGCGAGAATTAACTAGTCAACCCTGGGAATTAAAATTAGACTAGACAACACTGTATATCCAACTGGTATAATTATATGTGCTTGGCGCGGTTGACGAAGATGTTTCGTGAAAGATGTCGAAGGTCATCGAATTGTCTCGACGCAAGATGCACGGCTATAAATACAAAAGTGCGTTTACAGGTCTAGCCTTTTATTTTACGACAGTTGTTGCATTACAGTGACCAATTTGGGCTTTACAAGCATTGAAATTAGTGGAGAAGAATAACCGCTATGCGATATTTGTTTAAAAGTATTAGCTGCTAATAGCTTTAAATCTAATAAATTAAAGAGGAACTAGATACATTGCAGAAGGAATATATTAGTAAACCGCGTGAATTTTTCTAGAAATACTTAGATGATTTAAAAAATAGAAGACAAATTTTCAGAAAACGCTCGCAGTGAACGAGAAAGATTTGTTCGCATCAGCCCCACGGAAAAAACTTGTATTTTGTTTAAGTGAAAAAATTGAATGTTTTTGTAAAAATATCATTTATCTAAAAACAAGAAAACTCCTTTGATATGTTTCCCATATTGTGTATAAGTATCCAGGATTTTCCACTAGAAGAGAATCATAAAATTGTAATGGAGGGCCATTTAGAAAAGTTGAGTAAGAATTTTGGACGATACTTTATTGTAGAATTGTCCAATTGGAATTACGTTTGTAATGCATTTGACAATAAACCTAATTTCTCCTTTTGCGCTTTCTACGTTCGCCAAAAAATTACAACAAGCATAGATTCATACATTAGTTGTTAATTATGTTGTGATACGCAATTTAGAGATGAACCTTTTGCAGTACAGGGTATTATTAATTTTTCTTAAATCAATTGTCACATAGATGGTTTTAGTGGTTCTAATCGGTAGTTATGTAAAATAGATACTGAATTTTAAATTTATTAACAACTTAAAAACAAAAATAAGATAAAATCGTTACTAAGTTTGCATTACAAAGGAAGTATCTAAACTCAAGCAACATCATGACATCAATGACGAGTGGAGAAGAAAGAATCTTGTTAATTTCAACGCTTCCAAGACAAAGACATGTTGCAAACTTACGACTCATCACAATAAATGATCAGACACTAGAGGCAAGTGACTCCAGGTATAACGATCTCCCAGGACTTACTATAGAAAGAACATATTGCATCCATAGCAACTGCAGCAGGAAAAAAATTGGGCTTTCTGTTTAGAGCACGGAAGTATTTCTCTCCATCCAACTTAGCTACTCTTTACAAAGCCCAACATGACCTGATCTTGAATACTGCTCGCATGTATGGAGTTCGGCAGCTACGTTAAGGCTCAGAGTTCTTGATTCAATACAAAGAAGAGCAGTTCGACTAATAAACGACACCATTATCACCAAAAACCTAGCCCCATGGTCCCACCGAAGAGCAGTGTCTGAACCCTCCTTGTTTTACCGATACATAAACGGATTTTGCTCAGAAGAACTCTGCTCTATAGTGCCTCCACTTTCCAGACCAACCAGAGCAACGAGACATGCCAACTCCATGCACCCTTATACTGTTCAGTAGCAGACTTCGAGAACGGATCGATTCGATCGTTCCTTCATCCCCAGGGTCTCCAGATTGTAGAACTCCTTACCTTCCCACGTCTTCCCCACTTGTCCTAACTTGCAGGCCTTTAAATCCCAAATTAATAAATTGTTTTTTTTGCCCCAATAGATGTTCTCAGTACATTTGTATTTAGGTGTATGCCTACGAGGACATTCTGAATATAAAAAAATAATACATGAACTCTACTGGAACCAAAACGCCTTGGTTAGAACAGAAATGGGAAACACTGAAACCATAAATATCCAAAGAGGAGTTAGACAGGGCTGTACACCATAACCATTATTATTCAACCTGTATTTAGAAGAAATATTTACACGAGCTCTAGATGAGGTACAAGAGCCTATAAAAGTAAACGAAAAAAATTATTAACAACATCCGATATGCCGATGACACAGTGCTGATTGCTGGAAGTGAACAAGAATTACAAACACTGTTAAACAAAGTAGTACAAGAAGGTTAACAATGGCGATATCCAATAGGAATACACCAATTTTAAATATTTTATTAAACAACAAACAAATTGAACAAGTTGGGAAGTTTAAAAATCTAGGATGCTGGATACAAAGACCTTAGATCCAGAACAAAAAGTCAAATGCAGAATAGAACAGACCAGAAACACCTTCATAAAAATGCGACAATTTCTTACCACTCGGAGCCTTGATTTTACTCGATATCGCATGATAAAATGTTATGTATATTGTATATAGTGTATAATGTATATAGAAGATATGTCGAAGCATGCTACGGATTCCATGGACCAACTATGTTAGAAATGAAGAGGTTTTAAGGCGCATGAGTATGGATCGTTATAAAAATTGTTAAAAAACGCAAAACATCTTTCCTTGGACACATATTTAGACATGAAAGATACTTCTAGGGAGGGAATCAGGAATGGAGACGTGGTCCTGGAAGACGTCAGATGACGTGGTTGTGTAACATCAAGCAATGGAAACGTCTAGATCCCCAACGTTTGATTAGATAAGCTCAAAATAGAGAAGAATTTGCAGAAGTCATTGCCAACCTCCACTGAGGAGACGGCACCTAAAGAAGAAGAAGTTTGGATTATACAAACCTTTTCTAAAACAATTCAAAAATTATATCAAAACTAAACATGAAGAACAGTTTTGAAAAATTTATAATTAACATGTTTGTAGAAAGCGATAAGACAACTAATTAAGATAGTTGTATGTTTTTTAACATGTATCTGAGACTGTTTCTAAATACTTAGGTATCTACTAATTTGTATCACACGCAAAGATAAACCTTTTTTTAATTAGATTACAAAATTCTTAAAACATTAAAGTTTATTTAATTTCTCGCAGAAATTTGTATGCAACTGTAATGTAATAGTTTAGATCTTAGCTGTTTGAACATCTAATTAAACGTAGAATTTTGCACACTTGCTGATAAGGCAAAATGCTTGGTTAAACACAAACGCTTTGCTAAAGACTAGATCAAGTTTATCCAAACGTAATAATATTAAATATGCAACGAAACAAAATTAAATTTTGACAAAAGAACGTTTAGTTTGTGTAAATAACTTGAAAATTTTACATATTGTTTCTTAAATACAAACAGTAGAAATCTGCAAAATCAAAAATGAGAAAAAAAACGAAGAATGAGAATAAAGAGAAAAATAAAAAAAAAAGAATGAAAATATGTAAAAAATAGAATAAATTAAATAAATGAGAAAAGAGAAAAATATGAGAAAAACTATCGGGAAAACTAGAAAAAAAATGAAGAAACAAAAAAATTATTAAATAAATATAAATTAACATAAATCATAAAAATGAAAAATAAATACAAACAAAAAAATGGAAAAAATTGATAAAATAAGAAAAAGTTGAAAGAATGCAATAAAACTAAGATATTAAAAATATAAAAATAAATCAAAAACATAAAAGTAAGAATTAAAAAGCTGAATAAAAAGAGAGATTAAAAAAATAGAAAACATCTAATTAATTAAAACTAAAACAAATAATAACAAACCATAAAACTATGAAAACGTCAGAAAATTAAAAAATACATGAAAAGAATTTGTTTATATTTTTTTTGTGAAAAAATCTGAAATTTAATACAAACTGAAAAAAATAATATAAAAAACAGGAAAATTCAGAAAAAATTGTGAAAAATCTTGAAAATTACAAAAAACTTAAGATTTACAAGAAAATTGAAAAAAAACGTGGAAAATTATTATTAAATCATCAATTTAGGATAAAACAAAAAAACGGGTCCCGTTTACATGAATGAGTAGAAACATGAAGCATAAAAAAACGTTGATAAACTAAAAAATCATGAAAAATTTAAAAAAATTGTGATAAACTGCAAATAGTCTGAAATATTGAAAATATATTAAAAAATTGGAAAAATCGGAAAAAACGTTGTTTAAGCATGTTATGATAAAATCTTAAAAAAAAAATGGTTAATGAGACCTCTTTTACCTGAATGAGTAGAAGCATAAAGCATGAAAAGAATAATAAAAAACCAGAAAAATCATTGAATTGAAAATACCTGTCTTGAAAATTGGAGTACATCTCTTAAAAAAATAAAAAAATCGTAAAAATTTGTTCTCTGTTAGTCGGAAATATAATTGCTGATTTTTGCAGTTTGAAAATTTAATTAAACTAAATACGCAACTAAACTTAATTAAATGTCTGCATTAGAATGTTTAATTTGTGTGTTTTTAACTTAAAAAGAATATTACTAACGTAAATACATTTACAGATTGTTTATATAAATGTAAACAGTACACCTCCGCTTTTAAATACATTCAGAAAGTATTTTCTATCGAAGTATATAAAAATAATATCTCTCGTCTAAAAATATATTCGCTGATTCAAGTAAAAGTAAATAAAGTTTTTCTTAAAATTGAAACATAACACAACAGAACAAAAATAAAAAGAAATCAAGAACAAGTCAAAAAAAAATTAAAAGATATTGAAAAAAATTGAAAAAACGACAACAAACATAAAAAATGAGAAAAATCGATAATATTAAAAATATATCCACAAAACAAGAAAAAATAAAAATAACAAAAATTAAAATATTTGAATAAATGAATAATGATAACAAAGAGGACAATTAATGAAGTGAGAAAAAAACTAAAAATGTTTAAAAAATAAAAATACGATAAAAAAATAAAAAAGATAAAAGACAATCGAGAAAATGAGAAAAAATGGATAATAGGTAAAATTACTAAAATATCTATGACAGAACAAAAAATTAGAATAAAAATAAAAAAAATCCATAATATGAAAAAAGTGATAACAAGGAAGAGATCGAAAAAGATTAAAAAAAAAAGTATAAAACATCCCAACAAAAAGTTAAGATACCAAAAGAAAATAATTAAAAAACAAAAAATAATCGAAAAAAAAGGAGAAATAAAAATATTAAAAAAGAACACCCGTCCGGCCGTACAATACAAAAATTTGAAAAAATCTATAAATTAAAAGAGTCTAAAAGTTTTGAAAAAATAAATAAAAAAATACAAAAATACACAAAAAATAGTAAAAAGACATAAAAATTAGAATGAAAATAAAAACATAAAATCACCGATGTGGGAAAATAGACTAACTAGAAAAAGAATAATAAAAATATAGTAAAAAAAAAAAACAAAAAAAACTAGAAAAATTAAAAAACAGAATAAATAGTTAAAATGAGAAAAACGAGGAAATCAAACAAAAATAATAAATAAATAAACAAGTTATAATGGTGTCGTGGGACACCAGGTAGGAACTAGGTTCCTTCGGCTAATGTAGAATCGACACTACTCGCTTGTGTATACGACTGTAGCGCCTGCACACGTCTCATTTTATTCCATAGACTTTTTGTTACGGTTTTACTATTACATTTTTTTCAGTTCGGTCGCGCAGCAAAATCCCTATCTCCTCCAAGCCTTGGATTATACTACGTTATAGATTAATAATTACATTTCTTTTGGTTGTATATATTTTTATAATTTGTACTTTTCTTCTGGACAACTTATATATCAATAAATTCACTAAAGATATAATTTTTATAATGATAATGATCGGAATAAGATAATTGAATAATTGAATTAATTTTATTTAAAGTTAAAATAATATTTATAGTTTTTTGTTTAACACTGGAGAAAAACTAAAAAAAAATTACCACCCCGCGTATTCGATCCTCCAACGATATCCAATCGTGAAGAGTTATCATATGCTAGTCAAATTATATTTATGTACTTACTGCGTAAATTTTGATCATATTAATAATAATAATTTATTATAAATTTTGAGATTAACATTAGTAACAGGTGTAGATAAATTAAATTAAATAAAATATTACAACATAATTTACACATTTTACATTTAAAAACCAATGATTTTCATTAATTTATAGGACATCACAAAAGTTGACATCGTTGGATATTTCTATATTGTTTACAATGATTATATTATATTATTAAACTTACCTTTCGTTAGGAGATTCTGTAATGAGAAGATCATCTTTTGCTTGATTCATTATCACTATTATATTTTTTGTAAACCCTTTTAAGAAAGTTTCAGTGACAGTTAAAAATTATATCATAACTGTCAACGTTATGTCTATCGTATACTGAACACTGAGTAGAGGCTAGCGTTGTGTGGAGGCTATCGGTAACCTACCTACTAGATATAGTGGCACTATTACAAGCGTTACGGTTTTATTGTTACGGTTTTTTGCTATTACATTTATTTCAGTTGGGTCACGCAGCAAAATCCCTATCTTATCCAAGCCTGCCGTAAAGAACTTACTTCCAATAAATAAATAAATAAATAAATAAATAAATAAATAAATAAATAAATAAATAAATAAATAAATAAATAAATAAATAAATAAATAAATAAATAAATAAATAAATAAATAAATAAATAAATAAATAAATAAATAAATAAATAAATAAATAAATAAATAAATAAATAAATAAATAAATAAATAAATAAATAAATAAATAAATAAATAAATAAATAAATAAATAAATAAAAATAAGTTACCAGTTATTGCACTGAAACCCAATGCAATACTCACGAAAATTCCGTTAGACGTGATAAGAGTGTGTTTCTAAGCGTGATATTACCATAAAAACATGATATGAGCTTACGTGACGTGATAGTAGTTTGTTTCCACGTTAATATTAATACAAAAATATAATATCAGCGATTTACATATTCCTCCCTTTATTTGGGTTGAATAAACATCTTTTTCTATTGTATTATTGTTTGGTATTCGATTGTTAACTTAATTGCAAACTAATCCAATTTTTTATGAAAAGAATGCAATTCGTTTCCTTTAAATCCCATACAATTTAAGTGTATAAAATCGTATTCTTTATAATTTCTTTTCTTAACAGTATTTCGAACAAACCATCTCCAACTAGTAGATAATAGTAAATAAATATTTCGAAACACAATAAACTCGACTTTCTATAGACTTTTCATCGCAATCGTTTCCGCCAATTCACTTTGCAGACGTTTTCTTTTTTATCTGCTAACTGCTTCTAGATTTGTTTTCCTGTTCGTCATTTACGAAAAAAAAAGATTAATTTCACATGAACATAAATAACAGCCTTCTTCTGTTTTATATGTTGTTCCAAAACAATATTAAATAAATGGGAAAGACAAATGTAAGCCTTGACATTTTATTAGGAATTTTAAGAATTTGGAATTTACAAGTGTCTCTCTTAAGAATGTAATAATAACATTTTTTAATAACTAATATTCTGTATGATTTAGATTAAAAATTATGCTTTATCATATTTTTGTAAAATGTAAGATAATTTTCTTTCAAACTTTTTTATGTTTGATATGCCTGGTTTATTAATTTTAAAGTTAAAGGTAAATTAATAGTTTAAAAACAATTTTTGTACTTTTTAAAGAATTGCAGACGAGTGCAGCGGATTGCTTTTTATAATCTAGATCGTCGTTCTCACGTGCGCTGGTTTGCAGAAAATCAGTTCTACTAATACTTTAATCTTTGTCTAATTTTAGTATTTCTTCTTTAAATGTCTCTAGTATCTTTCTAATTTAGATTAAAAATTATGTTCATCACATTATTGTTATATGTAAGATAATTTCCATTTAAAATTTTCTGTTTGTTATAGTTTACTATACCCTATTTCAAAAGAGTGTATAGAAATAAAATCTCATTAGGTATTCAAAAGGGCTACAGGGTGACCCGTCAATAAATTCTGTCACTTCCCTAGACTGCAATGCAAAATTCTCTCATTTCATAAGAAGCAGGTAGGTCACCCTATTTTATGGAATTAGCCCATTGTTATCGACCGATAAACACTGCGCCAGAGTCGCGCTAGTGGGATAATTGACAAAACAATATGCATTTATAAAAATTATATTAAAGGAAATAAAAATTTAATAAATTTAATGTAGCAGAACAGTGTTATGAAAAGAGTATAAAATGGAACAATAAAATATATACGAAACGAAATCGGAAAATACTCACAAACACACACGAACAAACTTACTTGGAACTTTACGTATATTTACACTACAATTAAATTATTCTATATCACTATATTCTTCGTCATCCGAAGAACTGTCATCATCCCCTGGCGTTATAAATTATAATTATAGGGTCAACCACCTGATCGACCAGGTTGTCCAGTTCCCACATTTTATCTTCCTCTTTTAAAACATGCTGGATTGCTTTTCGCCAGTTCTCTGATGTGATTTCCTGAATGGCTTGATCAAACAGTACCTTGCCATCTTTCATTTTAAATGTGGTATTGTTTCTTGCAACAAATCCTTTAACTTGTGCCCATATAAGTTCTATTGGATTTAATTCGCAATCATATGGCGGTAGGCGCAGCACAGTTACTTTGTACTTTTATGCTATATCTTCAACGGCATATTTCATGAAGCGAGTTTTATGTTGTTTTACTATGGCTAGTAGTTCCTTCTTTATTGAATTAGTCTCAAACTGAATACCTTTATTTGACAGCCAGTTAATAATTTCTTATAACTGTTTTGTTCCTGAAGGTTCCAGATGGTCGATCTCCCGTGCACTGGTTTATCTGAAAATCAATTTTACTGCTTCTTTGATCGCATCCTGTCTAATTTTAATATTGCTTCTTTAAATGATCCTAGTTTCTCTATTTTAATAATTTTAAATATTTTGCCAAACTTCCGGATTATTATGACAGAGATGGTAATAAATTATTGGAGAATCAATGAAATAAGTGTGTTCAAATTGAGGGAGATTACCCTACATGTCTATATTGCAGTCTGTATTTGGACCCCCAAGGAAGTTTAAAGTTTAAAAATAGTTTTTGAACACATTTTAAAAATAAAAAAAATTATACTTTTTATTTTAGTCGGCGACTAACTAGGTTAACAATACTCAAATATTTACTTTTCCCTATATAGAGGTTAAGTCATCAACAAAGCAGGTTTCGAAATTTGTTTAGCTAACAGTTTCCACAAAAAAGTTTTTAATTTATTCCTCCAACTCAGCTGGTTTGTGTTTGTTAGCAAGTTGTACAAGGGCATACTAGTCGTGTATTTTCAGATCTATCAACGTTTTACACTTCTCTGTTCTGAATTTAGTTGCTATAATTCCCATCTCATGCTTCTACAAGTACAAGTAAACTCGTATGTATTTATGAAATGCGTCAACTTTAATAGAACTTGTCTCAGGTGTTGCGTTCTCACATAAACATACTCGATTCAAATTCATGTGCCAATTAATAATCGATAACTAGCCTAGTTTTCAATAATTGAATTAGACTAACATATTAGGTACACTTACACACCTTTTAGTTTCATTTATGAGTAATTTACATTCAAGCTGACCCATCGAACTTCGTAACGTCTAACACTAATGTATTTGTCTCATTTTCTGTTTTTTTTTAATTTTTACTATTTTATCTCGTCTTTGTTATTGCTTTTGATGTGTTTTTTGTTGTTTTTATCATATTTTCTTGTAAGTTTCCAGGTTTTTATATTAGGAATTCATAGAACTACACTGAAGGACAAAAAAAGTGGCCCAACCAAAATTTTAAGAAAATATAAACCTTCAAAACTTTTGTGTTGGTGGTCCGATTACAATGATTCTTTTTTTATTTTAAAGAATGGTTCTTTGCTATTATGACGTGGTTATAAGAGATATAATAGGCAAGTTTTTTGATTAATACTAAAAATGTTTAAAAATTCTGTTATTTATACCTACATACATTCTTCTGTAATATAAAATATTAAAGTTTCTTACTGTTAAATAAAATTCTTAATTTGAAAAGACCTCGTATAGTCTTAAGAAAATTAATATCTGCTTCTTGCATTTCAATTTTGGAGTATGCAAAACTGTTTATCAAGAATAGTTAAAAATTTTTTTATATAGATCCCACATAAGTAGACACACTGTATATTAATATTAAATACACATTGGTATGATACCACAGAAAAGGAGAGAAATATATTACCATTTTTCCTGATAAACAAGTGAGAAATTGTAAAAAAAAAACAACTGCCAATTTTAGTTTTTACTTTAAATCCTTTATTCAATAACAAGACGAGTACATATTCCCAGTAAATTGAAAATTTCAATTGTATTATTGTAAACGGTTTCCATTCTTTAGGATTAAACTAAATTTATTTTCCAACAAATTTTATTTAAGAAAACGACGAGAAATTGTCTTCTATTTAGATGTAATCTTATAACATGTTACTATATCCAGAATAATCAGGTACAAGAATTTTGAAAGCGAGAAACGTGAGGCAAACACTTTAGCTCAACTAAATTTTAACGAAAAACGAAACATCTTGCGTTTCGTGTGTGTCGGTATTAATAAACGTACACGGAAAATAAATTTCTGTAATGATCAAATATGTTGTAGCTCTTAAATTATACCGGATTTTATTTACAAGTAGCTTAAATAGATCATTTTATTTCCTAAAAAAATTCAAAAACATAACGTGTGATAGATACATGCACACGCATACGAGAATTCATTGCATGGCTGCATAGGTATTCATATATTTTCATGTAGGTATAAGTACAGTAGAAGACAATTACCAAGAGAGTGAAATATCCTAATGAATAAAAAAAGGAGATAAAAACAACCTCACAAACTATCGTCCCATCAGTTTGATCACCGCATCAGTGAAGATATGTACTTTCCAAAATTAGATCAAGACGGATATCGCCACTCATGGATGCGCAAAAACCATTATAACAAGCAGGTTTTCGCCGGCACTTCTCGACATTGGATCATATCCACACGTAGGACAACGAGTTTTTCACGTTCCAAAAGATCAAGAATTCAATGCGTGGGCAGCGATTCCTGTCGCCAGAAGAAGCCATCGATGCCTTTGAAACAGCGATTTTGCAGGTGTTGAAGCATGGAGTAACTCTTTTACCAATTGGTTTAAACGTATACAAACATGTATCGATGATCTTGGTGGGACATATTTTGAAAAACAAAAAAGTACTTTAAGTCTATATATTTTTTGTCTTTATAAATAAAACTATCATAAAAATATGGCATAAGTGAATGTTTTTTAATTAAAAAATTAAATTCTAAATTACATTGGTAGGTTAATCCGAAAATAATTATCAACAATAAATTTAAGAAATAAGAAAACTGTATAGATACGTAAAGTACACATGAAAGATTTATTTTGTAAACAATTATTTATAAATACACATTAACTATAATATTTCTCTCGACCACAAATATAAATCTGTTATGGTTTCTGTTAACTAGTCAACATCAAACAAACCAAGTGCTTTTCTTCAATTATTTCTGTCGTTTATTTAGTGAGGTTAATTAATAATTCGTATCGCCCTCTGGGAATTGAAATGCGCAAATTCTAACATCTACTCTCGTATCTGATCTAAATGCATCAGAGGCGTCCAAATTTTGTTTAAAATATTAATTTTACAACAAAAATAGAATAACCAACTTTAATTTTTTTAAATTGGTACCCATTGTATGAAAGTCAGCTGTCAACGTAAAATGTCACTTGTCAAAACCTGTTATTTATTTCTTTTATGTCATACTAGTTCATTATTGTGTTTTTATTGCTTAGTTACCAACTATCTAATGCCGTACTTTATGCCCGTGCGGGCATAAAGTTCACTTTATGGCCCGCACGGGCATAAAAAGAAATAATTTTTTGTTTAACTTATTTAATAAACTTTACTAATTATAATTACAAACGTAATATAGTAATATATGTAAATATTCGATGAACATTATTTTGACGAATTAACATAAAATTGGCAGTTCTGAAAAGATCCGGAGACAGTTAAGTTGCCTGCAGCAAACGATTCATGTTTAATTGTTTGAGTATCAAATTTCTGTACCGAAACGCCAGACCCGGAAGGTACACCTGCCAGCATTCTTGAAACTTCATTTTTTGAAGATAAACTATCCTCTAAATATCCTTCAGCAACCGACGTACTCTTCCATCCACCATGGCGCTTCAACGTGGTCATACTGGCTTCAGCCTCTGCAAGAAGAGTTGCTGACGTTCGACGCATACAATGACCTGTATATTTCTCAGGATCACTTAAACCCAGATATTTCGCTATAATGGACGGGATTTTTCCAAACGTGTTTTTTCCTACAGGTTGTACAGTACATCGACCCTGTCTATAGGTCAGAAAAAGCCTTTTTTCTGAGCAACCACGTGGCCGTAGTGACATATAATCTCTTATTAGCTTTAAACTGTTCATTTCACTCTCATATATAATGGTAAAAATGCGTTTTTTATCGGTATTTGTCTCTGGTACATTTACCACAAAAACCGATTTTCTATCTTCTACATGAGTAAGTAACATGTTCACAAGTTCTTGCCGTCGACATCCACCAAATATTCCAAATATTAATGCAACTTTTTTCATTAAAAACGTCTCGTTCGGTGCCTTATAAATAAATTTTAAAACATCTTCTCTAGACAGAATTTTAGACTTCTTTGCTTTGTAGCCTTTTGAAGTTTGCTTCAAATATTCCATTAACTTATAGTAATTAGCAATGTTAATATTTTTATTTACTATTAAAGTCTTCTTTACCACGGAATATTTGGACCAAAAAGAACTCGGAGCAAATGTTTTAGCGAGATCGCCGAAGTATCCAAGCAACACAGTTTCATTAACATCTTTTACGTAGTTTTCTTGCATCCAATTTAATAATTTTTGGTATTCCATATCGTAAACTTCTTTAGACTTTTGTGGCAACAGATTTTCAGTTGCTTCCTTTGCTTTTTTAATAATTTCGTCAGGAATTCCAAAATCTTCGTCCAATTTGACTTTTTACTTTGACACATGTAACAATTTTTGCGATTTTATGACATTTACGTTTGTCAACATTTACCTAGCAACGATATTGCCTACTATGAGAAAGTGGCAATGTTTTAATTCAAACCGGATTTTTAATATACTGATTTGTATTGAGATTGGATTGCAATAACGAACTAGTATGACATAAAAGGTTGTATGTACCAATGGCATAAACAGATGTGTATACCCTCGGGCGACTTACAAATCCTCGGGTCAGAGGCCCTCGGGTTCGTAAGACGTCGCCCTCAGGGCATAAACATCTATTTATACCCTTGATACATAAATAACTATTATTACTTCATAGGATTTTTTCGTTTTCTAAAGTTTTCTTTTTAAAATATCTACAAAGAAATTTTATGGCATTTAGACTATTTTAGTGTATTTTTTTCTTTCAAAAACATTTTAAGTCGCCTATATGGAAGAGTTATACGAGACTTTATCAAAATGGAATATGGAGACAAGAAAACGAAGAAACCAAGTGTATTTCGTGCTGAATTTTCTGATAAAAAGGTAAAATGACTCAAGGATGGTCATCAAGAAACATTATAAGGACAATATGATAAAAATCAACCTAAGAAAACAAGTACCGAAAAAATTCATACCGAATAAGGGATTAAAACAAGGATGCTGCTTATCTCCAAGCTTATTTAAGATTTATGTCGTATACGCAAGTTACAGGACGGCGACCTTCCGGTGGATGATGTACTAGACGCTGACTTTGCTAAACTAGCAAAGTCTAGAATAATTAAATAACAAAGTCATCAATATTTTTTATATAAATTCTCAATCAATGTTAATCAAAATTAGTCTGATATAATTTTATATTTTTGTGCAATAACTGTTAGTTTGAAAATAAAATTTTAAAAAGTGTTTTGTGATTTCAAAACTCGTAATTCGCACTAAAGAAATAAAAACGGAAATGTGCCGGAATTGGAATCTCACTGAACGTTCGGGTCATATATTCATAAAAATTTGCCGATAACTAAGTCCTCATAGTGCAACACAAGAATGACTTGTAAATGACTAGAAAAATTAAAAGGAAAGGAAATAAAAAGGCAAGGCTCTCCATTAATCCAAATAAAACCAAATATACATGTAGCACCGTAGAACTACCTATTGGAAAATCTGGATCTTGAAAACGAAGTAACAATATCAGCCTGTTAAACCTACAAATATTTAGGAGCTATTATAAACCACGAAAACAAAATACCAGATTAACTCACACAAGGAAGGAAAGCTATTAAAAGAGTAAATGAAATATGGTGACACAAGGATGTAACAAAAGGAAGAAGTGTTAACATACACAATACAGTCGAGAGTAGCATAACCCTATACAGATGTGAGGTACGGGCTAAAAAAGGATATTGGCAGCTATAAAGATAAATAAACTAAAAATATCATGCAGACTATCAAGAATAAAACTGATCACAAATAAAAGAATCAAGGAACTTATCGGTATAGCATACAATACTAGAAAAAGTAGATAAACATCAACTTATCTGATAAGGATAGGGGACGGTAGACTCCCAAAAGCAACTTTTATATGAAACCTCCTGGAAAGAAACCAGAAGACCAAGAACAACCGGCGAAAGTAACATAATAAAAATAATGAGTTTACGTAACCTACTGGACGAACAGTGCATGGATAGAATAAGACGGAGAAGAGGTCTAGAGAACGGACAGCGTCGACAGACGTTATAAAACCATTTCTTAATATATAAAAGCATTTTTAGATTTTAACTAGACTAACTACACTTCCAGAGACTCCTACTGTTTCAACAATATCAGATCGGTCCGAAAATTGTTTAACCTACCTTCATATCTCTGCGCTAGATTTAATCGTTAATGAGAGCGGGGATCACCATTAAAATCTAATCTAATCTAAATAAACCTGGCATGGTCTCTCCTGTAGATCTCCATGTTTTAAACACTGCTTCCTATGGGAATATTGTGACTCTAGTTTGATTAGCTGAAGATCATCACCACCGCTGATTTTTAGGTAGGCATAGATCCAGGTGTTCCAAGTTCTTGAGGATTTGGATGACTATCGTTGAGTTACTGTTGCCACAGGACAGTTCCCTTTATCAGAGATCTGAGTCCTGTGACTAATTCCTCAAGGTGGTGATAAGTTTCATGGTTTGTGTTACCGAAAATGAGGAACCGTTTATCCAAGGCCTCACACTCAAATAGAATCTGAGTTTTCGTCTCATCTTCCATGACGCACAGTCGGCACGAGGTAGGTTCCTGTGTCAGAATCTCCATCCTTCGAAGGTGTAGTCTGAATGGTCCATGCCCAGTGAGCAGGCCCACCAGTACTTTTATCTGACTCCTGCCAAGATTTAGTATGTCAAACGTCAGTTTTTTGGAGTATCCTTTTAGCGTCAGCTTCGAATGCCTCAGCCCTTATTACTCCAGTGTTTGGTCGACTCTTCCCAGACCCAGTTTGGTCCTTACCCAGGCTCTAGGCAGTCCCAGTACAGGTTCTGGACCAATGAATCGTGTATTCGCTCCCTCCTTGGCCAGAAAGTCCGCGATTATCACCATTAAAAGATGTGCTACTATTTTTGAAATGACTATACCACTATTTAGTTTGTATTTCGTCCATAAACTCCTCGCCAAAGACTTCTGCATCATGTGGATAATTAATCCAATATTTCAGTCAATTTGAACAAAAGTTAAATCTGACGAACACATAAAATGATTTGAAAACAAAACGATGCATCTGAAATATATCCTTTTCTGTTGACATTTATGTCTCGCAGAGGTCGCTCGACCATCTGGTGCGAAAATATAAAAGCAGATCGTATACTTTTAAGTTAGACCTTGTACATTAATTATACTGCTATACCCTTATAAAAGTTTTCATTCATTTTTTAATTAAGTTTTTATGTTTTATAATTATTGTGTACTAAATATACTGTCTAAAAATATTAAATAAAACTGTTAACGTTCATTTAAAAAAAGTTTTATTCGTGTAAAAGGCAACATCCGATCCTCGACTCTAAATTAAATAAACCGAACCAAAAATTAAACCCTCTCGACACGGATCAGTGAAATAAATCTTACAATTTATTGCTTCAAAGCTAAAAGATGCTTTCAAGATATTGTGTGGTTTACAGAAAATCAGTTTTGTTACTTTTTGTACTCTGTACAATTTTAATACTGCTTTTAGTAAAATTGAAATCTAAACGGATAACTAAAAAGTCAAAGTAAATGTTGGTAAATGATGGGATCACCAGATTCTTTCAAATCGTTAAGATTTACTTATATTGGATATTAGAACTAAGATTTCTTTTACGTGAATGTTTTTACATTCTATCATCTTTATCGATGAAATTTCTGAGGTCTGTATTGTAACCTTAAAATTTCCCAAGGCTAGCTCCTGAGGGTCGTAGCTTCCTTCTGAGTTTTTTTCTAATTTCTTCCAAACCTTAATTAAAGGGCGCCAAGTACAGACACACAAATAAAATTCGAAAAATCAGTTTTAAAATTAAAATAAATTAATAAAATGAATTAATTAATTCTGTTATCTTTGGGGTTTTTCGATGGCTTCTGTCGGAGATTCGATAACTTGTGGAACGGAATTGTAAGATGGATGGAGTTCCTTCCAAGGGACAACCTGTAGGATTTTCGTACAATGTGGAAAGGAACCGCAAACGGTTTGGAACACCCCTCAAGGGACTTCCTGTCGAATTTTCGTTAATGGAGGAACGGAACTGCAAACGGTTTTTGAACACCCTTCAAGGGACTTCCTGTCGGATTTTTCGCACGACGTGGAACGGAACTGCAATCGGAATGAATCTCCCTTCAAGGGACTTCTTGTCGAATTTTCGTTCATGGAGGAACGGTACTGCAAAATGGCGTCGGCTTCAACTGATTGTCGACTGACTGCGTAATTTCTCATATGTTTATAGCTGGTCCTTAATAGGGCCCTTCTTATAGTTGGCAATAACTCAGAACAGAAGGGCGAAGGTAGTCGGAAATAACTCTGAATTTAATCAAATTCACCGATAAAAATAAACGAATTTAAATCAAAAACTCTCGAACAGACATATTCTCTCCTTCCCAACTAGCAATCCTCTCTCGTATCAGCGCGATAACAATAGATAATATAAAAATATTTATAGTCCGGATGGTATGCTCAAAAACGAACGTTACAAACGTTACAGTATATTGAAAGTCGTCTTCTCTAGTTCGTAGAGTTTAATATATAAAATATACACCGCGTAGGTGTCGACGAGCAACTGATTAGCTCGTAAGCCCTTATTTGTAACATTTATGTTTTGCAGAGATTACTCAAGCATCTAGTGAAAAGATATAAGAGCAGGACGGAGACTTTTTGGACAGAACTCGTACATTGATACTTATAGCTTTATGAAAGTTTTCATTAATTATTTTATTGGGTTCTTATATATTATATAAATTTTGAATTAACCATACTATCTAGAAATATTTAATTACAACCGTTAACTTTCTTTCATAGAAGAAAAATCTAGATACTTCAAACACTTTTTGTGATAAAAGGTAAAAGGTACAAATCTGACCCTTGACTCCAAGTTTCCATTAAATAAATTGAACCGAAAATTAAATCTGGACCTCTCCACACGTATCAATGAACTGAATCTTACGATTTTTTTGCTTCAAAGCTAAAAGATGCTTTTAAGGTAAGAATCTTATTCGATGTGTTGAAATTTCTGGAATATCCAAGAAATTTGAATACTAGACATTCTCTTTTATGTTTTAACCTAAATTTATTTAGATAAAGCAGCTAAAAATATTTTAGGAAATAAGCAAACTAAAATCGATTACTGGTGTTAAGCAATATTAATACTAAACTTTCTAATTTCAAGTCAGTAACAATCTCGATTAATATCTGCAAGGGTCCTAAAATCATGGAAATATCCTTGTTCCGGAAATTAATCTAACTACTGAGCATCCTTTATCGACAGATTTTCAGATACCTACTCTCCATTAATCTCCATTGAAGATTCCGGAAAGCCGAACAAGACCGTAATTATGACAGCATCTAAATGGAAATAAAAGTTTACCTATTTGGAAACTCGCAACTAATAGAGTTCCTAATTACAGAGAAACCTTTGGCCTGCCCAAAAGGACATGAAAATGTTATAAATATCGGAAAAAAATATTTCTGTCTTATTTCTTTTCGCATATTTCTTTATTATTTATGTTTTCTATGAGATTCTCTATTTGCAAATAGGTACTTTTACAAAGTTTTAGTAAGTTTTAAAGTTGTATTGTACACTCCAAAGCACACGGTGGACCAACTATTAGTTTATTTTTAAAGAAAAACACATTTATTCGAAATTATTGGATGATCTTGCGATTTCACTTCAAAATAAGCTTTGACCAAATTTTGTTCGCAAATAAGCCCATTAATTAGAGTGTTACGTGTGATGTGAAACCAAAGGTCGTTTAAATAAAATTCCTTATGTTTTGACTATAAGTATTCCGTTAACATATCTTGATAACACTCTGCATTTACCTTACCGTTGGAAAATGATCTCATAGAATTAAACGAGGCAATACTCGATGCCTATGAATCAAGCTGTCCTCTTCAAAGGACTAGAAAGTCAAACGACGCAATATGGTGGAATAGTCATCTGTCAAACCTAAGATCCGAAACAAGGAAGCTCTTCAACAGAGCCAAATGTAACGGAGATTGGCAGAGCTACACCGAGAAACTCACAACTTAAAATAAAGAGATTAGAAAAGCCAAAAGAAACAGCTTCAGGAAATTCTGCGAAGAAATAGACTCTACACCTTCTGCTGCAAGACTACACAAAGTCTTAGCAAAAGGAAGAGTAGATACAGTAATGGCACTGCGAAAGCCAGATGGACGCTTCACAGAAAGCGAAAAAGAACGGGCAAAGCTCCTGCTAGAAACCCACTTTCCTGCAGGCATAAACACCACAGGAAATACGAGGTACAAAACTAGAAGACCAACCAGCGAAGACACTGCAATGGCAAAACACATATGCAGTGAAGAACGGCTGAGATGGGCTATGAACACCTTTCAGCCATTCAAAACCCCTGGAGCTGACGGAATATTTCCTGCCCTACTACAACAGGGGCAGGAGGCAATCATTCCTCATGTGATCCGAATCAGTCGGAGCAGTTTTGAACTGGGATATATACCAGAAGTGTGGAGGAGGGCAAGAATCACCTTCATCCCCAAGGCAGGGAAACGGGACACCACACACCCTAAATCCCTTAGACCAATCAGCCTCACATCGTTTGTTCTCAAGACGATGGAAAAAGCTGTAGATAACTATATTAGAACAGAAGTCTTGGAGCAGGTACCACTGCACCCTCGTCAGCATGCATATCAAACGGGCAAATCTACGGAGACCGCGTTGATACAATTGACTGACGAAATCCAAGACGCTCTAAACGCAAAAGAAACCGTGGTATGTGCCTTTCTAGACATAGAGGGGGCTTTTGACAATACTCCACACGAGGCTGTCAAAAGAGCACTCAGTGATAGAGGAGTAGATAGAACGACTTCCACCTGGTTGTCGCAATTACTGTCTACAAGAATCGCAGAAATGAAGGTAGGCCAAGACACTATCTCCATCAATACGACCAGAGGTTGTCCGCAAGGGGGAGTTGCATCCCCACTTATGTGGAGCCTCACCGTAGACAGCTTACTCTGGCAACTGACCGAATTAGGTATACCTTGCCAGGGTTACTCCGATGACGTAGTTATCCTCGCAAGAGGGAAATATGAAAACGTCCTCTGCGACATAGTGCAAAGAGGACTGAACACAGCAAAGCAGTGGTGTGATTCAGTGGGACTTAATATCAACCCCACCAAGACCACGTTAGTAGCCTTTACAAGGAAAAAGAAACCTAAACTAAAAACTATAAAAATAGGTGGAAATACCGTTGAGTGGAAGACAGAGGTCAAATATCTAGGGCTAATCCTAGATAATAAGTTACTCTGGAACAAACACGAAAACGAAATAATACACAAAGCTACAAAAGCCCTTATGGTGTGCAGAAACATTGCTGGGAAAAATTGGGGCTGTAACCCAAAGACATTGCAATGGATGTACACAGCAATAGTGAGACCTATCATCACATATGGGGCAGTAGCTTGGGGCACGAGAGCTAATCTGATCACTACGAGGACAAACCTCTCAAAGATTCAGAGACTAGCCTGTGCATGTATCACTGGAGCAATGAGAACATGTCCCACTGCTGCAATGGAAGTAATACTAAATCTCTCGCCACTGCATATTCAAGTAGAAAATGCTAGGAAGAAAACAATATATAGAATGATCAAAGAAGGAATAATCAAGGAAAAACCTCGATCACTTCAACTTGATCAAACTTGGGAAATGCCCCAAGATGACATGCCAAAGAAATTTAACTTTGTAAGGAAATTTACCACTAAACTGGGAAGCAAATCTAAATGGGACGAAAACACCATATTGGGGCTAAGCCAAAACGCCATAAAATGGTACACGGACGGCTCCAAGACAGATAAAGGAACAGAAGCAGGGGTGTTTGGACCTAGAACCAAATACTCAGAAAGCTTGGGTACATACCCAAACATCTTTCAAGCGGAAATTCGTGCCATCGAAAGATGTATAGAATTTAACATTGAAAGGAACTATCGTAGACAGAAGATTGTAATCATGTCAGATAGTCAAGCAGCCATCAAAGCTCTGAACTCAGATACAATCAATTCAAAGATGGTCTGGGAATGCCTAGGCAAATTAAATGAACTAGGACAGAATAACACTGTTACCCTCCTATGGGTTCCAGGACACGTAGGAATAGAAGGAAATGAAACAGCAGACAAGCTGGCAAAAAAAGGAGCTGAAACCCCATATCTGGGACCAGAACCATCCTGTGGGATCAGCAGTAGTACAATCTTAGAAAAACTAAAGAAGAAAATGGATAGCGAAAAATCCAAGTACTGGAATGATCTAGAAGGACTAAGACAATCGAAGACGCTCCTGGGAAACTATAACCAGAAGAGATCTCACAGCTGTCTTAACCTGAGTAAGAAAAACCTCCGAATTATAACAGGAATACTTACCGGTCACTGTCGATTAAGAGGACATATGAAGAAACTAGGATTAGTAGATGAAGCAAACTGCAGATTCTGTGAGGTAGAGGATGAAACCTCAATACATATACTTTCAGAATGCATGGCATTAAGTAATTCTAGGGTCAAATACCTAGGGTCATACGAAATAGAAAGGGAAGAACTACCTAATTTAAAACCCAACGATATCCTTAACTTTCTAAGGAAGATAGGACTAGAAGAGCTGCTATAAGTCAGAGGAATCATCAGAAATATAGCAAGAAAAGGGGGACACAATAGATCTTATAGGTCGCAGGTGTATCTGTCACCCCTAACACCATACATACCATACCATACCATACCGTTCTTTCCCAATAATACTTGAATGGTCTAATGACAACCCCTAAAACACCAAACGGTGTTTTTTCAGCAAGGAAAGTTTCTTTCTGTGTACCTACTGTAAGCATTTTTTCTTAGCCTCGTATGTAACAATTTTGCTTGTTGACATGTACATTCAGATAAAAAAGAGCCTTATTAGATAAGATGATTTTTGAAGAAATCCTGTCTTCCTTGTCAAGAATTCATTTGATGATATGACGTTAAAAATAGCCTTATTTGTTCAATTCTTTTTATGGTTTAATCTTGTATGGTTGCGAATAAAGATCAGGGTGCAAAATTCGACGCCAAGTAGTTTGGGAAAAGATAAATTCTTGAGAAACGATGCTAGGTTGAAGTTGGATGGTCTTTCACCGAAAATTTCACTTACAGAAGCTACATTTTTACATGAATGAACTAGACGAGCATGCTGATATATTCCACAACCTTCCACCGAACCGGTTTTATTTAAACGTTATACAATTTTGCTAATAACGTGCCCAAGAGGACATTTATGTTGATGGAAATGTTCCCAAAGTTTGCAAAATTAAATTTTTATTGATAGCCTCTTTTCATACTAACTTTCTATAATTAAGATAATAATAATAATATGTACTTTATTCAGACAGTAACATATAAAAGATTACATCAAAATAGAAATGAATAAAGTATAAATCTAAGAACGATAAGTGATAAATCACTTGTTTCGTTCTGCACATATTCTAATAATTAAAACATAAAACTTATTTCAATTTTAATAGATAAAAACATTAATATATAGCTAAATTAAAATACAGAAAAGTTGTAATTTTTTAATTGGGGTAAAATTTGTAAAATGTAAAGCAGTGTATTTATAAAAAAAATTAAAAAAAACAGCATAGAATTTTCATATCACAATTTTTCTGTTGCTTAAATAAGTTAAAAAAATAAAAAAAATAAAGAAATAAAGGTCGGAAATAAATTCAATCAACCAAAACATTTCTATATGAATCATAATTCTAAGAAAATTTATGTATAACGTGATAAAGAAGGTAAGCGATTGCAAGCATCATTGTTAGTTTTTAATTTTTTCTATTATCGATGTTATTGTTTTTCTATCATTCTCCAGAATAAACTCCCTGAGTCTGTTTTTGAATTTTGTTTTACGATTTATAGTTTTAATTTCTTCAGGTACACTATTGTATATTTTAGTTGCAATGTAAGTATATGCTCTTTGCGATAATGCTTTTTTAACGAGTGGAAGAGTGCATTTTCTTTTTTGGCGTGTGTTATATCTGTGTTCTGATAATTGTGGATGGCTGTTATTGAAGTGGTATTTTACATTAACACAAAAGTAGAGCAATTGTCTGATATCCATGATTTGACAGTCTTTGTATATTTGATCAGAAGAATATCTGATGTTTTTGGATGCAATTAGTTTCAGTATTCTTTTCTGAAGAATTTCTAAAGGCCTTATATGTGTTCTCAATGCTGCTCCCCAAGCTAATATTCCATAGCGCAAGTGGCTTTCTATTAGAGCTAAATAAAGTATTTTTAGCTGTTTGAAAGTCAAACAGTTCTTAAGGTTTCTGAATTTATGAGATATTGGTTGTAGCTTCTTTATTACGTATTTGATGTGAATATCCCACTTAAGATGTTTGTCTATGATTATTCCTAAGTATTTTATATTTGTTACGGAGTCTATAATAATGGTTTCAATTTCAAGTTGTTGAAAGTTGGGGTTCCCTGTTTTGTTACAGCTGAAGGGCAGAAAATGAGTTTTATCGAAATTGGCAGTTAGTAGTCTATTGTCCAAATGAGTCTTTATATTTCGAAAGTCTTGTTCAACAGCATTTTTTAGTTCTTCCCATGTGTCTCCTTCATAAAATATTGCTGTGTCGTCAGCGTAGCCAAGAATTTTTCCCCTACATTTCAGTGAAAACATACTATTGATATAAAGGTTAAATAATAGGGGTCCCAAAACAGTACCTTGGGGTAAACCATATTCGATTTTTTTTTGGTTACTCAACACTCCATTTATTCTAACCATTTGTGTTCTTTTCTCTAAGTAACTTTGAAATATTTTCAAACAACTTCCCCGTATTCCTATCTCTTCTAAGGTATGTAAAAGTCACTGATGACAGACCGTATCAAATGCCTTTGTGAGATCAATGAACAGACAGAGGCATGGTTTCCCCTTTTCTAAAGAGTTATGTATGATTTCAGTAAGGGTTAAAACTGCATCTTCAGTGGAGATTTTTTCTCTGAAACCGAATTGGTTACGAGAAAGAAGGTTGTATTTATTTATGAAAGATAGTAACCTACTTTTCAAAAATGTTTCGAAAATCTTAGATAGGTGCGTTATCAAAGAGATTGGCCTATAGTTGTAGACTAGATTTCTATCTCCTTTTTTGTAAACAGGTACCACTACAGCATTTTTAAATGCATCTGGCCATACTCCATTTTCAATGCATTGGTTAATTATAAACGACAATGGTTCCGCTATTAGGTGTGAAATTGTTTTGATCATTTCGGCTGTGATGTCATCATACCCCGCAGTTTTTTTGTTTTTGAGTTCTTGTATGAAAAAACTGATTTCTATTGGATCACTTTGCAATATTACTAAGGAATTTTGTAAAAATGTTCTGCATGTATTATACTGAGGTTCTGTTTTAATTTTTCCTGCAAGTAATTTTCCGATTTCAATGAATTTATCATTAAAGTAATTTGCTATATCCTTAGTATTTTTTATTATTTCACCTTGGTCATTCTTAACCGACTTGATGATTTGTTCATTTTTTTGTGCTCCACTCAATTCTTGTACTATGGTCCAGAGTTTATTACTATCATTTGGGTTTTGTTCTAATTTATTTTTGTAATATTTATACTTTGTTGCGTTGATTAAGTTTGTCAGTTTATTTTTATAGACTTTGTAATGATTTCTCATAATTATATTGTTAGGATTTTTTAGTAAAATTCTGAACATATTGTTTTTAGTATTTATAGATTTCAATAATTCCTTCGTTATCCATGGTGCTAGTTTTGAAGTTTTTCTATAGATTCTTTTTACTTGTGTACATTCTTCTATAGAGTTCATAAGTATATCGACAAAATTGTTCATTGATGAATT